>CM074723.1:73314640-74002140 GCA_037306005.1 Rhinophrynus dorsalis | reverse complement strand
AGGGGAAAACAAGAGTGCCTATGTATAATACGCACCGCAGTAAAATCGTGCGTATTATACCCGAGATTTTACGGTACTTTTATTTTGCACAACAATGTGGTATGTTGGTATTGAAGCAAAACCTCAAAACCTAGAAGAGCTTCACCCCCGCTAGGGGAACATGCCCCCAAGTTTGAGAATCACTGTCATAAGTTCATCAGCTTTATTGACTGACAGTTTGTTTAATGTCTTTAAAGGGATAGTAATGTTTCACAATAAAAGCAGCTCTGATTAATCATCATAGTATTTGGGCCATGGAGAGTGTTAGTTTAATACTGTTAGAGTTGTAATTCAAGAGTAATTGAATGATAAAGTATCCCCCTGCCGCCCCTTTTACTGATGTAACTTTGCTCAACTCAGAACAGAAAGGTGGTGTCCAGATGGCTTGCAGAGAGGGACAATCTTCAATTATCATAAGGGAAATACCTGAAAAACCTATCAAGGGTCAGGGTTGTCCTTATGTTCACAGTAAGAAGATTGTCCCTTGCTGTGAGCTGTCTGGTATGTGGACCAGATTCCACATCTGAGGGGAGGTTGCTTACACTAGGTAAAAGGGGCAGGAGGGGGATACTTTATCATTCAATTACTCTTGAACTACAACTCTGACAGTATTGAAATAACACTGTCTATGGCTCAAATACTATGGAGATTAATTTAATGCTGCTGTTTTTGTGAAACATTACTATACCATTAACAAACTGCATTTCCTATCTCGCGATCCAAAATTGTTATGTATAAGTATTTCCTAGTAGTTAAAATGTGAAGCAGATATAAAGTCCACATTTCCTGGAAGAATTGACTTTGTAACACTAAGAAGCTAAATTGATTCACTGAGTTCACAGAAAGAAAAATATGGTCAGAATTAATGTAATGAGCATAATGATTGTAGTAGATTTGTGTGTGGCTCCTAAAAATGTTTTGAAAATGATAGTAATGTACCATTTTATTCATACATTTGATATTTCTGAAGGAACGGCTATTCTTATCCCTGAGTGCCAGTTCGATACCCAACTCATTGGTTCCAAAATGCAAAAGTTTCTTTTTATTAACAAACTAGTATGAAATCCCGTATACACTGGCTAAAGTGCACCCAGCGGCCCCGGCTGCTGCCCCGGAGCAGGGAACAGAGACAGAACGTAAGCCGTCTGGAGCGGGGCAGCACATTCGGTGAGTCTGTACTGCGCATGACTGCAGCCATGTGCAGTAGAGATTCGCTGAACGCGCTGCTCCTTAACCCTTTGAGAGCCAAAGTGGTACGCAACGCATTGCTTTGCAATACGTTGCGTACCGCTCTGGCACTCAAAGGATTAACTGGGAGCTCTAGACGGCTCACAGCGAAGCTCCCTGTGTGCAAAACCACACATGCACAGTAGAGAGTCTCTACTGCGCATGTGCGGTTACGCTCACAGTGAGCAACGCATTCTACCACTATATGTTATAAGGATTTGCTGCATGCTACTGTTTCTATTTACTGCTTCAAAAATTGTGTAACAAAAAGGCATTATCCCTAAAAAAACCCAACTGATCTTTGTAATAGTCCATGGATAAGACTGAGTACATTTGAAAGGTTTCATTTTGCTGCACATCAAGAGTCTTTCTACAAACACTGACAACTCACTGGATAATGTGCCTGTTGAGGCCATAAACGTTGAGAGATGAAAAGAACACAAAGTTTAAAAGGGAGAACTCTAATAATTCATAACCAATACTCTGACATTGTTAAGACAATATACCCCAGAACTGTCAGGTGGGCCATTAAATACATTAAGGTTGGGATACTTTGTTGTTATAGTACATAAGGAATCCAGACCCTCTCTGGTGTCTGAGAGGTCACTGTATGAATTTGCTAGTACAGCCACATTGGGTGTGCACTGCAGCATATGATCACTGTAGAGATGAACATTAATACGAACAAGCCACATGCCACCAGCCCCATAACATATGCAGGGAAACTAGCACCATTTCCTCTGTCTTTGCATTGTACATTGGTCTAAGCAAGGTGTCAAGGAAAGGCCACTTCAAGATGCCTACAGACTACCCTCTGTCCTTTCCTTGATTAAAACAGCATTTGAGGGGATATTTGATTTTGAGTATGCAGGATAGTGAAGTGACATTAGGCAAGCACAGGACAAATCTCTGATTCCAGTGTCTGCTATTGCCCAGAATCCTTGCAATACATGCATCCCAGTGAGTTAGAGACCTCCCTAGCTGACTTTGCAAGGTATGCTGATTAGTGACAAAATCCCATTTAATTCTAATTTGTACTGTTCTGAGAAATTGGAAATATGATTTGTAAAACATGTTCAAAATTTTTTGCACATTAAGTGCTTGAATATTTTCTAATCCAGTGGTAGGCAACTTTTGCTACTCCATTTGTTAGAGGCTATAACTCCCATTAACACCAACCGGCCAAAGAAGTTGTAGTCCCCAGCAGCTGGAGAGCCAAAGGTTGCTTACCACTGGCCTGTTCCATTCAGATGTGTTTTTCACAGATGTGTTTGCTTAATGTTAGTGTTGAGCGAGCATGCTCGGCCGATGCTCGGATCGGCTCGAGCATCGCTCTGCTCGGCACATGGCGGTACTCGTACGAGTACCGCATGTGCTCGCCCGCCATGTTCGGGTCTCCTCCCCGCACGTTTTGCGGCTGCTGCGCAGCCAATAAACGTGCAGGGAGGCTCTGACATCGGTGTAATGCCAGCAGCCATGTTGGCTGCTGGCATTACACTGATTGGCTGGCCAGAACCCGTGGTCAGGTGCTGTATAGCACCTGACCAGCGAGTTCGGCTCAGTCTGAGCCAGGGAGAGCTGAGGATAGGAAGGGAAAGGCAGTGTAGGGAGGAAAAAAACAAAAATTGTGAAAAAAAAAGAACCAAAAGTCCTTTTTAGGACTACTGTGTGTGGGGGCAGCAGGTTATTTGGTGTGGGGGGAAAAAAACAAAAAAAAAAAAAAAAAAATATATATATATTCTGTTTAGTGTGCAAAGTTGCAGATTAGAGCACATTCTGTTTAGTGTGCACAGTTGCAGATTAGAGCACATTCTGTTTAGTGTGCAAAGTTGCAGATTAGAGCACATTCTGTTAAGTCTTCAAACTAAAATATCAAAGTCACGTATTCCATTCAGTGTGCGTCGCCGCAGTTTAGCAGCACATTCTGAGTACTGTGCAGAGTTGCAGAATAGGAAGAAATACTGTTAAGTCTTCAAACTAAAATATCAAAGTCACATATTCCATTCAGTGTGCTTCGCCGCAGTTTAGCAGCACATTCTGTGTACTGTGCAGAGTTGCAGAATAGGAAGAAATACTGTTAAGTCTTCAAACTCAAATATCAAAGTCACATATTCCATTCAGTGTGCTTCGCCGCAGTTTAGCAGCACATTCTGAGTACTGTGCAGAGTTGCAGAATAGGAAGAAATACTGTTAAGTCTTCAAACTAAAATATCAAAGTCACATATTCCATTCAGTGTGCTTCGCCGCAGTTTAGCAGCACATTCTGTGTACTGTGCAGAGTTGCAGAATAGGAAGAAATACTGTTAAGTCTTCAAACTCAAATATCAAAGTCACATATTCCATTCAGTGTGCTTCGCCGCAGTGTAGCAGCACATTCTGTGTACTGTGCAGAGTTGCAGAATAGGAAGAAATACTGTTAAGTCTTCAAACTCAAATATCAAAGTCACATATTCCATTCAGTGTGCTTCGCCGCAGTTTAGCAGCACATTCTGTGTACTGTGCAGAGTTGCAGAATAGGAAGAAATACTGTTAAGTCTTCAAACTCAAATATCAAAGTCACATATTCCATTCAGTGTGCTTCGCCGCAGTTTAGCAGCACATTCTGTGTACTGTGCAGAGTTGCAGAATAGGAAGAAATACTGTTAAGTCTTCAAACTAAAATATCAAAGTCACATATTCCATTCAGTGTGCTTCGCCGCAGTGTAGCAGCACATTCTGTGTACTGTGCAGAGTTGCAGAATAGGAAGAAATACTGTTAAGTCTTCAAACTCAAATATCAAAGTCACATATTCCATTCAGTGTGCTTCGCCGCAGTTTAGCAGCACATTCTGTGTACTGTGCAGAGTTGCAGAATAGGAAGAAATACTGTTAAGTTTTCAAACTCAAATATTAAAGTCACATATTCCATTCAGTGTGTTTCAACGCCGTTTAACAGCCTATTCTGTGTACTCTACAGAGTTGCAGAATAGTAAGAAATACTGTTAATTTTTCAAACTCAAATATCAAAGTCACATATTCCATTCAGTGTCTTTCACCGCCGTTTAACAGCCTATTCTGTGTACTCTGTACAGTTGCAGAATTATAAGAAATACTGTTAAGTTTTCAAACTCAAATATTAAAGTCACATATTCCATTCAGTGTGTTTCAACGCCGTTTAACAGCCTATTCTGTGTACTCTGTACAGTTCCAGAATTATAAGAAATACTGTTAAGTTTTCAAACTCAAATATTAAAGTCACATATTCCATTCAGTGTGTTTCAACGCCGTTTAACAGCCTATTCTGTGTACTCTGCAGAGTTGCAGAATAGTAAGAAATACTGTTAATTTTTCAAACTCAAATATTAAAGTCACATATTCCATTCAGTGTCTTTCACCGCCGTTTAACAGCCTATTCTGTGTACTCTGTACAGTTCCAGAATTATAAGAAATACTGTTAAGTTTTCAAACTCAAATATTAAAGTCACATATTCCATTCAGTGTCTTTCACCGCCGTTTAACAGCCTATTCTGTGTACTCTGTACAGTTCCAGAATTATAAGAAATACTGTTAAGTTTTCAAACTCAAATATTAAAGTCACATATTCCATTCAGTGTGTTTCAACGCCGTTTAACAGCCTATTCTGTGTACTCTGCAGAGTTGCAGAATAGTAAGAAATACTGTTAATTTTTCAAACTCAAATATTAAAGTCACATATTCCATTCAGTGTCTTTCACCGCCGTTTAACAGCCTATTCTGTGTACTCTGTACAGTTCCAGAATTATAAGAAATACTGTTAAGTTTTCAAACTCAAATATTAAAGTCACATATTCCATTCAGTGTCTTTCACCGCCGTTTAACAGCCTATTCTGTGTACTCTGTACAGTTCCAGAATTATAAGAAATACTGTTAAGTTTTCAAACTCAAATATTAAAGTCACATATTCCATTCAGTGTGTTTCAACGCCGTTTAACAGCCTATTCTGTGTACTCTGCAGAGTTGCAGAATAGTAAGAAATACTGTTAATTTTTCAAACTCAAATATTAAAGTCACTTATTCCATTCAGTGTGCTTCGCCGCAGTTTAGCAGCACATTCTGTGTACTGTGCAGAGTTGCAGAATAGGAAGAAATACTGTTAAGTCTTCAAACTAAAATATCAAAGTCACATATTCCATTCAGTGTGCTTCGCCGCAGTGTAGCAGCACATTCTGTGTACTGTGCAGAGTTGCAGAATAGGAAGAAATACTGTTAAGTCTTCAAACTCAAATATCAAAGTCACATATTCCATTCAGTGTGCTTCGCCGCAGTTTAGCAGCACATTCTGTGTACTGTGCAGAGTTGCAGAATAGGAAGAAATACTGTTAAGTTTTCAAACTCAAATATTAAAGTCACATATTCCATTCAGTGTGTTTCAACGCCGTTTAACAGCCTATTCTGTGTACTCTACAGAGTTGCAGAATAGTAAGAAATACTGTTAATTTTTCAAACTCAAATATCAAAGTCACATATTCCATTCAGTGTCTTTCACCGCCGTTTAACAGCCTATTCTGTGTACTCTGTACAGTTGCAGAATTATAAGAAATACTGTTAAGTTTTCAAACTCAAATATTAAAGTCACTTATTCCATTCAGTGTGTGTCACCGCCGTTTAGCAGCCTATTCTGTGTACTCTGCACAGTTGCAGAATAGGAAGAAATACTGTTAAGTTTTCAAACTCAAATATTAAAGTCACATATTCCATTCAGTGTCTTTCACCGCCGTTTAACAGCCTATTCTGTGTACTCTGTACAGTTCCAGAATTATAAGAAATACTGTTAAGTTTTCAAACTCAAATATTAAAGTCACATATTCCATTCAGTGTGTTTCAACGCCGTTTAACAGCCTATTCTGTGTACTCTGCAGAGTTGCAGAATAGTAAGAAATACTGTTAATTTTTCAAACTCAAATATTAAAGTCACATATTCCATTCAGTGTCTTTCACCGCCGTTTAACAGCCTATTCTGTGTACTCTGTACAGTTCCAGAATTATAAGAAATACTGTTAAGTTTTCAAACTCAAATATTAAAGTCACATATTCCATTCAGTGTCTTTCACCGCCGTTTAACAGCCTATTCTGTGTACTCTGTACAGTTCCAGAATTATAAGAAATACTGTTAAGTTTTCAAACTCAAATATTAAAGTCACATATTCCATTCAGTGTGTTTCAACGCCGTTTAACAGCCTATTCTGTGTACTCTGCAGAGTTGCAGAATAGTAAGAAATACTGTTAAGTTTTCAAACTCAAATATTAAAGTCACATATTCCATTCAGTGTGTTTCACCGCCGTTTAGCAGCCTATTCTGTGTACTCTGCAGAGTTGCAGAATAGTAAGAAATACTGTTAAGTTTTCAAACTCATATATATTAAAGTCATATATATCGTGTAAGATGAAGAAGGCGGGTAAAAAGGGACGGGGAAGTGGACGTGATCCTGAAAGTTCAGGGCGCGGGTCAGGACGCGGAGAAACTGTGCCTGGTGCCAGAGCACAAGAAAGAAAGACATCCACCATACCTAGCTTCATGTCTGATTTCACAGGGCGTCGCAGGACATCACTCTCGAGGTCCGACCAGTGCGAACAGGTGGTCGGTTGGATGACAGCTGATACTGCTTCCAGTCGGTTAAGCACCACCCTGTCTTCCACCAAGTCCACTCTCAGTAGCCAAGAGTCTGGTCAACATAATCCTCACTCTGATCATCCTTCCTCCCACCATACACGGTCTGGTCAAAGAAGTGATCCCACACTGGGATATAGTGATGAGCTCGTCTCATCACCAATCCTTCATTTGACCCTCTCTCCAAGCACGCTTGCAGAGGAACATGACATCTTGTGCCCTGATTCACAACCTCTAGAGGCTACCCAATCACAAGAAGATGACAGATGTGAACGGCATTTAAGGTCAAAGGAAGTAGTGGATGATGATGATGATGATGAGACACAGTTGCCATTAAATCAACCACTATTTCCTTCTCAAGACCTTGTTGAGGAGAATGTTATACAGTTGTCAATGACCGAGTATGTGGTGGGATCAAGACTTGAGGAGGATGATCAGAGTGAGGAAGTGGAGGAGGACTTGGTGGACGATGAGGTGACTGACCCCACCTGGGAAGGTGTAGAGCCGAGCGATGACAGCAGTCCTGAGGGTGAGCCATCTGCAGCACCGCAACAGGCTGGAAGAGGCAGTGGTGTGGCTACAGAAAGAAGGCGGACCGCACCAAACCGGCCCGCAAATGTTCCACGGAGCACCCCCTTGCGTAAATCTACCTTGCCAAGGGGTAGGTGTTCCGCGGTATGGCGTTTTTTTAAGGAAAGTGCGGACGACAAAAGATTTGTAGTTTGCAACCTGTGCCACACCAGAATGAGCCGAGGCATGAACACTAGAAACCTCACCACCACCAGCATGATCCGACACATGGCATCCAAGCACCGTAGTAAGTGGGAGGAACGCCTGGATCGCCCATCTGTGTCTGCAGGCCACACCACTGCCTCCTCTTCCCCTGTTTTCGGTGCCGGCCAATCACCTGTCGAAGGCGCAGGCCCGCATACCTCCCGCCCTGCACCTGTAGCATCTGAAGCACCATCAGCGACCACATCCACTTCCCTGTCCCAGCACAGCGTCCAAATGTCGTTACCCCAGGCATTTGAGCGCAAGAGAAAATACCCAGCCACCCACCCACAGGCCATAGCACTAACCTCACACCTTTCAAAATTACTGGCCATCGAAATGCTGCCATTTAGGCTTGTGGACACTGAGTCCTTCCGCAGCCTGATGGCAGCAGCTGTCCCTCGGTACGCGGTCCCCAGCCGCCACTACTTTTCCCGGTGTGCCATCCCCGCATTACACCACCATGTGTCCCGTAACATCACCCGTGCCCTGACCAACGCAGTTACTGGGAAGGTCCACTTAACGACTGACACATGGACAAGTGCTTGTGGCCAGGGACGCTACATTTCCCTGACGGCACACTGGGTGAATGTCGTGGAGGCTGGGAGCGACTCGGACCCTGGGATGGCACGGGTGCTACCCACGCCGAGGATTGCGGGCCCTACCTCCATCAGGGTTTCCACCAGCACCTACGTTATTGGCTCCTCCTCCTCCGTTTCCACCTCCGAATTCTCTACACACACCGCCACTCCCCCATCAGCCAGTAGCTGGAAGCAGTGTAGCACTGCAGTGGGGAAGCGTCAACAGGCCGTGCTGAAGCTGATCTGCCTTGGGGACAAACAGCACACGGCCTCAGAGCTGTTGCAGGGGATTAGTCACCAGACCGAGCAGTGGCTCTCGCCACTCAACCTGCAAGCAGGCATGGTTGTGTGTGATAATGGGCGTAACTTGGTGGCGGCTTTGGAGCTCGGCAAGCTCACACACGTACCATGCCTAGCGCATGTATTTAATTTAGTGGTGCAGCGATTTCTAAAAACCTACCCCAATGTGCATGATCTCTTGACCAAGGTGCGCCGCGTGTGTGCACATTTCCGTAAGTCATCTACAGCTTCGGCCGGCCTGTTGAAGCTGCAGCAGCGCTTACAATTGCCAGCTCACCGGCTGCTGTGTGACGTGAGCACGCGCTGGAACTCCACCTTCCACATGTTGGCCCGGCTTTGTGAGCAGCAGAGGGCAGTAGTGGAGTACCAGCTGTTACACGGTCGTCGCCTCTCCGTTCAACTTCCTGTAATCAGAAGTGAGGAGTGGGAATGGATGTCAGACCTCTGCGAGGTTTTACGCAATTTTGAGGAATCGACACAGATGGTGAGCGGCGATAACGCTATTATCAGTGTAACCATCCCACTTCTGTGTCTACTGAAACGCTCGCTGCTCACAATTAAAACCGACGCTTTGCATGTGGAAGAGGTGGAAATGGGGGAGGAAGAGCTTACACAAGGTGATAGCCAGAGCACCCTCACTTCGTCTTCTCAGCGACAATTGGAGGAGGCGGAGGAGGAGGAGGAGGAGGAGGAGGAGGAGGAAGACACGGTTGCCTCCGCTACAGAGGGTAGCCATGGAACTTTAGTTCCATCTCTTCAGCGTGGGTGGGCAGAAGAGGAGGAAGAGGATGAGGATATTGAGAGTCAGCCTCCTGGTGAGGACAGCGAAATCTTGACTGTTGGTACTCTGGCACACATGGCTGACTTTATGTTAGGCTGCCTTTCCCGTGACCCACGCGTTGTACGCATTTTAGACAACACGGATTACTGGGTGTTCACCCTTCTGGACCCCCGCTACAAAGAGAATTTCTCATCTCTCATTCCTCCGGTGGAGAGGACAAGCAAAATGGTGCAATACCAGAAGGTTCTTGTTGAAAAATTGCTCCAAAATTTTCCATCTGACAACGCTGGCGGCAGAGTACGTGCTACCTTGGCCAACCGAGAAGGGGAGAAAAGGGGAGCACACAGCAGTTCCGAGAAAGGCAGGGCAACACTCTCCAAGGCGTGGGACACCTTCATGACACCCCGCCAGCACCCTCACCCTGATGCGCAGCCTAGTGTCACAAGGAGGGAAAAGTTTTGGAAGATGGTGAAGGAGTACGTAGCAGACCGTGTCAGCGTCCTCAATGATCCCTCTGTGCCTTACAACTACTGGGTGTCCAAGCTGGACACGTGGTATGAACTGGCACTCTACGCCTTGGAGGTGCTGGCCTGCCCTGCCGCCAGCGTTCTGTCTGAGCGGGTATTTAGTGCTGCTGGTGGCATCATAACAGATAAGCGTATCCGCCTTTCCACCGACAATGCTGATAGGTTGACACTTATAAAAATGAACAAGGCCTGGATTTCCCCTGACTTCTCCACTCCACTGGAGGAAAGCCCCGGGGGAACATAAACTCACTTTATATATGTTATTTACAATGATGGGAATACTCTGTATTCCCATTCACCCCTTCCACCCCAAAAACGGGTATATGGTTGACTCTTAATGTTCTCATCCTCCTCCTCCTCTTCCATATGCCCTGGGATATAATTTTTATATAGGGCCAGCTCACCAGCGTGCCCTGGGATATAATTTTTATATAGGGCCAGCTCACCAGCGGGCCCTGTGATATAATTTTTATATAGGGCCAGCTCACCAGCGGGCCCTGTTTGCCAATTTTTATATAGGTCAGCTCACCAGCGGGCCTTCTCATATAATGTTTTATTGGGTCAGCTCTCTAGCGGGCCCTCTCATATAATGTTTTATAGCGTCAGCTCACTAGCGGGCCTTCGCATATAATGTTTAGGATGGTCAGCTCTGCAGCAGACCCTCACCCATAATGTTTTAGATGGTCAGCTCAGCGCACGTTTCCCTCTTAATCATGGCCTCAGTTCTGAAAATCAAGGAAATTTTTGGGAGAATTTGCCTCTGCGCACGTTTCCCTCTTAATCATGGCCTCAGTTCTGAAAATCAAGGAAATTTTTGGGATAATTTGCCTCTGCGCACGTTTCCCTCTTAATCATGGCCTCACTTCAGAAAATCGATGAAATTTTTGGGAGAATTTGCAGATGATATACAAGTAAATATACAGCAAATACTGTTTGGTAACAATTTTTCGCCTAAAGTCGTTTTTATTTTCCTTTTTGTGTGTTTTACGGTCAGTCTGTAAAAATGGCGTACTACGGGCGAAAGATCGTTCCCAGCAGCGATGTTGGAGTCCAAGGTGCATCCAGACATCCTCCCTATGCTGTCCCTGAACCATTTCTGTAGTGTTTCCATCTTTTTCTGCCCTTTTCCTATGGACCAGGCACCCTCCCCTCATCAGAGCAGGGGGTGCCTGGTGTAATGCTCGAGTCCTCCCATTGACTTCAATGGGGCTCGGGTGTTCGGCCGAGCACTCGAGCCTCAGGGGGTGCTCGGTCAGAGCACCCGAACATCCGAGCATTGGGGTGCTCGCTCATCACTACTTAATGTATCTATGATAAAAGTTACATTGATGCAAAACTGATCTCGATTGCATAATATTATCGATACAAAACCTTTGCTTAAGTTGACTTGAAGCAATATGTTAAGTACCCTGGGAGCAATTTAAATCAGCTATGCTGTCACTGGCTGAGCATGTAAAACAGTCTATCACAGCATATTAAGGAAACATGAATTTGTTGGTGTCATTATAAAAACCCCTGCAGACTCAGATATCCCTAAATTGGCACCATACATTGGTCCAGCATGGATTAATGTTTTTGTGTCTAGTGCTGGCTCATCTTTTTGAGTGTGGTGGATAGAGACCCTTTATTTTAAAAGGATAGTAATACCTAAATTTAACTTTAATGCATCTTGTAGCCCTTAAAAAAACATATTCAATGACCCCAGCAGCATCTCTCAAACCTTTATGGTTTGAGAGTAGGGTTGCCACCTTTTCCTCAAAAAAATACCAGCCATAGCTGTGGGTCAGTGAGCGTGGAGCCACAAAAGGGGCAGAACCACTCAATGTTGCATAAGGCTTCCCAGTTTAATTGTGGGGTCCCCAGAGGATGGCTCTCACTGCATAAAGCAAAAGAGGGGTGTGCATATTGTTGCAATGGATTTCATGGGTTAATAGCATTGATTTAACTACCTGTTTAACCCCTAGAGTGCCAGCTACTTACGCCGTACGAGTGGACACAGCTGTACCTGCTGTGCCACGCTCGTACGGCGTAAGAGTGAAATGCGGTCACTGCATGAGCCGGTATAACCGGCATGCAGTGGCCGCATTAAAAAAAAACAAACCCCTGGCACTCATGGGGAGGCATGAGGATCACTCCTCATGCCTCCCCAGTTATTGATCTCCCAGCCGATCGGGCTGGGAGATCAATAAAGACAAAGGAGAAACAGAGTTTCTCCTTCCCCCTCTCTCCTACCCGAACTTCCGGGTAGGAGTGGGCGGGACCGGGGGAATCCTCCAAACGTCATCGGTGACATGGTCACCGATGACGTTAGGGAAGTTTCCCCGATCCTGTTCACTCCTACCGGTGGTAGGAGTGAAGGGCAGGAGAGCTTTTGCTCTCCTGCGGTCGCATCATTGATCTCCCAGCCTATCGGCTGGGAGATCAATGACTGGGGGGACACCAGGAGGGGTCCTGATGTCCCCCACGAGGTCTGAAACGTATAAAAAAAAAAATAAAAAAAAAAAATACAATTAAAGTAACCCTGTGAGTGCCACAGGGTCCCAGCACATTGCTTTGCAATGTGCTGGAGACCCCTGTTGCACTCACAGGGTCAATTCTTTGGGGGGGATTTTTTTTTTAAAGACCTCATTGGGGGGATCAGGGGGGATCCTGATGCCCCTCAATGAGGTCTATAATTGGAAAAAAAAAAAAAAAAAAATTAACCCTGTGTGTGCCACAGGTGGGGGTCCAATGCACCCCCCCCTTCCTGTGGCACACACAGGGCTTTTACTCCTGATGGCCCCCCAACAAGCTCTGATTACAAAGTAATGATAAAAAAAAAAATTAACCCTCTGAGTGCCACAAGGGTCCAATGCATTGCTTTGCAATGCGCTGGAGACCCCTTTGGCACTCACAGGGACATTTATTTTGATTCCTTTTTTTTTTTTTTTAAGACCTCATTGGGGGGAAATCAGAGGGGTCCTGATACCCACCAATGAGGTCCATAATAAAAAAAAAAGTAAAGAAAAAAAAATTAACCCTGTGTGTGCCACGGAGGGGGGGGGGCAATGCAGCCCCCCTTCTGCGGCACACACAGGGCTTTTATCATTACTTTGTTATCAGAGATTGTTGGGGGGGTCATCAGGATTGGTCCTGATGGCCCTCCAACAAGCTCTGATTACCAAGTAATGATAGAAAAAAAATTAACCCTCTGAGTGCCACAAGGATCCAATGCATTGCTTTGCAATGCGCTGGAGACCCTTGTGGCACTCACAGGGTCACTCCATTTGTGGACATATATATTTTTTTTTACTAAGACCTCATTGGGGAGGGATCAGGGGGTCCTGATGCCCCTCAATGAGGTATATAATGAAAAAAAAAAAATAAATTAAAAAAAATTTAACCCTGTGTGTGCCACTGGGATAGGGGTTCAATGCAGACCCCCTTCCTGTGGCACACACACAGGACTTTTTATCATTACTTTGTGATCAGAGCTTGTTTGGTGGCCATCTGAATACAAAGTATCAATAAAAAAATTAACCCTTTGTGTGCTACAGGGGCCCAATGCATTGCTTTGCAATCCACTGGACACCCCTGTGGCACCCAAAGGATTATTTTTTTTTCCCCTTTTATTTTTTATTTAGACCTCATTGTATGGGTTCTGATGCCCCCAACGAGGTCTACACAAAAATATTGTGGGAAAAGCCCAAAAAAATGCACGTGCCACAGGGGGGGTCCAACGCAGTACTTTGCAATACGTTGGACCCCCTGTAACACACACACACACACACACACTTTTTTTTTTTATTATTCTGTTTTTAGACCTGGATGGGGGACACCAGGAATGTTCCTGACACTGCCTCCCCAACAAGGTATGAATACAAAATAATAATTAAAAAAAAAAACCTCTTTGTGTGCAACAGAGGGTCCAACGCATTGCTTTGCGGTGCATTGGGCACCCTTGTGGCATGCACAAAAAATGCCTCCAATTCCCCCCCACACACACACACGTACCGTATTCCCCTGCCTGGTTCCACAGCCAACTGGCAGTCCCATTCCCCAGCCTGACCCCCAGCCTGTTTCCACTGCCTATTGGTAGACTCAAAGTACCAGTATGCACTAGATTCAGGCTGGGAATCAAACTTTGTATGAGGGGGACATACAGTGCACACTGGTAGTCACAGATCTCCCATACACACTCTCAGACACTGCCCCACCATCTCCACCATCCTTGCTCCTCTGCTCATACCCACACACACTGCCTAATCCCTCACCCTCCCACACTGTTACACTGGTAGTCACAGGTCCGCGCGTACACTGGCTGACGCCCTAGCTTCTTTCATCTGTTAGCCATAAAATCACACATACACTGTTTGCTTTCCCATTCCTATTTCACTGGTAGCTACGCTCCTGTCACTCAAATTGGTATGTCAACCCACAGCAGTTGAGTACCATTTTTCTTAGGCTGGCAAGAAGTCCTCCTAGGAAATCCCACGCCATTGAACCATTTTAGTATGTTTGAAGTGACTGAAGTGTAAAAGAAATGTTTGTTTGTTTTCCTGTAGCACCACATTCTGGAAATAGTTGTGCCAACTAACTTAGGGGTAAAAAGGCAAGTGACCCCTCATTAGATGCGGCATGTTGTCTTCTTTCCAAAATGGTATAGTTTATCTACCTTTTCTTCACTTATGAAGGTGTTATAGCAATTTTCATAGAGGCAAGTCAGGTTTGAGAAAATGTTAGAAACATCAGTTCGTAGTAGGTGTAGTTTTCTACTTCTAGCACTCCCTAAGATAGTTCAGCTCATACCAATGGGGTGTCGTTTGACTCCTAAGAGCTTTAGGTAATGAATGCAGTTGAAAATTCCATGGTTTTCACAGAGCTCCATACATTTGAAGGGGCAGAAATGTAAGAAAATGCCTTTTTTTTCATTAGCGCCACCTCCTGGAAGCATTTGTGCATGCCAGCCTTTGGGTATGAAGGCAAGTGACCCCTCATTAGATGCGGCAGGTTGTTTTCTTTCCAAAATGGCATTGTTTTCTACCTTTCCTGCATATCTATTATGGTTATAACCATTTTAGTGCAAGCAGATAATTTCAAAAACAAAAGTGTCAGGTTTACGTACGTGTTCCTAGCACCCACATATTGTATGTTAAGCCACACAAATGGGCTACTATTTTTCTCATGTTGGTAACAGGTACTGAATACAGCAGGAAATGTTATGGTTTTCAAAGATTTTAGTATCTTTGAAGTGGTGGAAATGTAAAAAAAACATGTATTTATTCCCATAGCGCCACCTTTTGGAAATATTTGTGCACTTCAGCCCAGGGGTAGAAAGGCAAGTGACCCCTCATTTGATGCGGGAGAATGTCTACTTTCCAAAATGGTATTCCTTTTATACCTTTCCGTCATGTCTCTAACAGTTATGAACATTTTAGTACAAGCAGCCATTTTCGAAGAAGCAAACAGGTAGTTGTAGTTATGCTTTTCTGGCACCCCTAAGGTATGTCGATTCATTCCAGTTGGGGTGTCATTTTTCTCCTAAGAGCACTAGCTAATGAATACAGTTGGAAATTCCATGGTTTTCACAGATTTCCATACAGATGAAGGGGCAGAAATGTAAGAAAATGCCATTTTTTTCCTATACTGCCACCTTCTGGAAGCATTTGGGCACAACAGGCTTGGGGTAAGAAGGCAATTCACCCCTCATTAGATGCGGCAGTTTGTCTTCTTTCCAAAATGGTATGGTTTGTGTAGCCTTTCTTCAGTTCTCTAGTTGTTATAACCATTTTTGTACAGACAAGTAATGTTTGAGAAAATGTTAGAAAAATTAGTGGTTGCAATAGGTGTAGTTTGGTACTTGTAGCGCCCACTAAGGTAGGGGAACTCATACCAATGAGGTGTCATTTTTCTCCTAAGAGCACTAGCTAATGAATACAGTTGGAAATTCCATGGTTTTCACAGATTTCCATACAGATGAAGGGGCAGAAATGTAAGAAAATGCCATTTTTTTCCTATAGTGCCACCTTCTGGAAGCATTTGGGCACAACAGGCTTGGGGTAAGAAGGCAATTCACCCCTCATTAGATGCGGCAGGTTGTCTTCTTTCCAAAATGGTATGGTTTGTGTAGCCTTTCTTCACTTCTCTAGTTGTTATAACCTTTTTTCTACAGACAAGTAATGTTTGAGAAAATGTTAGAAAAATTAGTGGTTGCAATAGGTGTAGTTTGGTACTTGTAGCGCCCACTAAGGTAGGGGAACTCATACCAATGAGGTGTCATTTTTCTCCTAAGAGCACTAGCTAATGAATACAGTTGGAAATTCCATGGTTTTCCCAGATTTCCATACAGATGAAGGGGCAGAAATGTAAGAAAATGCCATTTTTTTCCTATAGTGCCACCTTCTGGAAGCATTTGTGCACAACAGGCTTGGGGTAAGAAGGCAATTCACCCCTCATTAGATGCGGCAGGTTGTCTTATTTCAAAAATGGTATGGTTTGTGTAGCCTTTCTTCACTTCTCTAGTTGTTATAACCATTTTTGTACAGACAAGTAATGTTTGAGAAAATGTTAGAAAAATTAGTGGTTGCAATAGGTGTAGTTTGGTACTTGTAGCGCCCACTAAGGTAGGGGAACTCATACCAATGAGGTGTCATTTTTCTCCTAAGAGCACTAGCTAATGAATACAGTTGGAAATTCCATGGTTTTCCCAGATTTCCATACAGATGAAGGGGCAGAAATGTAAGAAAATGCCATTTTTTTCCTATAGTGCCACCTTCTGGAAGCATTTGGGCACAACAGGCTTGGGGTAAGAAGGCAATTCACCCCTCATTAGATGCGGCAGGTTGTCTTCTTTCAAAAATGGTATGGTTTGTGTAGCCTTTCTTCACTTCTCTAGTTGTTATAACCATTTTTGTACAGACAAGTAATGTTTGAGAAAATGTTAGAAAAATTAGTGGTTGCAATAGGTGTAGTTTGGTACTTGTAGTGCCCACTAAGGTAGGGGAACTAATACCAATGAGGTGTCATTTTTCTCCTAAGAGCACTAGCTAATGAATACAGTTGGAAATTCCATGGTTTTCACAGATTTCCATACAGATGAAGGGGCAGAAATGTAAGAATATGCCATTTTTTTCCTATAGTGCCACCTTCTGGAAGCATTTGGGCACAACAGGCTTGGGGTAAGAAGGCAATTCACCCCTCATTAGATGCGGCAGGTTGTCTTCTTTCCAAAATGGTATGGTTTGTGTAGCCTTTCTTTAATTCTCTAGTTGTTATAACCATTTTTGTATAGACAAGTAATGTTTGAAAAAATGTTAGAAAATTTAGAGGTTGTAGTAGGTGTCTTTTTGCACTTCTAGCATCCCCTGTGGTAGGTGAACCCATACCAATGGGGTGTCATTTTTCTCCCAAGAGCACTAGCTAATCAATATAGTTGTAAATTCCATGGTTTTCCCAGATTTCAGTACTGTTGAAGTGGCAGAAATGTAAGAAAATGCCATTTTTTTCCTATAGTGCCACCTTCTGGAAGCATTTGGGCACAACAGGCTTGGGGTAAGAAGGCAATTTACCCCTCATTAGATGCGGCAGGTTGTCTTCTTTCCAAAATGGTATGGTTTGTGTAGCCTTTCTTTAATTCTCTAGTTGTTATAACCATTTTTGTATAGACAAGTAATGTTTGAGAAAATGTTAGAAAATTTAGAGGTTGTAGTAGGTGTCTTTTTGCACTTCTAGCATCCCCTGTGGTAGGTGAACCCAAACCAATGGGGTGTAATTTTTCTCCCAAGAGCACTAGCTAATGAATACAGTTGTAAATTCCATGGTTTTCACAGATTTCAGTACAGTTGAAGGGGAAGAAATGTAAGAAAATGCCATTTTTTTCCTATAGTGCCACCTTCTGGAAGCATTTGGGTACCACAGGCTTGGGGCAAGAAGGCAAGTTACCCCTCATTAGATGCGGCAGGTTGTCTACGTTTCAGAAATATATAGTTTTATATAGTTATTCCACTGTTTTAGGGTAGTTTTACCACAAAAACCCTAGAATGTGCATTTTAGTTTATAAAGTTGAAAATGTCATTTTGCGCTGCTGGTGATTAGGGCTCTACGCTAGCCTTGGACTTAGGTAAAACTATACAAATTTGGTATTTTTTTACTCGGGGGACTCTGGGCTCTTTCAAATAATTGAAACTTTTTCAATCAAGGTAAATGTTTTTGATACATAGTATGTGATTTTAGCAAAAATAGTAAATTTTCACTTTTTTTTGTCATTATGACATCATAGCTTTTTGCACGATGTAAAATTCTCTTCATCTAAGGTATCACGAGAAAGCTCAATTCGTTCTGAAAAAAACAATATATAGTTTTCCATATTTAACTAAAAATCCCCAGAGGAAATCAAGCCTAAACGGAAGGATAGCAAAAATGTTGAAAAAGTGTCTGGCCTGCAGGGTTCAGAAAATGGCCCGAGCCTCTGGCACTGAAGGGGTTAAAATTAATGGGACATTTATGTTTATAAACATATATATGTGTCCCATCATGTCTAAGACCCACATAATTAGAGGATGTGTTCCAGCCAAGGTCATGGCACTCTCCTAAAATGTGGCATAAGCTGTTTTGGGGCTGCATACTACTGGCTTTGTATCAAGTGTGCTGGCTTAGGAACATACTTGGTTATAACTGCCCTTTAACTGTTCGTTTCCCTACATTTGATTGTATATAAAACTATAACTTTTACATTGACTTAAAAGTGGTTTTGTTGTATAATATAAAGCATAGCAAGTTTTCCGTTTCCTAAATACTTGCAGCTGCAACACTGGGTTAAAATAGTGGCATCCTGCCTGAAATGTGAGGTAAAGGTTAATAATATATATATATATATATATATATATATATATATATATATATATATACACACACACACACACACACGTCATGGACTGGTAATTTTTTATATTTGTCAGACACGAATGGCCCTTGCAGTGACTCCTCTAAGCCTCCGTATAAATCTATCAAGCACTCGTACTACTTTATCAAAACGTTTTCAGCATTTAAGCTAGTGGCTGCAATTCTCCTACATCTTCTCCATTCACACCCACCTGGCAGACATCTGCATGAAGTTCTGCAAATCCACCATGGACCACCAGACTCTTATCTCCACAGTCTGACTGCTCTAAGCACAGGTCAAACAAGACAATAGACCCTTATTATCGTTGCTAGCGTTATACTAGCGTTATACTAGCGTTATACTCGTCATGGAGCACAGAACTTGCTGGAGCCTCCATGTTTCGGAGGGCCAAGCAGCAGCAGCTCAATCACACCGAAAACCTCTAACCACCACACAGATCAACAGCAACTACAACTCGTTAATAGATTTAAAAGTGGCAGAAAGGTATCCAATCCATTGCCTGTGATGGTATCCTTTTGAAATGTCGCATGCTTAAGTCACCACATCGCCATGATCAAAATGGCGACATGACAATCTTGCACTGCATGACAATGCAAGATTGTCATGTAGCCTACTTAATGGTCGTATTAGCACATGGAGGCGCTCTAGCCTCCATGTTCTGCAGATAATACGTTTCCTTTGATCTTGCTCCATTCATCCTGACAGCACTTCATTTTAAAAAGCTGTTACTGTACATGTTTTCATAGAAATAAAGAACATATCCAGGAGTTGTCTTACATCAATTACTATGGTTAGAAGAGAGAACCCTACAATGGAGTAACTAGCATAGTTTGTTTTTACAGTTCAATTTTCTAACCTAAACTAGTTGAATTGTAGCTAGTACTGTTAGATTTCTTTTTTATTGTTTCCCATTATAAGGTTATTGGTTTATTGTCTTGTTAGCTATTATTATCTGCAGCACACAGAGGCACTCCAGTGTCTGTTACTTAAAATGAAGTAGCAGCTGGAATGCCTCCATGTGCTGCAGATAATACTTTTACTTTGATCGTGTTCCTTGTCAGGATGAATGGAGCATGATCAAAGGAAACGTATTATCTGCAGCACACTTAGCTGGAGCACCTCAGTGTGCTGATGCGACCATTTAGTAGGCGACATGACAATCTTGCGCTGTCATGCAGTGCAAAATTGACATGTCGCCATTTTAATCATGGAAACATAGTGACTTAGTTAAAAGTTCACACGCTCTTTCATGTGCGACCTTTCAAAAGTGAACCCCCTTCTATGCATTAGATATCTCTCTGGCACTCAAAGGGTTTCCCATTTACGGAAAGTAGATGGGGGTGGTTGGACGGTTCTCACTTCCTTGGGCAAATTGAACCCCTTTATGGATTATTGATGTCTGTGTTCTTCTTACCTAATAAAGTATAACAGGTAATGAGTATAGGGAGATATCCATGGCCTTAACACTTGGCATACTATGCTGTGGTTATTGTGTTTCCAGAAAAAAAGATGGCACAGTGCTAGCCAGTAGAGTAGATAGGATTCAGTGCAGCAAATAACTCACAAGAGTGGTATAAAGGTGATACCTGTTAACGGCTAACTGAGGACATAACAAGTGCAAGCTTTCAGGACACTAAGGTCCCTTCTTCAGGCGTGGATTCCCATCCCAAAGCTACTGGGGAAATGAGCTATGCTGGTGCCTTAGTGTGCCATTTTTTATATGATTTTTTTATTTTTACAACATGATTTAATCTGTTGGCATATGAATATTTTTTATGTTTTAACCTAAGCATTGCCAGTGTGGGCACAATCATTGGGAAAGCTGCTGGCTTCTTGAGGGATTTAATTAAAACTAGTGTCTTTTAGGGAGGTTGGGGGGTGGTGGTATTTATTTAACCCTTTGAATGACAGAGGGGTACACAACACATTGCTTTTCAGTGAGTTGTGTACCCTTCTGGCACTCAAAGGGTTAAACTTGAGCAAATTGCACACATCCACATGCTTCCGTGCTTTACAAGCCACTGAGACAAAGGATATGCTAAGGGTGCTAAACAAGGAGAGGATTTGGTCACGATACCAGGGAGGGTTGGATGCAGTTAACCCCTTCAGTGCCCCAATGTTTACTAAATAACATTAATTTGTTGTCATCTCTGCTGGAATACCATTTTAGGAGTGAAACACATCAAGTTTCGACTTTAATATCCCCCTTCCCATTTTTTTATTGCTCTTAGAGTAAGCATACATTAACCATTTGAGTGCCATAGGAGTGTGCAACGTATTGCTATGCAAAGTGCTGCATACCCCTCTGGCACTCAGAGAGTTAATTCAGCAACCTGGAATTGGATTTGTGACCTATTTAGCAGTGGCTGACAGATATCCGGTTGTGAGGTGCTATATACTCTTTTCACTTAACCTCTTAAGGAAAAAAATGGTACTCAATGCATTGCAAAGCAATATGCTGCACACATCTCTGCTCCTGAAAAGGTTAATTAAGACCAATGACTTGAGGCTGATATGGTGTACAAAGAGGAATTCTGGGATACTCCAACTTCAATATATGGGACAAATGAAAATTCCCATTGACTTTAAATGTCACATTTAACCCTATGATTGCTAGAGAGGGCTCCAATGCACTGAGAAGTAATGAATTCATGAGCCATCTAGTATTCAAGGAGTTAAAAGGCTCCACTTAACCCTTTGAGTGCCAGAGGGGTATGCAACTCAAAGGGTTAAATCACTGAGAAGTTTGGTAATTTCCTAAGATGCATATGGTTTCCTTCAGAATTATTCCACCTTTACTTTGTGCAGTGTGTTGTGGACTTCTACAGCATTCAAGGGGTTCCAAGGCACATTTGAATTAACCCCTTATTGACCGGCCATGCACGCATGCGGCCGGCACTTAAAGCCCAACATACTTTTTTTCTTCATTTTATCAAATGACTTCCAGGACGTACATGTACATCCTCTGTCCACCTGGGACATCTGCTCGGGATGTACATGTATGTCCTCGGGCGGTAAGGGGTTAATGGGATTGTTTGGAGTTTTAATGTCTCCCTTATGGTGCAGTTGGTTTCCCCAGTTGTACTTCATACAACAGCCTCTTTTAGTTTTGCCCACCCTAACATATGTAGACCAAATGTCCAGTTCTGTATGTCTGACTAGTTATTCCTGCTGGGACAATGTATTACAGTGTCTTTCTCTTCCTCAGTTTTCATGATGAGTAAAATTCAATCATCATTTCATGCTGTGTGGCAGCTGTAAGGATCATGCAATTTTAGTTATAAATCGTATATGCTACAAAACTATTTTTATATTCTCTTCCATCTCTTTTTTAATGTTCCCTTGTTAATAGGCGTGCCTCACTTCACAGTGACTCCATTTACAGACCTAGGGCTCAATCCAGTTACCACAGTTAAAAGACACTGTAGGACAAAATGAACACTGAACAGTACACACACAGTTACACACACAGTGGTACCTTCAGAATTCAATAGCCCTACCAACATGAACCACAGTGAGTGTTAGCCCACAGAATCTAACTTGCGGCCCAACGTTTGTTGTGTTTTTTCCCCATATCACACGCTAAATAGCATGAAAAAATGGTAACATCAAAGGAAAGTACCTAATGCTTGGTGTCTGGCACACTATCAAACATCAAGCGTGAGCTGAAAACACAGTGAGCCTCCCCCCACCTCCCAAACAACCTCTGTGAAACAGGCCATGAGAAATTAAATCCCTGAGATGTTAGGAATGGGGGCCATTCAGCCATCAAATAGTGCTTGGGCATCTTCAGTCATGCTGGTTCCCAAGAAAGGTGGTATGACCAGATTCTGTTTGGATTACATGAGGTTGAATGAAAGTACAACTACAGATACCTAGCCCATGCCCAGGATAGATGATTTATTAGATCAACTAGCTGGATCATGCTGGATCTGAGCCAGGGTACTGGCAGATCGTTTTATCAGATTCAGCTAAGCCTAAGTCCGCCTTCATCATTCAGCCTGTTTGAATTCCTTGTCATGCCATTTTGGATGAATAAAGCTCCCAGAAGTTTCCAGCACCTGGTTGACCAGTTGCTGGAAAGGCTGCAGCACTGTTTCAGTGCATATCTTGATGACATATCCATAAACATTTCTACATGGGAAGAACACTTACAGCATATCAGGGAAGATTTGGACCACATTCAGGAGGCTGGATTCAGCCTATACCTAACAAATGTCAGCTTAGAATGGCCGAGGTACAGTACCTGGGATATAAGGTGGCATATGGGCAGGTGCGACCTGCAACGGCCAAAGTAGAGGCTATATAGTAGTGGACTACTCCTCACACTAAGAAACAGGCAATCTCTTTCTTGGGGACAGCTGGTTATTATTTAAATTTGTTCTCAACTTTAGTGTCTTGGCCAAGCCACTGACCTTCCTGATGAGGAAGAACCAACCCAGAACCACGAGAGCTTATGTGTAAAGTAGTGATGACCCTGTTAAAGAATGCCCTCAGTCAGTCGCCAGTCCTTGCAGCACAGGATTTCACCAAGTGCTTCCTTGTGCAGATGGACAAATCTTTGTATAAGCTTGGGGCATATCTACAAGGATGCCAATTTACGGTGGTGACTAACCACAAACCGCTCAACTGGCTGAACAATGCTGCAGTGGATAGTGGGCATTTGTTATAATGGAGGTTGGCCCTGCAAACCTACAAAGTTTGAGTGGTCTACTTGAGAGGAGTCAGCACCACAATAAGGATGGCCTCTCCCAACAGCTGGAGTAAGTCAAGCCTTGTCAGCCCTGAGGAAGAGCTTGTGAGTCGTTGGATGATCAGAAGAGGACATACCACAACTCACATTTAGCAGGGGGTGAGCAGTTGTGATTGGACACTTTTTTGTCTCCCCTGCAGGATATCTGCTTCTGGTCTTGTTTATTTTACCTTTTGGGACTTGTTATAAGTTTTGTGTTATATTGTACAATTAAACAGGACAAAGCCATGTTGCTACCCTTACAACAACCTGCTCTTTACTGTCCTCTGGTTGGGCATGCCCTGCCCCATGTCCCTGAGTGATCCTTTCCACTGCCCTGGGTCTGCAGCTTCAGGAAACTACACATTCAGCACCATAGACAGTGCTGACCATGAAGTGGCCTTACCTTATCTCTATCAGAAGCGGTCCATCTTGCGACGCCAAGTACTTTGTATGTGCACCAAGATGGGATCTGAGCATGCTTCCAGATAATTCTATCAGATTAATGACCCCTTCACTTGGTCATTAGGTTGATGTAATTATGTTGAAGACTCGGGGGGGGGGGGATTTAACTGGCATAGGGCTGTCAGCAGTACTTCATTTGGGTATTTCCAACTCTGTGCCCTGCTTTGGACTGATTCAGATCTCCTGGGATGCAGCTCAGCTCTGGACTGATTGCTTTGACTTCTGGAGTATGAGTGTGGAAGCCATCACAAGGAGCCGCTCAGGGTGGACATAGCCTTCATACATACTCCAACTCCTCATGGAGTGTCCCAGCAATAAAATTCAACATGTTTCTTGCCTGTCAGCCTGATCCCTTTCTTTTGTTTATGTGGACTACTATGGCAGCCTCAGTGTAGCACAAGACACTTATCATAGTATATACTGCCTTTTCTGTACTTTAGTCTTATAAAACAGAAAATTGTGTATCTTTTTATCCCCTTAAGGACCAGTGCCGTGCCAGGACCATCACGGCTGTCCTGGACTTAAGGACCAGTGATGGTCCTGGCATGTCAATGAATTCAGGTTTCCCTGTGCAGCTGCATGCCGCTTGGTGATCCCTGAATCGAATACCAAAAAAAAAATACCCCATTGTCCTTAACTGCTGGTCCTTAAAGGGTTAAATAAAGTTGTAAAGTCTAAAGTACTTTGCGCTGGGACCAACAGTGCTTTGTCTAATCCAAATTCTACTGCCTTTGCAAATTGCATCTCCCAGCCTCTGAGAGTTTTAGCCAATCAGTTAGGAGGGGTGTGTTCTAAACTTACAAACTACGCAGTAGGCTCTGAGAGGTTTATTCTGCAGGTAACAGAGAGAATCTCAGGAGTTGAAATGAAACGGGATAATATTTATGAACAATTCTCTGCATAACCCTCCTGTATGTGTCATTTGATGAATCGGTAATCACTTAGAATATGTGTTTTAGCAGTTATACAGATATGTATTTGTAGTTAGTTTTATATCTATGTATATGTTTAGAACATTATCTAAAATGTGCAGCTACGTAAAATAGTGTGTGTGTAACTGTGAGTATTTATCTTAATGTATTACCCATAGTACACTTTCTTTCAATTTCTATATTTTACTGTAAAAACCTGTTTCTATATGAACACTCAAAGTAAATTACTTTATTTTCTTTACAATTTACAAGAAGCTGTATAAAACCAAAAATTATGTTTGTTTTTAATGTTGTCAAGATTTTACCTTATAATAAAACTATTAAAAAAAAAAAAGCTATGAGTATACTACCTTTTTTCATTTGTGAAACATTGCAGTATATAATATTGAACTACTGTCACATATAATGGGGAATTACACTACTAATCTTCTGTAATACTCAGCTGGTCCTATATAATAGTATATTGACCTGCTGGTATCAAAGACTTTTCTGTTTCCTTCCCGGTTTTATGTAATTGTGCATTACACTTCTGGTCTCATGTGGAGGTACGGTTGTTTCAAATAGTGGAGTACTGCCCTTCTGATCTCATATGATACTCTGCTGGTCTCATGTAATCTTATAATGTTATATTGCCCTGTTTGTCTCATGTATCATGCTGCTACTCTCACGTGATGGTGTATTGCCCTGCTGGTCTCATGTACTATATTGCCTTGCTGGTCTGATGTAGTGCTCTGCTAGTAACACATAAACACTATTGCACTGCTAGACATATATAACGTATATTGTGGTACATTACTGTTATTTTGCTTGGTATACAGATGCTCAGCCAACATTCCTCAATTTACATAGTTTAGCCAACATATCTTGCTGCTCTGTGCACATATCACAAACACACACAGTAATTCGGGTTGTAATACATTGTGGTGAACAAATTGTTGGAGTAAAACACTTTAGTCCGTATTCAGAAAGCAAAAGAAGAGCAGTTCCATAGCAAACCAACAGCAAAATAGGTGATAAATAAAAATGTCCATTGATTGATTTATAATCCCTTGAGGTCTCAAATGCAAGAAATTGGTGTAGTTGGAATGCTCTTGGAATTTTCTTCTTGTTTTCTAATATGACCCTTAGAGAGTGAGGAACGAGGTCCCCTAGTAACTTTCTTTTTAGAAAATAACCAGTGCTTGCAGCACCCTGTCACATATCACGCAGGGAGAGGGGTAGGCAAAGAGGGAATTACAGATACAGAGCTGAGAGATTGAATTGAAAGGAAAGAAGGGGATGCTGAGTACAAAAGAAGCTTTGAATTCAATGCTACATCTCCGCAGAGAAGCTCAAATTCTATTATATATAAATATTTTGTCAGCATTGCATGACTCAAATCTATTGACAAATGTGAAATTGTCAAAATCGAAATTCAAACATTCTATTATACATAATGCACAATGTTTTGGTTAGAGACTTTTTCCAGTCTCTTAGGTACCTGCGTAGAGACTGCAGCAGTACAAACAATTTCTAGTGCTAACCTGAAGATAACAAGACTGATGTGCATACTAAGAAGCCTGGGTTGTGCTGCCAGCATTGTGATCTGCCTGAGGAATAACTAATGTAACTGGCAGTCTGAGCCCTTTCTTGAAATATTCACTGTAAATCAAACTGATTCAATCAACAGTTTTCTGTGTAAGAGAATGCCAAACTAAGGATGGTTTTTCTAAAGTCAATTTTATTTTAGGTCTAGAATCCATATCGCAAACAATTGTGATAGTGTGGATGTCTGTCATCAAATAGTTGCCCTCTTGGCAGATTTCTTCCTGGGAAAAGACCTGCCAAGTAAGAGAGAGTTGCATTGTGAGCCCTAGCACACCAACAAAGGTTCAGAATGGGGGTCTGACATATACATACTGACATGCCTTATCGGTAAGAGAAACATGGGCTACGGGGAGACAGAGAGGGTGATGGCTTGGGAAAGAGACAAAAAAAGGGACTTGGGGAAAAAGATGGGGCTAGCGACAGAGTGGGAGGCTAGGACTCGGCAAGAAAGCATTAGGAGAGAGGGGAGAGGTGGACCAGAGAGCATGCACAGCAGCAGGCAGCAGAGGCTACTCAACACTTAATCCTTCTGCTTTGAGGTGTACCTTCAACATCACAACGTGTCGACATTCTGATGTATCAACACTGCAGCTTGCGATATTCTTATTTCACCCATTTCAACCTGGTGACATTTTTAATGCTCCATTTGGATGGTAGCCCAATAGTGGCTGACATTTTCATAGTGAACCTTAAAGAGACCCCTGGTGCTCCCCATTTTATCAGTGCTGCATTGTGCAGGTAAGTTTCCTGTCCTGTGAAATGCAGTCCCCACAGACCCTATTGGGCTCGAAAGCCCCACTTAGCAGGTCTACTGGAAATGTGAAAACCTGTAGGATTCCATGTTGCATTTCAGCTAAGGGGTCAGTTTTCTGACCCACAGACAGCACATATGAGCTTGAGTCTTTTTTTTACTAAGACTGCTCACAATGTAGGAAACTAAATAAAACCTAATTGCCCCTTAATATATGGGGCTGTATCAAGATTTAGTTTATTACTCTGGAAAATTATTACTTTTCTTTCCTAATTTGGCCAAATCCAAGCCCTCTACTAAAGTATTAGCAGCCAATTACTACTCAGTAGAGTTTATATAGAAGTTGGTTCTCTAGCCATTGGGCACCCATCTTTCCTAACCACCACTGTTCATTTGTAGCTGAAATAGATTTGTTTGATGTCATTTTGTAATAGTCTAAAAACATTCAGATTTTTTAAATATTCCACCATATATTTTCATCAGTATTTAGTATTCGTTCAACTCTTAAAAACACAATGAATATATAGAGAGAAAATAGCAGATTAGACCATTTTAACTCTTGTCCATTGAAAATGGTAATGAGGCCATATTTACAATGCAGATTCCCCTAGGCCTCTTTATTGCCACCCATGATCACACCCCACTCTTCACATGACACTGCCCCTAGCACAATCCACTCTCACAAGCACAGAAAATACCCAAATACCCTTAATGAGATAAATTTACAGGAATTGTAAACCTTTGTTATGAAAAAATACGTACTGTAGGGCTTTTCATGCTGAGTAAAACAATTGGACTCTCACTGCTGGGAGATTCCCCATGCCAATGTCATTACATTTCAAACTGTTTGATTTTAATAGTGTACAGATAGTTATCTATGCATTCTATTGGTTTGCCCCAAAAGTGTTCCTCTTTTCTTTTGAGGATAAAGAGTTGCAATGCATTGGATATCTATCTGGCACTCAAATGGTTAATTCATACAGTTCCTAATGGACTACAGCTCTGAGTGCCAATGTTTGTCCTCTAGACATCTTTTGTACCTTTTATTATTTATTCCTTACATTTCTATCAAACAAGAATCTGTAAGAAGCTGAATGCTTGCAAGGGCGCTCGTCTTGTCTGTTCTCTGTGTTTTAACTTGTCACTTATTCAGAAAGGTCTTTTAATGCAGCAGCTGCAGATTATTTTTGTATATTCATGAATCAGATTTCCATTGTCCTAGAATATGAAAGTGCATTTCATTTTAGTGGGTAGGCGGGTTTTTGTATATTGAACTGTTTGCAGCTGATGCACTAAGATGACCTGGAACAATTGTGGGGGAAAACTAAAAGCACAATAGGGGACAAATAAAAATTCAGGTTCATTTAACCACTAGGATGCTAGAGACATGTCTATTGCATTATTAAACTAGTACACTGAAGCTAAATCCTGTAACTGATCTGTAACTCCACATCTTTAGTTCTTTCTCCATTATGACCTCCCTCTTAATGTCTAAACACTTTGTTATAATTGAATAATTGATGAGAGTGTTCCTATGGTCGCCTTCACTCCAATCCATTAAAATGTTCTCTTTATTTAAAATGACATGAAGAGAGATGACTATCCTTTCTCAGAGGCAATTTATATAGAGAGCTTTTAATAAACTGAGGACCGGGTTACTCTAGTTACTATGAAGTGTTTTACACTGGATGATGGGAGGTCATTTCAGCACAGCATGACATGCAAGTATTATAAGCATACAAATAAAAAAAGCTAAATCTGTTTAAAGTGTTTTAACACTTTTTTACTTTTTAAAAACAACATAGAGGTGATTTTGCTGTTTCAAAAACACATTAAATCATTATAATTGGACAGATCTATCATTCCTGGTTTTGGCAAACGTTTTCTGGTGCCCATCTCAAGAATGGATTGATGGAAGAACTTTGGGTTACCTCCCCAAAGTGCATCTGTATAAATGTATTAACAATGCCCGGGTGACATTGTAACGGATCCTTCCCGTTACTTGAGCCCTTGTCTGGCCATAATACTGTTTAGCCCAAGACTGTGGACATTTTGCCCTGTTTGGACTCTGCTTTGGGCCTGGTCATACGAACTGGCCAGCTATTACCCTGGATAAAAGACTTATGTTCATAGACTTTGGTTAATGTATGTCAAACGGTCTAGTTTACTGTACGTAGTGTGTTTGAAGTTTTACACATTCACTGACTATGGGTTGGAGGTTCCTGGTTCGAGGGCCGACACTGAATCGAGCATGGAGAACCGAGGGCAGTGAGTCAACGTCGGATTGGTTGAATCCCTGAGCAGGAGGTTTAAAGGTCTCCCATAGACTTAACATGGGTAAAAGTAGGCGGCTTGGGGATTGGTCGACCAGCGGACTCACTGTACTCTTTGATTGGCCAGGGTTGAAGCCAAATATTCAAACCAGTTGCGTACGTGCTTCAACCCCTGGCCATTGTTCTTGAATGTGTATTCCTGCCCCTCAAGTTATTGAATTTTTGTCTGGAATTAATCAAACCCTTTTGTATCTGAAATGTAATCATGTCTGAGTTATTGTGTTTGTTAGACCATCTGCCATTGGCCTTTTGTCTCCTGTGTTGTGATTGAATTATGTTCCCCATTGTATCAGGTTTCCCTATGTTTTTCAATGTAGCTGACTTGTATAAATATGTGTGGTTTGTGTCAATAGAGAGTTACTTTTGGAGTGAACAAGAGTTCTGTAGTTATATGTTCTCATGGTATTAAAGCAGCCACTCTGACGCCCATCTGAGCTGAGTATCCTGCATTGTTCGACCGTCTGCTGCTAGCATCCTGTGACCCAACTTCGGATGCTGTCATACGACAACGTGGACTCTTCCCTGCTTATTCAACTTCCTGCGATCCTTTGATTCATACTATGGAGTGCTCAAATCTGTTTGGCGACCTCTACCTTCGTTCCTGCTACATTTTCCCTGTTTACTGTCCGACTGGGAGTCGAGGCCTCACTCTCAACTGCCGGCAGTCCAGCCTGCAACGCTAGACTGCTCGGGAGCCCTGTTGACCCCTCCTCGATCCGCATCCTTCCACATAGAGTCGACTATACCGGGGTTCAAAGCCACTTTGAGTCAACAACCGGACCGTTTATCTGCTCTATCTAGTGCATCCGACAGTGCCAGTCTGGCCTGGAGAAGGAGAGACCCGGGAGCGATGGTGGAAGGTGACGCGGCCCCTTCTTAGCTTCCGTTACAGACATCTTCCAGTAAGGGGTTCATAACTAGGGATTGGCAAAACAGTTTATTTTCTTCCCGCAGGAATTTCTGCAGAGTAGGAGAGATGCTTCTCCTTTCCACATAAGTTCCTAGACGATGGAAATGAAGATCCAAATGTGTTATGTATGCCCTCTGGCATGCACATTTGCGTGCACACACATGTCATCATGCACACATTATCATGCATGCAGAGGCCATCTCACACACACACACATGCACTCAATGACACTTGTGTACAACACATTCACTGACCTCACATCACAACTGGAAGACATTGGGGGTAATGGTCTTCTCTAGCAAGAGGTGAAACAAACCTTTTCCATATAGGTTTTCTCAAAGCTACAGATTTCATCCATCCCTACTCATGTTTTACACCGTATGGAATGGTGTTCCCTCCCCTTCATATAAAAGACTAAAGGAGCTCAAGGAGAAACCAGAACATGCGACTGTTGGATGTAACATGTTCTAGGAGACACCCATTACGCATTACCAATAATGTTGATGTTCTTCGCAAGCTCAAGAAAACCATGTTGATGGAGTAAGGTCCTTATATATGAGATTGCTCTTACATCATAACTTCAAAATACTTATTGTTTTCTTTCCATTCCTTTTTATGTTTGAAGCACAGTAGAGTTTTCCTTGTCTCCTAGAAGTGTCTCAAATTCATTGCTTTAGAAGGCAATGGACTTAGTTGTCTCTAATATTCATGGGTTACGAGTTGTCTGTAGCAGGTGCTAGTAATGCTCATATGATGACTACAGAGTAATATAATAAAGCCATACATATTTACCATCTACATGATCTATTTATATTACACATTGTTATTCATTAATATGTTGGCCTCTGCTGAGGAATATGTTATATGAATGAAAGGATAATCATAGTGATCATTTTCCTAGTGTTTATTGGTATTATGATAGAGGATGAAGCAGACAGTATATATAAATATATGTATATAATAAGGAGAAGGTTAAACAGATAACAACATTTCTACTAGTTTAACCCCTAGTGTGTGGGAGGGTTGATCCACTATACAATACAAATCCCCACCCCCTGCACTTCAAGCATTAAAGTAAAAAAAAGTCATTATCAGTATCTTGCTGGGAAGAGAGTTGTATAGCAGAGGCTGGAGTTAACACACTATAATTAATACTGATGGATATCAGCCCACGCATTAGAGAGTAAATCGAATAATATTTAAATCCCTCAATTTAAAATTAAATATATTTAATACATATATATATATATATATATATATATATGTATAATGTAAATTGATTGGCATGAGTGTAAATTAATTGGCATGTGGGCAACAAATTACACAACGGTAACAACCTGGGTGCTATATATCAGAGATATGTAATATTAAAGGTAAAAATAGGCACTAACACGCTATGTATCAAAACATATCAAAATCTTATTCAGCAACATTTCAGTCCTCTGTCCAGGACCTCTTAAATATTTAATATAATGAAAGTAATGAACTGAGTTCTGGTACTTTATTATTGGTATTATTATAACAGGGCTCGAAATTTCCACTCGCCACTAGCCAATGGCGAGTGAAAATTTAGCCCTGGCGAGTAGAAATTCAGCCCTGGTGGGTATGCTATGGCTTGCAGTGGCGAGTAAATTTTCAGGTCTGGCTAGTAGCAAAGGACTTCATATTTTAAGCCCTGATTATTATATGTGAGCCAAGCGGAATTTGGCTCCAGACGAAGATGCAGTGTTTAGTGCTGAAACTCGTAGAGCCATTCACATACTTCTTCACTGAGTAATTAACTCTTAAATGACCACAAAGATTCTCTTGCCAATCAGTTGATATCGACTAAAGCACACCAGTATCCTTGCAACATTGTGGCTAAGCGTTGGTTCGACAAAGAGCGAGAGGAATTAGCATCGCTGAAAAGGAACACGTATCTACGGCAGAGAACGCCAGTCGTAGCTGGATACACCGACAGTGATCTATAGCCAGGATTGAGTAAGGAGGCAACTGTATATTGATTATACTGCTCTTTCTCTAAGCAGCCATCTATATAAACTTGCCACTTGGATTGTTGCCATATGTTGTGTGCTTAGACATCCTGATTTGTGCAACATTGATGCTATAATATTGACTATTTATCTGTTCTTTTTTATGGACCATCTGTCCTATTTTTTACTTCACTATAAACTAGTCCTTTATTAAGGGCATGGGGTCTTTCTGACTAATTTTGAAATAAAACTGTACTCCTAGACATATCCATTGTTACATGGATTTTATCTAATTTTTATTTACTTTTATTTTTGATTCTAGACAATCAATATTTTTTCATAGAAATATTATTGAAAACCATTGGACTATTTTATTTATGTGTATTCCAAGAATAAAATAATGATATTATCATATGTTATGTCTTTTTGCTACATCTAATACTACACTATCTTATCCCTGTCCTTTTTTCAATTTTGATTACCGAGGTGAGGGGGGCATCTCTCCTCTCCTCTTACGTCCAGGTCCTTTTTAAGTGTAAGGTCCCTTTAACATGCTGGCCAGCCCGGGTCCTTTTAACGTGCTGCAGGGTCTTCTCCTCTTGTGTGTCGGATCCTCTCTGCTTACGCCTTGCGCGCAGCGGAGATGCTGCCGTTAGATGTGACAGGGCTGGTGAGAGAAGTACCCTTTTTTTCATTTGAGCCTCTGCCCCCCAAAATGTCTGTTCACGTCTCTGCATCTTTGCAATAATGGAGTCATGAAATGGTAAATGAATGGTGGACATCACGTAATACCCCCTGCTCCAGCTTTCCTTTTCTCCAAGATGTGGGCCCCGCAGGACTAGTGTGGCAAATAATTCAAAAGTCACAGATCTGGGTACCTGAGGTTTTCTGGCAGTAATAATAACTTTATTAGAGAACGTCAAAAAAAAAATTCTATGTGGTAAAGTTGTCCTAGGTAGAGAAATGCTAGGTCTGATAGCTAGACTTATCTAGGTTAGGCCAGGTTCTAATCCAGTGCAGTAGCACTTTGGTGTGCCAAAGATACCCACGAAGAGTGTCTCTTATTGTCTGTGAAGACTTTGACAAAATGTGACTGTCGAGATTTTTTTTGTTTGTTTTGTTTTTTTTTAAATGTTTTATATACAATCTGTTTTTTTGATTGTGAAACCTAAGAATAACTACATTTTGGATATCTGTACTCTTCATAACTCCCTTGACATATGGCTTATACAATGTTAGGGGAGACCCAAAAAATCTATATTGTGTTTGGGGTACCCTGAACCAAAGAGAGAACCACTGTTGTAATATTCATCTCTTTCTCCATTTAGCAGGGTTCTGCCCTTAGTTATTGTGACGGTACCAATGGACCCCCCGTTTGGGTGTCCCCGTCAGTCGTTGCTTCCTTCAATCCTGAGCAAGGCTGCTCTGCTGTAAAATCACAGTTTTCCCCACAGTTACCAGGCAAGACTAGTGTAGTGGTTTAGAATCAGAACCCTTTATTGAATGAAACACTCTGCTTATATACACTTACAGAGACTCTTATCAAGATCAGCATGTAAACTAGGACTTGGGACGGTGTTTCTATGCTTGACCAATCAGTCACCAGCACCCTTATCAAGATAAGCATGCATATTAGGGCTAGAAAAAGGGACATTCTCACTGGATCATAAATAACCTCCCCGATTGGTCAAGGAAGCACAGCAGGAAGCAATTAACATTCCAATCCTTCCCCAGCACAACACAGACCTGGATATTGTAAGCAACTCCCAACCCCCCATTCTCTCTGCACTCTAGCTCCCAAATACCAAATCCCTCCACATGACCCTCAGTACTACACCACGCACACTATTACACTATGTCACTCAATGTGCAACACAGTGATCAACATTTCAAATGGTATAGTCACAAATCACTCCAGAAACTTCTTTGGCCATGATGGGCCTGGATGCATCTCTGTCTGGAGCTTACTTTTCAGAGCACATGCTACTTCCTTGTTCCCTAACTTGCTTTCACCAAAAAGACTACTGTAAGTGGCACACATACACATACACATATGAAACACACACATGTTTTCAGTCAATGATTTGGCCCTGTCTTGAGCTATAAACACTTACCTCCCAAGTGTCTCTCTTTTAGACTCAAATCCCTCTGTCCTTCTTTCCTACCCTTTTGTCCCTCTTTTTAGGAGATCAGACTGTGTGGTGTGTATATAAGTGTATCACATTGCTCCACAGCAATAAAACTCACATAATTATTTGTTTAAATGTCAGTATATGTGTTTATAAATTAGTATGTGTAAATAAAATACTTTGGTCTTGTTATAAATAATTTATTAGGTTACACAAAGAGGTGTCAATATGTCATGAAATAACCTAAAAATTCTCTGTAATGCCCCACCCACCATTCACGCCTCCAGAACACCCCTTAAAACACAATTGTCCCTCTTTGGCAATTTGAAATGTTGGGAGGTATGTAAACAAGTCAGGGCAGAATTGTCGATTGAAAAAACTTGCCCTACTATTCATAGAAAGTTCTGCGAGTGTGGTTCCTCACCACAGTAAATGTGGTTGCAATTATTTATAACCCTCCTATATAATAACTTGCTAAATCATGTGTAACGCCGCAACATGCGCAGTAGACAGTGCTGCGCGTGCTGCAGTCATGCGCAGTAGAGACTGCCAGCGCCGTGGCTGATACAGAGCTGGGCGCTCTGAAGGAGCGTCCAGCTCTGTATCAGCCGTGGCGCGGGCAGTCTCTACTGTGCGTGACTGCCCCGCGACCGGGTGGCTGAGACACTGTGGCCCGTGTAATGGGCTGTTCAACTAGTACATCTATATTAAACCTGGTCTGAAATTCAATTTTAGAACTTGTCTTTTTACAACTATAAGCACAGTTTAAAATAGAAGATTATCTGTTCAGACGCTTCACATCTCAGTGATTTTAGCATGTACAATAAATTGCAGTTCATTTTCTTTAAGACTGAATACTAGTAATAAATATTCCCATAGGACTGCACCGCCGTGTCCTTGCTGTATGCACGCATTAGCCAATTTTTCATTAAGAGTATGTAGATATACTGGCTACGGTGCTGTTCCATTAGAGTTACCTAACAGAATTTAATGCAGACCACTCATTAACAAAGCAGAACAACAGTAAATCATCATTATAGCCTTTTATATGTTGGCAAATTCCCGACACAAGTCCCCGTATTCAGACTTATATCTGGATAGTGATATATCACTTTTAACATGAACAAGAGCCAAGCATTAGTCAGAATAATCTCTTCTCACACACGTACACACCTTTCAGACCATTAAACTTTAAGGACCAGATGGCTGTGTAATACATGTGAAGCACACACCTCTCTCCTTTAAAGGGTTAAAATTAATGAGGTATAATGAAAGGCTGCTTACACCAAGTGAGAAAGATTGGAAATGTGATCCAGCAACAGCTGGAGAGCCAGTGTTTTCGCTCCCCTGTTTTAGAAGTTAAAATGTTTTTGACAGAGCATTGGTTTAATCCTTCAGAGCGCCAGAGGGGTACGCAATGCTTTGGGTACCCCTCTGGCACTCAAAGGGTTAAGCACTTGGGTACTAGTGCCTTGGACCCTCTCTAGCCTCTAGGGTGTTAAAGTAGTATTACCGTAAGATTACTTATAGGGATAGTAATGTTTCATAATAAAAGCAGCTTTGATTAATCATCATAGTATTTGTGCCATGGAGAGTGTTATTTCAATACTGTCAGAGTTGTAGTTCAAGAGTAATTGAATGATAAAGTATCCCCCTCCTGCCCCTTTTACCTAATGTAACACTGCTCACCTCAGAGCAGCAAGACTGTCCTGATGAATCGCAGCGAGGGACAATCTTCAGTGAGCACAAGGAAAAACCTGTCAAGGGGACAGGGTTTTCCTTATGCTTACAGTAAGAAAACTGTCCCTTGATGTGAGCTGTCTGGTCCCAGGACCAGATTCCACATCTGAGGGGAGGTGGCTTACACTAGGTAATAGGGGCGGGAGGGGGATACTTTATCATTCAATTACTCTTGAACTGCAACTCTGACAGTATTGAAATAACATTCTTCAATGAACACATACTATTAAGACTAATTGGAGCTGCTGTTTATTTGAAACATTACTATCCCTTTAATTTTAAAGAGAAGCAAAAACTGCCTATATGTTGGACTAGTCCAGGCATGCCCACGTTTTTCAGTCGTGGCCCACATGTTCAGAGACCCATAAGTGTGGGGGTCACATTAGAATTTTTATTGCTAACTAGTGTAAAAGTCCATGTACACAGGCTAAGGTCCAGGTAATGTTAAGAGGCCACTACTCTACCTCACTGCTCCACGCAATGCAATCTTGCTTTACCTCACTCACGCAAGGCAATCATGCACAGTCGAATGCGGGCAGTCTCTACTGCTCACGACTGCAGCGTCACAAACATCTTAGTAAATTATTATATAAGATAATGGTGAATTATAGCCTGTCTGCTATTCATAAATATGGATTTCATTATTTATTAATCAAGTCAGTGACAATACTGATATTTAATAGAGAACTATTCTTGAACTGTATGGCACTGGCAAGCAGAGGATTTGGTCTTACTGGCCTGTTAGGTCATGTGTGCTAGTTAATTAGATAGTTGTTTAAAACTTGCATGAAGTCCGCATCCCAGGGACTGGTGGGCCACAGTTGTCCCACAGGCTGCACATTGGATGCCCATGTACTAGTCATCTGTTTGTAATATAAATAGTTTTTGAGAAATGAACCTTTATTTGTTGGTGACACTTTATGCTGATTAATTTCTGTGCTGGGCCAATATTATCACACACTGCTATGAATGAATCTAGGCTGAGACCGCTAACTGGGGTAATTTCTAATAGCCCAACAAGCAATAAGTTTAGCCTTAACCCTTTGAGTGCCAGAGGGGTACGCAATGCATTGCTTCTCAATGTACCCCTCTGGCACTCAAAGTGTTAACCCTTCGAGTGCTGGAGGTTTGGGGAATTTTGTCTTCTGAGGAGACCAGGCACTTTTTCAACATTTTCCTTTCGATCTCTTTATGTATGACTTCCACTTGTAACTCTGTAGATATATATGGAAAACTATATATTCAGCTTTTTCATTGTACCTATCATGAAGTAAATTTTGCATCATGTGACAAGCTATGATGTCATAAGTACAACAAATGTAAAAATATTACTTATTTTGCTAATATTATACACTGCATATCAAATATGTATCTTGGTTGTGAAAGTTTCAACTATTTTTAAAAGCCATGAAGTCCCTGAATGCAAAAATACCAAATATGTATAGTTTTACCTACATGCATGGCCTACATAAGTAACAGGCGCACCCTCCATTGGTTAAATGGCTAAAACTGCCCTGAAACAGCTCAATAATTATATAAAAGTATATATTTCCTGGAAGTACACTAACATATGAATCACAAAATGACTGGAGTTTCTTCCTACATGAAATGACGTAGCAAGGACATTTTGTAAAATAAAAGAGGATTTTAGTCTTACCTGTTAAATCCCTTTCTCTTAGTCCATACAGGTTACTGGTAACTCTGGGTAGGCGATCCACCCCTTTAAGTAGGCAGGAACAATTCTAGAGTTGTATGCAGGGGGTGGAGCCTACCTTCCCTCCTTCGCTGCAGCTAGCCAACCAGCTCCAGAAAGATTTGAGACACTAACTATTGACTAGATAGTAGAAGGGAAAGAAGACTCCTGTGAGCATGACCCCAAAGGATCCCCACAGTCTGCCACAGGAGAGCCTAGCATGGTCCCTTGACAGGGTGGGAAACCAGTAACCTGTATGGACTAAGAGAAAAGTATTTAACCAAGGAATGGACATTGCATCCACCGCCAGAACTAGAGGGTCCCTCCATCGAGAGCAGAACCTCGGAACCTTCCTGTTGAGTCTTGTCGCCATCAGGTAGATGTAAGGAAGACCCTATTTCTGAACAATGAGGGTGAAAACCTATGGGTGCAGCTCCCACTCTCCGCTGTCCACTGTGTATTGACTGAGGAAGTCCGCCATGACGTTGTTTACACCGGGAATGTGCACTGCGGATATGGCAGGAACGTGTTCTTCTGCCCAGGACAAAATAGCCTTGACCTCTAACCAAGCAACGAGACTTCTTGTTCCGCCCTGTTTTTTGATGTAAGTCACTGACGTAGCATTGTCGGACTCTACCCAGACTGGACAGTCTTCCAGCTGAGATGTCCAATGACGAAGGGCATTAAATATCGCCCAAAGCTCCAACACGTTGATGGGAAGGAGAGATTCTTCCGGAAACCACCGAGCCTGTGCACTCAGGCGATCTGGAGACGCTGGCATCCATCATCACCGTGGTCCAGAAGGAAACTAGGAACGACTTGCCCTTCAGCTGATTGGAGAGGTAGAGCCACCAGGACAAACTCAGTTCCACATGAAGAGGAAGTGACACCAACATCTTCAGAAGGTCAGGCTGATCCCTGCACACCTGGATCACAAACCGTTGGAGTTCCCTGGTGTGTGCCATGGCAAACGGTACCGCCTCTATGGTGTAAATTAATTTCCCCAAGAGAGATGACAGCTTTTTGGCTGGAACTGGATCTTGAGCCAGAATCGCAGAAACCCTGTGGGTGATCTGGTGAGCCACCTCGTCTGTGAGAAACACCATGTTCTTCTGGGTATTGAAGAGGAGGCCCAGGAAGACCAGACGCTGGGATGGGACAAGATCTGATTTGTCCAAGTTGACGATACACCAGTGATGGTTGAGAGCATGAATGCATTGCTGAACCTGCTGGTGAAGAAGTTCCGCAGAAGAGGCTTTCAGAACCCGGTCGTCCATGTATGGAGTAACTCTGATGCCGTCTCGGTGGAGGATGGACACTAAGGCTCCCAGGACACGGTTGACCTGAGGAGGTGTCGTCAGACCAAATGGAAGAGCTGAGAACTGAAAATATCCCCAGTCGTAGGCAAACTGGAGGTACTTCCGGCTCTCTGGATGAATGGCAATGTGTAAGTACGCGTCCTGAAGATCCAGAGATGCAAGGAATTCCCCCGGGGACATGGCAGCAATCACCATCCGTAGAGACTCCTAGTGATAATGAAGTCCAAAATGGGACGACAACCACCGTCCTTCTTGGAGACCACAAAAAGGTTTGAGTAAAAACCCATACCTCTGTCCTGAACTGGAACCGGCACCAGAACATCCTTGTCCAGTAGAGCCTGAACAGCACCGTCAAACCATCAGGGTTTTTCTGCGGCCTGAGGAGTATGAGAAGGAAGAAAGCGAAAGGGAGGAAGAGAGATGAAAGGGATCCTGTACCCTTCCGTCACAATCTGCAAAACCCATGGGTCCGTCACTGAATCCTCCCAAATGCTGTGATAGTGACGCAGACGACCACCCACTGCAGAGTGTGGATCCAGGTTCGGTGAGTCATGCCGAAGAAGGCTTGGAAGCCTTGGGCTTGGAGGAGACCTTGGGCTTCCATTGCTGTTTGGGTTTGGAGGAGATACGCAGAGCTGAGAAAACCGTCTGGTTCGTCGGACGTGTCTCATTCTGAAAGGAACAAAAATACCGGTTATACTTAAGCTGTGTTTTCTTTCTGGTTACTAAGGGTAGAAGTGTACTCTTATCCCCTGTAACCTCACTGATCAGATCCTTGAGATCTGGCCCAAACAAAGAAGTGCCTTGAAAAGGCAAGGAGAGCAATGCTTTCTTAGAAGCATTATCAGCAGACCGGATCTTGAGCCAAATAGCCCGTCTTGCAACCACAGACATGGTGGAAACCCTAGCCACCAAATGGATGGCATCAAATAGGGCAGCAGAAACATAGTTCAGTGCCTCAGAAATGTTGGCAAGGAGGCGCAACTTATCCGAAGTAGGAGCATCCTGATGGACAGCAAGAGTGAGCCGTTCAGTCTAGACCACAATGGTCCGGTTCACCCATGCTGCTGCGAATGATGGACGCATGACAGAACCAGCAGTGGCAAAGATGGACTTGAAGGAGACCTCAAGTTTCTTGTCAGTCAAGTCCTTTAGAGCAAACGCATCAGACGCTGGCAAGGCAATAGACTTGGATAGCCTGGAGATAGGAGCATCCACTTTAGGAGGATGAACCCACTGAGCAAGCACTGCCTCAGAAGGGATAAAGCTTAGCACATTTCTTGGAGACAGAAGGTTTCCTGTTCAGAGACTTCCACTCTTAAGACACAAGGCGGTCAAGAGTGGGGTAGGTGGAAAGCAAGTAAGGTGCTTTTTAGGCTCCTGAAAGACATCAGAAGGAACCTCCTGCACTAAGGGAATGTTTAGGGTATTTAAACAGCCCTGATCAGACCCTCAGCCGAGGGCTCAGGATCAGCCACAAAAGGGTCCCCAAAAAACTGAGAGGAGCCCACTGCAGAACATTCCTCAACATCTGAATCCACCAACAGTTCCTCCTCAGAGGAATCTGACATGTCAGGTACACCATGAGGCTTTGGCAGGGAAGACTTGACAAAGGAGGGGGTCTGCCAAGAATGAAATGTAACTGGAATGGAAAGAGTTGCAAAGTGGACCTAAGGTCCCTAGTAGCAGCCTTGAACTCTTGCACCCAAACTGGCTCTAATGCATGGCTGAAGGTCCCTGAGAGACTCTCAGGGACATCAGAACATGCTGAGAATAAATGACCTGAGAATTCTCTAGGTAACCCTGAATGACAGGAAGAGCAATGCGCAACAGGGGATACAGAGATCCCAGCATCCTTAGTCTTAGGTCTGGCCCCAAGCTCCATTGGTATAGACATTCTCACAGTGTCAATAACCTTACTGTCTAAGAAATCACCCAATTACAGTGTGTATGATTAAAGTTTCACCCCAGAAATCGCTAAAATAGACTTATCTGGCAGGCAAAGGGTTAATCAGCAGAGGAGAGAAGGAGAGACCTAGCCCTGCGTAGGATACTCATTCTGGAAAGAGCACAAAATGGCTGCTGCGGCGGGAGCCAATCAGAAACGAGTGTGCGAAGCAAGAACTCATGGGAAATGTAGACTTCCCAGAAAAGTACCCCAAACAGTGCCCAAAGCCCCCTGAGCCCCCAACACACTAGAAACATGAACCGGATGATAGAGCAAGAGGAGACAGTTGCAGAGATATGTCCCAAACTGTACAGTCCCATAGGAGTGAATGGAGCAATGGCGCCTATGCGGTAAAGTGCGCCTTAAAGGCGCGGAACTCAAATTTTACAAAATTGAAGGTGTAATATTAAGACATGAAAACATCACTAAAACATGTTAAGATACCCAAAAAACACTGAACCAGTAGGAAAAGTGTCAGAAAAACCCCCAAATGAATGCCAAACCAGCAGCTAAAGGGTTAAATACCACATAAACCTGCTCCAAACAGACATACAGATAGACCAATGAGTGCAGGAGTGTGCAATAGGAACTCCAATTGAAAAACCCCTGTGTGGAGGGGCACTGTGGGACATGTGGACCTGCAGCACTCAAAGGGTTGCTCACCTTTCCTGCAGATCTTCTGTCTTCAGATTATAATGTTTAAAGAAGAAGCCTCGGTGGACAACTCCTGAGGAAAGAACCTGTAGCCAAGATTCCCCCCCCCAGGGCTTCAGGTGCTTTTTTGGACCTTGTCACTGAGCTAGCCACATCTAAGGGCATTTTCAGTTATGGTAATCCGCCTAATGGTGGTATTCCATTTCTAACAGAAAAATAAAAAACTTGTAAAGCTATAGTAGAACTGTTCTCTTGCCTGTGTTATCTTCACCATGGAACAAATCTTTCTGGAGCTGGTTGGCTAGCTGCAGCCAAGGAGGGAAGGTAGGCTCAACCCCTGAATAAAATTCTAGAATTATTCTGCCTACTTAAAGGGGCGGATCGCCTACACAGAGTTACCAGTAACCTGTATTGGACCACAGAGAAAATAGGGTTTTTTGGGAAGCTTTCAGAAATTTACACTATAGTAACAAATTACTGTATAATGTCTCAAGCAAGCTTAGAGTAAAAAAACAAAAAATATGAAATATAAATGCCACAAATCTCCTGAGTACACTGATACCCATTATGTATGGGTGTACAAATGTTTGTCCTTCCCTTGGGCCCTAAATTAGTAATAGCACAAAACAGAATTTCTACTGACCTTTTTGTGCAGATAACCAAAATGCACTATAAATAGTCTGGCAGACATAATTACCACATAATGTTAAAATAACCCCCTAAAAGCATACATTTTCTGAAAACAGATGTTGTCAGCCCCGTCAGATCTGTCTGGGTGGATTGTGCGATTTGCACCTACCTGGCCTGGGAGCTGTCTTGTTCCTTATTTCCTACACGATCCTGAGGTCGGGGCCCGATTATCGAGCTCCGTTCTGACAGTGTCTTGCCCCTGTGCTTCTAATCTTCTACTAGGCTCCGTTTTAGTATCGGCTTCCCGGGTGGTTTAGATCCCTGGATCCGGTCTGTCTCAGCCTGTCTCGCCTTCCTCCATCCGTCTCTGGTGGTTCCGGTTGGCTCCCGCGTGACTCTGGTGTTCCTCCTGTCCAGCTAGGTTGGCGCCCGCTCCAGCAGCAGTGTTCAAAGCTTCCGTGGACCCTGTGGTTTCTATCCTCTCCAGCCTTGTGGGGACAGTGTATGTGGGAAATTGTGGCTACAAGTGGACAGAGGAACAAGGCTAAGGGGAGGCCATACAGTGTATACATGGATCTGTGGCTACCAGTGAACAGGTTAATAAGGCTGATGGGGGTCAGACAGTGTATGAAGGGAATCCGTGGCTATAAAACTTAAGAGAGAGAGCATTAGATCGTTCAAAAATAAGTTGGGTGAGTTGATTAGACTGGATAAGGAAAAGGCCAATGTTCCAAACACTTTCTTTGCATCAGTATATACAAGGGAACAAGGAACAAATAAAATCATACCATTATCAGAAATTGGGTTAACACAAGAAGATGTCATGGGAAGACTGAACAAAATTAAGACTGACAAAGCACCGGGTCCTGACGGTATACATTCAAGGGTTCTTCAGGAACTCAGTGCAGTGTTAGCAAGATCCCTATATTTACTCTTTAAAATTATCTCATCACAGGTACAGTGCCACAAGATTGGCGTAAAGCCAATGTAATACATCTATTTAACAAGGGAACTAAAACAGAACCTGGGAATTATGGACAGTGAGATTGACCTCTGTAGTGGGAAAACTGCTAGAAGGGATAATAACTGATTATATTCAGGATTACACCTAATAAAAACTATTATTAGCAGGAATCAACATGGTTTTATGAGGAATAGATCATGAAGAAGGAAGTAGTAACCCAGATAGGCAGTTGATATAGTATATCTAGATTTTGCAAAGGTATTTGATACAGTGCCACATAGGAGGCTGGGGCATAAAATAAGGAAACTGGGACTAGGGGATCACCTTTGCACTTGGATAGAAAACTGGTTGAAGGATAGGGAACAGTATGGTGTTGTAAATGGAAAATTCTCCAATTAAAGTGGAGTACCTCAGGGTTCAGTGCTGGTCCACTGCTTTTTAACATTTTTATAAGTGACCTGAAAATAGGTATAGAAAGCAAAATATCAGTATTTGCAGATGACACTAAATTATGCAGGGTAATACATTTGCAACAGGATATTTGTTCTCTACAGAGGGATTTACATAATACTGCAGATTAGGCAAACAAATAGAATATGAAGTTTAATGCGAGAAAGTGTAAAGTCATGCATTTGCGAAGAAAAAAATCACAGTGTTACTTACAAACTAAATGTATTCATTTTAGAGGACTTGTTGATAGATAAAGACCTGGCAGTCCTTGTAAATTACAAACTTGGAAACAGTGACCAGTGTCAAATAGCAGTAGCAAAAGCAAACAAAGTCCTGTCTTGCATAAAAAGGGATATTAAAGCAAGAGTGAAAAACCTCACCCTGAATATGTAATGCAGTTTTGGGCACCAGTTCTGAAAAAGGATATTCTAGAACTGTAGAGAGTGCAATGAAGAGCAAGAAAATTAATCAAAGGAATGGAGGACAACGTATGAGGAATGACTAGACAAACTTGGTTTATTTACTCTTGAGAAAAGACAATTAAGAGGAGATCTTATCACAATGTACAAGTACGTGAGAGGTCAATGCAAAGATCTCTCTAGTGAGCTATTCATTCCTATGCCTGATCAAATAACCAGCCCCTCCCTCCCTTGAGATTAGAGCAAAAGAGGTTTCGACTTCAGCAGAGAAAAGGGTTGTTTACAGTGAGGTCTGTTAAATTGTTGAATTCCATGCACAAGGATGTGGTTATGGATGGATATATTTAAGAGAAGATAGATATATTTCTTTCAAAATGGAACATACAGGGTTATACTGTGTATTAGTAGGCAAAACAGGAAGTTCTGATAGACTAAATTATTTGACAGCAGGAAAGCTATATAATTCTCAAATCTCTGGGTTATGAGGCAAAAGTTGAACTTTATGGATTTGTGTCTTTCTTCAACCTAATTTACTATGTTACTATTGTATTTAACCCTTTGAGTGCCACTGGGCTGTGCAACACATTGCCTTGCAATGTGTTTCACACCCCTCTGGCACTCAAGGGTTTAAAGGGATAGTAGTGTTTCATAATAAAAGCAGCTCTAATTACTCATCATATTATCTGTACTTTGGAGAGTGTTATTTCAGTACAGTCAGAGTTGTAGTTCAAGAGTAATTCAATGACAAAGTATCCCCCTCCCGCCCCTTTTACTGATGTAACACTGTTCAGCCAGATCAGAAGGGAGGTGCCCAGGTAGACTGCAGAGAGGGACAATCTTCAATTAAGATAAGGGAAAAACCTGAAAAACTTGTCAAGGGGGGCAGGGCTTTCATTGTTCTCATAGGAAGAAGACTGTCCCCTGCTGTTATCTGTCTGGTGTATAGACTGCATTCCACATCTGAGAAGAGATGGCTTACACTAGGTAAAAGGGGCGGGAGGGGAAACTTTGCTTGTGAATATTTCTCAAACCATAAAGGTTTGAGACATAAGACTTATATCGTTCTTCATGTTTTTTTAATGCCTACAAAATAAAATAAAGATAAAACGAAGTAATACTATCCCATTAAACTACAAACAGATCTCTAGGTGGGGAATCAGGACCCCTATGAGGTCTGAATGTAGTTTACTGCTTTGAGTGCCAGAGGGTTATGCCACAAATTGCATAAAAATGCGATGTGCACCCTTCTGGTACTTAAGTGGTTAAATTGCATTCAGGCCTCATGTGGGAGGGCCTCAGGACTCCCCTGATGCCTCCCTAGCATTGATTGCTTCTCTAATTTGATAGGTGACCAATGCAGCAACCAGGAAGGCGATCACATACTTCCCATACCTCCTCCTGCTCAACTGAGTATGATGATCGTCAAGTCTCACTAGTGTCACAGGTCTTGCAAGGTTTTCAACTTGGAAGTTCACAGAATTCCGTGTTGAGTAGGTACACTGAAGGTGGCAATGGCCTTCCTGGTCGCAGCATTGGTTTCTTGCCCAAGCCGGGGGGCATCAAAAGGGGTCCCAATGCCCCCTAATGAGGTATGATTATATTTTTAAACAGGAAATAGTGGGGGTTTAAGAGATCCCACATAATATTTTTTTTATCTACCTGATCTCTCACATACTCATAGGAGAGATCATGTATATTTTAACCCCTTATTGACCAGTGACACGCCAGGACCATCATCAGAGGATGTGCACACAAATTGTTAATTTAAATTCCATTCCTTGGAAGTAGAGGCCAGCCTTGGGATATTGTATACAGAAGGTTAATTTGCTCTATTTTCTCTTACAGAAAATGAATGAAAATATTGAGTGACACATCATAATGATAAAGCACTTGGGGCTGTTAAGGAACTGCAAGCTGTTCAGGTTATTAGAGAAAGTGTGTGAAGCAATAACCTGGATGATGGGCCACTGCTTCAAGATAATCAATAACCCTGAGCTGCCTTATAATTATAACTAGGCACTAATTTGTTTTCATCTACGTGTGGCTGTCAGCCTTCCATATGATATTCCATCCCTCTGACCTCTATTTACATCTTCCAAATGAAAGGAGACCTAACTCCTCCTGATAATCACTCATTTACCTTAATCTGGCCAATAAAATCCTAAAAAAATCCTACGTAACCCTTTAACCCTTTAACTGCCAGAGAGGTATACAATGCATTGCAACATAATGCATTGGATACCTTTCTGGCACTCAAAGGGTTGAGGAACATAGAGAAGAAAATGTTGTGTAATCCAATGCATTTCACTCCCCTCTGGTCCTTAAAGGGTTTAAATTACCTTGAACAGTGAGCAGAGTTTGAGGTATGTGGTTCTGATAACAGCTGTCATGTCTGCTTCCATGGACATGACTAGTTGGACTGATTCAACATATTATCTCTTGAACCAAGGAGAAAGTGAAACATTCATACAGGCCATTAGTACTTTCTCTTCATACTAAGGTAAGGGGGGATTATTTTTTGAAGTTGTAAGTTCTCCTTTAAGCAGGCTCAGAATTCCAATAATAATGCACATTAATGACCCAGACCTCCCAAGTACCCCTCTTTAGGACAGACAGTCCCTCTTTTAGACCCAAATCCTTCTGTCCCTCTTTCTCACGCTGATGTCCCTCTATTTAGGAGAGCAGACTTTGTGATGTGTATATAAGTGTATACTTTTGCTTTATAGCAATAAAGCTCACAATAATGTTTGTTTAACCCCTTAAGGTCCAGCGATCCCAGGGTGTCTGGTCCTTTAAGGGTCAGATAGACAAGTTCGACGTGCCGTCCCACGTGACTGATCACGTGGGGCGGCACCTTGAAAGAAGGACTGAAAGAGATCGCTCTGGTCTTGGAGCGGTCAACTTCAGTCCACGGTATTACTCACCGCGCTCCTGCAGGAGAGCGGTGAGTAATAGTACGTGACGTACCAGGACCGTCCCTAGTCCTTAAGTGCCGGACCAGCGTGATGGTCCGGGTACGTCACAGGACGTGAAGGGGTTAAACTTCAGTATATGTGTTTATAAATTAGTCTGTGTAAATAAAATACTTTGGTCTTGTTATAAATCATTCATTAGGTTACACACATAGGTCTCAATAGGTCATTGAACAGCCTAAAACATCTCGATAATGCCCTGCCCACCAGCCACACCCCACGTAAACCATCTAAAATAAAAGTGTCCCTCTTTGGCCATTTGAAATGTTGGGAGGTATGATGACCTCATTTCATCTATATCTAAAGAACAAAGGTTATAACTACAATGAGGCAACTGCCTAGGACAAAAAACTGTGAGAGATGTCACAGCCTTGCTCTCCACATCCACTTAAAGGGATAGTAATGTTTCAAAATAAAAGCCGCTCCAATTAATCTTCATAGTATTTGGTCCATGGAGAGTGTTATTTCAATGCTGTCAGAGTTGTAGTTCAAGAATAATTGAATGATAAAGTATGCCCTCCTATCCCTTTTATTGATATAACACTGCTCATCTCAAAACAGAAAGGTGGTATCCAGATGGCATGGAGAGAGGGACAATCTTCAGTTAGCATAAGGGAAAAACCTGAAAAGCCTGTCAAGGGGGGTAGGGTTTTCATTGTTCTCACAGTGAAAAGATTGTCTCTTGCTGTGAGCTATCTGGTCTTAAGACCAGATTCCACATCTGAGGGGAGGTGGCTTACACTAGATAAAAGAGGAGTGAGGGGGATAATTTAGCATTCAATTACTCTTGAACTACAACTCTAACGGTATTGAAATAACACTCTCCATGGCCCAAATTCTATAAAGATTAATTGGAGCTTCTTTTATTTTGAAACATTACTATCCCTTTAAGTTGGTGCATGGTCAACAGAACTCCACTGTCCATGCACTAGACACCTGCTCATTGTGTAACGTAACAGGTTAATTTGACAGTTTTTATGTTGCTATACTATCCAATGTATATATTAATTTGGACAGTCTATATACCAGTTTTATACCACTTAACAGGCCAGGTAACTAAAGAAAGTATTTTTATTTGTATTTCATTAGTTAGTCCCTTTCACGTAGAAAAAGTCAATGTACCAGTGTTGCATTTGTGATGTCGTCATTGTGAAAGGTGCAGTGGTGCGACGTGCAGCAAGGAAAGTCTGCACAGAGGCCTGTGATGCTGCCTGAACACCTTTGTTTCATGAGTAGTTGGAGGTTGAGATGCTTATCACAGCCTCATATGAATGGCAGCTGAGCTGACCCATGTGGATGCCGTGCAACAATATAGACTGGCACTCATGTGGCCCAGCTGTCAGACATGCCCCTGCTGCATATGGATTGGTGGTGGGGTTTAGGAGAAGGTGAGTGAAAGAACATGGGTAACAGAGCTACAGAATGACACAGCTACAGTTTTGTCACCCATGAGAAAGAGCCCTTAAAGGGATAGTAATACTTTGTTTTAACTTTATTTTATTTTGTAGGCATTAAAAAACATGAAGAATGATATAAGTCTTATCTCTCAAACCTTTATGGTTTAAGAGATATTCACAAACAAAGTATCCCCCCCTGTTCAACCAGATCAGAAGGGAGGTGCCCAGGTAGACTGCAGAGAGGGACAATCTTCAATTAAGATAATGGAAAAAGCTGAAAAACTTGTCAAGGGGGGAAGGGCTTTCATTGTTTTCATACAAAGAAAATTGTCCCCTTCTGTTATCTGTACTGTCATACAACCAGACTCACATCTGAGAAGAGATGGCTTACACTAGGCAAAAGGGGCGGGGAGGGGAACTTTGCTTGTGAATATCTCATAAACCATAAAGGATTGAGAGATAAGACTTATATCATTCTTCATGTTTTTTTAATGCCTACAAAATAAAATAAAGTTAAAACGAAGTATTACTATCCCTTTAAGGGTGCCAAGTAACAGTGGATTGGGTTGATGATGGTGTTATTGGAGGAGAGGGTGTAAAACAATTGGAGCTAAGTGGTGCTCAGGATTCCTTACATAGGGCCACCTGAGATCTACATCTGACCCTACAGTTGGGACAACAATGGATTCAGCTGATAAGTGGCCCAGCAGCATCTCAGGCTCAGCCAACCTAAAGAGGAACTATGCTCTTTTAATAATTGGGTTTTTGTTTTTTTTATTTAAAGTCAGCTATGCCCTAGGAATAAATATGCAAGATATGAAAGACAATACAATTAGGGTAAATTTATCGTTAGAGCATGGACATCCAACATGAGGCCCGCCTGAGCCCAGAGTGTGACCAGCCTGAGATTAATCTGATTAACTAGCACACATGAACTAGTAGGCCCTTAAGAAGTAACCTTCTGCCTGCCAGTACCATGAAGAACAGATGTTTGTTAGGTATCAGTCTTGTCATGACTTGATCAATATATAAATACATCCATATTTTTGCATAGTTGACAGGCTATTGGTCACCATTGAGTATCAGCAATCATTATACTCACATAGCATGTGGCCAGACAGTACTTGTACGAGTAAGCTGCGTTGCAGGAGGTGGTAGTTTTAACATTTGCAGGCTCTAATATCAAACATGTATGCAATTGTCTGCATACTCATGTGTATACTGACTGGTGAATCTCTATGCAAGTATAACGATTGTTGATACTCTAAGGTTCAATTTTTCCATAATGGTAGGCACTATAAGTGCCTTTTATTGTCTTTCCTGTCTTACATGCTGTGGAGTTGGTCCCAAGAGAGCGCTAATGTGTTGAGTACTAGATCCAAGGTTGCAAGCAATCTAGGATATGTGCAAAGTCAGTTGATCCTGCATTAGAGCACCTTTTGCAGATCTTGACCTAGGGCAGGCATATCAGACTCAAATATAGGTGAGGACCACATATTCAACATTTCATTCTATGGATGCACAAAATGGTCATCAGGACTGTGTAGAGAAGCTGAGAAAGAGGGTCGGTAGGGGAACCAAGAGTGTTGGTAGGGGAGATGACTGAGAGGATAGGTAGGGGAAGATGAGTTACATAATGGGTAGAGTAGCTGACAGACAAGATAGGCAGTGTAACTGATAGGGCAGGTGGGTAGAGAATGGATGGGAGCAATTAATGAGAGTATGGGTAGAAGAGATGAGAGAGAGTACGTATGGGAGATAAGTGAAAAGGTCAGTAGTGCAGCTGAGAGAGGGAGAGAGAAAGGGTGAGGGTGCTGAGTGACTGGATGGGGGGAGCTGAAAGAGAAGATTGGGGGTGTTTACAAAAGGCAGGAGTTAAAGGCAGGTTGTTAAAGGGAAGCAGAAAGCAGTTGAAGTGGGCAGGTAAGATTTTCATGGGTGGCAAAAACATTGATGGTTAGAGGTGGCAGGAAGTGAGAGACAACATAAATACAAGGGGTGCATTTCTTCATCTCTCCATTCCAGGAAAGAGGATATAGGGATTTTAGTCTTAAAGAGGGATGGCCCTTCCTAAAGAGGGATAGTTCAAAATGATGGAGTTGTAGTACAACAGCTGCAAGCAGGCTGTAAATTGCCCTAGGGCATATTTCGCCTTTAAATGTTACCTGGCTATCATCAAAGTACTTGTCAATTATAAGTGACTAATGCGGTTTATTGAAAATATTATATTAGATTGAAAGAGTGATATATAATTAGCAGTGTTTGTCTGATTACAGTCACAAATAAATCTATAGTGCCCTCTTCAAATAACAAACCTTGAAATTATTTTTGGATTCATTCTTATAAATATGTAAAGCATGAAGATGTTTATCTTGTTTTATAATCTAAAAGAGGATTAATGACTAGGATTGAAAAGGTGACCTTACTGAAGATGGCTGCATGTATTTCCCTGGCCTCCTGCCCAGATTCAGTCTTTAGAACACACTGGGCCTTCTGTATAAAATAAATCTGGAGCCATTCTGGGGCAGACCAACTACACCATAGGGATGAATAAATGCCAACTGATTTAAATGGGGCTTTTAAAGTGGATGTGTCAGCTATATAAAACATAGCTTAAATAGTTAGGCTATATATTGAATAGTACTAAAACGTTATATTTTTTTTTGTTTTTAAGTTTTAATTCCTGTAAATTTAATTTAGAAAGTCTGGACTGCAGCTACTTCCGTGTAGACTGCAGCCCGATGCTCTGCCTCTGCTCTCCTCCCTCCTCCGATGACGAAAGATTCTGTCTGTAAGCTGGAGTGCTCTTATTGTCAGAGATCGATATCTAGCCAATGAGATTGCTCTAACTTTCCAGACAGAAGCCTCCGTCATTGGAGGAGGGAGGAGAGAAGAGGCAGAGCATCTGGCTGTGGTTACAGAGCAGGTAACCGCAGTGAATCGCAGTGCATGCGGAAGTAGCTGGGGGACAGACTTTGTAAGTTAAATTTACAGGAAATAAAACTTAAAAAAAAAAAACTAATAATATTTTAGTACTTTTCGATATATAGCCTATGTAGGCTATGTTGTATATAGCTGACACATCCCCTTTAACCCTTGGAATGCTGCAGAGATCAACAACCTAGTATTCCATGAGTTAAAAGCTCCATTTAAAGTAATGGCAATTTTTTGAATTTTTATTTGTCCCCTGTGGTGCAATTGGTTTGCCCCAGAATTGGACATAAGGTCCATTGTACCTGCAGGAATTATTCTGTACTTTATTTCCAATTTATGTAATGTCCTATAGTTTTCTATTCTTAGTGTATGGAGATCGATTTGTATTTTTGGCTGCAACCAGAACAATTATTTCTTCCCTTAACCCCTTGGATGTTGTAGAGGTCTCCAAAGCAATGCATTAGAGACCTCTCGTGCACCATGGGTTAAATAATGACTATGCCTGTTTTCCCAGCTTGCTGAATATGAGTACTCAAGCTTATAGATGTGTCACACAATTTTAAGCTTACCGTAAAGGGCAACTGTCACTTGGCTAGAGACCTGTCAGCAGATTTGCATCACTTTGAGCAGACTACTGATGAAGCTAGGCTGCATTGTGAGACTAGGTAGAGCAGTGGGTGAGCAAGCAAAATGGTGTTCTGTCCTGCATGTGCAGGTCCCAATTAACCCTTTGTAGAATGCTTGAAAGCCTGACACAGCAGTTCTATGGGGATAGCACATGCTAACCTGAAGTTTGTGGCAGAAAGCCAGATACATCCAGATTGCTTTCCAGCTGAGGTGGCAATTTTCTGAACCCCCCTTTGGAATGGCTTTTAGAAGTAATTTGGAACAGAGCAGACTAAGTAAAATATGATAAATGCCCTTTAACTTCACTTAGCCTTTTGTGCTTAAACTTAAGTTCAGTACGAAGAAAAAGAAGTGGAACAAGTACACACTTAGAATAAATAAAGACTAAGTGGTTTATTCTAAGATTCAGTGACCCATTCATGTCCGTATAGTAATATTTTTTATTCCCACTCACTACTTACAGGGACTACAAAATCAAAGAGAAGAAAAGATCTGCCTGATGACATTGGACTGTCTGTGGGTGGGACCTGACTCATGAATATTGTGGAGAAAAAGAAGGTGGACCCCTTTTATCCCCTACTGCTACAAATTGTCCCCGTGTTATAATTTTGTTGATGTTTTGTGTTTCCCTATGTTTTATACATCTGTACTGTATATGGCTGTGCCTTCTGAATACATAGGATTCTGAAGCCTAGGGCTTGGGATAGGAGCCAACTGCAAATGGCAACAAAGGAACACTAATTAACCCCTGCTGTGAGAGCAGTTGTGTTTCAAGGATTTATTCTTAGATTGGAAAGGGGGTGCTCTGATTGGTCCACTGTGGCTCCCTCTGAGTGGATACCATGTCAGCACTGTCTCAGGCCTTAATTTGACTGTGTACACAAGGATGCTAGCTGGAAGTGTATAAAAGCTCTGTGTCTCTTCAATAAAAGAGGATTCTGACGGTGGGCAGACAGGAACGTGAACGTTGGAACGTGGACAGACGGACGTGCGGCAGAGATTCTCAATTGAAGGCAGTTCGGCAGACACGTGATTGACGGCTTCGATTGGAACAGATGATTCTTTCACTCTGAGACTGACCACCATTCGGCAGAGATTGATTCAGAGGATTGATTTGTTTGGAGATTGAGTCAGAGATTACTGTAGAACAGCAGATACACATTGGGATTGATTCTACCGACATCCATCACTGATTGGAACATATTCTCACTCAGACAGGCTGAGAGAGATAGAGGCAGCAGACGTTGATCACCCTGCAAAGAGCTAATTCACAAATGCTCTTTTAAGAGCAATTGCAAGCAAACAATTTAGGGTGCTGAAACTGAGCGTCTTGACCACACTGAACAGCTAGAGGGTAGCTGGAATCTGTGCTCATTGAGCCCTTTTTCCCACTAACTCTTTAGTTGCAAAAGAGCCTGTATTCACAAGTGTCCTTTTTAGGGCAATTTTCATTTTTCACTTTTCATATTCTTCTACTTTAGGATGGCAGAAATGCAGAAACCCCTGCTTGAAGACACCACTGAGAAGATGGAGTTCTCCCTAGTGCAACGAAAACGTGGGCGAAAGAATTCCAACGGCTCCTCTCCGCCAGCCTCCCCAACAAAGGTAAAAGTGGCCAAACATGTGGAAGAGAAAGGCGTAGAAACTAGAAACAGCTTTGCACCACTTCAGGATCTAGACACCTGCCCTGGAACTAGTTGTGCGACACCCAAGAAGGTCCGGATTCCACCGGTGTTTGTTAAGAGCCTGAAGACTCACAAGGACCTGGTTGACTTGCTGCGAGACCAGTGTGCTGTGTCTTCCTTCACGACCAAGCCCCATGGCGAACACGTGAAGATATCACTCACCACGGTGGAGGACTACAGGAGCATGACAGCCACCTTCACGGAACAAGGTCTCCAATACTACACCTTCCCACTGGAACGAGCGAGGCCCCAGAGGTTTGTGAACCGAGGCCTCCCGGCAAACACAAACACTACAGACATCGCAGAGGAACTTGCAGAACTCTGCCTCCCGGTGAAGACTGTCGTACAGCTTACCTCGCCAGCGGACAAGAAAAGGAAATTCCCGCTATTTGTAGCCACCCTGGCACAAACCAGCGATGGCAAACCAGCAGACTTGACAAAGATCACACGGCTATGCAGCTGTGTAGTTACAACAGAGGCACCAAAAAGCAGACGAGGACCGATCATGTGCTACAACTGCCAGCGTATCGGCCACACATCCGCCTTCTGCCACCAGAAGCCACGCTGCATGCGATGTGGGGAGAATCACGCATCGCAACACTGCACCCGAGAACGAACGCAACCAGCAACATGTGCCAACTGCAAAGGGCCTCACCCTGCCAGCTACTGCGGATGCCCAGCCCTGACCAAGGCAAAACAGGAAGAGCATCAGAGGAGAGTACCACGCCTAGCGCAAGCACCACAGAACCCAGCTACCACTGCAATTGACCCGAAGAGAAACAGCGGACAACGCCACCCACGGCAAAGCACCACACATCGCCAGGAAGCAAAACAACCTACCACGCGGAAGAACAACCCACCTGACCCGCCAGCACAGACCCAGAAGACACCCACTACATCCGGGCTGAGCTACGCGGAAGTCCTAAACCCGCCACCCAACCCACCACGAGCTTCCACCCCGGCACAGGAAGAGGAAACTGCAAGCTCCATCAACTGGAAGACCATGACTTTGAAGATAGCAGCTTTTGTCGCAGAGCTGAATATTGAACTCCAGGACTCCTAACAAGAGAGGACTGACACTGCTGGCATATTCCAGGAAGAACTATTGTATGGTAGCAGGCCCGACCGAGCCCACACACCACCCAAGTGTAGCAAGCCACCGTGCTGGACATTGTGCTACTTAAGAATCTGCAACACTCTGTGGAGCTGGAAACACTGGCGGAGTTGACCTCAGACCACAACCCAGTAGCAATCACTGTGGGGGATGAGATGGAACCCCACCAGCAAGTTGAGAAGTACAACTTCAGAAAGGCAGACTGGATCCGTTACAAGGAAGAGCTGAACAGCAAGGTCACACCAAACCCGCTGAACACCAAGGAAGACATTGACAATGCTGTGGAACACTTCACGATGGCAATCCAACAAGCAATCAAGAACAGCGTTCCAAAGCAGAAGACAAGTCGATGCTCCATCTACGACCTACCGAGAGGAATCCAGCAGTCAATTGCTGAAAAGAACCGGGCCCGATGCCAGTGGCAAAAGTTCCGCACACCAGATCTCCTGCAGAAGTACAACACGCTTGCAAAACTCCTGCGGGAACAAATCAGACAGCACCGCCGTGAGAAATGGGAGGCTGCAACAGCCAAACTAAAGGAGGCGGACAATTCTGTATGGGGAATGGCTCGACGCCTAACTGGGAAGAAGGAACCAAGCCCACCAATCCAGGGAAGAACTCACCTTGCATGCAGCAACAAGGACAAGGCAGAGGTCCTCGCCGAGACACTGGAGGCTTCTTTCACCCCAAACAAGGCAAGCAGGCTCACGGACAGAGTGGAGGAAGAAGTTGAGAAGCATCTCGCAGAAGACCAAACCGGGTTGGGAGCAGAAGACATTGAGGATTGCACAAGCGCTGAGGTAGCAGGACTTGCAGAGAAGCTGTCAAACAGCAAAGCACCAGGGAGTGATGGAATAACGAACCTAGCAATCAAAAACCTCCCGACAGCATCAATAGAACGCCTTACAAACATCTTCAATGCATGCATGAGGCTCCAGCACTTCCCAAAATGCTGGAAAGAAGCAAGGGTCATTGTTTTCCCAAAGGCTGGCAAACCACTGAGGGATCCTGCGAAATACCGCCCCATCAGTTTACTCTCTGGACTATCGAAGCTCCTGGAGAAGGTCCTCCTTGCCCGATTCAGTGACTTTGCCTCCGAAAGAAACCTACTAGCAAACGAACAGTTTGGATTTCGAAAGGAGCATGCAACAACCCATCAGCTGCTGAGAGTGGTAGACACCATCAGCCACGGGTTCAACATCAAGAAATCCACGGGAATTGTCTTCTTGGATGTCGCCAAAGCATTCGACAGAGTCTGGCACAAGGGACTGCTGCACAAGATGATTGGCCTGGGATTTCTAAACTATCTGGTAAAGACAATTGCAAGCTACCTGGGAGAGCGCACCTTCCATGTCGCCATGTGGTCGGAGATGTCCTCATCACATCCCATCCGAGCAGGCGTGCCACAGGGATCGAACCTCGGACCCTTTCTTTTCAACATCTTCACCAGTGACAGCCCGACAGATCTGCATAAGACCGACCTGGCACTGTATGTGGATGATGTTGCAATCATCTCCCAGTCATTCAGTGAAAAGGAAGTGGCAAAGAATCTGCAAGCATCACTAGATACCATCTCAACCTGGTACAGCGACTGGCGAATAGAACTCAACATCAGTAAGACAACTGCAACACTGTTTACCAGAAAGAAGATCAAGGAGCACCCGCACATCAGCCTCAGTGGGGAGACCATCAAGTGGGAGAGCAGCAGCCGCTACCTCGGTGTGACCCTGAACAGCAAGCTTAACTGGGGAAGCCATATTGAGAATACTCAGCAGAAGGCAACAGGAAAGATGGCAGCACTGTACCCACTCCTGAAGACCAAGTCCATGCCACTACGGACAAAGATTAACGTCTACAAGGCAATCATCAGACCTACCCTGACGTATGCCTCCCCAGCATGGATCACTTGCTATGAGCGACACCGGAAGAGTCTTCAGAGAGTCCAGAACAAGGCCCTGCGGATATCGTCCGGAGCTCCAAGATTCGTAAGGACAGCTGACCTTCACAGGGAGCTGGACATCGAGATGTTGGACGAACACCTAGAGAAGCTGAGTAGGAAATTCTGCCAAGGACTAGATCAGAACCCAAACCCTCCGATCAGAAAACTCACTGCCACCACTGCAAACCCCTTCGACCGCTACCCGCGGCCCATCACAGCGAAGACCCTGTGAAACTAACCCAACTGTGACAAGTCAACACAGATCAAGAGTAATCCAAACCTGTGACTAAAAACCCAACCCGAGAATATGGAGTAGTGAGGCTCAAGCCTCGGTATCCAAAAATCACCGCTGATGGATAAAATCTATCAGCAAGAAGAAGACAAGGGAGAATAAAAGAGTTGTATTTTACTGTCATCAACACAAGTTTTGTCTGCATTTCTGGAGTGGATTCCTGGAGATGATTTGTCTTTTTATTCTCATCTTACCCCTGCAAGAGCTAAATTTACTTGCCTTGCATGAGGCACCTATATTTTCCTGCCTGATCCAGAGTATCCAGGACAAGAACCCATGGAGGGGCTCCAGTGGCCGGGCGAGCCTGTGCGTGTGTTGACCTCCACACATATGGATATATCTTCTCTGCAATGGCATATGGGAACAAAAAACATAGCTGAGCAGCACCTGAGCGAGCATCATTCCCAATAATTTACTACTAAGTTATATTCATTGTCAGTGTGCTCTTGTCACACCTCCTTTTTTAAAAATCTACCTAAGTGGAATGGTATCCCAGTTATGAGCCCTGTGTTCCTAGAGGAAATCAGCTGCACCCCTCTGATGAGGACCACTAAAGGTCAATCATGCATCTGGGGTTTTGCTGTTTCTCTCACGTAGAGAAGATCACCTAACATTTTTGTGATGGACCCACTGTAGATAGGACCAGGTTCATAATGATATTGACATTTCTTCTCTGTAGTGGAACATGGGAATGCAAAATGTGACTGAGCAGCACCTGAGGGGAAACCATCCCAAATAATAAATTACTTGGTTTTATTCATTCTAAGTGTGCACTTTGTCACACCTTTAATTTTGCATTTAGACCTTGTTTCACACAGTGCTAAGTATGTACACCTATTGTACCTTGCAAAAATACTGTAACGGATTGCACTCTGTTACTGAAAACCCTTTCTCTGGGCATACAAACAGTCAGCCTGCATTTTCTTCTGGGCCTTTTTTATTACAGCTTGTTAGCTCTTTTTATTTTTTTTCCAGGATGTCTTCATTGGACAAATTTGCCAGTGTTCTTGCTTCAAGATTTTATACGCAGGAAGTGCATGGCAACAAAAAAGCATCATTGTAACATAGTTGTTGAGGCTGAAAGAAGACATGCGTCCATCATATCAAGTCCATGCCAAATCACCCCTGTTTATCGAGAGGAAGGAAAAAAAAACATTGAAGCCATTTCCAATTAAGCCCCAAGTGGCTAAAAATAACCCTTTAGGACTCCAAAGAAAGTCAGATGGATCAACAACCTATCTGTTCTGAAGCCAACTGTCATAATCCTCAATACTGTTCTGTGTAGGTATCCATTACTTTTTTAAAGCAGTGACAGTATCAGCAAGCACAGCATACTGAGGCAAAACAAATTCCATAGCTTTACCACCCTTACTGTAAAAAAAAACATGCCTTTGTTTTAGTCGAAAATACCTTTCCTCTAGTCATAATGGATGACCTCTTGTTCTTAGCACAGATCTCTGAATAAATTATTGGACAGTTCTTTGTATTGACCTCAAATATATCTGTAAATGGTAATCATATCACCCTTTAGACATCTCTAATGTGAAAAAACACAGGTTGGCTAGTCTCTTTTTATAACTCGGATACTCCAATCCCTTTATTAGTTTTGTTGCACGTATCTGCACTTTTTCCAGTTCAATAATGTATTTTTTAAGAACTGGTGCCTAAAACTGTTCTCCATATTCTAGATGAGGCCTTACCAAGGATTTATATGGAGGTAGAATACTTGCATCACGTGCATCTATACCTCTTTTTATGCAGAATAGTGTACCCTATTTGCTCTTGCAGCAGCTGAGTGTCTGCACACTGCTGTGAAGTCTATCATCTGTCAGTTCTCCTAAGTCTTTCTCTAATGAGGATTCCCCAAGTTATTTCCCATTTAGTGTATATGTAGCAAGTTTGTTTCTACAGTCCAAATGCATAACCTTACACTTATCTATATTAAATCTCATTTGCCAGTTTTCTTTCCATTCTAAAACCTTCTGAAGATAAAAAAAATTCCAGGTCTGTATGTATTTCCCTACACAGCTTAGTGTCATCAGCAAAGATCGAGGCACTACTTTCAATTCTCACTTCTAGATCATTAATAAACAAATTAAAAAGCATTGGGCCCATGGCCTCCACATAAAGATCCTTTGAATGTACAGGATAAAAACTGAACTTTCCTTTACATCCAATCTGGATATATTTGACTCCTCTGAACTATTTTTTGGTTCCTCTATCCACTCTTCTTCATACAGTTCCTCCATGATTTGTAGGAGGCCATTCTGAGGAAATGATTCACTTTAAATATGGTTATATTCTTTTTTACATTTTGGATTATCTGTATATGTATAAAACTTTTGAAAGTTAATTTCTGTATGAACCTATAAATAAATTAAAACCATTAGATTGCTGGATTGGGGTATGTCAAACATTTTTTTTTCAAAAGAGAAACATGTTTGCTATCTAGGCCTATATCTGACAGATTGACTATATTGTATCTTGTGGTTCATTGTTCTTAGTTTTGGATTTGTTTAGTCTTTTTACCTCCTCTAGTGCTCTTAAAGGGATAGTATTACTTAAAAAATACTAATCTCTATGTTAAAGCCCTTGAATAAGGATGAAAAATGCCCCTAGCGGCATCTCTCAAACCCTTATGGTTTGAGAGATAACCTCTTTCAAAGTTCGCCCCTGGCTTTTTCTCTAAATGATTCTCTAGTAATACAAGTTCAAACAATGTCTAAGTTCCTCCACTCATGTAAAAGTCCTCACAGTTTCTCTCGTGTGTGCGTGTGCATGATAATGTCTCCGTCACAGGCATAGCTTCTGTGTATTTTGGTCTAAGCTACACTAGGTTGAAGTGGAGCTGAAATTAAATGGTAACTATATCTACAGCAATAATGGCTCCACAGAAAATTACCCTAGGTAGGGGTGCCTTAAAGGGAGAGTAATGTCCCATAAAAAATTGCTTATAATTTTGTAGAGGTTAATAAAAAATAAACTATATGCCACAAATCTTATCTCTCAAACTGCTATGGTTTAAGAGAGATTCACATTCAAAGTTCCCCCTCCCCCCTTCTCCTGATGCCAGCGCTGTGCTGACAGCAGGAGATCCTGGTCTGTGGACCAGCTGGCTGCTCTGCAGCAGAGCCAAATTCACATTATTGGATAAGAGTTACTTCACTGGAAAGGTCTACAAAGTGTTCCTGGTTTGCAAGCACACTTTGTAGACTGTTCCAATTAAGTCATTCTTTTTAAATAATGGAATTTCGGCTCTGCTGAAGAGCCTCCTCGAGTCGGCCGACTTGAATCTCCTGCTGTCAGCTTTACAGCTGACATCAGGAGAAGGGGAAGGAGGGGGGAACTTTGAATGTGAATATTTCTCAAACCATAGCAGTTTGAGAGATAGGATTTGTGGCATATAGTTTATTTTTTAACCTCTACAAAACTATAAGCATTTTTATGGGACATTACTGTACCTTTAAACAGCAGTATGTCTCTATCTGTCTAGATGTGCTTTGCTTTTCACATTGCTTGTGCTATTGTCTATATTTAAAGGGGATCTGTCATCCCTATACAACTTTGTCTAAATAGTTTTGTTGTATAGTGAATATGTTGAAAAGTGTATACATTTTTTTTTAAACGCTTCTTTGCCAAAATTCAAAGAATAAATATGGCCCTGCAACTACTTTTGGACAGACTGCAGTCACCTGCTGTGTCACTGTACCTCTGCTCCCCTCCTTCTATCAACACAAATTTGCCACCATATCTCCATCCTGGCCCCTTATTAATATTTAGGGTGAGATATTCAAAAAGTCATCAAAATGAAAAAATTGTCAGAGTTGGTGGTAAAAGAACAATATTTTCAGAAGTAAATCCTTCACACTTAAAAATTCTGATGTTAAAAATGTCTTTGATGTCTTTGAAACTAAAATTTTCAAAAAGAAAATATTTTTTGTCCTTGAAACGACAAACTGCTTCTCACTTCTGCTAAAAGGACTTTAATTTGTCTTCTCCAAGTTTATACCATTTTTATTTTGTCTGGAGAAAATTACTTTAATCAGACAAAAAGTGACGTTAAAAAGAATATTTTTTTAAAAAAATACCTTACAATTAATTAAACCACCCCCACTTTTAAAGGGATAGTAATACTTGAAAATAATTGTATTTTATATTGTAGCCCTTAAAAAAACATGAAAAATGATATAAGTCTTATCTCCCAAACCTTTATGGTTTGGGAGATATTCACATTTAAAATATTGTAAAATGCTCTTTTCCTGGCTGTTTCACCCAAGTCTGCCATCTAGTGGACAGATTTGGAATACGGTCCACAGAGCAACCGGCAGCTCATTAGCAGTGCCGAGATCACCATCTTTGAAAAGAACTACTTAATTGGAACTATCTACAAAGTGTGCCTGGCTTGAAAGCACACTTTGTAGACCATTCCAATTAAGAAATTATTTTTAAAGATGGTGATCTCAGCACTTCTGGAGAGGCACAGCCGGTCCCGGGACCGGATTCCAAATCTGAAGGGTGCAGCAATGACGTCACTCCATGGGAAACTACTTCTGAATATCTCCTAAACCATAAAGGTTTGGGAGATAAGACATATCATTTTTCAAGTTTTTTTAAGGGCTACAATATAAAATAAACTTATTTTCAAGTATTACTATCCCTTTAAGATAGCTTTTTCCCTTTGACGAAGATGGTGGAATTGGATGCAAAAATTGACAGATACATGTCTGGACCATGGTGTAAGAACTTTTTTATTCTGATTACAGACAGTTTCAGTTACCACCACTTTCTGAACATCTCGCCGGCAGTGCATCTCGCTCCAGGTCTTTTTGTACATTAGCCTCAATAACAGCCACTGTACATATAGTTTCCCTTTAACAGTAGATACAAAGTTGATTCCACTTCTTACCAGTTACAGTTTGATTCTGCCTTCTAGGAACAAGGACACTATCAAAGTATAGCTCTTGAGTACAGATGTCTGTGTTGATATTACTGGAAGATGGGCTTGAGCAGGACAGCATAAAAGCCAATCCCCATCAAAGATCAACACCATCACACAATTAAACTATAAAACATAAATGCTATTACTTAAGAATGTACTTTAATTCAATAGCTTTATCTCCAAGTTTCCCCATAGGCGTCATTTGAAATCAGTGAGATATAACCAATGATATCACCTGCAGTAGAATCCAAATTCTTTTTAGGAATATGTGTAAGCCAAAAATCAGCTAAGAGTAGATCTGAATCTTTTCATATGATCTTATAATTACATTACCATGCTGAGGGAGTGGCTTGATGACACAGCATTGCATTATAATAAAAATAGTGCTATTTTGTTGTTTGACTTGGAATGAAAAATGGTGCAGTATCTGTCATTAAAAAATGGTGTCAGATCGAGGAACAAATTACCATGTTCCCACTATATTTTGCCATATAGTTCATACAGTGGGGCCTGATCCACAGCAAGACTCAATCTAGATGAACAGTGTTACTCATTTTTATTCTGCTCCAGAGATGATCTGCAGATTTAAACATAATGCATACTGAAATTGTAATGCACAATGCACTATTATAACTTTGATATTCTTCTTTCACAGATAATAAATTCAGTGGTCCTTCTCATATTGCTGAGTGCCCTGGCTGACCCTGACCTGTATCACCTTCCCAGCAACGAACTGAGGAATGATTTTGACTTTATGGACGATGCCAGTAAGTAGAGACAGTCAAAATAAAGCAAATAGAAGTGATGGGTAACCAAGATTATGTTGTTGCTAGACGATTTTGGAAGATGTCGTCCAATAACAGCTGGAAATAAACAGGTTACCCGTCCCTTATAGTAGGGTTGGACAATCTCAGGCCCTCCAGCTGTGAAGGATTACAACGCCCATCATCTCTAGCCAGCACACTATTTAAAGGGATAGTAATACTTAAGTATTACTAATCCCTATAGTAAAGCCCCAATAAAAAAAACATATTGCCCCCAGTGTCATCTCTCAAACCTTTATGGTTTGAGAGATGAACGCTTCTAATGCTGCCCTCTCCCTCCCCCTTCCCCGTAGTCAGCACTCTAGCTGACTGCAGGGAAGAGAGTCGTACGACTTTCAGGCGGCTCTCCAGCACAGCCTGATCACGTTAATAAAAAAAAAATATTTCACTGAAATGGTCTTCTACGTGTGCTTGGCTTGCAAGCACACGTAGAAGACCATTTTAGTGAAAGTTTTTTTTTTAATTAACGCAATCGCGGCTCTGCTGCAGAGCCGCCTGATGATCTATGACCGGATTTCCCTTCAGTCAGCTACAAAGCAGACTTCGAGGAAGGGGGAGGGAAAGGGCAACTTTAGAAGCATTCATCTCATAAAGGTTTGAGAGATGACACTGGGGGCAATACTTTTTTTTTAGTAGGGCTTTACTATAGGGATTAGTAATACTTAAGTATTACTATCCCTTTAAGACGTCCACAACTAGAGGCCTCAAGTTGCCCAGTCTTGCCTTATGGAGTAGCTTGTGTCACAAACGAACAACGATACAAAGTACACATACTAACTATACTGTAATGATGTAGTTCTAAAGAAAAGTCACAGGGCTCACTCCATTTTGAAAACCATTTCCAAATATATCTTTATGTACCCATGATGCACACATCCCATCCACAGAAATATTGCTTGGAAGTTAAAACAATGATTGATACCATTATAGTCTATTCAGATTGAGAAGCTCAGAACATCTGCATCCATCATGTGTCCAATGTAAAATCTATATAATCAGTTCAAATATTATACAACGATGGCAGAATGGAATCCAAGACCCAGAATGCATTATACCTAAAGGACAACTTAACACAGTGTGCTTATGCATTTGCTTTGATCACAGCAGACATTTCCTTTTTGGCAAAGATTAAGTTAGGGTTGTGTATTTTAAGGATAACTAACATCCCAAATAATAACCCCCATGTATTCTACAATGGCCAGAAAATCCTGATGCCATCTATGAATTTTGCTCTCATGACATGATTCAAGAAATAAAATCTTCAACCAATCCTGCTGGATGACATGTCCATGGAGGAGGACATGATAGCTTATAGCAGGACCGCAGGATCTCAAATACTGTTCACAACACTTAGCAATCTTAACCCTATAAGGACCAAAGTGGGTGCTCAGAACAATTCTTCTTAATACTCATTCACTCAGACTGTGAGCAACTGTGAAGCTGTCTTCATGGACATGTGGACATGACATCCAGGACAAACTGAAGTTTAGGGATGGGTGAATAGTCACTTTTTTCTGGAGGAAATTTTTGGGAAAAACCTGCAACTTGCTGATTTTTTTTTTTCCTTCAGAAATTCCCATTCTTCAAAACCCCATAAAACGCCCACCGCTTTGATAACCACAAGAAGTCCCCCCACGAGAACTACGCTGATTTTCCCTTATGCCTGAGAATTCCTGCCAAGGAGTAATACTCAGTATAAGTGGCTCTGTTGGCTACCAGTTCAGTGGGATATGGCTGAGAGGTCACTATGTGTGGTTCTATGGCTAACATGGGACAAGGCTTGGCCAGTATGTATGATTCTTTGGCTACCAGTTCAGTGGGACAATGCCGAGAGGTTAGTGTGTGTGGTTTTATGGCTACCATGGTACAAGTCTGGGCCAATATGTATGTATGATTCTATGGCTACCAGTACAGTGGGACAAGGCTTGGGGGGCGGTACCGTATGCGTGATTCTATGGCTAGAAGTGCAGTGGGACAAGGAGGAGTGGTCACTATGTGTGGTTCCATGTGTAGCATGGGACAAGGCTTGGTGTCTGTATGAATGATTCTGTAGTTACCCATCCATTGGGACAAGGATGGGGGGGCAGTATTTGTTGTTCTGTGGCAGTGGTGGGCAACATGATTCCCATTGCAGTGGAACAAGGCTGGGAGGTCAATATGAGTGGTTCTATGGCTACCATGGGACAAGGACAGTGTTCCATCTAAGGAGAGTACCTATGAACAGCTCAGCACTGACATAGTTAAAAGTAATTAAAACTGGGCAGTGCCACATCTGTTTTTTTTTCAATACAGCCATGCATAAACAGTTCTATTTGTCTCTCCCAGTGCTGGACAAGGCTTGGGAGGAGTCAGTATGTGTGGATCTGTTGCTACAATGGGACAAGGCTGGAGAGGAGTCAGCATAGTATGTGTGGTTCAGTGGATGCTGTGGGATGAGGCTGGGAGAGAGTCCGTATCTGTGGTTCAGTAGCTACAGTAGGACAAGTCTGGGATTCAGTAGGTATGGTTCTGTAGCTACCATAGGATAAGGCTGGAGGTCAGTATGTATGGTTCTATAGCTACTGCAGGACAAGGCTGGGGTTCACTATGTATGGTTCTCTGTCTACCAGTGCAGTGGGACAAGGCTGTTGGGTCAGTATGTGCGCTGTAGAAACACTGCACTTTTTCACTAGAATTTCTACAGAAGGTGAAAAGTGCAGTATTTATAAGGTTTCTAAGGCCATTCGGGTTTTCTGGTCATGTGGCAGTTATTATTAGGTGTGTAAGGTCTCCTATAATTTACTATTCTTGCAGTGCAGTAAATCAGAAGAGCTCTACCTGAGCTCTGGTTTGAAAAAAGCATCAGGGTGAACCCTCAACCCGGTATACCTCTGAGGTAGGGCTTATGTATAAATACAAAAGTGAAGAAATTCTGGGCCAAAACAGCAATAATATGTAATAAATAGGAATTTATTCAAGTATGGTCAAATATGCTTTGCAATGAGTTTCAGACTTGTCTAGCATTCAAGGGGTTGGAAGCTATGTTTAAATCAATGGGTATTTTTACTTATGTTCAGAATTGCTCCTATTCTTTTTATTACATCAGCTCCAAAGAGTTAATTTGCAGGTGTAAAAATAAAGTGCCACTAGGAATTATGTTTGATTATTCATAGAAACTTGAACATAGTTCAGTAGTAAATTAGGTTGAAAACAAACACAAGTCCATCACTTTCAACCTTTGCCAAAGTATAACCAAGAAAATGAGAATCATATAAGCCTTCCCAACTCCAAAATGGATATTAGTCTTTTTACCAGAACTTCCTATTTTATCCAGTAGTACACATTAAAACCCTGTATGTTCCCTTCTGCTACAAATTTATCTAACCTTCTCTTAAATGTATCCATTGTATCTGCCATTACCACATGCTTGGCAAGGAACCTATTTTCCTGTAATCTTAAGGGGTGGCCCCAAGTTATTTCATCAGGCTTTGAAATTAAAAGCTCACCAGAGAGATCCTTATATTGCTCGCAAATACTTATACAGTGTAACAAGGTCTTCTCTTAGTTGTAAATAAACCAGGTTTGTCTAGATGTTTTTTATACTTAAAGTCCTCTATTCCCTTCATTAATTTTGTTGCTCTTCTCTGTACTCTCTCCAGTTCTAGAATATATTTTTCAGGACTGGTGCCTCAAATTGCACAGCATATTCAATGTGAGGTCTTACAATGATTTCTACATTGGCAAAATGATGTTATCCACTCTTGCTTCTATATCCTTTTTATGTAAGACAGGACTTAGTTTGCCTTTGCTACTGCTGTTTGACACTGGTCACTGTTTCCAAGTTTGCAGCTTATAGATCTTTCTCTAGCATCTCCTAAAACAATTCTGTTAAACCCATCGCAACAATGGACTTGCCAAGTACGTCACGCAAAAATGTCACTTAGTGACAGAGGGCGTACCTGGTAAGTCCCGGAAGTCATTCGCAAGAATGGCTTAAAAAAAAACCCTGTCGTTAAGTGCTGGCCGCGTACACGCGCGGCTGGTCACTAAGGGGTTAAAGGAACAGTAAATGTTTTTAATGAAAAAATATATATTGTAGGGATTTTCCTATTGAGTAAAATAAGAGTACTCTCACTGCCGAGAGATTTATATTTCCAGAGTTATTACAGTTTAAACCCATGGTTTTTTTACATTAGCAGTGCCCTCTAGCGGTCAAATTCTAATTAGATTTCCTGTTAGATTCTAATGGAGAGGAAAGTCAGAAAAGTCATTGATACACAGTTCTCCACAGAATGTGATAGAAACTGCCTGTCACTTCCTGTCAGTTAGAGCTATCAGGAAGTAAAACACAGTAAATTAACTTCCTGGTTATTTAAACTGCTATAAATCCTATATAATAATTCGCTAAAACGTGTGTAACGCCGCGTCATGCACAGTAGACACTGCTACACGTGCTGCAGTCATGCTCAGTAGAAACTGCCCGCGCCGCAGCTGATACAGAGCTGGCTCTGTATCAGCCGCGGCGCGGGAAGTCTCTACTGCGCATGACTGCCCCACGACTGGGTGGCAGTGGCACTGCGGCCCGTGTAACGGGCTCTTCAACTAGTTTTGAATAAAACATCTGACAGCAATGGGAGTACCATTGTTTTATTCAGCAGAAAATGCTCTATAAAATAAGTGTTTTCATAAAAAAAAGTTTACTACTCATTTAAATTCATAAGTAGAATTGAGATATTTTTTATTTACAAATGCATAACTTTACACTTTCTCACATTAAACTTTATATTCCATTGGTTTGCCATAGCACTAATTTTATAAAAAAAAATCCCTCTGTAACAAACAAACATCCTTCTCTGAATTTATAACCCTGAATAATTATCACGGTTCCCATGATCTCTCTGTCACTCTCACTTGTGCTGCTCCCTTATTGGTTGAGCTGTGTTGGCCCGCCCCTGGTGACCTTTTTATTCTGGCCACTGGCACCTGTCAGGTGCCCTTTCGTGGTGTTCCAGAGCCAGTGCTGCTGTTGCTGTGTTCCAGTGTTCCTGATCTCCTGTGTACCGATTTGGGCTGTACTGACTACGCTCCTGTGTTCCTGTCCCGTGATCCGACCCGGCCTGGCTGACGTTTCTGCTCGTTGCTGATCTGGCTTGTCTGCGAATCTCCTCCGTGATCTGACCCGGCCTGGCTGATGTTCCTGCTCGATGCTGATCTGGCTTGTCTGCGAATCTCCTCCATGATCTGACCCAGCCTGGCTGACTTCCTGCTCCTGGACCTGTTCCGAATTTCTACTGCTCCAGTCTACAGCTCCTGTTGTCACCTCAGCGACATTCTGATCACTGCAGCGTGTGGGTCTGAGCCTTTTGAGATTGCTGTATTAACTCCTGCTGAGCCGCGTCTCCTGAGCTGAGCCTTCCGTTTCTCTGTGCATTGTATTAAGGATAGCTGAATCTCATTGGCACTTGCTGTGCTGTTTCGCTACTCTGTGAGCCTCCGATCACTTGTGTGCTTCCTTCTACCTCGCTGCCACTGTTAACCCTTGCTGAGCCGTTACCATATACACTGCTTCTGCTGAGTCGGCTGAGTTGTGGGCCTCAGGTGTCGGCGGCTCAATTGTCATCTGCAGAGCAGTAGTTCTCCATTAAAGAGTCCGTGGGAGGTGCTATTGGCTCAAGCAGAGCAGCAACCGGTGGTCTCCGTTACGCCCATGGGGGCTATTGGCTCAATCGATCCCAATACTGTTGGTCTCTGGTATACGCCCGTGGGGGCTATTGACTCAAGCTATCACGATACTGTTGGTCTCCGTTACGCCTGTGGGGGGCTATTGGCTCAAGCAATCCCAATACTGTTGGTCTCCGTTACGCCCGTGGGGGCTATTGGCTCAAGCAATCCCAATACTGTCGGTCTCCATTACGCCCGTGGGGGCTATTGGCTCAAGCAATCCCAATACTGTTGGTCTCTGTTACGCCCGTGGGGACTGTTGACTCAAGCGATCCCAATACTGTTGGTCTCCGTTATACGCCCGTGGGGGCTATCAAACAACTACCCTGCAGCTTCAGTCTCTGTCGCAGCTCTTTTCAGCAGCTCTATACATTTATGGACTTAAGGTGTTGTGTGATCTAGCACCTATTGCTGCCTTTGTTCACCCAGGGTGTGCCTAACACCACATTTGAGACTGATGATCCTTGTACTTAACCATTCATTGCCAGTCACTGTTTTGCCTATTCTGTGACTGTACTAAAATATATATTATCCCTGTTCTGTATCCTGGTCTTGAGAAGGCCTATGTAGCCTGTATTCTGCTATTCACAGTACTGCCTGTAGAGGGCACTCTTGTTATTGTTTTTTTTTCTAATAAAACTGTGTTTTATTTTAATCCTCTGTCTGAGTGTCTGAAAAACCGTTACAATAATTTAGTGTAATCTGCAAATACTGAAATTTTACTTTAAATATCTGTTTCAAAGTAATTTATAAATATGTTAAAAAACAGTGGACCAGGCACTGAACACGGAGGTACTCCATCTTAAATTTAACTGTATTGAGGAATTTTCCATTTATAACATAACAAACTTTTCCCTATTCTTCAACTAGTTTTCATTCCAGTTGCAAAAGTTATACCCTAGCCCCAATTTCCGTATTTTATGCACCAGCCTCCTTTGTGGCCTTTGCCTTTGCAAAATATATATATACCACATCCAGGGCTTTACCATTATCTAGGTTGCTACTTACTTCTTCATAAAAACTGAAAAGATTTATTTAGCAAGATCTATTCCTCACGAAACCACGTTGATTCCTGATAATAATTTTATTTTCCACAGTGTAATCCTGAAGATAATCCCTTCTAGCAGTTCCCCACTAATAAGGTCAAACTCACAGGTCTGTAATTCCCAGGTTCTTTTTTAGTTCCCTTCTTAAATAAAGGAACTACACTGGGTTTACACCAGTCTTGTGGCACTGAGCCTGTGGTAAGAGAGTCTTTAAAAAGTAGAAAAAGTGGTCTTGCTAACACTGCAATGAGTTCATGAAGAACCCTTGGATGTATACCATTATGACCAGGTATTTTGTTAGTCTTCATTTTGTTTAGTGTTCACTTGATCTTTTCTTGTGTTAACTCACTATCTGATAATTGGAAGGTTTTACTAGTTGCTTTTAAGGCTCTTGTGCCATATCTTATTCCTTGGAATATATATATCGATGCAAAAAAAAAAAAAGTTCAGAACATCAGCCTTTTCCTTATCCTCCCTAATAAACTCAACTATCTCATTTTTGAAAGGTCCAATGCATTCATTTTTTTTTCTAATTATGTATATGAAAAACATTTTGGATTCGTTTTGCCCTCCCTTGCAATTCTTGATTCATTTTCTATATTTGCTAACCTAATTGCCTTTTTGTAAATCTTAGTTGCACTCCTTGTAATTCAAGAAATAATTTTCTGTTCCTTCAGACTGAAATAGTTTAGTGGTTATGCATTAAGTTGAGATAAAGCACAAATGAAACTTTCTAGTACCAGTTATACTATGGGCTCTCAGTTCAAGTTTTAGAGATCTTAGGACTACCAAAATGAAAAATCAACAATTATCCCTTACCCTAGCTCCATGATCAGTATAAAGTAATACCGTGAATGGCAGCTATATTGAAGAAAAATATCACCACTATCGGAGTGCCACTTATATATAATCTTTATGCTTTATTAAGTTATTACCATATCCAAATAAACAACATTTTATTAAAACATGATAAAAAAATATAAAATATACAAACAATATATACCCTTATACTTCACATCAAAGTAGATGAAATGGACAAATGATATACAACTATATAGTACTTATAGTGACAAGGATAGTCTTTGTGTAAGTACTATATAGTAGTGTATCGTTTGTCCATTTCACCTGTAGTTGATGTGAAGTATTAAGAAATATATGTTTATATATTTTGTATATTTTTGCCAGTTTTTAATAAAATATTGTTTATTTGGATATGGTATTGTTTATTCAGCAAATTATATGTAAGCGGCACGTTGAAGTATATATGGAGATCTTCGGGCTGTATTCAATAACTTAGCCGGACAAACCAGCTGCGCCATCAGTGAGAAATTAAAACTCCCAATGATTTAAATGGGCCTGTTAACCCCTTAAATGCTAGAGAGGTCTCCAAAGCATTTACTTGCAATGTATTTAATCTCTTTCAAGCAGTCAAGGGCCAAGATGCACTAAAGGTTAAAGAGGACTCATAATGTTGAAGTCCTGTTGGAGCAGTGTCGAAGGAATATCAACAGTATACACGAAAGTGTCTTCCACATCATATCCCCATCAAATTTTCACTCATCACATCGACAGTGGCCTGTTTCCATATGGAAATGAGGGCTAATGAGCCATTATCACATTCAAAAGGGCATGCTTTTATGTTAATGTGGCACTTCACCACATGCACTAAACTCCGATAGCAGCCTCTGCTGTTGGAGTTCACAGTCTCAACTTAGCCTACCTGATGCTGGTGCAACAGCCCTCAATCAGTCAGAAGTATGGTCAGTAGTGAACTGCTGTCGATGTGGAAAGGATGTTCTCCCTCACACATCACCAGCAGTAGACAACACTGAAGTCTGACAGTATTCTCTCTGCTTCTTCCCTTTCTCAGTAGGGGAGTGAAGAGGATTCTTTCAACACCGTGAAAAGCATCACTTCCTTAACCCTTTGAGTGCCATAGGGATGTGCATTGTGTGGTTTAAATACACCAAGCAGTACACAATCATCCCCTCAGTTCTGCATCATATTTCATACATGTTGTGCACTCCCAAGGGAGCAAGGCTGGGGGTCAGGCAGTGTCCATGTGGATTTGTGACTACCAGCTAACCCCTAGCCTTGTTACCTTGCCCACTGGTAGCCATGTAATCCCAAGTACACTGCCTGGCCCCCAGACTTGTTCCCTTGCCCACTAGTAGCCACAGATCCCCATGGGCACTGCCTGGGAACAAGACTGGGTGAGGGGGTTCAGTCAGTGTATGTCTGGCTAACACACAGTGGTGATGTTCCCCATGTTGCCCCAATGCTTTGCAATGCGCTGTGTGCCCCACTGGCACTCAAAGGGTTAATATCCAACATATGCTGCCCCATAACCTGTGTATGTATATGTAAAAAAAATACACTGAGCAGGATCTCTAATCCTACACTATGCACCGCTTTGTGTTTAAAGAAAATTGGGGGACATTGGGACCCCTCCTGATGTCCCTCTGGCATTAATCACTACCCACGACCAGGAAGGCAATCACCACCTTTCTCTCAAGACCCACTCACATCACATGGGTCTTGAGGATTGTCCTACTCAATGGGATCATTCATAGAATGCTCGTTTGAGTAGGATGCAGTAGGGGAAGACGGTGATTGCCTTCCTGGTTGCCGCATTGATCACCTATCCTGTTGGATAGGTGATCAGTGCCAGGGGGACATCAGGAGGGTCCCGATCCCCCCCACAAGGTCTGATTTTCTATAAAAACAAAACAGTGCATTGTGCAGGATTAGAGATCCTGCACTATATGTATTTTTTTACAAATATACACAGGTTATGGGGCAGAATATGTTCGATATTAACTGTGTGGGGGGCACACCTTAATGCCAGCCCCCTTTTATGGAAAGATTGTGCTGTTCACAACTGTTCTTTGAACCATCCAGTCATAAACTTCTGACCGGGACTGTTTGTTGAAAATATGTATATTATTGTTACATGGCACTGAGGAAAGTTTATGCAGATATGAAGCCTCATGCCCCTCCTAAATAATGTCATGACCCACTAAGCAGGCACAATGCCCATTTTGGGAATCACAGCCTTAGAGCATGAAACCCTGGAGCCTGGGCCCACCTAATGCATTATTGGTAAGCGGTGCAGTCCAAGTGAAATATTACAGTTAGGGAGATTGGTAGGGGCTTATTACGTCATATGTTCAATGAAGGCAAAATATTTGCTGCCTTAAACATGACATCCAGGTGTTAAGCCTCCTTTGAGAGTACCCACTAAATACTCTGCTCTAATTCCAGATGAAGTCTCCAAGTTGGAGTCATTTCTATCTGAGACAAAGAAAAGTATTGCCTGTCTCTATGTTCTAGAAGGTATATATCAACTCCCCCAAGTTATCCATTGGATACTAGAAACCTATTCAGTACATCATGAAACAATGCGTTAAATGCATGTTTCATTTCCAAAAGGTTAAAGGTCCTTTAGGACTGATTATATCACCTCTGTTAGAACAAGCATTGTCATATCACCTATAATCTAAGTTATTGGTAGTGTTAAGTGGTATTATTTTAAGATCTTGGGGTGTTATTTATTAAGATTTGTTAAAGGGATAGTAATACTTCGTTTTATCTTTATTTTATTTTGTAGGCATTAAAAAACATGAAGAACGATATAAGTCTTATCTCTCAAACCTTTATGGTTTAAGAGATATTCACAAGCAAAGTATCCCCCCCCCCTTCAGCCAGATCAGAAGGCAGGTGCCTAGGTAGACTGCAGAGAGGGACAATCTTCAATTAAGATAAGGGAAAAACCTGAAAAACTTGTCAAGGGGGGAAGGGCTTTCATTCTTTTCATACAAAGAAGATTGTCCCCTGCTGTTATCTGTTTGGTCTATGGACTGCATTCCACATCTGAAAAGAGATAGCTTACACTAGGTAAAAGGGGCGGGAGGGGGAAACTGCTTGTGAATATCTCATAAACCATAAAGGTTTGAGAGATAAGACTTATATCGTTCTTCATGTTTTTTTAATGCCTATAAAATAAAATAAAGATAAAATGAAGTATTACTATCCCTTTAAACTAAAGTTGTGCAATTATGAAGCAACCCAATTGCACTAAAGGGAGAAATGGCCATTGCTATTGAGTTCAAGGGGTTAACCCTTTGAGTGCCAGAGGGGTACACAAGGCATTGCAAAGCAATGCTTTGCTTACCCCTCTGGCACTCTAAGGTTTAAATGCCCAATTTAAGTAAATGGAATTTTCATTCCAACCCTATGGTTCAGTTAGTTTGCTTTAGAATTCCATCTCTGTAGTTTGATGAAGAAGTCCTTTAGAATCCGCTCATTTTGAGAGTTCACCTTATGTCAATTACTCCTCTTGATACTGATTTATCTGTTGCCAATAAAGTTGCACTTTGACATCTCCCATGAGTTATGCACTAATCATTCTTTACATCAGGAGTAGTCATTTGTTGGGACATCAGCTTTTGGGGGTCTTTGGGGGTCTTCAGTTCACATCATGGGGGTGATGGGAGTTGTAGTCTTTCGAACAGCTTCGTAACCTTTTTTCTTATTGATTTTATCTAGATATGTGCATCGCCACATCAATTTCCCTCCTAATGATCCTAATCTGTGCAATGGCAACATATGGAGCTTACAAGGTAAATGTGAGTTCATCCAGAAATAGTTTTAAAATCATGTAAAGGCCCTAAGTTAAAGAGGAACTTTCACCTAAGCACAAGTTTGCTTTAATCCATCTATTATACCGATTGTAACTGCGCTGGGTTTTGTTTAAAAAAAAAAAAAAAAACGCTATAGAAATTAAGTTTTTGGGTGTACCTTTTCCCTCTTAACGTCTTCTCATTCTGATTGGCACAATTTGTGCCGATGAGAATACAGGAGATCCTCCACCCCGCTGGTCTGTCAGTAAGCTGGGGAACTCTCATTGGCAGAGATGGATATCTAGCCAATGAGAGTACTCCAGCTTACTGACAGACCAGCAGGGAGGAGGATCTCCTGTATTCTCATCAGCAAAATGGTGCTGATCAGAATGAGGAGAAGAGGGATAAAGTTAACCCTCAAACTTCATTTCTATCACTTTTTTTTTTAAAAACAAAACCCAGCACAGTTGCAATCGGTATAATAAACGGATTAAAGCAAAGCTGTGCTTAGGTGAAAGTTCCAATTTAACTCTTTGAGTGACAAAGGTAATGCAATGTATTATGGAGCAATGCGATGCATATCTCTCTGGCATTCAAAGGGTTAAAACAATGTTTTTTTAGAAACTGTAATCTAAGGATATAGTCAGTTTTTACTTAACTTTTTCATAGACAGGAATATTCATAAAGCACATTCACTTTTGAAAACAAATGATACTAGTGCTGATTTGTTGTGACACTATGGAAGGATAAATGCATATTACTGTTGTATTTATACAAACAGTTTAAAGGAGAAATAACACTTCGAAATAATACCCCCCACATTTAATTTACTAAGGCCAACAAATCCCAATGACCTCTATGAATTTTACTTGTGTGCCAGAGTTCAAGAGAAAACCTCTTCAGTAAGTACTAGATATCATGTCCATGGAGGTGATCATGACAGTGCTGGCACTTTAAGCAAACCACAAGACACAAGCACTGCCCGCTAAATATGGTAATCCTAATATTTTAAGGAGCAATGAGAAGTGCAGTACATTGCTTTTAAATGAATTGCAAACACGCCAGGTACTTAAAGCAGAACTACCACCCTTGTTAAACTCTGGCCCAAATAATTACCCATCTGGCAACTAGCTGCTCAATAGTGCTAGTCGGCAGAATTATTACCTGGTTATTGAGAATTCTATACTGCTCCCAGACTGACAGTCAGGAAACAGCACAGACATCTTTCCATAGTGACGTCTGCGCACCTGCGCTGTCAGTCCCTTTTGGTACTGAACAGCTCCTAGTAATGCTTCTTAGAGCAGACTGGGACTGACAGTGCAGGTGCACAGACATCACTATGGAAAGATGTCTGTGCTGTTTCCTGACTGTCAGTCTGGGAGCAGTATAGAATTCTCAATAACCAGGTAATAATTCTGGCGACTAGCACTATTGAGCAGCTAGTTGCCAGATGGGTAATTATTTAGGCCAAAGTTTAACAGGGATGGTAGTTCCAATTTAAAGAGTTAACTAGTCTCATGCAGTCTTCCTTAGTTTGAAAAAAACTTCCACCAAGTATCATGCCTGTCTCTCTGGATATGATATCCAGACATGTCTGAAGATGTTATGTCTTGAACAAAGGCAGAAGGTCAAAATTCATAGGGGCCATTAGGATTTTCTGGCCATAGTAAAGTAAGCGGGTTTATTATTAGGAAGGGTTACTTCTCCTTTAAGGTACTTCTAATGTTAACACTGATGCTAATAATGTAATTTATTTAAACATATAATTTGTTATGCCATTGACTTAAAACAAACTTTCAGAGAGTTAACAGTAGAAAAATTATCTTTAAAGGGTTGTAATATCTATATATTAAAAAAATTCATATTGCAGCTATTAGACAAAGAAACTAAACGACCCCAGTCCCATCTCTCAAACCGTTATGGTTTGAGAGATATAGAAGGCTAAAGTTCCCCGCTCCCTCCGCTCTCCCTGCTGTCAGCTGTAAAGCTGACAGCAGGATATTCGAACTTTGCCTTCTGTTATCTCTCAAACCATAAAAGTTTGCGAGAAGAACCTGGGGGCAATTCAGTTCTTTTTCAAATAGGTACAATATGGGGAATAGTAATATTAAAGTATTACTATCCCTTTAAATTGTTTGGAAATGGCCTTATAACTCTTTCCAGATTGATAGGCAGCAACAATTGCTTCTCTAAGATCATTGTTGATGTCTTTTGAGCTTGGCATTGTGTTAACACACACCTGAATGCTCCAGACAAGCAAACTGCTAAAACTTTGGCTTTTATAGAAGTAGTCACACTTGCTGATGATCAATTAATCAAGGGCATTTGATTTGCAGCACCTGTCTGTTACTTAGCATATTAATTCCTATGGAAGCAGTAAGGGTGTACTTAGTTTTTCACACATAGCGTCTCCATTTTGGCTTTTGTTAAATAAATGATGACACGGTGTAACATATTATGTGTTGTTGTTCATCTGAGATTGTATTTACCAAATTTTTAGACCTGCTTAGGAACAGATGATTGTTATTATGTCCTGATATGTAAAACTATAGAATTTAAGATGGTATCCTTTCTTTTTCACACGACTGTACAGGGACGTTCACAGACATTTTGGGGGGCAGGGGCTCAAATGAAAAAAGGGCACTTCTCATATTTATTTATTTATTTTGTTAAAAGGGCACGGAGGCACTTTGGACAAAAATGGCAGGTGCTCAAGCCCCCCTTGGTCTCTATGTGTGCACGTGCCTGTCCTCGATTCAATTGTCCCTGTTGGTCCAAAAAACGCTAACAGTATTTTTTTTACATGTGCTATGAAAAAATACTGTTTGGGGAAAAAAATGAACGTTGGGCACTAAATTTAGCACCCATTGGAACCCATGAAAAACAGTCAGATTTTCTCATTCAATTCTATGCGTTAGGCAGTAACATGCATTAAGGGACCCCCTTTAACTTCAGAAAAAGTAGAGCTACTATTTTCTGGTGCAGAGTCCCCTAATGCATGTTTTAACCTGCGAACGCAGGAATTAAAGGTGGAAAAAAGCCTAAAATACACCTAAGTGACCAGTGTATGTATTGATATGGGGGGCCCTAAGCCCCACTGGAACTCAAAGGGTTAACATTATCACATGAAAATTAACACCTATCTGTAATCCTGATGTCCAGCGGGGTCTTCAGCACCCTGGTCAGCTACTGTCTGTCTTCTTTGATCTTCTCTCTTCTGTCTTTTCCTTTCTCTTCATCCTCTGTCTTTTGATTTTCTTCTGTGTCCCAAAGATGTCACTGCAAAGAAGGGAAAAAAGTCAAAATTAAATCTGCTCCCAAAAGGTATGAATCAAAGATATGCTGACCTAAACCTTTTGAGTGCCAGAGGGGTACGCAGTGCATTGCAGAGCAATGAGTTGCATACCTTTCTGGCATTCAAAGGGTTAAATTGTTGCTGGCAGGCCAAATAGAAAATATATGCTGCCAGTCAGAGGGTTAAAAGTACGCTGCCACTGTCGCCAGTGGTGGCAGCAGAAATGCAGGCAAAATATTCCCTACCCCCCAAAGTTACTTCTCGGGCCATTGCCCGAGCCTTTCTGTTGAAATATTGAACAGACTCGGTTTTATATGGTCAGTGTATGTTCAAAGTGGTTTCCACACTCCAACTGGATGGGATTTGTGCTTACGAACCTCCCAGCTAATCAGCTTCTAGCAGAAAGGCTCGGGCTATAGCCCAAGAGGTAACTTTTGGGGGTGGGATTTGTTTCCTGCATTCCTGCCGCTGCTGACAGCAGTGTGCTTTTAACCCTATTTGGACTGCTAGCAACAATGTAACCCTTTGAATGCATTGCGTACCCTTCAGGCACTCAAAGGGTTTAGGCCAGCATATCTTTGATTCATACATTTTGGGAGCATATTTAATTATGACTTATTTTCCTTCTTTGCAGTGACATCTTTGGGATGCAGAATAAGTAGTGAAGACAGAAGACTGAAGATGAAAGAAGAAGATAGAAGATTAAGTTGAATACTGACAGTGGATGACAGGTAAGTGTTATACAGATCTGAGGTACAGATGTTAGGATAGTGTTAGGACTAGTATTGTTTACCTTTTAATGTTTAACTCAACTCGGTACTTGACAATGACAGTGTTAGTCATTTTCCTTTGATGTTCCCATTTCTCATTCTATTTAGCATGGGTTTGGGGAACTTAAAACACACAACGAACGTTGGCCAAAAGTCAGGTTCTTTGTTCTGGTGGTAGGGCAATTGAATACTGACTGTGACAGAGTGTGTGTACCTGTCAGTACCCATTTTTGCCCTATACGCTGTTTTAACAGTGCTTTTTGAATCTAGACCATAGAGAGATGGAGAGCAGCATTCCAGTTACTATACCGTCCCCAGTCCCCACATCTTAATACTTTTCACATTCTGTTAACCCTTTGAGTACGAGCAAGGAATTCAACGTATTGCACTGCTATACATTGGATACCTTCCTAGCACTCAAAGGGTTAAAGGTTTTGGGTTTTTTCCACTACTGTTAAATTGTTATTCTATGAGTCTTTTGTAGTAAGAACTGCAGCAATGCAGAAACAAACCAACTACACTATATGGGTGAAACAAAAATCCCTTAAAATACCATTGGTTTAAATTGGGCTTTCATCCCACTGAATTTTAGAGAGATCTCGGGTTCACTATGATAATGTCACAGATTATGAGCGAGCATCGCAATAGCACATTTAAAAAGTCGTTGCATCAAAACTGCATGTTTAAAATGTCTCCTTATTAAAACAGCGTCATTCATTATGCAGCATTAAAAATGTTGCAAAAAATCAACCCAAACAAAAATCACATCCAAAACCCTAACAACTGTAACCCCAAACTACTCTAACCTAATCCAAGCACCCGCACCACAATCTAACCGAACCTAACACAATCATTCAGTGCTTGACAGTATAATAGATAATGTTTCAATAAGGAGATAGTTTAAACAGTGACATTTAAAACACACCATTTTTATGCAAGCAACATTTTAAATGTGGCGTTCTTACTGTGGAATAGGATACTGAGATCTCCAATTCATTGTGATGTAAAGTATTCAAGCATTCAAAGGGTTAAAATCCCCATTTAATACTTTGAATGCCAGAGAGGTATGCATTGCAATGCAAAGCAATGCATTGCACACTGGCACTCAAATAGTTAAATACACATTTTTATTTGTCCTCTGTAGTTCAGTTTGCCCCTGAACTGATCCAGTTCCTCTTAATAAATCTGTCTCTATGAGTCATATTATTAAAGCAAAAGTATAGCATTTGTGGGGCAAACCAACCGCTCAATGGTTATCAAAGAAAAATTGTCCCATTGAAAGTAATGGGTGTTATTCTGTGATAAACTTAAAACAGAACGTTCACCTTATTTAAAGCCACCCTGCAATAATTAGGCAGATGGAGACTAGCTTAATAGTTCTCTTACCTCTCAGAACTAGGCAATTCTAAACTAATTCTTGTTCTAATAATAATAATCTTTATTTATATAGCACCAGCTTATTCTGCAGCACTTTACAATAGGGGATGGACATATAGAGATATTAAATAGTACAAATCATATGTGGAGAACAGAAGGGTCAGAGGGCCCTGCTCGTGAGAGCTTACAGTCTAGAGGAAGGTGGGTAGGATACAGAAGGTGTAAGTGCTGTTGGGTGTAAGTTTGTCCTGCCACATAAGCTGCCGGTCAGTGTGTGGGAGAGAGAAGTGCTGTTGACTGCAGTGGTTCTTGGTGATAGTATTTATGGAGGTAGTTGATAGGCTTCCCTGAAGAGGTGAGTTTTCAGGGAGCGTCTGAAGATCTGAAGGCTAGGGGAGAGTCTGATGGGGCGGGGGAGGGAATTCCAGAGCTCAGGTGCAGCATGGGTGAAGTCCTGTAGGCGGGAGTGGGAGGATGTGATAAGAGCTCTGGAGAGCAGAAGGTCATGTGCAGAACGAAGATGGCGGTTGGGAGTGTATTTGGAAATGACAGATGAGATATAGGGGAGTAAGGTGTTAGTAAGGGCTCTATAAGTTAGCACCAGAATTTTGAATTTAATTCTATGTGCTAATGGAAGCCAGTGTATGGATTGGCAGTGGGGACTGGTGTTAGAGGAGCAATGAGTGAGGTAGATAAGTCATGCAGCGGAGTTCATTATGGACTAGTGGGGTTAGTCGGGTGAGAGGATGGCCACTTAGTAGTGAGTTACAGTACTCAAGACGGGACATGATGAGTGTTTGGATTAGAATTTTAGTACTGTCTTGGGTGAGGAAGGGTCTGATTCTGAAGATGTCGTGGAGGTGGAGGAGGCATGATTTGGAGATTGACTGGATGTGAGGAATAAAGGATAGGGCGGAGTCAAATGTGACCCCCAGGCAATGTGCTGTAGGTGTTGGTGTGATGGTAGCGTTGACAGTGAAGGTAATATCTGGGGTAGGGTTGGTAGGAGAGGGAGGGAAGATAATTAGTTCGGCTTTGCCAAGGTTAGGTTTGAGTTGATGGGAGGACATCCAGGAAGACACAGCAGATAGACAGTCAGATACCTGGGACAGGAGGGAAGGGGAGAGGTCTGGGGAGGAAAGATAGATTTGAGTGTCATCAGCATAGAGATGATGGTGAAACCCAAAGGAGTTTATTAGTTTGCCCAGGGATGCAGTGTACTCCAATAGACAGTGGGAGGGGTGGGGAAGTGGAGCCAGAGTAGGACACACTGAAGGAGCAGTTGCAGTGATATGATGAAAACCAAGAGAGGACAGTTTCGCAGAGACCTAGAGAGTGGAGGGCTTGGAGGAGGAGTGGGTGATCTTCTGTGTCAAAGGCAGCTGACAGGTACAAGAGAATGAGTAGGGAGTAGTGGCCTTTTGAGTTGGCAGAGAGCAAGTCATTGGCCACTTTAGTGAGTGCACTGCTGAGACTGACGACCAGGTTAGTGCAGTCCACGCGCCTGCTCCATCAGTCACTTCCGGGTACCTTGTGGCATAGTGCTATGCTTCTTAATGGAGACCGGGACTGACAGCTCAGGTGCACAGACAAGATGTCTGCACTGGTGCCTGGCTTCTGGTCTCAGAAGATTAAGGATTTCTTTAGAATCGGCTATTTCTGAGAGGCAAGATAACTATTATTACACTAGTTGCCATCTGCCTAACTATTGCAGGGCTATTTTAATTAAGGTGAAAGTTCTGCTTTAATGAACATGTTTTGCTCCAGAACTGCTGTACTTTTAGGTTGAAAAATATGCCTCAATGTGTTTATTAAGAGGAAACACGGGAACAAAAATCAGTGTTCCTTCCATCAAGTAGTGAGGTTCAGACAATTCAATTATTCAATTAGATAACAGCAGATAGAGTTAAAGGCTAAGTACCATTTCATAAATGTAAGAGACTAAATAGATCTTACATACTGGCTTGACCTTGTGAAATATAATTACTGAAAACAGATCATTTGCTTCAGTCAAAAAAACTCAGTCACAGAGATGGTAAAAATGCAGCCCACAGGGCAATTTAATATGTTCCTTGTGTCTCTCTGGCTGTACACAAGAGTTTCCTGTAAGGCACTGGTTCTCAGTCAGCATGCTGTGGCATTTGGTGTACAATGGACATCAGCTTAGGGTAACAATCTGTTTCTGTGAAGACTTTAAGAAAAATGTGGATGTTCAGTTTTAAATGTATATTTATGTGAATTCTTATGCTTGGAATACTTTTTTTGTAATTCTGATTTTGAGACCTTAGTTTAACTATCAATTTATGCATTTATCTTTTTATTATATCATTGGTAAATTATCTTTAACATGTAGAGGTGCCTTGAAAATATCACAATATGTCTCTCAGGGGTGCCATGAGCAAAAAGACATGGAGAACCGCTGCTCTATGAAAAGCACATGAGTTACCCAGCAATGAAAGAGTTAAAGGGACTGTTTATGGGTTCCATTGGAATAACAGATGCGTCATGCTGTCTTGTCCAGTTTTAATTACTGTTTTAATTCTTTCAGTGTTGTATTGCTCACTTTTGCTCATCCTAGAAGGAACAGTGTGTACTCATGCTAATGCACCAGCTATAGAATCTGTTCAAACTTCAAGGTCACAAGTTTTAGTCCCGGCAAGGTCAACTCCACCTCTCACACTTCTAAGGTAGATACAATGAGTCCAGGATATGCTTGAAAATGAGAGACAATCTCAATGTAGTCTTCCTGATAAAATACTTTCGGAATATGAATAATTAAATTTTAATAATATCCTGTACTAATATATAATCTAGGTAACTTCTCATGTGAATTTTTTTCCAAGCCTACCTCATAGCAAGTGGGGTCATATATTTATTTAATCCTTTGAGTGCCAGAGAGGTACATAATGCATTGCTTTGCAATGCATTGTGCACACCTCTGACTCTCAAAGGGTTAAAGGGTTAGTAATGCCCAAAATAAAGTTGATCTTATATGGTAGATTTTACAAAAATAAAGTATTTGGAGAAAGTCCTTTCTCTCAAACCTTTATGGTTTGAGAGATATCTTCCGCTAAAATTCCCCCCTCCATCTCTTTCTCATGACGTCAGCGCTCTGCTGACAGCAGGAGATCCCGGTCCGGGGATCAGCCTGAGGCTCTTCAGCAGAGCCAAAATCATGCTATTGGAAAATAATTACTTAATTGGAAAGGTCTACAACGTGTACCTGGTTTGCAAGCACATTTTGTAGACCGTTTCAATGAAGTAATTCTTTTCCAGTATCGCTATTGCGGCTCTGCTGAAGACCCTCCTCGTGTCGGCCGACATGGATCTCCTTCTGTCAGCTTTACAGCTGACATCAGGAGAAGGGGAACTTTATCGGAGGATATCTCTCAAAACATAAAAGTTTGAGAGATAGGACTTTCTCCAAATATTTTATTTTTGTAAAATCTGCCATATAAAATAAACTTTATTTTGGGCATTACTAACCCTTTAAGTAGCTTTCTTTGTAAACATGTACTAAGTCACTCACTCCTGTATACTAGAGAAGTCTTCAACAGATTCGGAAACAAACAGGTTTATTGCTAGATACACAAATTTAATTAAAGTGACAGCCATCCTTCTTTTTTTGACTACCAGTTCTGTAAGTGCATAGTTAGTAATGTCAGATTGCCAAGACTTTTTAATAACTTTTTTCATCTTCACCTATCTTCTAAACTTTTATATCCCTGAATTTGTTTCCACATAGCTTTCTGTGTGGGACTATAATAGCGGAGAATACAGCAATGTACAAAAGATACGGGACTGGGTTCTATTGCAGGCGTTAATTTTATCACTGCTTTTATCTCCTGGTTTCCCCATAGACTTCAACAGAAAAACATTTGCTAAAACAGGAGGTAACATTTATCACCTGCAATATAATCCAGCCCACTGTGTGAAGTGCAGTGAAACAATGTAGAAAAGCCTGCCTTTACAGCATACGCATCACTCAGTGCTTTAGGGAGATTACAGCATCTATTTTTACAGCCCCTGACAGAAAGCGCTCTAGAAACAGAGATCCAGTGAGCTTAATGCAAGGAACATGAAAGTATAAAAATTAAGTGAAGATAATAAAAATAATAATTATAGGCAATATGACCTTGCATATTATGCACTCAGTGGCGTAACAATAGGGGTCACAGGGGTCGCACCTGCCACTGGGCCCGTCACTCTCAGTGGCCCGGCTGCCCCCTGGAACCCCCTCGCCATGCGCCTGCAGCACAGTTGATCTCCGGGCGGCCGGCGCTCTAGGAATGCAGAGCGCTGGGAGATTACATCATCTACCAGCGCTCTGCATTAATAAGAACCGCACGGGAGCTTGAGTTGCAGTCAGAGGTCTGATCTGTTATGTTACACACCGCTAGACCACCAGGGACGCGAGGTAGGAGGACGGGGGGGGGGTCAGTAGGGGCATTGTGGAAGGGGCAATGTGGAGAAGGGGGCATTGTGGAGAATGAGGGGCATTGTGACGGGGGCATTGTGGAGAAAGAGGGGCATTGTGATGGGGGCATTGTTGAAGGGGCATTGTGGAAGGGGCAATGTGGAGAATGAGGGTCATTGTGGAGAATGAGGAGCATTGTGATGGGGGCATTGTGGAAGGGGCATTGTGGAGATTGAGTGGCATTGTGGAAGGGGCATTGTTGAAGGGGCAATGTGGAAGGGGCATTGTGGAGATGGGGGCAATGTGGAAGGGGCATTGTGATGGGGGCATTGTGGAGAATGAAGGGCATTGTGATGGGGGCATTGTGGAGAATGAGGGGCATTGTGATGGGGGCATTGTGGAGAATGAGGGGCATTGTGATGGGGGCATTGTGGAGAATGAAGGGCATTGTGGAGAAAGAGGGGCATTGTGATGAGGGCATTGTGGAAGGGGCATTGTGATGGGGGCATTGTTGAAGGGGTAATGTGGAGAATGAGGGGCATTGTGGAAGGGGCAATGTGGAGACGGGGGCTTTGTTGAAGGGACATTGTGAAAGAGGCAATGTGGAAGGGGCCATGTGGTCAGGGGGGGGGCCATGGCAATTCTTGCACCAGGGCCCGGTGGCTTCTAGTTACGCCTCTGGATGCACTTGCAGAATGAAGTTACTGTCTCTTTAACCCTTTGAGATCCAGAGGGGTACACAGTGAATTGCTTTGCAATTTGTTGCATATCCCTCTGGCATTCAAAAGGTTATTATAGGTATTCGTACAGTTGAAGTAATTTTATTTCTTGCTCTTTTTATTTGTAGCAACATGCTGCCTGGATCATCCCATTTTTCTGCTACCAAATATTCGACTTTGCCCTCAACTCTTTGGTTGCCATCAGCGTGCTTGTCTATCCCAACACCATTCAGGAATATCTCCGACAGCTGGTAAATCAATTCATTTTTCAACTAAAAGGTTAAACTAAACAATGTGTACAAACAGTCTAAACTGTGACATTGCCATAGGGTTCACCTTTTTACAGAAGAAAAACGTTTCTTTAACGTGTAATCGGTTATGTGCTCCTAAGAAAAGATAGCGCCCAGGCTAACTTCTTTCTAAATCTCAATGTCCAATGCCTCTCCATATACCTACCCCTTGTCACACCTCCTCTCAGGGTCAAAAACCAAGCTGCTTTGTAAGCTAAACGTATTATTGCTGCCATTATCATATCATATTTATATCAGTATGTTCTGGGGACATTTTTATTTGTTCTCTGTGCTGTAGTTGTTTGCTACAAAATTGCTCCAGTTCTTCTAAGTACACCAGCCCTGGAAAGAACAGGGTAAGAGTAGACTGGTGTCAGCACTGTTACAGTTACAGACATTAAAGTAGAACTTTCTAGTCACAGACTAGTCAAATTACAGAGTGGAACTCAGGCCCTGCTGTCACACAAACAAACTAATCATGGTTGTGGCAAGTAAAAATGACCCTTGTAACACCAGTGATGCCTTAACCCATTGAAAACCAGTGTTGTGTGCAATGTATTGTTGATGCAAGCAGAAATGACCCATGCAGTAACAGTGATACCTTAAACCCTTGAAAACCAAAGGGGTGTGCAATGCATTGCTTCATAATGAAATGCATGCTCCTCTCATCATAAGGAGTTAAGAACCACTCCATGCTCTCCTGTTTATCTTCAGATGTCAAAAGGATGTTTGATGGATTTGTTCTGAAGAAGACTTTTCACACCCTGCACCTTGGATGTTAGTGTGGTCACCAGTATAGCGCAAAGCAACACACTGACAGCTTTCTATCCTTCAAGAGCTTAAATATCTTTTCTTATCTGTCCATTTAAAACTGTGTCATTTGTATATTATGGGGACATTCATTGAGACAAACGGCTGAATGTGCAAAGAAATCCACAGCTTTCTTAGACATTTACTAGTTCAGATAGAATGAAGTTGAACCAGTGTTATAACTACTTTGGGTGCAGATGGTGCAGATGCACCCATGCCCAGTGTCCCAGGTGGCCCACAGCCTCCTCAACTTCATGTAGGCTCTAAGCTGCTGTAATTACATATCTCTGCTGGCTTCCAGTTCCAAATGTAAGATGTAGTTGCAGAAATACTGCCATTACAAAGAACCAGGGCCTGGAGCCAAAGGAAGATAATTTATCTGATTTGATTCCCCTCTGCCTTCTTTCTTCCCTCAGGAGTCTTTGTCCCCTGCTCCATTAAAGGGATAGTAATACTTTAATATTACTAATCCCCATAGTGTAGCTCTTTAAAAAATAATTCAATTGCCCCCATAAAGGTTTGAGAGAAAACAGTAAGCAAAGTTCTCACCTCCCTCCCCCTTCCCTGAAGTCAGCGTTGTACTGACTGCCGGGATATTCTGTTTTATTTTTCATCAGGTGGCTCTGCAGCAGAGCCTCGATCGAGTTAGTAAAAAAAATTATTTCACTGAAACGGTAATTCTTTTTTTTTTTTTTCACTAACTCAATCTTGGCTCAGCTGCAGAGCTGCAAGCCTGTTGTACGACACACTTCCCCTGCAGTCAGTACAACACTGGCTTCAGGGGAGGGGGAGGGAGAGGGGATCTTTGGTTACGGTTTTCTCTCAAACCATAAAGGTATGAGAGATGAACCTGAGGACAATTTTTTAAAGAGCTACACTATGGGGATTAGTAATATTAAAATATTACTATCCCTTTAAGCTGGTAACAGGAGCACGGAACTGGCATATGGCTCCACAGGGATGTGTAGTGCATGCTGGGTCTCCATTTCAAGCTTGCATTGAGGACAGACTTAGAGCAAGTTTGAAACGGGAGCACTGATAGTTGGAAAACACCTCCAAAGTGCACCCTTCATCACTGGGAAGACACACACTGATCCCCCACTCATATTACAGGTTTAATAGAGCAGGGGACAGGGTCAAATGTTGCTTTCTGAAGAACTGATTGGAGCACTTCTGTATATCAGGATCAGCTGACCTACTGCATTTATGAGAGCGTTGTGTATGTATGTATTTATTAGTTTTCAGCTCTAAATTGGGATATGGTTGGGGTCTTGGGAATGCATAGAAAGTGACAAAGACCCACATACACACACTCATATGTATTTGTGTGTGGGTATTATATATGTATATATATATATATATATATATATATATATATATATATACACAAACTTTCTATGCATTCCCAAGACCTCAAGTCACTTCAGAGCTGAATACACATATGAACAGACACACACACACCATTATAGAGAGCCTAACGTTTTTCTTGCACCTGGGCTCTCCCCTTACTAACTATGCCACTGAGTGAAGCACACACAGTGAGCTTTAATGGGTGTATTAACTTATGGATTTCAGTGCTAAATAATACTCTGAAACATTGTATTATGTACAGCACTATGTAGCACAAACATGTATAGGTTAATACACTCACAATGGCTCAGTGCATATGTGCCAGGGAGCCAGTACAGTGTCTATTACTATAGCATACCTCCCAAGTGACCCTCTTTTTCTGAGGGACAGTTCCTCTTTGAGTCCCAAATCCCTCTGTCCCTCTTTTCTACTGTGGTGTCCCTCTTTGTAGGAGATCAGAATGTGTAGTGTATATATCGGTGTATCACATTGCTCCACAGCAATAGAACTCACAATAATGTTTGTTTTAATGTCAGTATATACGTTTATACATATGTGTAAATACTTTTTATTGCTCTAAATCATTTATTCAGTTACACAAAGAGGTGTCAATAGGTCATGAAATAACCTAAAAAATATTGGTAATGACCACCACCCCAAGCCACACCCCCAGCAACACCCCCTAAAACAGAAGTGTCCCTTTTTGGACATGTGACATGTTGGGAGGTATGCTAGTGTTTACAATGCACCTGTTCATCAGTTGCCAAATTGAATCAGGCACTGGTTATCATTAATGAACAAGTGGCAGGTAGATCTACCAATTCCATCTGCCAGATACAGGCTGGTGAATTCTAATGAACTCTATTGAATGAATGCACACATAAAGTTTGCATATCACAGGACTGCTTTATTGTTCCATATTTTCCTCGTGTTTCCCTGCTTCACATAAGCAGGGTACAGAAATATGACTGATAAATACTCGAAAGCATCTGATTATTATGACAGCAGAGACCAGAGTTATATGACACCCTGGGATTAACTAAAATATGCACAGTCACAAAGTAATATAGCCTATAGCTGTAAAACTTGGAACTTGCATTACAGTAAAGTCTGAAAATGCATTTTATGATGTTTTTTAATTTAACAAATTAAAAAGTAGCTTGTTACTTGGTACAGTATTTCTGCTCCCTGTTATTTCTTAGGGGATGAGTCAGTAAGATGACATCATCTGGACAAATGTGCCCAGGATTGTAGCCTGTCTGGAATATTAAACGTTGCCTAACCTTGAAATGACAATGCGTCTTTGCTCAGTAGCACATTAAGTTATAATGATTGTACACTTTTTCATTCATAGCATTTTTTATTCCAAGCTGCCAGATGTAATCTTATTGCCATTCTGCAATGAGATGTTTTTTCTAATTCATTTAGAAGTGGATCATAGCCAACACACTCTTACACAGAATGTGCTTAACATAAATTGTGTTATATGGGCTTCCTCTCTGATCTTTCTCCATCCTTCTCATGTTCAGTCTCAAGTGTAGGAAAGCTGTGATCTCTGATTATAGATGGACTACATCTCCCATTATTAAGCTGAATGAGATTAAAGAGAAATGTAGTCCAACAAACTGGAGATCCACATGTTACTTACTTCATTATACTTGGTAATATAAATATATGCATTATCTTGGTGGTGCTTAGGCCATCATTACTGTAAGAACCCATTCTCTATTCTCCAGTACTGATTTTCAAATGGCTCCTGCTCTGCCTGCTCCCTTACCGCAGCTCTGATCATTTAAATAATAGCTTCCTCTGCATCCTTACATACATTCAAAATGCCTCTTGTTCTGTTGTAGAGTAAACGTGATACCTTTATTGGCCAACTGAGTAGCTTTAGAGTGCAAGCTTTCAAGACCAATCAGGTCTCTTCTTCAGACATGTTATGGAATGAGAGCTGTATACTTCATTCATCTAGCTATCTATCTATATGTGCACATATATATGTGTGTGTGTGTGTGTGTGGGTGTGTATTCTTAGGCTTCCACCCACTCACTGCAGGCCAACATATCTTCAAAGCAGGTGAGTCTTATCATAGAATTTTAAAAGTTGGCTGTTACTACTTTATATATATATATATATATAGTCCCTTATAGTGTATACTCCTATATGTAAATTTACAAGAAATATTCAGGGAAAGTTTTTAATCTAGACAGGGATAAAGGTGTATTGGATAGGACTTGCCTGATACTGGGGTACCATGACATGGTGGGCAAACTTAAACATACTTTGGCCAAACTATCTAACAAAATCCTCATACTTATTAACACAGTGGTATAATATATGCTTTATACAGAGTACACATTATAATAGGTTGTATGGAGGAGCTGTGTTTTCACTTTAGGATTTGGCCTAATTTGTGGGGGCCTGGAGAACCCCTTCATTCCTTGTGCTATCTATACTTAATTCACTTGGTCTTTATCTTATATACTATATATAAACGTTGTGGTTAGTGCTGTGAGCTTATATATATATAATGTTTATGTATGTATATTTTTATTTATATAGCACCAACAGGTGTACTTAATGCTTTACAGTTTACATTTATTATAGAGTGGATACAAAAGTGCAGTTGTTAAGTAGTTATCCACATGATTGCCATTAGTGGTAGACTAAAAATACATACATTAGGAAAGGAGGTCCCTGTCCCACTATATATAGCTTTGTCGATTAGTGCAAATCTGGCAGGCACAGCTCTCCATCCCAACTGTCACTTCCTACTGCACAACTGAGTAAACTCCAAAATAAATAAAAGCAAAATATCTCAAGCTATTGTGTGAAAAAAAAGTCTGACAAAAACATAGGTGCCTTTGACAGCTCCTTCAAAATCACAGTATTTATAAAAGGGATAGTAAAGGGATAGTAATACTTAAATTTTATATCTCTCAAACCATAAAGGTTTGAGAGATTGCACTGGGGGCATTTCATTTCTTTTTAAAAGGTTAGTAATATCTAAAAAGCTATTCTTCATTTTGAAGAGGTTAAAAAGTTGGCCTGAATGCAAAAAAATGTATCTCTCAAACCACTATGGTTTGAGAGATACATGCATTTAAAGCTGTAAAGCTGTCAGCAGGAAATCAGTGTTGGCCGACACGGAGGCTCTGCAGAACAGCCACAATTGCGTTATTGACAACGAATGACTTTATTGGAATGGTCTAAAACGTGTGCAGCGTTATAAAATGTAAGTATTACTATCCCTTTAAAACCATGTACTTCATGCCAACAAACATCACATAGATCATATAGTAGATAATCAATGCTGTAAAATGTATGAAATGTTTTATATGAATTACAGTGAGGGAAGAATTTATTTGATCCCCTGCTGATTTTGAACATTTGCCCACTGACAAAGAAATGATCAGTCTATAATTTTAATGGTAGGTTTATATGAACAGTGAGAGACAGAACAAAAAAAAAATCCCTGAAAAACGCATTTCAAAAAAGTTATAAATTGATTTGCATTTTACTGAGTGAAATAACTATTTGACACCCTATCAATCAGCAAGATTTCTGGCTCCCAGGTGTCTTTTATACAGGTAACAGTCTGAGATTAGGATCACACTCTTAAAGGGAGTGCTTCTAATCTCAGCTTGTTACCTATTTAAAAGACACCTGTCCAGAGAAGCAATCAATCAGATTCCAAACTCTCCACCATGTCCAAGACAAAAGAGCTGTCCAAGGGTGTCAGGGACAAGATTGTAGACCTACACGAGGCTAGAATGGGCTACAAGACCATCTCCAAGCAGCTTGGCGAGAAGGCGACAACAGTTGGTGCGATTATTCGCAAATGGAAGAAACACAAAATAACTGTCAATCTCCCTCGGTCTGGTGCTCCATGCAAGATCTCACCTTGTAGCGTTTCAATGATCATGAGAATGGTGAGGAATCAGCCCAGAACTACACAGGAGGATCTTGTCAATGATCTCAAGGCAGCTGGGACCATAGTGACCAAGAAAACAATTGGTAACACACTGCGCTGTGAAGGACTGAAATCCTGCAGTGCCCGCAAGGTCCCCCTGCTCAAGAAAGCACATGTACAGGCCCGTCTGAAATTTGCCAATGAATATCTGAATGATTCAGAGGAGAACTGGGTGAAAGTGTTGTGGTCAGATGAGACCAAAATCGAGCTCTTTGGCATCAACTCAACTCGCTGTGTTTGGAGGAGAAGGAATGCTGCCTATGACCCTAAGAACACCATCCCCACCCTCAAACATGGAGGTGGAAATATTATGCTTTGGGGGTGTTTTTCTGCTAAGGGGACAGGACAACTTTCCTGCATCAAAGGGACGATGGACGGGGTCATGTACTGTCAAATCTTGGGTGAGAACCTCCTTCCCTCAGCCAGGGCATTGAAAATGGGTCGTAATGGGGTATTCCAGTATGACAATGACCCAAAACACATGGCCAAGGCAACAAAGGAGTGTCTCAAGAAGAAGCACCTTAACGTCCTGGAGTGGCCTAGCCAGTCTCCAGACCTTAATCCCATAGAAAATCTGTGGAGGGAGCTGAAGGTTCGAGTTGCCAGACGTCCGCCTTGAAACCTTAATGACTTGGAGAGGATCTGCAAAGAGGAGTGGGACAAAATCCCTCCTGAGATGTGTGCAAAGCTGGTGGCCAACTACAAGAAATGTCTGACCTCTGTGATTGCCAACAAAGGTTTTGCCACCAAGTACTGTCATGTGTTGTAAAGGGGTCAAATACTTATTTCACTCAGTAAAATGCAAATCAATTTATAACTTTTTTGAAATGCGTTTTTCAGGATTTTTTTGTTGTTATTCTGTCTCTCACTGTTCAAATAAACCTACCATTAAAATTATAGGCTGATCATTTCTTTGTCAGTGGGCAAACGTACAAAATCAGCAGGGGATCAAATATTTTTTTCCCTCACTGTATTCAGCTCTTGGGTAGCCAGTAAAGTTATTACTGTTCCTCTACTAGTCAACTGCTTTATCCATGACTAACACATTATAACTCTTTACTTGTCTTACTGTGTTGTGTTATTCAGATATTGGCTTGTTTCTGACCTCAATTGTTTGCCAGTTCTTCTTAAAAAAGAGATATGTATTCTCTAAATGCGTTGAAGTGAATTGGGCAATTTGTTTACAATTATTTTAACTGGTCTATATGATTTACTGGCCGGTATCATTAGATCTATGTGAGTATCACCTTCTCTATTATATTGAAGAGTTTTTTACTGAGTCTGCCCCTCTTTCTGTGTTTATATTTCTGTTTTATTGAAGATCTTGGAGGCTTTTATTGTGTGGCGGAGTGCAGCAATCGGATGGAGATATTTGTATACTGATTGAGGGCAGATTTGACCATTTGACGGCTGTGTAGTAAATGAATGAATATGTTTATTTATATAGCGCCACAAATGTAAGCAGCGCTTTACAATTTAAGGCTTTAGACAATACAGGGTTACATGTGCTTTGTAGAGTGAAATATTGGGTGCGAGGTCCCTTCCCGAAAGCTTACAGTCTAAAGTGGTAATGGGAGACATACAGAGTACATAAGGGTCAAGTGCTAAATATAGTGCTAGTTCTGATGATGACAGAGGACATCAGTAAAGTAAATAATTTATAAGAGCAGTCTTTGTAAAACATCAGTGCATTCTAGCATGTTGTGATTTTTTCCTTGAGGTGCATTTTCAAGTGAGATTTGAAGGTCGTCAGAGAGGTGCAGTGGCGCAGGTTGGATGGTAGAGCATTCCATAGATACGGAGCAATGACAGAAAAAGGTTTGATACGTGACAGGGCTGTAGACACAAAAGGAGATGAGAGAAGACAATCATTGGCTGAACGTAAGTGTCGGGATGGGGTATAGCGGGAGATCAGAGTGGAAATATAAGAAGGAGTAGAGGAGAGAAGTGTCTTGATTGAGAGAAGTAAGATTTTGTAATATATCTGGAGTTTGATAGGCAGCCATTGGAGAGTTTTGAGGAGGAGCGGGGCAGAGACAAACCTAGGTGTCAGAAGAGTAATTTGTACTGCAGCGTTCTGTATAGATTGAAGTGGATGGAGGTGGGAAGCAGGAATGCCAGACAGAAGAATGTTGCAATAGTCCATGCGGGAGAGGATGATTGCATGTATAAGAATTTTAGCTGTTATGCAAAAGAAAGCAACAGGATTTAGTGATGGCATTAATATGAGGGGAGAATGAGAGAGACACGTCAATTATCACCCCTAGACACCGCGCATCTGATACTGGATTTATGGTAGTGCCATTTACAGTCACCTGGAAGGATGTCACAGGGCCAGGCCAAGGTGGAATGAGGAGTAGTTCCATATTAGACATATTGAGTTTGAGGTGTTTATGAGCCATCCAGTCTGAGATAGCCAAGAGGCAATCTGTGACTTTAGCCTGGATATCAGAAGTCAGTCGAGGTGCAGATAAGTAAATCTGGGTGTCATCTGCATAGAGGTGATATTTGAGACCAAATGAGTTAATAAGATCACCAAGTGTTATTGTGTAAAGAGAACAGAACCTTGAGGATCCCAAAAGGAGAGTTGGATGGGAGAGGATGAAGAGGTGGCAGAGGAAACACTGAAGGATCTGTTAGACAGATAAGAGGAGAGCCAGTCCAGTGCTGTGTTACGGATTCCTAAGGAGGGAAAATATGGAGGAAGAGAGCATGATCTACAGTGTCAAAATCTGCTGAGAGATAAAGCAGGATAAGTACTGAATAGTGACCTTGAGATTTGGCAGTGTGACGATCATTGACCACTCTTGTAAGAGCAGTTTCAGTGGAGTGAGCAGTGCGAAATCCAGATTGTGAAGGGTCCAGCAGATCATATATGTAGTGGTTTTTCTATTGTGCATACAGTAGTGTTTTTGGTGGAGGCCTTTTTTCATCTTTGATAATACACTAGGAGCACCTCTTTGTGGATATTTTCTGTTTCTGAACTTGTTTGTTTTCTCCCCGACCTCTTCTTATTTTCATGATGAAGATTCTGTCTGTTGAGTTGGATCCTGCACTTCTGGTTTCTTTTGAGTTTTCCCACAGACTCTCCTGATGCTGCCACCTTTAGTGTACTTTCCACTGCTGCCCTCTGTCTGGTTTCCTATTCATATGCCTCCTAGTGGATGTTACTGGTACCTCAGTCCCTGAATTACCAATTTGTTTATGTCTTTACTTGTTTTATAACTATTGAAAAGCAAATAATTGAAGAGCAAACTCTTCCTATGAGCACATGGAGTTGGTCCAGTTGAGCTGTCTTCTGATGGGGATACGAGTAAAAGATGATCTTTGGGGTTATGTTTGTATTGTGGTGCTGCTGGGAACTTTGCCCATATCTGACCCAATAAGAGAAGACAGGAAACCTCCACACTTAGAACCTCTCAAAGCGTATTTTCTGTCCCCACTAGTCTAAAAGACTGGTTTCTTCAAAATGTGGCATTAGTTTGGTTTGAAAAGGGGATCCCTGTTTCTGCCTTTGTATTTCTCTGGTCCTTAAGGATTCTCCAACTTATATTACTTCAATGGACAGCTCCACTCAGGAGGCTGATTAAATACACATGTTACTATTCATATTATTGTTATTTGGTGTAACTACATCAGGAGAAAACACGTATTGAGGTTATAACCTCTTAGTACAACCCTTGGATTTTGGGGTTCCCTTGGCTCCACTTACATTATCCACATCTAGACTGGATTTCAGGGTGAATTGTATTGGTGATCCGCTAGTCAGAAACAATGTTTGCCTGTGCTTTCTGTTACTTCTGTTTGCACCAAAGAATATATGAATCACCCAGAACCTCACTCTGCTGAAATAATACAGATTTTCTACCTCTACATAGGCCCTATGATTGTGCCACTAGATTTCTAGTGCATGTACTTCTTTCTCCCCCTTGTGCCTCTTTCTCCCTCCTTGTACTTCTTTCTCCCCCCTTGTGCCTCTTTCTCCCCCCTTGTACCCCCTTGTGCCTCTTTCTCCCCCTTGTGCCTGTTTCTCCCCCCTTGTGCCCCCTTGTGCCTCTTTCTCTCCCCTTGTGCCTCTTTCTCTCCCCTTGTACCCCCTTGTGCCTCTTTCTCCCCCCTTGTGCCCCCTTGTGCCTCTTTCTCCCCCCTTGTGCCTCTTTCTCCCCCCTTGTACCTCTTTCTCCCCCCTTGTGCTTCTTTCTCCCCCATGTACTTCTTTCACACGTTTGTACCTCTTTTTCTCTCACATGTACTTCTTTCTCCCTTTTGTACCTCTCTTTCTCTTACATGTACTTCTTTCTCCCTTTTTTACCTCTCTTTCTCCCACATGTACTTCTTTCTCCCCCCTGCCTTTGCACCTCACTTTCTCCCCCCTTGTAACTCTTTCTCCCGCCATGTATGTGTCTCCCCCATACCTCTTTTTCCCTTGTGCATCTCTTCTTCTTCTCCCCAGTGCCTGCACTGATGACATCCGGGGAGGAACCACGTCAAACACATGCTCCACGCGACGTCTCTGCGCTGTCATCAGTGCGGGCAGTGGGAAGACTGTAGCATTCATCCGGCAGACATTAAGGTGACGTACGGCGTCTGGGGGACTGCTGGGCGGCACAACTAATCGCTGCACAACTAATCAATAATGAGAATTGTTGGCAACGATTCTCATTATCGATTATTATCGATTTTATCGATTAGTTGTTGCAGCCCTAGATTCTACGTTGCTTACAGCTGAGATGGATCTACACAACTGAGGCTGCAGGACTCACAATTTAAGTAAAGCTACACTATAGAACTTACAAGGGACATTGGTTATGCTCTTAGCATAGATCCATTTGGACTGTAGCTCTGTGGTATCATTTTTGTATGTCAGTTTCAGTTGTAAGCTCTGTGGTATCAAAAGTATAGCTCCCAGCTGGAGATTGAGTGAATCAGTGGCCCACTGGTCCAGACATATGGCCAGCCCAGGAGGTAGGGCCGGATTTACATCTCAGGAGCCTGTAGGCACATAAATCTGAAGCGCCCCCTCCCCACCCAAAAAAAAGTGCAAAAAGTGTGACCGACTGTGTACAGGCAGCTCCTCTGTGTCTGTGCTGTTCGTGGGCTCCCTGCAGTGTCTGGGAGAGGGCAGAGCAGTTCTGGCAAGTGGGGAGGTGGGAGTAATGCGCCTCCGTGACTCAAGCTTCACATCTGCTCTTCAAGTTTTGTCACTCATGACTCACATCCGGCCTCGGCACGCAGAGGGGAGAGAATGAGAAGTTCATCACCCCCCCTTCCTCCCTGTGCAGTAGCTTGATGCATGGTGAGGCTAAATTAAAAAAAAAAAAATGATCCTAATGACAGGTGCCCCTCTATGGTGTGCGCCTGTAGGCATATGCCTACTCTGCCTTATTATAAATCTGGCCCTGCCAGGAGGTAATTGTTTCCCTGCCCCTCAGGCCAGCCCTCCACTGACTGTGCCACAGCTTTCTACATATGCATTAGAAAAGAAAGAATTGCTTTATAAATTAATTACTTAGTGTTAAATAAAGCATCTTTTCCAACTGCTAGCTTGGAGTACCTGATATAAAGGAGTATGAGCCCATTTCATTTTTGGGTTAGTGTTCTTTGAATACCAAGTTACATGTTTTAGGAAATAAGTGAATGTATTTCATTGGACTAGCTTGGAATATAATGACACTGTATTTATTTAATTTACTATGGGATATTCTTTAATATTATATATGTACTGAACTAACTTAATACAGAGGTGTGATGTAAAGATATTATTCAGTTAGTTGTCCTAGCATTACTACAAAGAAATAAATCAAAAGCATTCCTACCCAAGTCCACAAAATTCTGTCTCCAAATGTTTCAAATAACACACTGTGTAATCAGTTGTCCAGCAAAGCATCTCAGTCTGCAGCCTTTTATCTGTGGTGTCTTCAGTCACACCACCACTGTCTGAAGCAAAATACAACAAGAAACAAAAAAGCACTAAGAAAATCTGAGAGCAGCTTATGAGGAAAATAAACTCCATAGCACAAATATAGCATTTACTGGAACATTTCTTCTATTTTTCCCCAAAACATAAAGGAGACACTGTCTGACAGGATTTCTTACTAACACCAGAGGTCATAGAATCATATCTCATGGACATGAAAAAGTCACAGTCTCCCTGGAGTTTCTCATATTGATTCCTCAAATAAAAATGCAGAGAATATTCTTTAAGGGTAACCAGTATCTATATACCCATCTCCTTAGAAATGAACCCAATAGGATAACACTCACTGGATGAAGAAAAAAATTGACATATATTATGTCCAATGTGGCAACTAAATGAATACACAACCGTATACCATAAGTTCTTTATTTCAAATTCTGTCAAGGAGTTTCACGTGACGAACAGTCAGCTTCTTCAGGGGATAATGACATGTATATCATAGATGTGTATTTGTATCAAAAATAACGTATGCAGTTTATTTTCCTCATAAGCTGATCTCTAGTTGTTCTAGCATTTACTGAATAAATTAATTACTGGGGCACTTCATTAGAAAGTTTGAACAGTCTTGTTCCATTTACTCAGCGAATCTATGCACAGAGACACATGGAAAGAATATAAATGCACTAAAACAGCAATGAAGCTCACTTGCTTCTTGTGCATACCAGCTGTAATACAGATGAAAGTTCCAGTTGGCTGGATGAGATGATGGAGTCATGGTTCCCAACAGCTGGAGGTCTGACCATTGACTAGTCCTGTATTACTGACTTACATAGGCCTGACAGTCTATATGTCTGACCATAAAAATGTCAGACCCACAAGTGATAAATCAGCTTTTATTCAGTTTATAAAATTTCCTTTAAAACATAGCAAGCTAAGCAAAATGTTACGGGTGGAATTATGTTATAACTGCTTTAAAAATAAGTAGTGCCAGTACTCACGCAGGAGAAGGTTTGAAAGAACAGCCAGTGGTGTCCCATTACCTCCCAAGGAAAATAATACATCTACTGGAATTTTAAAGGGGAACTTTCAACTTCTTGTGACTTTATGTCACTGTATTAGTTTCTTGGAAATTATCATCCTGTTTTGTTGTTTTTTTTAAATCTTTCTAAAACTGCAGATATTTTAAATTTAAATTAATTATGTGACATCCTCTGTTCACTCTGTCTGGCAATAGCTGTGCAGAACAGAGCAAAGTACATTCCTTTCTCAGCGGTAAATTGACTCCCCCCCCCCAAGCCTGCCTACTAATTTCCATATATGAGATAAGAACGTACAAAAAACATGCCCCATTAAGGGGACGTACTTTGTGGCAGACAAATATATTACACAGTGCTTATGCCCATTAAAGTAAAACAAACACCAAGATTTGAAATAGGTTGCTATAATTTTAAACTTGATTTACTTAATAGGGATGAGTGTAACTTTTCGCCTCAAAACAAAACCTGTGAAAAACAGCACTTCACATATTCCACTGGAATTTACACAAACAGAGCGGTTTTTCCATTTTATTCTGATTTTGCATTAATTAAAATCAAGATAATGTATTCCCCCATCACATGAAGCCTTTCTCCAGGTATTCCCGCCATTCTAAAGTATAAAAGTGGGAGTTAGATTACCGCATGTTGTCATTATTTGCTTGGGAGAGAGAGAAGCTGAATTTCTGATGCAAGATAGTGCAGATAGCCAGAGAGGGAGCTACAGTTGCTTGATAGATGACTGTACTGAGACTGAAAAGAATCCAGTGAGACTGAGTGACAGATACTACACAAACAGACATAATAAATCATACATTAAATAAAAAACATATGCTGTGGTAATTACACACATTCACTCCTACATCTGCAACAAGAACAAGCATATACCAAGGTGTGGCGGTCTTGGGTCTTTATCAGAGGCTGTGCATTTTTATCCTTCATTGCAAGCTGCTGATTCTGAAGCTAACAGGTCTATACTGTAAAAATGAAGACTGTAGTCCTTCAAAGAGAGAAATCTGCTGATATTTTGACACAAACTACTAGTGTGGAGGCAGAGAGGCGTTGGAGTTGCTTGCAGTTGTAGGGAGTTTGGGTGTAATTGACAGTGAGAGACAGAGATAGTAAAAAAAAAAAAAAAATACATACAATACAAAATACATACAAAAACTTTGATTGATGGATGACGACAGGAGATCCTACTCCTGAGAGCTAGAGTGACAGTGACAGATGTAGACAGACATCATTCATAGTTTTCAGACAGACTAAATATCACTCCATACACTAACAACTGTCATGTACTTTAAAAGACAAATCCACCCTAATATAATTAGAAATAAGTTGGCTTATGTACTCCAAACATACTTGTTGAGGGCTAAGGGAAATGAGTAGAAGTAGTACATGTCTCTGTTGGTGTTAGTAAAGTTTTAATACAAAAACTTACTGCAGCCATGGTTTCTGCCACTTGTGCAATAAATAATGATGATGATCCTCCTCCTGAGGAGGCTGTTTGTAAAAGTGACATGAAATGTTCCACCAGCAGTAGCACAGCCAATCCCCATACTGATCAGTACAACAAGTGGCAATGTGTCGCATGATGTGGCGAGTGCATACCTGTCTGGCAAGACTTAAATCATTGAGAATTATGTTTATTATTCACTCCATATGTGCTATATGTTAGGTATGGAGTAAATTATAATGCTCAGTGATTTAACCCTTTCAGTGCCAGACTGGTGTGCACTCAAACGATTAAATGAGACTCTTAACATTTTGAATGCTAGGGATTCACTAGCTTTCAGCGGGTTAACCCTTTGCATGCCAGAGAGGTATCCAGTGCATTGCAACATAATGTGCTAGATCCTTCTCTGTCACTGAAAGGGTTCAAATAGCTTACTTATTTACAATGCAATGGAGACAACTCATTCAGGGGTTAAAAGCCTCATTAACGGGAATGATTAGAATTTGTATTTATTACCTATAGTGCACCTGGCGTGAGCCAGAATTGCACATTTTTTAGTAACTCAGCCTCAGTATACACTTATATATGTGTATTACTTGAAAGGTGTACTGTAATTTATTTTATTTTTTACATTACATTTCATAATACTGTTGATCACTGGTGAATGCTGGGAGGTATCCCTCAATGCTTCTCCTGCAGCTTGGTGAATTTCAGCCTGTGTCTCATGTACATATATCCAATGTCTTCCTGTTAACTGCTATCCACAGGGTGTCACTATAATGTAGCTACAGCAGACTTGCTTATTGCTGTGGATGACTTGCAGCAAGATATAGAACAGCCATGGAACACTGCTGCTTTGGATTCTAATGGTCAATGTTGTGGAGGATATTTTCTTGCAAATTTTTTTCATTAATTTAAAGCGGAACTTTAGCATATTAATAAGACGCCCTTCAATCATTAAGCGTATGGCGACTAGCTTGATAATACGTGTCTTACCTATCCAAACTGGCTGATTCTAAAGAAATCTTTAATCTTTGGTGACTGAAGGCTGGTTAGTGCCGTCTGAGCTCCTGCACCGTCAGTCCTTCCGGTTGCGGTGTGGCACAGTGTAATGCTTTACAGGGGACCGGGACTGACAGTGCAGGCGCGCAGACAAGATATCTGCGCTGTTGCCTGGCTTCTGGTCTCCGAAGAGTAAAGATTTCTTTAGACTCTGCCAGTTCTGATAGGTAAGACACGTATTATCAAGCTAGTCGCCATATGCTTAATGATTGAAAGGCAACTTATTAATATGGGAAAGTTCCGCTTTAACAGGAGAGCAAACAATATTTGGGGGGGGGTACAAATAGGATTTTACTCTAAAATAAGTGTTGCTCTTGCCTAACATCTGTGTACCAAGCCAGGGCTGCAGTTCACAACAGCTGGAGGGCCTCAGTTTGTCCAACAATGTGCTTAGCTACCTACACTGAAAAGTCTCCTCTTTGCATCACATGTCCAGGGTGTTAGCATTGTGGGAATGGACATTTTCAGGGCTGGATTTATATCTCAGACACCCCTAAGCAAGGCACTCTAGGTGCCCTTAACATCACCCATGGCTACACCCCCTGTCCTCATATGGCCCCACCCCCTGTTCCATTCACTGTTTCCTAGCACAGAAAAGGCCCTCAGCTTATAACAAGCAAGGACAAAAAAAGCTTTAACCCCTTGGTTGCTACAGAGATGTCCAACGCATTGCTCTGCAATGCCACAACTACAATTCAGAATGTGGATTTGGCCAGCACCGGTGGGACACTTCACAAAATTTGACAGTCTAGATAGTTGCCTACATTGCCTAATGGGAAATCGAGACCTGGACATTCTGGGGCATTCCGTTCCACTATGCCTTGTTTCCTATTAAGTACTAATAATGAGATTACGAAATCACCATAAATGAGTCCATTCTCCTACCCATACTATTGGGGTGGTGTTCAGGGTATGCTCAGACTAGACCCCCCTCACTGTTATGCATTACAGTAATAGTATGCATTTGTACATGAATAGAGGTGCAGGTGTTGTATCTGTATACCTATGTATAAGTGCAGGAAATGAGCTGCACTGTACAAATAGTACATTTCCTCAAGGTTGAGATTCACAGAAGGGAGAAGTGGCCATTATGCTTGAAATAGTGACTGAGTGATTTTTCCCCACTAAATTCCATTATTTAAATATGGTGTTTTTAACTCTTTGAATCCTAGAGATTGCTACAACGGATTGCAAAGCAATACAGTGGGAGACCTTTATAGCAGTCAAGGGATTTAAAGTGGCAGTTTGCCCCTTGGATGCTAGAGATGTCCCAGTGCTTCACAATCCTTTGGATAAATCTCCAGCATTCATGGGGTTAAAGAAGCAGTCAACATTTACTATGAAAAAATGTACGTTGGACTTCCCTGCTGAGTAAAACAGTACTTCCACTGCTAGGAGATGATTCATTCCAAAGTTATTTTAGTTCAAACTTTTTTTATATATATTTTATTACATTAACAGTGCCACCTAGTGTCCACACATTTCACCTATCGTCCTCCTGGTTTCAGTATATTCTATAACAGTGATTCTCAGCTTCAGTCCTCTGAACACACCAGCAGGTCAGGTATTAAGGATATTCCTAATTCAGCACAAGTGGATTAATCACAATCACTGAGCTACACATTATTCACTTATGATTAAGCAGGGATATCTTGCAAACATTCATTGAGAAACAATATTCTGTTGCATTCTATGGGAGAATTGAGCCACTGGATGCAGTTTTACATAGCTCCATCACCTTATGACACGTTGAACTGTTATAACTTTTGAAAAAACATCTCTCAGCTGCAATAATAGCATAGTTTTACTTAGCAGAAATAGCAGTACAATTTATGTATTTTAATAATAATACTTCATTGACCTTTTAACTATATGAGTGCCATAGGGGTGCCCAATGGGTCAGTACAAACAGTGCAAGCAACACTAAATAAATGTTCTTATTATTTAGGATTATATTTTAGAGATGTAAAATATGAATAATTTTTTTTTTAAATATGCCAGATAGGTATCAACCGCATTGCCTTGCAATGCATTGCATACTTCTCTAGCAATCAGAGTGTTAAAGTTATATCAAATTATTTCATTTTTTGTTGTTGTAACTGTTCCTTTAAAACTGACTTATTTAGTATAGTACATCAGCCTTCAAAAGAATCAGTCTCCGATACAGGCAAGACATGTAACGTAATGAAAATGTACCCAGTAGGGCTTTCATTTAGTAAACAAAGGATCAGCATGGATTCATAACCTGCATACTTATATGCTCATTTCTATTACATTAACATACTATGGGAGTACAACTCATGCACGGCTATTATATCAACAATGTAATGTAGAATAATGAATCCAATAACAATTATGAACCTGGACTTTGTCCAGGAATTCTTTATGGAATTACTGAACCAAATGAATGTTCATTTCCAATTATCATATGCAGTGCAATCCCATTAATCAGATTTATACAGGAATCTCCTACTGTAAATTATATTAAAGGAACTTTATATGGCATATGCATGGATGAAAAGATGAGCAATTTTGGAGCAAACCAACTGCACCATAGAAAAAATTCCCCTTGATTTGGGTTTGGCTACCGTTATTGGGGTAGATTTAAAGGTTTGAGTTAAAATAGCCGGTAGAGCCAAAGTGAATACCGGCAGAAATAATAAACTGTGTAACTTGGTATTCAAAGTCCCTTCCAGCTAAATCCACAAAGGACATTAAGCCAGTTAGTTAAGTTCGCAAAACGCAGCTAAAAGCAGCGATATTGGGAACTTAACATTAAAAAACAATTACCTATCTGTGTCTGACATGCTGCCAAGCACTGATTGTTAACTGATATGCCTTACACATACCTGTTATCCACTGTTTGTCTTCTTCTGTCTTCTCTTCTTTCCTTTCTCTTCTGTCCTTCTCTTCTTTCTTTGTTCTTCTTGCTGTAAAAATAAAAAGAGATAAAAGTATAATGTAGAAATAAGCGTCAGCCTAATACATACTTTAACCCCTTGAGTGCCAGAGGTGTATGCAATGTGTTGCATACCTCTCTAGTGCTCAGACGGGTTAAAGAATGTATTAACATTGTCCGGTTCCGTATATATATGGTGCCAGTTAGTACTATAAGATATCCAAGTTGTTCCCAATAAATGTCGTCATATATGTCATGTTAAAATAATGCCATTTCAAATAATGCAATGTTAAAGTTATTTTTGCAAAATACTTAGCTTATTATGTATTCTTAAAATATTGCTTGCTGCCTCCGCCTCTGTGTGCAGCCGAGAGGAGGCAACAGTGGAGACAGCATCATGCAGCACAGACACCCCCCCATCTTCCTCACAGGCAGATATCCCAGCCAATCAGTTTCAAAGCACAGCTGCTCAGAGCTGATTGGCCAGTGATGTGAGTAAGCACATCCAAGCCAATGGCTGTGAGGGAATTGCAAGTGAGACTGCCCATATATAAAGGCAGGCTCACTACCAATTCCCTCACTGTGTAATGGACATCGGCCCGTGAGGAAGATGGAGGTGGGGGGGGTCTATGCTGCATGATGCTGTCCCCGCTGAATACATAATAAGCTAAGTTATTTTGCAAAAATAACTTTAACATGGCATTATTTGAAATGGCATTATTTTAACATGACATATATGACGACTTATATGTCGAACCGGACAATGTTAATACGTTCTTTAACCCGTTTGAGCATCAGAGAGGTATGCAACGCATTCCTTTGCAATGTGTTGCGTACACCTCTGGCACTCAAGGAGTTAAAGTATGTATTAGGCTGATGCTTATTTCTACATTATACTTATATGTCTTTTTATTTTTCCCGCAAGAAGAACAAAGAAAGAAGAGAAGGACAGAAGAGACAGGAAAGAAGACAGAAGATGACCATCATGCTGAGGATTCCGCTGGACATTAAGATTGATGGTAAGTGTTACTTGTAATGTGATGTTGTTTTTTACTTAGGTTAATCCTATGAATGCTGGCGGGGTAATTATACCCCATTGGCACTCATAGGGTTAATTCTACTAACTTTGGACACTTTATAGGCACTTTGGATGTATTGAAATGGGGCTTAAGGCCCCATATCAATACCTCCACTGTGAACTTAGGTTTTTTTGTTTGACTGTTAATAGCTGCGTTAGCTGCCTTAAGATCCAATAAGGGACTTTACGGCCAAACAAACTGGGTCTTAACTTTTATGCGATAAAGTGAATCCCTTATTGGATTTTTATAGCTAATGCAGTCTTTTAAATGGCAACTTGGAGCGGTTTTTTTTTCCAAATGGGCCAAACACACGTTAGTGTAGCGGCCGTATTAGTTTTTGAACTGCCGTTATCACTTCATTATATGGACCTTTAAATGGCTTACTACACGTTAAAACATCTGGTTGTGTTTTCTTGGCCTAATGCCTGCCTTTAAATCTACCCCATTATCCCTTTGAATACTAGAAGTCTCCACTGCAATACATTGCAAAGCAATGCAGAGGAAAACTCTATGGGTTAAACTGGTATTTAAAGTGTAAGTTTTATTGTTCCCTATTGGGGAGCACTTGGTTTGTCCCAGAATTATACTACTTTCTTTGTGCATAGAGCTCTAAGGGTCTTACACAAAAACCTAGAGAAGGAAAATTGTGGATCAAGCTAACTGAGGCTGACAAAAGACATTTGTCCATCAAGTGCAGCCCATGTGAAATCACCATGTTGATCCAGAGGAAAGCAAAAAAACCCACCATTGAAGCAATTTCCAATTAAGCCGTAAATGGGTAAAAAAATGACAGTCAGATATTCCCCTGGATCAACATCCTATCTGTTTTGAAGCCAACCAACATCATTTTTAATATTGTTCTGTGCTAGATAGGTATCCATTACTTTTTTGAAAGTAGTTACAGTATCTGCAAGCACAGCATCCCGAGGCAAAGAATTTCATAGCTTTACCTCCCTTACTGTAAAAAAAAATCCTTGCCTTGTTTTAGTCGAAAACGCCTTTCCACTAGTCTTAATGGATGAACTCTCGTTCTCAGCTCAGCTCTTTGTGTAAATAATTTATTTGTATTGACCTTGAATTAAATTTCCATTGAAATAAAATGGGCCATTTAACCCCCCTGAATGCTAAAGAGGTTAGCAATGCACTGGACCCCTTGTAGCATTCAAGGGGATAAAACCCACATTTAAATAAATGAAAATGTTTATTTGCCATATTTTATTTGCCCCTATTTTGTAGTTAGTTTGATCCAGAATTGCCCCACTTTTCTTTTATGCTTATATGGGGGGGGGTATTTGTCCCCTATGGTGGTTTCCCTCAGAATTGTTCCCTTTCTTTGTGCATATGGACCTATATCTGAAATACCATTTTCTGCTATTTAAAGGATGTATACATACAAAATGTGAGAGGTTTCTGAGGACGAACAAATAGCACAATGGACTGTTCTACGTCTAGTTACCACTCAGAAGCATCATATTTAAGCTCTCTGATGTTAAGATAACGTCTCTGGTGAGATCAGTTCTCCAACTCCTGTGTTATTCTATGGAGCCAATGCACTAGTGCATATGTTAGTGCATAGGCTTACTAGAACAACATAGGAACTGGAGAAGTGATATCACTGGAGAAGCCGTGTTCACTTTGTCACCTCTTTATCATGCTTTAGTGCAAAACCCCCTTACCTTGCAGTGCCTTGGAGATCTCTCTAGCATTGAAGGGATTCAAAAGTAAAAAACACCAATTAGATAACATTTTCCCAATTCCCCCATAATGCAGTTGGTTTCTCTTTAGCTTGATGTATAAGGACTTATTCACAAAAGAAAAGTTGAGCAATTCTGGAACATACCAACTGGACAGACGGGAAGAACTAATAATTCCCCAAACTTTCATTGGTCTAAATGAGGCTTTTAACCCCTTGAATGCTAGAGAGGGCCCCAGTGCATTGTGAAGCAATGTAATGGGAAGTTTTATTACCTTCCTATGGTGCATTTGGTTTGCTGCAGAATAGCTAATTTCTTTTTTGAATAAGGTCCTAAATATTCAGTTCTGCAGCAGGTTGGGGGAAACATTTGTACTCTGCACTCCTCATTTCCTGCTGTGTCTTACTCTATATAGTATCCTGACCAGGAAGAGTGAAGTGCAAAGTACAATACCTTCCCCCAGCCTGCTGAAAAACCCATATTAAATATCACATGTGTAACACTGTCATGGTATGAAACCATTTACCAATGTTATCTAGAAATGTTACAAAATGCCTTGTCATAAAAGAGAAAATTATATTTTAGTTTTTGTTTCTTATGTTCTTTGCAGAACAATCTTGTTATCAAGATGCTTATGTTTATTTTTACCCTTTGACACTTGATAGTGTTAGTGATGTTTCACAAAAAAAGCAGCTCTGATTCTTCATAGTATTTAGGCTACAGAGAATGTTATTTCAATACTGTCAGAGTTGTAGTTCAAGAGTAATTGAATGATAAAGTATCCCCCTCCCGTCCCTTTTACCTAGTGTAAGCCACCTCAGATGTGGAATCTGGTCTCTTGACCAGACAGGTCACCGGGGGGGGGGGGAATCTTCTTACTGTGAGTATAAGGAAACCCTGCTCTGCGTTTTTCAGGTTTTTCCTTATGGTTACTGAAGATTGTCCTCTGTGATCCATCCAGACAGTCTTGCTGCTCTGAGCTCAGCAGTGTTACATCAGTATGAGGGGTGGGAGGGAGATAATTTATCATTCAATTACTCTTGAACTAAAACTCGGACAGTATTGAAATAATGCTTTCCATGGCCCAAGTTCTACGAAGATTAATTGGAGCTGTTTTTTTGTGAAACATTACTATCACTTTAAAATAAATATTATTCAACAACGGCTGAATGGCAGCTAATGTTTAGAGTGATTCATTTCACTTGAGTCAATACTCCAGTGTCATTGGAAGCTATGTGCGAGGTGCTGAGGGAATACGGCATGTTTAACACTCCACAGAGGAAAAATTCTTTATTTACACTTGGAAAGCAAGCATTTTATTAAAGGGTCAACCGCAAGTCTTCTGCAGTGAAAATAAAAATTCAGTTTGAGTCTAAATGGAAACCAGATCCCTTCTCACACACCAAATCCATATGGCAAGTTCCAAACTGCATAAAATGATTTATTTGCTTACATGTGTAAGTTTTCACTTCTTCCACATCTCCATACATAGCAGGGCTGTCCAAGTTCTTCAGTCACTGGCCATATGATCAGAAATTCATGTGTGAGGGCTGCATTCATTTTTTTCTAGATAACAACAGTTAATTATTGCCTTTTAGTTATTTAAAAATATGGTTATTTTAGTTGTAATACAAAAGTCATATTAACCCTCTGAGTGCCAGAGTGGTGTCTGCACTGGATACCCCTCTGGCACTTAAATGGTTACATATAGCTTAATCAAAATGGCACAGTTATAGGTTTAGTGCTAGTCACTGAGCAGTCTAAATCAAGCTAGTAATTATACTGGTTTTAACAGACAGAGCTACTGTAAAATCTTGGGTATAATATGCACAATTTTACCCCACTTCAACTTATGTGAAATGGGGGGTGCATATTATACACGAGAGTGTTTTTTACTAAAAAATAAATTATAGGTGGCAGATATCTTCCCTCCCTCTTCTGGCGCAATCCTCTTTCAAAACAAGGCTTACTTTGTTCCACTGAAGTCCCCACTGAAGCCAATAGAAGAGAATGCAAATTGAAAACTTCATCTATGTAAATATTCCCTGCAGGCAACATTCTTGCATTTTTCACCCGCTTCCTTCAATCCGCTGTCAGGACCTTCCGCCTATGGTATTGTCCTGTGTTGACCTTAAGGTCCTCACAGGGCATTATCATTGGCTGGAGGCGGAAGGTCCTGAAAGCCCATTGAAGGAAGCGGGAGGCAAATGCATGCATGCCACCCGCAGGGAATATTTACATAGATGAAGTTTACAATTTGCATTCTCTTCTATTGGCTTCAGTGGGGACTTCAGTGGAACAAAGTAAGCCTTGTTTTGAAAGCGGATTGCGCCAGGGGAGGGAGGGAAGATATCTGCCACCCATAATTTATTTTTTAGTAAAAAAAAAAATCTTGTGTATAATATGCACCCCCCCACTTCACATAAGGTGAAGTGGGGTAAAATTGTGCATATTATACCCGAGATTTAAGGTATTCTTAAGAACTGTAGGGTATAAGTTTCACAATGGTAGGGGCATGTAGGTGGTTAAGATCTTGTGACCTATCAGGCAGGCTGAACACTGGGCTCAGGTGGGCTGCATTCGGTTTACATGCCGCACATGGGACCCCTATGATACTTGTAGGGAGAGATGTTCAGAAAATGGTGGTAACTGAAATTTTTGTAATCGGTATGAAAAAGTTCTTACACCAGGGTCCGTCAATTCTCAGACATGTTTCCGTCATTTTTTGCATCCGATTTCGCCATCCCCATCAAAGGGAAAAAGCCATCTTATAAGTGGGTGTGGTTTAATCTTCCATCATATTGCAACAAAACTGATAAAGAGATTGGAGGATCTGAGTTATAAAGAGAGACTAGCCATACTGGGTTTGTTTACATTACAGAAGAGACATTTAAGTGGTGATATGATTACCATTTACAAATACATTCAAGGTCAATACAAAGAACTAACCAATTAATTATTTACACAAAGAGCGGAGCTAAGAACAAGAGGTCATCCATTAAGACTAGAGGAAAGGCGCTTTCAACTAAAGCAAAGACAGGGATTCTTTACAGTAAGGCCAGTAAAGCTGTGTAATTCTTTGCCTCGGCATGTTGTACTTGCAGATATTGCAACTGCTTTCAAAAAAAGCAATGGATGCCTGTCTAGCACAGAACAATATTGAGAATTATGACAGATGGCTTCAAAGCAGACAGGCTGTTGATCCAGGGAAATATCTGACTGCCATTTGGAGTCAGGAAGGAATTTTTTTACCCACTTGGGGCTAAATGAGAAATTGCTCCAGAGGGTTTTTTTTTTTTTGCCTTCCTCTGGATCAACAGGAGTGTTTTTGGCATGGGCTGGACTTGATGGACACGTGTCTTTTTTTCAGCCTCATCAACTGTTACTATATTGTAAGGCATTTTCAGAAAAAAATATTCTCTTCAATGTCACTTTTTTTGTCTGATTAACGTAATTTTTCCCCAGTTAAAATAAAAATGGTCTAAACTTTGAGAATACAAATTAAAGTACTGTTAGCAGGAGTGAGAAGCAATTTGTCACTTAAAAGACAAAAAATTTAGTTGTTTCTATTAAAATTTTCATTTCAAAGAGAAAAGCAAAGACATTTAAGAGCAGAATTTTTAAGGGAAATGTTCATCAAGATTTTGTTACCATCATTTTTAATTCTTTAGATACATTTTTAAATGTGATGGATTACTTCTGAAAATATTGTCCTTCTTTAACATCAACTCATGATCTAACCATTTTTTCATTATGACTACTTTTTTGAATATCTCGCCCATAGTGTCTGTGTGGTCTGCTCATTCATTCTCAGTCTCAGTGAGCAATAATAGACTCCTATCAGTGTAGTTGTTAAAGGGCAACGTTTAGTCCTATACTATACTCCCATTAGGGAGAGTGTCCAAACACCTAGAGCAATATATTTTATGGGGCCTCAGCTCTGCCGACCACAACCCATTATGGTGAATTGTGAGTGTGGCCAACGCAATCCCAATGCCCTTGCACCAGACGTTACTACTCTTTTTTTCTTTGTTTATGGCCAGCGTACATGTCCCTATATTTATGGTCAATATTTAACCCCTTGGATGAGACAGACCTCTTCAACTCATTGTGAAGCAATGTGATGGAGACCTCACTAGCAAACAAGAGGTTAATGGCTTTTCTTTGTGCTTTTCTTTTATAATCGCAGTATATTTTTTGTCAGGCAATGGTCGACAAGGGTGTAGGTGGGGCTATGTGGAAAGTGGAGAAGTGGTCATGGGTGGAGCTAAGGGTACCTAGGATTGATTTGTGTAGAGATGCCCGAGCTATAAATCTGGTTTTGGACAAAGGCACGGTATAAAACCCCTTTCTTATATGAGTCAATTCAAGAAACTTTGGTTTCTTCTTTTGAATTCTTTCCTATTTTTTTAGTCGTTTTATATAACACATTTACCCTGCAATTTCATATTCCATTTAAACCACTAACATCAGAAAAATGACTGGGTCAGCTAAATATTAAATGACATCATAGAATGAGCATGAAGGCTTTCATTCCGAGTACAGTTGTGTTTGTAAGACATTTCATTCATTGTCTGTCTGGCGCTTTATGTCTTGAGCAGCAGCCAGAATGCTGACATCATTTCCTGTGGGTCAGATTAATATACAGTTATCACTTGTCTCAGCTGCTTTAGTGCAATGTGTAGCCAGCTCACAATGTTTTACATTAGTGACAAGCAAGTAACATGAAAAACCTTAAAGAGATAGTAATGTCTCATTATAAATTAAGGTTTGATCATTCCTAATACTTTGTAATGACGCTCTGTACCATTGCCAATGTTGTAATCGGTGTAGTTTGTAATTATATTATAAATTATCCCCCTCCTGCACCTTTTACAGACGTCAATCCCTCAGATCTAAAATCCGGTCAGATCGCAACAAAGGACAATATTGTGGATATATACTTGTCACACCCCTTTTGATTTTAGTCTCCCTAAGTGGAAGGGTATTGCAGGAATGAGCTCTTGATTTCATTGTGCCTAGAGAGAATCGGTTGCATCTCACTGATGAGGCCCACTAAAGGCTGAACCGTACTTTGGAGTTATACAGTTCCTCGTGTGCAAACAGTATTTGTCTGACATTTTGGCACTGTATCATCTGTTGGCAGAACTAGACTGATATGAATATGGAAAGTCTCTCTCTGCAGTGGGAAATGGGAGCAAAAATCATGATTGATCAGGACCTGACCAGTTTTATTTCTTGTCAGTCTGCACTTGTCATATATCTTTTATATTTTATGAGCGAAGCCTTAAAATATTGAGAACAAAGCATTTTACCCCCCAAAAAATGGGAGTGGTGCTTCAAATAACTAATACGTACTATCTATGCTATTCAACATATATATATATATATATATATATATATATATATATATATATATGTAATAAAACCAATTATTTTAAATAAATGTGGATGTACAATTAAAAGGATATATATATGTACTAATGTACAAGTCCATGTACACGGGCCATAGTCCGGGTAATGTTAAGAGGCTGCTACCTCACTGCTCCACGCGATGCAGTCTTTCATCGCCTCACTCATGCAATGCAATCATGAGCAGTAAAGACTGCCCGAACGAGGGCAGCCTCTACTGCACATGACTGCATCGTGACAAACATCCTAGCGAATTATTATATCGGATATGTGAAGTTCAGCGTTTAACCAGGTACTAGATTATGTTTGAAATGTAACGTTACCCTATATGGATAAAAAAAGTTTTCCAGTACGATCATAGATATTGATCAGCGCTCTTCCACTTACATAGTCTCTTACAATGATTTTCATTCGATCTTCAGTCTCATCCAATATCATGTAAAGGAGAATAGCAGTTTCTCAGTATAAAGTATTAAACACCAAGGTACAGTAAGCTATCCACTTGCGTTTAGGTCAACTGTATCTCTTCTCATCACCTCTCAATCAACGTATCAAATTCAGCTTTTGAACAAGGCATTAATCTTCTTATCCACCTCCGATTAGGCAACTGAATCTCAATTTTTTAATGTGAGTTCCACTCCAGTACCAATATGTCTCCTTGATTGTGTTCTCACGTCAATTTCAGTCGTCAAAATGAAAATAAGAAAATGTTCCCTCAGTTATAAATATTAACAGTGACTACAACCATAATATCTCCACATATGTGTAAATTTGGTGTGTGCCTCTCATGTGTGATTCCTGTTAAAGTTTTCAACAATGGATTTGCTCCAAGTCTTCCCGGGGGATTGGTAACCTTCAGGATCTCCTCACTCCATGGGGAGTTCGATCATTACAACTATATGTCCAAATAGCAAAGTTTATTATTACATAAAACAAAATTTAGCTAAAAAAATATATATTTTTTAAAATATACCATTTGCCTAGACATTCAGCGTCTCAGTGTGACTAGAATATCCCTAATACAATTTGACCAAAATGAACCAGAGTACAGTGTGTCAAGGTATAAATCCAGGCGAAAGTCAGGGTACAGTAATGCCCAGCATGTTTTATGCGTCAAGCACTTCCTCCTTTGCCCCTGAGCCCAAGAGAGCTGATCAATATCTGTGATCAAATTGGACAAATGTTTTGTTATCCATATAGGGTAACTTTAAATTTCAAATGTAATCTAGTACCTGGTTAAATGCTGAACTTCACATTGGGACAATATATCCTTTTTATTGTACATCCATTTTTATTTAAAATACTTGTTTTTTTTGCATATGTATATGTTGCATAGCATAGGATATTATGTATTAGTTATTTGTTCTTTGAAGCTCCACCAGGAATCCTTTCTCTACATTTTAGGTGTTAGTGGATGTTTAAATCATGAGACATTTTCATTCTTCCATATGGTGCAGCTGCTTGGACCAAATTGCACCTTTGCATCATCCTGCATTTGGCCCTGTATATTTTGCTACATCTGCTGCATTACATCTGTTTGGCTAAAGCGATGTAATTGTGGATATAATTTAGATTTTGCATGGAATATAATAAAGCAAATAATGGTAGTTTACACTAATCATAGAAGGGGTTGACCTCATCATCTACTTTATATTCGTGGTCAGCTCCCAGAATGACAAAATAGATACAAAAATAACAAGCTGAAGAAGGCATATTACTGCGTGACTGCATGCTACCCTGTTGGGAAACAATTTGTTCCACACCACTCTGGTCCTTAAAGAGTTAGTGTCACTGAAATGGACCCAAAGAGCCGTTCTACAGTAGAATATGTATACTACTTGCTCACTGTGTTGTATGTTCAGTAATCTTATGAGTAGAAGACGAGGTGTGTAGTACAATGTATTGCAAATAGCTTTGCTGCCCATTTGCCACTAAAAGGTGTATAACATGCACTGTCTAATCCCTGGGCCAGCCCTCTGCCCTGTATACTGGAACCATTCCGACCTCTCTGTCCTTTTCTCCTGGCATGGCCAGACAATGTATCTCCAGATTTGTAAAATAAAGCTACAGGTATAAAAGTATAAAAGGTAAAATACACACTCATGGATTGAAACACCCCAGCTCTTAATAAAAGAGGTTTATTCTATAAGTCTTCTATCTTGGGGGTTCCAGGGCAGGTGATACAGTGTGTGGGGGGGTTCTTTGTATTTTTTTTATCTAGCATTGTTTTCTTATGAAGGTAAGATTTGTTACCACAGTATTCAATACCTGAAGAAAAATTGTAATCTGTCCTGCACCACTAAAAATTATAGGTTCATTCAAAAGTAACTAGCAACTTGATTTCTCTTTTGGCAAACCTTATTAGAGGAGACCTGCCAATTTAGCCAGGTCTACATTTTACAGCATAAGCTGATCAGCTGAAGTGCAGATCCTGAAGTGGTAAGACTGACCCTGTGGTTGTGTAGAGGATCCTTCTAGGAACATGAACTGCAGGATTTGGAACTCTTGCAGTCAAAGGTTCCATCGTTTCCATGGACATCAACAGGCACTGTCATGTTATGGCATTCCTGTCCATAGAACCCATGCACACATGAAGGAATTAAAGGGATAGCAATACTTTATTTTGACAAGCTTTAATATTGTTCTTATTAAATATATAAAGCAAATGATCTAAGTCTTGTTGGCATAACTTTTATATTTTTCGTGTAATATCATTGAAAAGTTCCTCCTCCCTCCCCTTTTGTCCACATCAGCGGTCTAGCTGACAAACTTGGATTCTGGTCCCAGGACCACCGGCTCATCTGCAGAGCCAAAATAGCATGGCATACAAAGAGAATCTTCATGAGACTGCCTACTGCCTCAAACTAGGCACACTTTGTAGACCGTTCTCATGAAGATTCTCTTTGTATGCCATGCTATTTTGGCTCTGCAGATGAGCCAATGGTCCCGGGACCAAAATCCAAGTTTGTGAACTGGAGAGCTGACGTGGATAAAAGGGGTAGGAGGGGGAAACTTTTCAACTATATTACATGGAAACTAGAAAAGTTATAGCAATAAGACATAGATCATTTGCTTTATTTATTTAATAAGAACAATATTAATGCTTGCCTAAATAAAGTATTACTATACCTTTAAAGGTCAACTTTCATCAGATAGTTGCCTTTTTGGCAGATCTACTCCCATGTCAATTAAGCAGTGGCTGGCTTGTAAGTCCTACTGCATCAAAAGAGGGGCATGTACATCTCACAGGACAGCTTCCTATCTTAAGAGGTACAGTTTCCCATAGACCTGAGGTATTGGGCTTGAAAGCCTTACACGCCAGGTCCAGGGAAAATAAGCAAGCACTGGATCTATTGGCACCCTGTGTAAGATATATGCTGAATTCTCCCCTGGGTATTGAGTATTTTGTGTGCTTGACCCATGTTTTTTTCTAAAGTGAGCATGCACACCTGAAGTTTGTGGCTAAGAGCCATAGACTTGTGGGTAGCATTCCAGCCAAAGAGATCAGGTTTGTCCATGCTAGGTCTTCTCCCATTGGAGCAGCCTTAGTGAGACATGGTGATGCCATTTAAATGGGCAATTCCTCCTACGGTACAGTAGCATATTAAGGGTAGAAAATAAAGCAGATATGTGTTTGTATAATAAAGTAAAATACCTAAGCGCCTATGAATTAATTTAAGAAAAGACACAAACCCATGTGAATATCCAATTTTCTGTAGTGATAAACAAAACAGAAATCATTAAAATATACCATATAAAAATATATAAAAACTTGAAAATCCTCTTTGTATCCCGTTACACAGAAAATGCAGAGTAACCGCTCATGCCCACAACAGCACCCATAGCTTGGCTACTACCCCAGTAGCAGCAACAACAAAAAAAAATTAGCTCTCCAATAGAGGAGCTGACCTTTAGTGTAGTGAAACTGCCCACAGCTATATCTGTATCAGTGTGCCACACACGAACAGAGGACACAAAAACACCATTTATATATCTGCCAGAATCTAAAATTACAATTGCCCTGGTATAATTTAAATGTGCATTATTGATTTTTGTTTTGTTCATCACTAAAGAAAATTTACATTGGCTTGTGTCTTTACTTAAAAGAATTCATAGACACTAAGGTATTCTTCTGTATTATAAGTGGGAGTGTTGTATAGCTTTTAACAGCCTACATGTATATTGATATTTTATGTTTCTCACTAGTTTTCTTGTTCACATTGGATTTTTGTATTGTCACTTAGATATGTGTTTGTGTTTGCATCTCCACATCTCACTTAAAAATATTAAAATGTACTTTACCACGCTTCTTATACTGTTATGGCAATGGGGAGAGTATTTGCTTTGAGTCTCTCCAGATCATGTGATAACAGCTGCTCAAATATTACACAGTCCTCCCATCTCATGCTGCTTCTCTCCATTTCCTTCAATGGAGTGGCCTTGTTATCATCAGAAGGCAGATTAACCCATTTAAAATTTTGTGAGGCCACATAGGTGTGCTAGGGGATAAGTTCCCTAATGTAAGAAAACATTTAACCCTTTGAGTACAATAGGGGTGTGTAACACATTGCAGAGCAATGCCATTCAAAGGGAGACCCAAACTCATAACTTCTATTATGTTGGTTTCAAAAGAAGAATGCTTTAGACTTGAATTTCACAAGAAAAGAAGGATGGTCAAATGATAAATTGGGAGGTTGATGTGCCAAGAAGAACTGAGAGGTTATATACTAAGGTGTGATAAAGATGTGATAAGGTGGAAAAGACTTCTATAGTGATATCACTTCTCCAATTTCTACATTTCTCTATGGGGCAAATGCACTAAGATCGCTCCGACTTGAGAATTCTTAGTGCATAGGCTCCACATAATAGCATAGGAACTGGAGAAGTGATATCACTGTAGAAATCATCTCCACATTATCTCCTCTTTATCACACCTTAGTGCATCTTCCCCCTGGAGTAATACTGGATCATTCCAGCTGCACCATAGGGGACAAATGGGGTGTTTAACCCATTAAATGCTAGAGAGATCTCCAAGTCATTGCTGCACAGTGTGTTAGAGACCTCTCAGTTGTTCAAAATGTTAAAAGCCTCATTTAACTCAATTGCAATTGTAATTATTTCTCCTCTATGGTGCTTTATGTTTTCCAGAATGACTCTAGTCTTAGTTCATTAGCCTTATAATTTTAGCTGTCTTGTACTTATGGCTTGCCTCTGTAAAATGGAGTTATTTTAGTTTAGATCCGGAAACTCTAATCCTTATAGAAAATTGCATCCACATTGTACATCACTGTCACATGGTCTGAGATTTGGAGCAAGATGTTCAAAAAATCATCATGATGTAAAAATTGTCATATCCTACATTGGTGGTAAAAGAAGGACAGTATTTTCAGAAGTAAATCCATTACGTCTGTAAATGTGTCTAAAGAATTATCAATGACGGTAAGACGATCTTGATGAACATTGCCTTTAAAAAATTCTGATGTTAAAAATGTCTTTGATTTTGTCTGTGAAATGAAAATTTTCAAAGAAACAAAGACTTTTTTGACTTTGTAACGACAAATTGATTCTCATTCCTGCAAACAGTACTATAATTTGTCTTCTCCAAGTTTACACCATTTTCTTTTTGTCAGGAAAAAATTACATTAATCAGACAAAAATGTGACATTGAAACATTTTTTTCTGAAAATACCTTACAATATGATGGTAGATTAAGATTTAAGATGGCTTTTTCCCTTTGACAGAGATGGCAGAACCGAATACAAAAAATTACGGACGCATGTCTGAGAATTGAAGAACAATGGTGTAAGAACATTTTTATTCTGATTACAGACAATTTCATTTACCACCACTTTCTGAACATCTCGCTCCTAGTGTATAAAGGTGACACATTCACCTTTATGAATTCATATTGTTGCTCTAATAACTAGGCAACATTTTTTGCATATTTCTTTAGACCACTTTTATGCATCTCCTCCTTTATGTCCTTTTAAAAACAATATTTTATTGCCAGCCTTTCCCTTCAACTATCTGGATTCTAACACCTCTTCAATGCATTGGAGAAGTCTAGCGGGTTAATATACCGAGCACAAATACTTTACTGAAAATAAGTATTGCTGTCAGTGCTTATATACTATCACAGCTGGAACCAGTTTTCCAACAGAGAATGTTTCATGCTTGTACTTTACTATCCTGTGATTCTTACTGAAACACACTGTAACAATAAATTGTTTATCTCTGTATTTCAGCCAGGCAATTTCCCCTATAAAGAAGAGATAATGTCAGTGAATCCCACATGTCTTGTTGTGATTATACTTTTCTTTATCAGCATCATCTTGGCTTTTAAGGTAAGTGATATAATTTCTCACTGTACAGGTTTGATTTTAAGAAGCACAATTATAATTTTGGTTATTTTAAAGTGACAGTAAACCTGCTTTTTGCTTACGCAAATACATAATATATAAAATAAGTTGCCTATAATGTTTATTATTTTCGTTATCTAACCTTGGTTTACACTTTTATATGCCTTCTCCTCAATGATGTCCTTAGACTTTCTGCAGCCCTAGACTCAACCCATTATATGTCAGGGTTCACTTTAAAAATGTTGGACGCAAAAGAGCCTGCGACTACATGGCACATTAACCATGCCGCCATGATTAAAAGGGTGACTTAAGAATCTCACACTGCAGGAAAGCAAGAGATTCTCAAGTTGTGGCATGAAACATCGCTTTCAAGTCCAAATGCATTACTGCAACTCCCATCATCCTTAGCCATCTGGTGAAAACGTTGGTTCAAGTCCAATTTTGCTATAAGCTTTGCCTTCCTTTATCTAGTGATAACCTGTAGCACTGACATAAGCCTAATTACATCACGGCCTTTTGCGTACAACATTTTTAAAGGTTACCACATGTCATCCCCATTAAATACTTTGTCACACCATCATTATCTGACCTCTTCCACAGGCCATGCCCCTTCCCTTAAAGACACAGAAGCAATGCAAATAACTAGCATACAAGGGGCTAAAAGAAAGAGAAACGTTGAGTTATGAAGAAAGACAATTTGAGTATGTTTGTTTGATAAAAAGGTGCATATGAAGAAGCTATGAGTCCTGAGCCACACATTTTTAAAATATTGCATTGTCTTTAGAAAATGGATATAGGCACATAGCTGGAAAACCACTCAATCTTCTTCCTCTGCCAATCTGCACCCTATGCCTAAATATGTAACTCAAGACACTGAGCTCTATGGATCTCTGTTTCCTGAAAGCTTTCTGTCAAGGACTGTGAAATTAAGCATAGTGATTCAGTGCTACAATATCCCTGCAGCAGAACAGACTATATCCAATCTCTTAAATACAGCGCACACAGTGCTGCAGGGAAAGTTATACAATGGGGGCTATGCACTAAGATGTGATAAAGATGTGATAAAGTGTAGATGATTTCCCCAGTGATATCACTTCTCCAATTCTATGTTATTCTATGGACATCATGCACTAAGATCTCCAAAACTTAAGAACTTAAGACATATTTGTGAATTGGCTCCATAGAATAACATAGGAATTGGAGAAGTGATATCACTGGAGAAGTCTTATCTTCTTTATCATCTGTCTATCACGCCTTAATGAATATCCCTCCATAAATGTTAGTGCAGTGGCTCCATAAAATAACTTGAGAATTGGAGAAGTGATATCACTAGAGAAGTTCTTTCGACTTTATCACCTCTTCATCATTTCTTACTGCTTCTCCCCCATTATATTATTACCCTGCTTTCACAGTACATGGCAGAAATTCACTGGAAACAGGGATCCAGGTGCTCACTGGCACAGACCTAAAACTGTAAAAAACAATAGATCAAATGAAAAAATAAACACTATAAGCAATTTGTCTTGATACATTGTACTTGCACAATATGTAAAGTCAAAAAGGAGGTTTTACTGTCATTCAAACCCCTGTCTGCTAGAGAGTGTTGGAGACCTTTTTCACCTCCAAAGGGTCATATTTATAGATCAAAATATTGTTTTTATTATTTGTACTGCATAGTTGTGGATAAACTGCACTAAATACCATAATTACCCAGATTCCCCAGGAAACATATTTACAATGGGGGACTTGCAGGTTAATAGTCTGTGTATAGAACAAATCTACTGGGTCATATACACAAAAAACAATATTGAATCAGTTATGGGTCGAACCAACTGCTCAATAAGGGACAAATAAAACACCCCCAATTCTTAATGATTTAAAATAGCTTTCACAGAGGCAAATGTCTGCATGTGTGAGAGCCAGATTGTTGTGGGTTGCTTACTGGAAAATGGGTTGACATCAGATAGTGGTTTTAAGCTTTAAAAACCTTTTAACCCTTTGAGTGTCGAGGGTACACAACGCAATGCATTGCGTACCCCTCTGGCACTCAAAGGGTTAAGCTACTGAATATTAAAGGGAAACTACACCCTTATATAAAATTGAGGTCATAAAGACTATGAATAGATGATAATAAAAAATATAATTGAACTAATTCAAACATATCAGATATCCAAAAACATCCACAGCTGGAGGCATACTGCCCTGCACAATAAGTTGGTGCAATATAAGTAAAGAATAATAATAATCCAGGTCAAAGCTTGAATGAGCAGGCATAGCAAAGACTTTGTGTGCCAATTCAAAAGGGACCCACGGTAAGTTTTAACTGATAACATGGAATGCAATTAGGGTGACCACATTTCCCGGATTGCCCAGGACAGTCCCATGTCCTGGGCAGCCCCCTTCTAGGACAATACAAAGTCCTGGATTGAAGACTCCAAAGCGGAGAGTTCTAAACACTCGAATGTGAACTGCCCATTGCCTACTGTGACAGGAAGTGATGCCTCTGCTGGGTGGAAGAAGTGTCTTCCAGGCAGAGCAGTAAACGCTAGAGATAGAACCGAGCCTTGATCCTAACATCAAACAGGAGCTGCAGTGCAATTTTTCTGTAGCGTAATGCTAGTCTAAGGCTTTCTATCACAGTAGTCAATGGCCATTTCTTCCTCTAATGTCTGTGGTGCACTGGAGAAAGAGCAGGTTGCACACGGATGTCCAGGATAATATTTTCAGAAGTAAATCCGTCATGTTGGAAAATGTGTCTAAAGAATTAAAAATTACGGTAACAAAAAAAAACATTGCCCTTAAAGGGATAGTAATACTTCGTTTTAACTTTATTTTATTTTGTAGGCATTAAAAAAACATGAAGAATGATATAAGTCTTATCTCTCAAACCTTTATGGTTTATGAGATATTCACAAGCAAAGTTTCCCCTCCCGCCCCTTTTACCTAGTGTAAGCCATCTCTTCTCAGATGTGGAATGCAGTCTATAGACCAGACAGATAACAGAAGGGGACACTCTTATTCCTATGTAAACAATGAAATCCCTGCCCCCCTTGACAAGCTTTTCAGGTTTTTCCCTTATCTTAATTGAAGATTGTCCCTCTCTGCAGTCTACCTGGGCACCTCCCTCCTGCTCTAGCTGAACAGTGTGACATCAGTAAAAGGGGTGAGAGGGGGATACTTTATCATTGAATTACTCTGGAACTACAACTCTGACAGAATTGAAATAACACTCTCCAAAGTCCAAATACTATGATGATTAATTAGAGCTGCTTTTATTATGAAACATTACTATCCCTTTAAATATTCTGCTGTTAAATATGTCTGATTTTCTCTTTGAAACGAAAAGTTTCAAAGAAACAATGATATTTTTTGTCTTTGAAATGACAAACTGCTTCTCACTCCTGCTAAGAGTACTTTAATTTGTCTTCTCCAAGTTTAGACCATTTATACTTTGTCTGGAAAAATGACATTAATCAGACAAAAAAGTGACGTTGAAACAAATATTTTTTCTGAAAATACCTTACAATATGACGGTATATTAAACCACGCCCACTTTTAAGACCGCTTTTTCCCTTTGACGGAGGTGGTGGAATTGGATGCAACAAATGACGGAAACATGTCTGAGAACTGAAGAAACATGGTGTAAGACCTTTTTATTCTGATTACAGACAATTTCACTTACCACCACTTTCTGAACATCTTGCCCTAAGAGCATGAAGACATATTTTGAAACACAAATATGCACTATATGAATCAAAAAAAAAAATATGTTTTTATAAATACTGTGCATTTATTTTATTTCACATATACTAAATGTTTGTCTTGAAAATTCAAATAAAACTAGCCATATGCCTACTCACAATTAAAGTGAAAAAAATGGTTAATCTATTAACCACATGTGGACATGGGATCGGCACAGTCCAGACTGCTCATAGGTAAATTTCTCACGTGTAGGGATCAAGGGAGCTCAGTACAATAACTTGGGTTCTAGTCAGCACTAGCATTGTCCCGCTCTATGCCTCTTGACTGCTTCATCAGGAACCAATCACTGGTTTTGCCACCTTACTCTTTAAATCCTCCCACCTGGAGTGTCATGGGACACAAGCTATCCTTTTGACCTCCCCACCTTCAATGTGATCATAACAGGCATTAAATAATATATAAACAGAGACATCGGCATCTCACGCACTGGTCAGAGCAAGGAAGACATGCAAATGGATGAGCTCATAATAGTACAAGTAAGGAGGAAAAAAGGGGAGAAAAAAAAGAAAAAGGGGGAAATTGAAATGTAAAAAGTAGAAATAGGAGAAAAATGGGAAAAGGGAAAAGAAAAACGTAGGAAAAAAATAGTAATATAGAAAAACATATAAAAAGAGGGAATACATAGCCAACATATAAAACCCTTCAAAGGGAGTTAGAGTTGTAATTGAGAAGACTGACGTATGTAATAGTACCTGCACAGACCTTGTGAGTTTGCTATAATATCCACCTGTGCAACGTTTAGTCTTTGTGGACTCTACAGACTTTGTGTTGGTTTATACTGTTAAAAAGCTACAGTCAAACTTTGTTCCTACCCAATCTCAAGGTGACTGTATAAAATTATTTAACCCCTTCTCGACGACTGACATTCCAGGACCGTCACTGAGGTTCAGCACTTAAGGAGCAGTGACGGTCCTGGCACGTCATGGAGTTCAGGGCTCCCGGTGCGGCTGCACGCCACTCCAGAAGCCCTGAACCGGAAGTAGGAAAAAAGAAAAAAGCCCCGTGGACGCGAAGTCCTGGCCGTGCGAGGGCGAGCCGGTCCTTAACCCCTTAAGGACTACATGACGTACTATGACTGTCATGGTACTTACATACTTAAGGACCGATGCCGGTCATAGTACGTCACGTACTTTTTACTTACAGCACTCCACGGGGAGCACTGTAAGTAAAAATGGGGCCTAAAATTGACTGCTCCAAGACTAGAGCAATCTCTTTCAGGCCCCACAGCAGCGCACCGATACACGCAATAGGTCACGTATACTGGCGTGTCGGCAAGGATCAAAGTGGTCCTTATGGGACGGAAACGTCCCAGGACCGCTGGTCCTTAAGGGGTTAAGGGGTTAACAAAGTAGTGACTAATGATGTACAGCGATGTTGATAAGGGAGTAAAATTTCAGAAAAAACATTTTGCACAGTGACAATTGTGCTTTAAGGCTCTTGATTGATCAGCTGATTGTAGTAAGGGCATCAGACATGGAAGGGTGTATAGTAGTACCAATGACACTAAGCTGTGTAAGGAAATACATGCAGAGCTGGATGTTTTTTGTCTGAAGAAGGATTCAGATAAACTGAGTGAATTGACAGAAAAATGGTAGATGACATTTAATGTAGACAAGTGTAAGGTTGTTCATTTGGGCTGTAGAAACAAACGTGCTACATATACACTAAATGGTAAAAAACTTGGGGAATCCTTATTAGAGAAATATTTAGGAGTACTGATAGATGATAGACTTCACAGCAGTGTGCAGTGTCACTCAGCAGCTACAAGAGAAAATAGGGTAATAGCCTGCAATAAAAGAGGTATAGATGCATGGAATTGGAATATAATTCTTCCTCTATAAATCCTTGGTAAGGCCTCATCTAGAATATGGAGTACAGATTTGGGCACCAGTTCTTACAAAAGACATAACTGAACTGGAAAAAGTGCATAGATGTGCAACAAAACTGATATGTTGATTGGAAGATCTGCGTTATAGAGACTAGCCAAACTGGGTTTGTTTACATTATAGAAGACAATAATAACACTCGGAAACAAGAGGCCCTAAAGAGGCAGCTTGTCCAAGAAAAGCTGGTCCCATAAAATGAGGCGCTCAAAAAGCAGGGAAAACAAATAATATAAATTTTATTAGTACAAAAATATCAAATAAACACAAAGGATGACATATAAAATCAATTAAAAACACATCCACAGAGGAGGTCAACATACAAAAACCCCTACATAAATATCCAACACAATAAGTGATGCCCAAAAGTTCACAAAATTATAAATAACACGGCTTCACTTAAACTGTAGGTATGAATATATCTAGCACCCTAAGATTCCCTCCATATAAGGGTGCTGAGTGAAGCCATGTTATTTATAGTTTTGTGAACTTTTGGGCATCACTTATTGTGTTTCGAACAGATCGAAATGCCGGCCTTGATGCGAGAGTGTCAATGTAAAATGTTGGATAAGAAAAAACCCAGAAGACCAAAATCACAGTATAAAGAGGAAATTTTGCTAAGTGGGAAACTGTCCTGTTTATTACCAATATTCAAAGGAGTCAACAGCCCTGAAGAGAATCCTCAATAGACTTTGGAAAACTCTTTAAATGGATAAAGTCCTGGTGCCCATTTTGGAGAAGAATCTATTTAGTCTGCACATTTTCCTGCTGTGAAAACCTCAAACCTTATTTGGTCCTTGGTTTTGTCTTATGTTCCGACCAGCCTAATGCCTATCCCATGCATGCTTAAATTCTGTCACTGTATTAACTTCTACCACTTCTGCTGTTAGGCTGTTCCACTTATCTACTACCCTCTCAGTGAAGTAAAACTTTCTTATGTTATGTCTAAACCTGTGTCCCTCAGGTTTTAGACTATGCACTCTTGTCCTAACATTTTTACTCCTCCTGCACTTTGTTGAATCCCTTCATGTATTTGAATGTTTCTATCATATCCCTTCTCACTTCTCTCCTCCAAGCTATACATGTTCAGATCCTTTAGTCTATCCTGATATTTATTTTCCTGTACAGCATTCACCATTTTAGTAGCCCTTCTCTGAATTATCTCTAGAGTATCTATATCCTTCTGGAGGTGAGGTCTCCAGTACTGTACACAATGCTTTAGGTGAAGTCTAAACAGAGATCTGTAGAGTGGCATGACCACTTGGTTTTTATGCTACTAATGTCCCTTTACAACCCAGCAATCTGCTTGAATTCCCCACTGTTTTGTTACATTGCCTGCATACCTTTAAGTCATTAGAAATAATTTCTCCCAAATCCCTTTCCTCTGTTGTCTTTGACAGCACAGTAACCTTAATCCTATATTTTCCTTTGGATTTTACCATCTCAAGTGCATGATTTTACATTTATCAACATTAAACTGCAGCTGCCACACTCTTGTCCATTCTTCTAATTTACCTAAATCATTTGTCATTTGGCTTATTCCCCCAGGAATGTCTACACTATTGCAGATCTTTGTATCAGCTGCAAAAAGGCATACATTACATTGAAGACCTTTTGCAATATCACTAATAAAAATATTAAAAAGAATGGGCCCCAGTACAGATCCCTGAGGTACCCCACTAGTAACACTCCTTTCATCCGAATATTCTCCATTGACTACCACCCTCTGTCTCCTGTCACTCAGCCATTGCCTTATCCATTTAACTATTTTACATCCAGACCCAAACACTGCAATTTATTACTGAGTCTTCTATGCGGGGCAGTGTTAAATGCTTTACTGAAATCTAGATAAGCTATATCTACTGCTCACCCTTGGTATGTTATTTTAGTTATCCTGTCAAAAAAATCTATGAGGTTAGTATGATAAAAACAGGTATCCCCAGTAGCAAGGTGCTGATATATTTCTAGGGCAAACCAACTTCACCTTAGGGTAAGAAATCAAAATTCCACAAATTCCCATTAATTTAAATGGGGCTTTTAACCCATTGAATGATAGAGATCTATATAACACATTGAAAAGAAATGCTTTGAAGAACTCTCTAGCACTCAATGGATTAAAAGCCCAATTTAAATCAATGGGGACGTTTTTTTTTATTTCTACCCCTGTGGTGTTGGTTTGCCCAAGAATTCCTCCACTTTTCTTTTGCACATAAGACACTTAGAAGACTTTGCCTCAGATGAATGTGCAGGGAAACAAGAGGTTGTGCTGGAAAGAAAATGTCACTGTTAAGACCTCACCCATATAGTGGCACTGACTAGAAACAAACATTCTGCTCTGGTCACATCAGTTGTAACATCTGTTACCCTGGAACACTAATTTCAATAGCCTAATAAAAAACACGTAATGACCCTGTAGGGAACTGAAAGCACATGATGGCTTTAGAGGGGACTGTTATAGAGGTAACACATGTACAATGCTTACATCAGTTCTAGGCCAGAGGTCTGGAGCTCAGTCTTTAAAGGAACAGTATTTATTATTTTTGAATTAATGGTAGTATCCAATAGGCTAAAGAATTGCATTTCTGGAGCACATCAGCTGCACCATAAGAAGACATATAAAATAATATCCCAAATTGTTTTTGCTTTAATTTGAGTTTTTAACCCCATAAATTCTAGAGTGGTCACCAATGCACTAAGAATCAATTCATTGTATACTTCTCTAGCATACAGGGGGTTAAATCCCCATGGTGCATTTGGTGTACTTATTGAATATGGCCATATCCTATATAATAATTCGCTAAGTTGTGTGTAACGCACGACATGCGAAGTAGACACTGCTGCGCGTGCGGCAGTCATGCGCACTACAGACTGCCCGCGCCGTGGCTGATACAGAGCTGGGCGCGGGCAGTCTCTACCGCGCGTGACTGCCACGCGACCCGCTGCCAGAGGCACTGTGGCCTGTGTAACGGGCTGTTCAACTAGTATATATATATATGAATAAGCCTCATTGCATAATTTATGGTAAATCACACACAGAACATAATTTATGTCTTCTCAGAAAACAAACACACATTGAACAGAATGCCTCATTACATAATTTATGTCTCATTACGAAACACAACTCCTACTGGGTGATTCAATGGGGACTTTACTGCTCCCATTGGGTGATTCAATGGGGGCATGTTTTTCATACAGGGAGTTGGCCCTCCCCCTCCAGCCCGCCCACCACTATCCAACTGACAAAAAAAATATAGCTGCCACTCGCTCCTGAAGTAGGGATATCAATAACTTCTCCAGGTCCACACACACTCTCACTCAGGATCATGACCCCACAAACACACTGTTTCACCTCCCACAGATAATTGTAACCCTCCATACACTCTTTTTCAGTACGAGGGTGTAATGTTTCCATAAAATACAAACTCAGGGATAAACTTAATAGCAACTCTTTTATTTAACACTTTTCATCTCTTCAGTCAGCCTCACTGTCTGTTTTCAACTGTCACTGCTCCACTTTCTGCATCCTGATTCCCGCCCTTTCTCCTTAAAGGGAGAGAGATGCTTTGCTGTATGTTGCAGAGGGCAAGCCTCAAACACCACTTTGTATTTGTTCCCTCAGCGTATTGCCTCAACTGAAGAGCCACCGTGTGTTATATTGTTATGTTACCTCAACTTAACCTTTTGAGTGCCGGAGAGGTATGCAACGCATTGCAAAGCAATGCGTTGCATACCCCTCTGGCACTCAAAGGGTTAAGTAAGGAGGAGTTACTGCTCCCATTGGGTGATTCAATGGGGGAGTGATTTAAATCATGCAGGGAGTTGGCCTGCCCCCACTATCCAGCCCGCCCACCACTATCCAAGTAACTGAAAAAACAAAATGGCTGCCACTCGCTCCTACACCACAGACACAAACATATCAGACAAAAAAACACATACTCGCACACACTCACACTCAGTCACACACACTCATTCACACACTCTCACTCAATCATACACAATCATACATACTCACAATAATTTGCACACTCACACTCTCACTCACACTCTCTCATTCACACACACACACACACATTCACACTCTCACTCACACTCAAACACTCATACTCTCTCACTCACACTCTTTCACTCATACACCCTCTCACTCACACACTCTCACACTCAGTCACACTCTCTCACACACACTCAATCACACACACTCAATCACACACACTCACACACACTAACACACTTACGCAATCACTCACATGCAATCACTCACACACAATCACTCACACACACTCACTCATACTCACTCACACCCTGGGAGCCAGCACGATCCACCTTCCAACATAGCCTCACTCACACTCACTCACACCCCGGGAGCCAGCACGATCCACCTTCTACCATAGTATGTGCAATTACCACATGCATTTCAACTACATGAATGAATGCCACTCACTCACACTCACTCACTCACTCACTCACACTCTGGGAGCCAGCACGATCCACCTTCCACCATAGTATGAGCAATTACCACATTCATTTCAACTATATGAATGAATGCCACAGTGGAGGCATAAGTACAAACATAAACTCATTACAATGACACATAAGTCACCCCCTTATGACTCACTTCTGTGTGTGTGTGTCTCTGTGTGTGCCTGTGTGTTCCTCACTGTGTGTGTTGCATGTCTGTATCACACTCTATGTCTCTGTATGTTGTGCATTGCATGTATGTGTGTATGACTGTGTTGCTATTTATGCATCTCAGTGCATGCGTGTGCATTTGCGTGTGTGTCTCTGTGTGTGTTTGTCTTGCATCCATGTGTGTGCATTAATTCCCTATATATCCTGACGGGCAGTGCCGTCCCACATTGCTATTATATATATAAAAGAAGATTTTGTGCCTGGCAAAACACACCCAGGGGCAGCAATAAGGAGGAGTTACTGATCCCATTGGGTGATTCAATGGGGGTGTAATTTTTGGCCCGTCCCCACTATCCAGCCCGCCCATCACTATCTAAGGCTGAAAAAAAAATGGCTGCCACTCACTCCTACACCACAGACACACACACGCCCCCACACACACTGCCAGACACATACAGAGACACACACACACGCACGCTGAGCAGCTGAGGATGATGGGAACTATGTTCCAGCTCCAGCTGGAAGGCCATGGTCCAAATCTGTATTATGCATCAGGGTTCCCAGCACATAGATACAAGGTTATGGGCTCGCTACAATAAACCACTCATATGCAGCTTCTTCATTCCCTCACTGTGACCCTGCACATACCTGCCAATTACTACAAGTGAGCTGATTTCTAACCAATCAGCAAGCAGGATGCTGGTGGGCTGACTTTCTAACACACAGAAGCTGGGAATGTGGAAAAATGGCAGAGACATGATCAGGCAGTGCAGAGCAGGGCTTCAGCTGAGCAGGTAAATGGCAGAGACATGGGTGTGATTGTATTTATATATTGCACAAAGAGAGAGAAAGAGAGCAGATTGTTTGTCAGTTTGTGTGTAAGCAGAGGTGCCAGTTCCTGCAATCATCTCCATGCTGTACATAGCTCACTGTATAGCATGTATGACAAACTATTTATATATAGTCTGGCACTGTATAGTATACAGTCTGCATGTGTCTGTGTATAAGGACTGGCACTATACAGTACAGGAGGGACAGTCCCTGTTTGAGACCCAAATCCCTCTGCTCCTCTATTTAGGACATCACACTGTGTGGTGTATATACCAGTGTATCAGATTGCTCCACATCAATAAAACTCACATTTTTGCAGATTTAGCATTTTAACTTTCACTCCCATCTCTTCATCTTTAATCATATTTACTATAAAGTTATCTTCTGCACTTAAACCGAATTGTACATCTAATAAAATGTAAGAGGAATAAAACATTTGGACAAATAAACAGTATCATTTATATATTTAAACATATTGAAATATGGGGCCTAGATGTGTAACTGCTACTGACATTTCACATTAAAGTGGAACTAACACATTATAAAGACTTGGGTGTTTATGATTGTCCTTTCAAAATCATCTATTAAGTGAGCCATTCTTTATTTAAATCTGTAGTTTACAAGATATTTAGCATTATTTATCTGTTTATACAAACTATCCAGCACTTCCTGGTAGGAAATGGCAGTTGGACTGGAGAATGGAATGTTTTAGTATATGACACAACAGGCTGTGCTGACAAGCACTGCTGAATTACCATAAACCTACATATAAATAAAGCTAAATATCTCCTATACTATTATGTTAAATAAATGATGACGAACATAAATATAAATAAGTTTGAAAGCTGCTTCAAAATCAGCTGCACTATTATATAGTGTAACTTCCACTTTAAATTACACTGACAAAGTAACCTTTTTAACCCTTTGATTGCCAAATGGGTGTGAAGTGGGTTAATTCTAAGGCCCCTAAATCCATGACTTCAAAACTATTTATTACCTGGTCTCTTTATGTATGAACTAAAGACTAATGTATCTGTGTGCTTTAAGTGACATTACAGATCAGAATACAGTGACAGTTAATGACCTGCAGCAACCTTGGTCTCCACCAGACTAGCACTGCAGCTCCAGCAATAAAGCTTAGTTTACCATACAGTGAAGGAACAGGCATCCTGTGCCTCTCCACCTGTTTTGGATACAAGTCACCTCATTCTCTGCCAGAGACTGGCTGTTTGGGAATGATGACAGTTGTAGTCTCCATTGGCTGGAGAGCCAGATATTAACTGCTCCTGTTCTACTGTACAGAACTCTGCCATCAGCACCCATGTGTGCAGATGGAACTTTACCTTCACTGTGAGGCCACTGTGATGCGGATCCTGATAATCAGTTAGTGGGCAGCTCTCAGATCATTTCAATCAGTTTTGAGAATTACTAGTGGAAAGCCATGGCTTCACCACGGTGCTCAGGAATTTTTTGGTTTATGCTCTTGATTTCACTTCTACTGCAAAAACCAGTGAATGGAGAGACTAAAAGTCTGATGAAGAAGGATAAGATCAACGTCCAGATGATTGGGATGGATCGTCCTGATCCTAAACATGACAGAGAGATGAATTTCCTCCCTATTCTGTTCTTTACCCTGCTTTTTGCCGCAGTGATTGCCAGACCTGGAAGGCGTGACAGACGCCAAAAGAAGGCACGATCCCGTGCAGACTGCTGCAGAGCCTTGAGAACCTGCAAGTCCAACGGCAGCCCTGGCAAACTTACTTCAAGCTGCGACTCCAACAGCAGCCCCCACACAGCCGCTGAAAGCTGCGACTCCAACAGCAGCCCCCACACAGCCGCTGAAAGCTGCGACTCCAAGAGTAGCCCCCACACAGCCGCTGAAAGCTGCGACTCCAACAGCAGCCCCTATACATACATTATAACTGAAGGATCCAACACCAGCCCTAGTAAAGCGTCTTCAAAAAGGAGACACTACAAAGCAGCTGGAAGATGCAAACCTAAATCAAAGCGCTACACAGAATACAGAAGCTGTCAGGCCAATATCATAATCCCTGATAAGCTTCTAGAAGATGCAGAGCCAGCACTATCCTCTGCAGAGACTCTGGAACCTATAGACTCACCAACAGCCACTACAGAGACTCTGGAACCTATAGACCCAACAACGGCCACTACTGAGTCTCTGGAACCAGCAGACCCAACAACGGCCTCTACACAGAGATTGGAAGGTGGAGACCCAACACCGGCCCGTACAGAGACTCCTTAAATTGCAGGATCAACACCGACCCCTACACAGAAATCTGTTGTAACATCACACAAATAAAGACCATGAAATATGAAACAATGGACTCATTTCATCAATTTATTATATATTTTCACAGTGATTTCTATGGTCCTGACAGTTGAAAATCATTTATATGTTAAAGTGTAAACCTTTGATGCATTGAAGTGATATTTACTACGGTAATATTGTAGACACAAATTTCTCATGGAAATACTGTTTCCTTATTTAACCATTTGAGTGCTAAAGAGGTATCCAACAGACTGCAAAGCAATATGCTGGACACCCCTCTGTCATTCAGAGGGTTAATAAACCTTTTGGTGTTTTTTCTCCCATTTGATGATTGTGTGCTGTCTCCCATGATCCTGGATACCCAGGCTGAATACACCTGTATATGTTATTTCTATGGGACATGCACCATGTAGTTATACTGTGTGTTTATCATGTATTATAATAGTTGTTATGTCACTTTCCCCTCTGCTAGTGAATATGTAATATATATTTATATCTCCATAAGCATCGACGTGTGAAAGGAGGCGAAAACATATTTTATGAAAAAAAATGTTAAAGGTTTATTCTGATAAGTTAAAGTGGAGTGGCCTTAAACTTAGACAATTTGAAAACATTCTGCAAAATGTACTTCATTAACCCTTTGAGTGCCAGAGAGTTATCCAACACATTGTGTTGCAATGCGTAGGATACCTCTTTGGCACGCAAAAGGTTAGCCCTTTTACAATATTAAAATGAAATATATAAAAGAAGACTTTGTGCCTGGCAAAACACACCCAGGGGCAGCAATAAGAAGGAGTTACTGCTCCCATTGGGTGATTCAGTGGGGGTGTCATTTATGGCCCACCCCCACTATCCAGCCCGCCCACCACTATCTAAGCCTGAAAAAAAAATGGCTTCCACTCACTCCTACACCACAGACACACACACATGCCCCCCACACACTGGCAGACACATACAGAGACACACACACACGCACGCTGAGCAGCTGAGGATGATGGGAACTATATTCCAGCTCCAGTTGGAAGGCCATGGTCCAAATCTGTATTATGCATCAGGGTTCCCAGCACATAGATACAAGGTTATGGACTCGCTACAATAAACCACTCATATGCAGCTTCTTCATTCCCTCTCTGTGACCCTGCACAGCCCTGCAAATTACTACGAGTGAGCTGATTTCTAACCAATCAGCAGGCAGGATGCTGGGGAGCTGACTTGCTAGCACAGAGAAGCTGGGAATGTGGAACAACGGCAGATACATGATCAGGCAGTGCAGAGCAGGGCTTCAGCTAAGCAGGTAAATGGCAGAGACATGGGTGTGACTGTATTTATATATTGCACAAAGAGAGAGAAAGAGAGCAGATTGTTTGTCAGTTTGTCAGTAAGCGGAGGTGCCAGTTCCTGCAATCCTCTCCATGCTGTACATAGCTCATTGTATAGCATGTGTGACAAACTATTTATATATGGTCTGGCACTGTATAGTATACAGTATGCATGTGTCTGTGTATAAGGACTGACATTATACAGTACAGGAGGGACAGTTCCTGTCTGAGACCCAAATCCCTCTGCTCCTCTATTTAGTACATCACACTGTGTGGTGTATATACCAGTGTATCAGATTGCTTCACATCAATAAAATCCACAGTAATGTGGGTATAAACTTCTGTATATATTTTATAAATTAGTCTGTGTAAAAAAATATACTTTCTTCTTCTTCTAAATCATTCACTTACACAAAGAGTAACTTAACCATTTCAAATGCCAGAGGGGATACAGTGCATTCCTTACCTCCTGGCACTCAAAGGGTTAAACATTCTCTGCAATGGTCTGGCACTGTATAGTGTACAGTCTGCATGTGTCTGTGTATAAGGACTGGAACTATACAGCATAGGAGGGACAGTCCCTGTTTGAGACCCATATCCCTCTGCTCCTCTATTTAGGGCAGTGTTTCGCAACCCCTGTCCTCAGGACCCACTAACAGTCCAGGATTTGATGATTTCCTTGTTAGAGCACAGGTGAGTTAATCAATGAGAATTAGTCTCTGATCACCACACCTGTGCTAAGGACACAGGAGTTGAGAACCACTGATTTAGGCGATCACACTGTGTGGTGTATATACCAGTGCATCAGATTGCTCCACATCAATAAAACCCACAGTAATGTGGGTATAAACTTCTGTATATATCTTATAAATTAGTCTGTGTAAAAATACTTTCATCTTATTCTAAATCATTCACTTACGCAAAGAGTAACTTAACCATTTCAATGCCAGAGGGGTATGCAATGCATTGCTTACCCCTGGCACTCAAAGGGTTAAAAATTCTCTAAAATACACCACCAGCCACGCCCCCAGTAACACCACCTAAAACACAAGTGTCCCTCTTTGGCCATTTGAAATGTTGGGAGGTATGTTACATACACTGCTCACGCTGTACGTATGTATGTTCTGCTTTGCATCTGTGTGTCACTGTTTGTATATGTCAGTACGTGTGTGTATGTGTGTCGCATGCGTCTCTGTCACTGTGTGTCCCCCTGTATATGTGTCTGTTTGCACATGTGTCTGTGTATCACTGTGTGTACCTTTCTGACACATACACCCAACACCATATTTCACTATCATAACATCTATATATATAAAAGAATAAGCCTCATTGCATAATTTATGGTACCTCACACACAGAACATAAATTATGTCTCATGCGAAAACAAACACACATTGAACAGAATGCCTCATTACATAATTTATGTCTCATTAGGAGACACAACTCCCATTAGGTGATTCAATGGGGACATTACTGTTCCCATTGGGTGATTCAATGGGGGCATGTTTATCATACAGGTAGTTGGCCCGCCCCCTCCAGCCCACCCACCACTATCCAGCTGACAAAAAAAAAATTATAGCTGCCACTCGCTCCTGAAGTACGGGATATCAATAACTTCTCCCGGTCCACACACACTCTCACTCAGGATCATGACCCCACAAACATACTGTTTCACCTCCCACAGATAATTGTAACCCTCCATACACTCTGTTTCAGTACGAGGGTGTAATGTTTTCATAAAATACAAACTCAGGAATAAACTTAATAGCAACTCTTTTATTCAACCCTTTCAGAGCCATGCGTTGCGTACCCCTGTGGCACTCAAAGGGTTAACTCTTTTCATCTCTTCAGTCATCTCACTGTCTGTTTTCAACTGTCACTCCTCCACTTTCTGCTTCCTGATTCCCGCACTTTCTCCTTAAAGGGAGAGAGATGCTTTGCTGTATGTTACAGAGGGCAAGCCTCAAACACCACTTTCTATTTGTTCCCTCAGCATATTGCTATGTTGCCTCAACTGAAGAGCCACTGTGTGTTATATTGCTATGTTACCTCAGCTTAAGTAAGGAGTTACTGTTCCCATTGTGTGATTCAATGGAGGAGTGATTTAAATCATTCAGGGAGTTGGCCTGCCCCCACTATCCAGCCCGCCCACCATTATCCATTTGACTGAAAAAACAAAATGGATGCCACTCACTCCTACACCACAGACTCACACACAAGCCACACACACAGAAGCCACACACACACAGAAGCCACACACACACACACACACACAGAGTCCCAAGGGGTCCCTCCACCAACCTGAGGCACACAATGAGCTGATCCAACAAAGAGAGGGCGGAATCGGCTCCAGTGTACCTTAATTTCTGGTATCCGCAACACAACAATGCTTTCGGCTCCTAGTGCACAGTGTGCTTTTGCTGCAGGAAGCCCAGCTTCTTCATGTAGCTCGGAGGCAGGCAGGCCCAGTACCAAATCCTTCATGTTCCCCCTTCATGAAGTACAACACTCCACCCCGCAACAGCCCGGTCATGCGGCCCTTCAAGGAGCTCTCTACAAGCAGCAGCTGGATGCGGCTATTACCTGTGGCTGAGGGGCTGGAGACAGACCATGCTGGAGCCAGTCTGTAGTACACACTCTTACACATAAACGTCTTCACTGCCACTCTCTGCCCACTGTCACACACCTGCACTGTGTAAGTACCCTGGCACAAAAAATAGCTGCTCCAACCACACACACCATCCCTGCTCCAACCACACACCATCCCTCCTCAGTTCCCGCTCTTGATGCCTGGTCTGCGTCCCTAGTAACGCTCTTGGCCGAGGCCTGGGGCAGGAGGTGTCTTCCTGGCCAGGGAGCCGGGCCGGCGGTTGTCTGGTAGCCTCTGAGTGTGCATGTACAGATTCCATTTCAGGGACTGTGGACTCCATGACCCTCGCTACATACTGGGACAGCTGGTTAACCCTTTCAGTGCCAGAGGATTAAGCAACACAATGAGCAATGCCTTGCCTACCCCTCTGGCACTTACAGGACCGTAGTAATATCTGTGTGTGTGTGTGTTCGCATTTATGTATGTGTGTATGTATGATCAATGTCTGTATATGTCACTGTATCTGTGTGTGTCTATGTTTGTGTGCAATATGATTCTTTCTGCTTCACACAGTACACAAAAAAAAAAATCATCAGCCAGTACAGCTAAATGAAATGTACAATACAAACAAACACAAAAAATTCTTACAAAATACCTTCAACATGCTACCTACAACATTTCAAACAAAAACATTCTACATAACACATACCCTACTACAATGACGGGCAACGCCGTCACATATTGCTAGTTTATATTAAAAAAAACAAAAAAAATTCCCTGCATAACATGACGGGCAACGCCGTCCCACATTGCTAGTATATATATATATATATCATAGTGATGAGGCTGAAAAAAGACGTGTCTGTCAAGTTAAATCCATGCCATATCGCCTACGTTGGTCCAATGGAAGAAAAAAAAACATTCTGAAGCCATTTCCAATTAAGCCCCTAATGATTAAAATATTCCTTACTCCAAAAGGCAGTCAGTCAGTTATTAGGCTGGATCAACATCCTGTATGGATTGAAGCAAACTGTTATTAATTCCCAATGTTGTCCTGCACTAGAAAGGTATTGGATAATTTTTTGAAAGCATTAACACTTTCTGGAGGCCAAGAATTCCACAAATAACTGCCTTTACTTTAAAAATCCATGCCCTTGTTTTAGTCAAAGGCAGATTTATTGGACAACATTTTTTTTTGCTCAACTCTTTGAGTAAATATAGTTATTTGTATTGACCTTGAATACATTTTATACATACCATTTCTTAGATGTCTATTCTCTAATGTAAACAATCCCAGTTTGGATAGTCTCTATAACTTAGATTCTCCAATTCCTTACCAAGGATTTATATAGAGGAAGAATGATATTTCCATCCTGTACGTCTATACCCCTTTTTATACAGGATAGTACCCTATTTTCTCTTGCAGCAGTTTAGCTAGTCTGTACACTGCTGTGAAGTGTATTGTCTATCAGTACTCCTAAATATTTATCTAACAAGGATTCTTCAAGTAGTTTCCCATTAAGTGTATATGTAGATGTCTGTTTCTGAATAACCTTACATTAATCTATATTAAACCTCATCTGCCACTTTTCCACCCATTCACTTAGTTTATCCAGATCTATCTGCAGGGAAAAAACATTCCCTTTTCCTTACACAGATTAGTGTCATCAGTAATGATTGAGATACTCTTTTCAGTTCCCATTTCTAGATCATAACAAATCAAATTAAAAGCATTAGGACCAGGACTGAACCCTGTGGCACCACACTTACAACTTTTGACCAACTCTCTTCCATCTATCATTTAAAGAAGCAGTAAACTATTTTTATCAAAAAATATATATTGTACAGTGTTTCCTTTCGAGTAAAATAAGGGTACTCCCACTGCTGAGAGATGCATATTTCCAGAGTTATTACAGTTTATACCCTTGGTTTTTTACATTCTCAGTGCCCCATAGTGGTCAAATTCCAATTATTCTGCTACATTCTAATAGAGAGGAAAGTCAGTGACACAAGGTTCTCCATAGAATGTGATAGAAACTGTCAAGTCGCTTGCGATCGGTTATAAATATCAGGAAGCGGGTAAATTCACTACCGATTTGAATGGTTATAAATTTTGAATAAAACAGCAGAGGGAGTACCCGTATTTTACTTGGCAGGAAAAACTTCTTTATCCAGTCCTCTATCATTGCTCTGATTTCACCTTCTGAGCTGAAGCCTTTTAATATGTGTGTGTGTATTCAGGATACACCTACTACAGGGAGATTTTTAGTTCAAAGTTAGTACAGATAAATTATTTTAATCTGTTAGCAACCACACCAACTGGTGTCCAAAAGGCAGGTTTTTTTATAATGTGCTCTATAGGAGAGCTTGCATCATTGACTATGGTCTTAAATAAAAACAAAATCCATTGCAGCTTGAATGCATTAATTACAATGAGTTCCAAGTTAATTTGTCAATGGAGGGGTTAACGTTAAGTCACCTTAGGTTATGGTGGGGCACGTTTATAATTAAGAGATTCACACAAGTGAAAACAGAGTGAACAAAAACGTGGCATTTGTTTGTTCGTAGGCTAGTCACTGCTCAAGAATTTCACTATTCAGCTCTCTAGCCTCATTACAAAGGAGAAATAATCTTTTCCATATTGAGTTGTCCACACCCAACCAGGAAGTCCAACACAAAATGCAAGGCCAATCTCTTCTGCACAAGAATACCAGCCAGGCCAAGACATACGTTTTGGCCTTCTTGGCCATCATCTGAGAGGTGTAGCTGGTAATTCTAGGCACTGAGAGCAAGGGATCCACAGCAGGTTTTGGTGCATTGCAAGTTCACCTGTAATGCAGGGGTTAAGAAGGATCTTTATGTGGGAGGAGGATGACTGGGTGCACTTTGGGACATGGGTAGGCTATTGGTGTTGAGGACCCCAGTTGCAATATGCACATAAAATATCTGATTTCCCTGTGCCTATATAGTATTGGCATTGCAACATGGTACAGATCATATCCTAATGTAACTCCCAGCTTCTCTAGCCCCCGTGGTCAAAATTGTGCAAGGAGGCACAGGGAAGATGCAAAGATACCATTTTAAGGCTTATCTGCCGAGAACATAGTTGCAAGCAGTTGTGCCAAAACTCAGGATTCTTGGATTCTTCATCCAACATTGTTTCAGGACCAGTTTGTCAAATAGCATTATACTATATTAGAGAAGATGCCTCAGCCACAAGAACATTTTTGAATAAGTAAATAAATAAATGACGTGCATTGGAACACTCTCTAGCAGCCAAGGGGTTAAAGCAAATTAACAATTTGCTAAGGCTATGCCTTGTCATCAGGTTGATCCTGCAATTAAGCATAGAGGAAAGCGTATGAAGGTCTATTCTGTGACTGGTAATTTTGTAACAGTGCCATCTGGAGTTCTTGATTATGTTCTTTGACTAAAGTAACCAATTGTTTGTTTTTATCAAGGCGTATCTGATTAGCTGCGTGTGGAACTGCTATCGTTATATCAACAACAGAAACTCCTCAGATGTCTTGGTCTATGTAACCACTAATGATACAACAGTGAGTACCCCCTTTTTATTTGTATTAATGGGAAAGTAATTATATAGTGTGAAGCGCCATCCTTCTAATATACATATAATCATTTTAATCCAATGATAGTGATCACTCTGATTCATGAAATAGGCAAAACCGTTCTCTTTTATTTAAGAAGCATATGATAATGTGCAAAATCACACTTTAAAAACACAAATTTTGCTTACCAATATCTATATAAAAAATATCTCAGATGACTAATTCATGTATCACATGACTGTTACACAAAACATCTGTATATCTTGCACTATCTGTTCCGAGGTCCTATACGTAAATGCACATGTGGCAAATACTACAATCTCTTGTGTGTCACCTAATATGAATGAACCGTACAAGACATGGTGCACATGTAGCAAGAATAACCGCTGATATAAAATGGACAACTTCATCCAATATCTATGTACACTCAAGTGCCTATTTTATCAACCAATATTGATAAACCTAATAGATACAGTTAGGGAAAAAATTATTTGATCCCCTGCTGACTTTGTATGTTTACTCACTGACAAAGAAATTATCAGACTATAATTTTAATGGTAGGTGTATTTGAACAGTGAGACACAGAATAACAACAAAAAAATCCTGAAAAACGCATTTCAAAAAAGTTATAAATTGATTTTCATTTTACTGAATGCAAAACATGACAGTACTTGGTGACAAAACCCTTGTTGGCAATCACAGAGGTCAGATGTTTCTTGTAGTTGGCCACCAGGTTTGCACACATCTCAGGAGGAATTTTGTCCCGCTCCTCTTTGCAGATCCTTTCGAAGTCATTAAGGTTTCAAGGCTGACGTTTGGCAATTCGAACCTTCAGCTCCCTCCGTAGATTTTCTATGGGATTATGGTCTGGAGACTAGCTAGGCCATCCAGGACCTTAATGTGCTTCTTCTTGAGCTACTCCTTTGCTGCCTTGGCCGTGTGTTTTGGGTCATTGTCATGCTGGAATACCCCTCCATGACCTATTTTCAATGCCCTGGCTGAGGGAAGGAGGTTCTCACCCAAGAGTTGATGGTACATGGCTCCGTCCATCGTCCCTTTGATGCAGGGAAGTTGTCCTGTTCCCTTAGCAGAAAAACACCCCAAAGCATGATGTTTCCACCTCCATGTTTGACGGTGGGGATGGTGTTCTTAGGGTCATAGACAGCGTTCCTCCTCCTCCAAACACGTTGAGTTGATGCCAAAGAGCTCGATTTTGGTCTCATCTGACCACAATACTTTCACCCAGTTCTCCTCTGAATCGTTCAGATATTTATTGGCAAACTTCAGATGGGCCTGTACATGTGCTTTCTTGAACAGGGGGACCTTGAGGGCTCTGCAGGATTTCAGTCCTTCACGGCGTAGTGTGTTACCAATTGTTTTCTTGGTGACTATGGTCCCAGCTGCCTTGAGATCATTGACAACATCCTCCCGTGTAGTTCTGGGCTGATTCCTCACCGTTCTCTTGATCATTGAAACTCTACAAGGTGAGATCTTGCATGGAGTCCCAGACCGAGGGAGAGTGATAGTTATTTTGTGTTTCTTCCATTTGTAAATAATCGCACCAACTGTTGTCACCTTCTCACCATGCTGCTTGGCGATGGTCTTGTAGCCCATTCCAGCCTTGTGTAGGTCTACAATCTTGTCCCTGACATCCTTGGACAGCTCTTTTGTCTTGGCCATGGTGGAGAGTTTGGAATCTGATTGATTGATTGATTGCTTCTGTGGAAGATATCTTTTATACAGGTAACAAGCTGAGATTAGAAGCACTCCCTTTAAGTGCTCCTAATCTCAGCTTGTTACCTGTATAAAAGACACCTGGGAGCCAGAAATCTTCCTGATTGATAGGGGGTCAAATACTTATTTCACTCAGTAAAATGCAAATCAATTTATAACTTTTTTGAAATGCGTTTTTCAGGATTTTTTTGTTGTTATTCTCTCTCTCAAAGTTCAAATAAACCTACCATTAAAATTATAGACTGATCATTTCTTTGTCAGTGGGCAAACGTACAAAATCAGCAGGGGATCAAATAATTTCTTCCCTCACTGTATTATACACTGGGATAGATCTCACGATCTATAATAGCTAACTGTTACCACCTACAACAATATCTCAAATAACATTGACATGTTATATACTTTTTTACACTTGGAGTCATCACTTCATCATCAATATTAAAATCACATTTATTTTATAGAGTTTATTATTTTATTCTATCGTTCATTGACATTGGAAGGTTATTTTGTATATGTTGGATGCACTGTTATTCAGTGAGGAGTATTATTCACTTACCGTTTATCACTTTTAGATTTATTTGCAATACTGTTGTAGGGGTAACATTTAGCTATTATAGATATGAAGAATTATCCCGGTGTATGATATCTATTCGGTTTACCAACACTGATTAATAAAATAGGCACTTGTGTGTATATAGATATTGGATGTAGTTGTCCATTTTATATCAGGGGCAATTCTTGCTATATGTGCACCGTGGCTCGTACGGTTTATTCATATTAGGTGACGCACAAGAAACTGTAGTATTCACCGCATGTGTGTTTGCCTATAGGACCTCGGAACAGATTGTGCAAGATATACAGATGTTTTGTGTAACGGTCATGTGATACATGAATTAGGCATCTGAGATATTTTTTATACAGATATTGGTGAGTAAAATTTCTGTTGTTAAAGTGTGATTTTATACATTATCATATGCTTTTTTCATAAAAGATAGTTGTTTTGCCTATTTCACGAATCAGGTTGGTCATTATCATTGGATTAAATAGATTATATGTATATTAGAAGGATGGCATTATATTTTTTCCCTTAAAGGGATAGTAATACCTAAAATGTAAAAAAAATATGTTGTAGGGTTTATCCCCCTGAGTAAAACAAGAGTACTCCCACTGCTGAAAGATGTTTCATTCAAAAGTTATTAATTTTCAAAGTTGAATTTTTTAGGTGCAATATCACAGTGGCCTGAAATTTTACAGTGGCGCTGTTGCTACACCATCCTATGGAGATTTATGGTCCTGAGACCAGAGCTGTCCATAGGATCGTGTAGCAACAGCGCCACTGTACAATTTCAGGCCACTGTGATATTGCACCTAAAAAATTTAACTTTGAAAATTAATAACTTTTGAATGAAACATCTTTCAGCAGTGGGAGTACTCTTGTTTTACTCAGGGGGATAAACCCTACAACATATTTATTTTTACATTTTAGGTATTACTATCCCTTTAAAAGGGAGGGTTTTGTGTGATTTAGTGACATATTATTACTTTTAACTATTAGTTGTAGGGCGCAGCTACAGGTATATATTTCTAATTAAAGGGACAGTATTGCATAATATGGGGGATTATATATATATATATATATATATATATATATATATATATATATACAGTCATGTGAAAAAGAAAGTACACATGCGTCAGATAAAAGAATTGTTTTGCCTAAAATTTTGGGTATAATTTACACCTGCGTATTATACACAAGTGTGTATTATACCTGAGATTTTACGGTAATAATAAAATGTAGAAGCAATTTGACTTTGCATATTCTGCTCTAATAGAATGTTAAAAGTCAAACAGGGTTACTGTCTCTTGAATTGTGTCACGTTAGTGTTACATACCAGTGTAAAGTGAAGTAGTTATCACCAGCTAAGTGATATTTACAGATGACTCTAACTTGCAGTTACTGTGCCCCTAACAGTTTGTCACGAGCACTGTAAATACAATAAACACTCAGGCATTGGGCTATGCGTGCTTAGGACAGATCTGGAGTTATTATGGAGTAAGCCAACTGCACCATCCTATATAATAATTCGCTAAGTTGTGTGTAATGGCCGACATGCGCAGTAGACACTACTACGCGTGCGGCAGTCATGTGCAGTACAGACTGCCCGCGCCGTGGCTGATACAGAGCTGGGCGCTCCGAAGGACCTCCAGCTCTGTATCATTAGTGGTGCAGGCAGTCTCTACTGCGCATGACTGCCCCGCGACCGGCTGCCAGAGGCACTGTGGCCTGTGTAACAGGCTGTTCAATTAGTAGGGGATAAATAATCTTACTTGGACTTTTAAGCCCTTGAATGCTAGGGAGGTCCTCAATGCATTGAGAAGCAATGCATTTGAGATGTCTCTAGCATTAAAGGGGTTAAAAAGCTCTATTCAAGTGCATGGGAACATAGGTATTTTTATTTGTTCCTTATGGTATGTATGTATGTATGTATCTTTATTTATATATTGCCGTACATGTGCACGGCATTTTACAGGAATAGTTAATAGTACAATACAGAAATGCAGGACAGGGTTAAGAGCATCAAGCTTAAGTGCAATCACTACATTATAAGTGTGGGGGGGAAGTACAGCAAAGGGAATCATACACTGGAAAAGGGACCCTGCCCCAAGGAGCTAACAAACTAGTAATCATGACAACATACAGACAGTAGGAGAAGGATCATATGTGCAAGTACAAGGCAAGTGCAGAATGATTCTAATAAGACTGTCAGTGTGCACAAGGAGGATACTGTTACAGAGATGCATCCTTGAGTAGGTGGGTTTTCAGGAGATGCTGGAGAATGGTGATAGGGAGAACAAAGTCGGGGGAACCAATGAATATGATTGCAGCTGAGATATAGCTCAGGTTGTGTAAGGAGAGAACAGAAGGAACCTTTGAGAAGAATGCAGGTAACAGGAAGAGGTATAGCAAGAAGAAAGCAACTTAAAGGACAGGAGAACAATTTCATAAGAAATACAAGACCTTATAATAGCCAAAATAGGGTTTTGAGGAGAAGATGAGAGAGAAGGTATCTGAGAGCAAGGGTAGTTATTCTTGCAGCAGGATTGAGAATAGCCCGAAGTGGAGAAAGAAGAGAGGCAGGAGGACCAGAGAGTAGAATGTTGCAATAAGAGTCTAGAGAGAATGAGGGCCTGAGTGAGAGTTTTTGCAGTTTACATACAGAGGAAATATCTTTTTGACAATATTATTCTTGGTGCAGTTGATTTACTCCAGAATAATTATAATTATGGTGCAGCATAGAATACAAAGAGATATTTCCATTGATTTAAATGGTGCTTTTTATAATCTAGTTTAACACCCTTTGTCTAAAGTGATGCAAAGGCAGTTATGTATTAGGTTTTCTTACAGGAACAAACTTTCTTTTATAAAAATCTATATGTTATAGAGCTTTTCCTGCTGAGTAAAACAAGGGCACTTCCACTACTGTCAGTTATTTTATGCAAAAGTTTAACCAAGTTATCAGAAAGTGAATTACAGTGTGATTACTTCCTGAAAGTTCAGGATAACTCAGTGCAAGGGGAGAGAGGGGGACCTTTAAAACCTTATATCTATCAAACCATAAAGGTTTGAGAGATCGGAATGGCATCTACTGGTTTATTGTTTGATTATCTACAATATAATGTTTTATTAACATTAGACATTACTAACCCTTTAAGCAAATTACCTCTAAGGTGGTATTTAATGAGCTACTAAATCTGCCACACAATACCGCAGGACAACAATCAGTGATAAGAGAGTTAAATGTATGGTAAAGAGGTGTGTGTCTCTAGGGCATTGGGCCATCTTTCCCTTGGTGGCAATCTTCACATTAAAGATGGATTGCACCTTTATTGGATGGAGTGCTGCTGTGATAAAAGATGTTTAGAGGATTGGAGTAGACAATAAACTATAAAATGGGATAGATGGGATAGAAACTGTAGGAGAAGGACTGGGATTAGAAAATGTTTAATGGGATGGAGAAGGGGAAGGGCTAATTCAACTAGTATGGTACTATCAGATATAAAAAGGGGTATCTATAGATATAATTCTACTTCTTATAAATCCTTGGTATGGCCTCATCTAATATATAGAGTACAATTTTGGGTACCAGTTTTTAAAGAAGACTTTATGAAAAAGATACATGCAAAAAACTGATACAGGGGCTGGAAGATCTGAGTTATAAAGTCTAGCCAAAATGGGATAGTTTACATTACTGAAAAGATAGCCAGTGGGTAAAATGATTACCATTTACAAATATAGTGAAGGCCAATACAACATACTTTCTGTGGAACTATTTACTAAAAAAACTGAGCAAGAAAAAAGGGTTATTTGTAAAGACTAAAGGAATGGCATTTTCAACTGCAACAAAGGTAGGGATTTTTTACAGCAAGGGCAATTAGGTTGTGGAATTCTTTGCCTCACAATTTTGCATTTGCAAATACTGTAGTTGGATACCTTTCTAGCTCAGTGCAGGTTTCAGTGCTGACAGGATATCGATTCAGATAAATATCCAACTTCTTTTTCATGTCAGTAATTTTTTTTATCAACTTGGAGATTATATGGAAATGGCTCCAAAACATTTTTTGCCTTCTACTGCATAAACAAGGGAGATATAGCAAAGGTTGAAACTGATGGTCAAATGTGTTTTTTTACAGCTTCATAATCTATTTTAGTTTTTTGCTTTTACTGCATAAACAAGGGAGATATAGCAAAGGTTGAAACTGATGGTCAAATGTGTTTTTTTTACAGCTTCATAATCTATTTTACTATGTTTCCCAATACTACTACTTAATGGCATTACGCACAAGCATTCACAAAACAAAGTGTGTATAATAAGGTAGCTTTAATGGAGCTTCATACATTGACATACTAAGCATTAAAAGTCTGTCTGATAAAGCCCAGAAATTTATTATGTTTTTCAGCATGTCACATTTTTATTATATAATGAAATTTGTATGAAGGTCCATATTGGTCATGTCGAGTACGACAACTGGGCCTAGATGCACTAAAGGTCGAAGAGGGCTAAGAATGTCGATGTCTGTCGGAGTAGTGTCATAGGAACCTCCGCAGTATTCACAAAGTGTCTACGACATCACTTCACCAGAACTCTGACAAAAAATACCCACATCGACATCAATCCGTATCCATATGTAAATGAAGCATAATCAGATACATTCGTATGCAAGGGAATGTGGAGATATTATAATGTGACACCTCGACTCATTCAGTATACTCCGATAGCAGCCTCTGCTGTCTGAGTTCACTGTCTCCACTTCACCTGCCTCAGGCTGTCGTAGCTGGGAGCTCCCCTGTACTCTCCTATGGAGTAAGAGGAGGGAGAGCTATGACAATTCTGAACAGCATTCTCTGTGCTTCCCTACCCAGCCAGTAGGGGAATACAGAGAAGGCTTTCAGCACCATGGACAGCATTGAATGCCATAGGGATGTGCATTGCTCACCCCTGTGGCACTCAAAGGGTTAACAGCCAGCTGCAGTTTGCCCTCCTCCTTTCGGAGGTGAACCCTGTGCCTCTCCTGCTGTTGTTGGACTGTAGCTTCCCTTCATCCTTTGCAGGTCAGCTGTAAAGTTGCAGCTTGCCCACTTCCACTGTTCTAAAGGCAGCTTTTGGAAATCAAAATGTATACAGTGTTTCACTGCACAACCGTATAGTATAGAGTGTTTCACTGCACAACAGTATAGTATAGTGAGTGACAGAATTAAGTGTAGATGGCAGGAGTGTGTCAACATCAAGTTTAGGATAATTGAAATTGTATTACAGAAATGACTAGATGGTTGCCCAGACCCAGGTATTCCGTGATCTTTTGATTTCACGTTTAATTTGATAATGGCAACAAAATGCAATCACTGTAAATGTTTTAATATCAATAGAAGTGTTGAACTTATTAACTCTTGGAGTGCCGGAGTGCCAGAGAGGTATCCAATGCATTGCTTTGCAATGCTTTGGATACTTCTCTGCCACTCAAAGGGTTAAGCGATTTGAGTAAGAAGTTAACATTGAAAGAGGGAAAGGGCTACTCATTTAAAGAGGTACCAGACCAGGGTATCCTTTTAAAAGGTCACATTAAGTATGTCGCAATGATAACAATGGTGACCTGAGAATCTCGCGCTGCATGAAAGTGTGAGATTCTCAGGTCACACTGTGAAACATTGCAAGTTGCTGCAGAGGACTTCAGAGCATAAAGCCCTTATAGTACAGGTCAGGTCTTGCTATGAAACGTCCCTTGAATAATTACTTCACTGAGAAAATCGTAATTTCATTCTTCCACAGAAATCTCAGTTCTGTGTTTACTCACCACTCTACAGGCTGTCTCAATACTGCGGGGATGTCCGGCAGGGTGGTTACCAAGTGCAATGATAAGCCAGTGAAGGAACCTCCTCCGCTCTGCTGTCCCATTGTTCCCCGGTAATCTGGACCATGTCGCGCAATGAAACAACGCACAGTAGGACAGCACTGAGATTTCTGTGGAAGAATGAAATTCTGATTTTCACAGTGAAGTAATTATTCAAGGGATGTTTCATAGCGCGACCTGATCTGTACCATATGGCTTTTATGATCTGCGGTCCTCTGCACTAACCTGCGATGTTTCATAGCACGACCTGAGAATCTCCCGCTTTCATGCAATGCGAGATTCTCGGGTCACCATTTTTGTCATTGTGACATGCTTAAAGGGATAGTAATGTTTCATAATAAAAGAAGCTCTAATTAATCATCATAGTATTTGGACTTTGGAGAGTGTTATTTCAATTCTGTCAGAGTTGTAGTACAAGAGTAATTCAATAACAAAGTGTCCCCCTCCAACCCTTTTACTGATGTAACACTGCTCAGCCAGATCAGAAGGGAGGTGCCTAGGTAGACTGCAGAGAGGGACAATCTTCAATTAAGATAAGGTAGAAACCTGAACAACTTGTCAAGGGGGGCAGCACTTTCATTGTTCTCATAGGAAGAAGAGTGTCCCCTTCTGTTATCTGTCTGGTCTATGGACTGGATTCCACATCTGAGAAGAGATGGCTTACACTAGGTAAAAGGGGCGAGAGGGGAACTTTGCTTGTGAATATCTCTCAAACCATAAAGGTTTGAGAGACAAGACTTATATCATTCTTCATGTTTGTTTAATGCCTACAAAATAAAATAAGGATAAAACAAAGTATTACTATCCCTTTAATACGAGATATGGTTCCATGCTCTTTTGCGTGCAACCTTTTAAAAGTGAACCCCAGACCAGCAAGGTCTATCCCAGCTTTCACTCAACCTCAGCTGATTTGTCAAATAATCCTCATCCTATGCCCCCAACACCCATCACCAGCAAAATACAGCTGTGTTGGATAAGAGACCCCAAAGAGGAAAATAAAACTTCAATGAGAAACATCTGCTCTAAGATAAAACAACATTGTCTATAATGCCTGATAAATTAGTCTTGTGAAATCCTTTTGAAAAGTAAAATGTTTTATTATCGTAACAATAAGTATGAAATTATGCTTCATTTGTTTTAAAGGAACCACTCAGTCTTATACTGCTATCAATTTTCTAATATATACTTTGCCTTGGCATGATAATACGTTATTTACCACTCCATGGAGTAATGTACAACTAAGTGGGCCATTCTGGGGCAAACCAACTACTCCATAGGAGGGAAATAAAAGGTGTCTTTGAGCTAAATGGTTCTTTTAACCCCTTAAATGCTAGAGAGATCTCCAGTGCATTACTTAGCAATGCATTGAAGACCTCACAAGCATTCGAGGGGATCAGTGGAAGTTTGGGGGATTTTTATTGTCTATGGTGTACTTGGTTTGCCCCAAAGTTGCTTCTCCTTTTTGCATAAGGTCCTAAATATCTACTTCTCAGCAACAATCCATTGATGTCTCCTGCTCCATACACTCACCACAATCCTAAACATCTGAGTGGAAGTTAATGGGTTAGTATATATTGCAGTGTGTATCCTGCTGTGTAAAACAGGGATATTCTCAAGATGTTTTATTCAAAAGTTATCGCAGCTAGATTTTGGTTGCAGTATTGCAGAGCATAACATTTTATGGTGGTACTGTTGCTGCAGCAGTCTATGGACAGCATTTGTGAGCTATCAGTAACTTGCTATAGGCTGCTGAAGAAACAGCTCCACTGTAAAGTTTCAGGCCATGGTGGTAGATTGCATTTGAGCTAACATAAATTTAGAATAAATCATCCCTCAGCAGTGGTAGTACCCTTGTTTTACTCAACAGGATAAACCCTTCAATATATATTTTTGCCATGTTACATGATGCCAGTAATCCAGTGACACACAAGATTAATATGTCCAACTTTAAAATTGGTCCATCAATGGTTATACATTAGTTTCAAAACTACATGAAGACAAATGATCTGCAAAGGAAAGCCGGATATTGGCGTGACCTCTGGTAGTCAAAGAGCTAAGTCAGATCAACAAGTTGGTAGCTTGCTGAAAATGTTTGAGTACTAGAAATTGTGGACATTCTACATATACTTGTGGCTCTTTGGCACTCAAGGGTTTAAAGGAACATTAATGCAAAAGAAGAACATTTGAACAAGAGGACATAATCTCAAATTGGAGACTGGAGACTAACAGAAAATGCTGTAAAGAAATCACATTGTGGAAATGCATATACATGAATTATCCTCTGAGGGTAACACTTAGAGGACTGCAGAGCATAAAGGCCTTCTAGTACAGGTCAGGTCGTGCTATGAAACGTCCCTTGAATAATTACTTCACTGAGAAAATCGTAATTTCATTCTTCCACAGAAATCTCAGTTCTGTGTTTACTCACCACTCTACAGGGTGTCTCAATACTGCGGGGATGTCCGGCAGGGTGGTTATGTGACATATGTGACTATTTTTTTCCATTTTTAAAAACTTTACTGAAAAAGAGGAACATCACATAAGCATAACATTGTCACAGACATTCCAGGATGGGTATAGGTCAGATTGACAATCAATGTGACACGTAACAGTTGAGGTGCACAATAAATTGCACACCCCAGAGCTTTCTTAACAGAAAATGAGCATAATAAATAGGCTGTGTGGTTCTTATCTGTGGTTAAATCTCCATAATAATCAGTAGCAACTGTGCCACCATAAATTATGATGGCTATGAATAACACTGCATTTGTCCAATCCCTCAAAATTTCATTTGTACACTGCATAGCCTCCAGAAATGCATTTTTTGCAATTGAATGACTTTTGAACAAAGGAAATTCCTAGCACTTTGGGTTATAATCTTAAATTCAGCAAGAAAAAGTTAAAAAAATTTATATAAACTCATAAATAATGTTTCTTTGCCTTTAAAACTTTAAAACTTAAATGGATGCTATACACACCTTATAAAAGATATCTCAGTAAACACTCAGATCAGCCGTTGTGGAGCTTGATACACCAGGTGCTGTAGCCGTCCCGGATCTCCTCCAACCGGGTGATTAGACACAATCAACAAAAGATTACAGCTCTGCTCTGGAATCCAAATAGCGCTAATGGCAAGAAATGACAGGTTGTCTAAAATACTTGTTTAAACAGAAAAAAAGGGATTAGGAAGAGGGGAGGCACCAGGGAAGACCCCACTCATCTAACGCGTTTCATGCTTATTAGCGCTTTCCCATAGACTAAAGACTCATAATACAGACACCGTATTTGTGAGTCTTTAGTCTATGAGTAAGTGCTAATACGCGCAAAACGCGTTAGACGAGTCTTCCCTGATGCCTCCCCTCATCCTAATCCCCTTGTTTTATGTTTTTTTTGGCTGGATTTTAATGATATTTCATAATAAACAAGTTTTTAAATGACTTCATGTCTTGCCATTAGCTCTATTTGGACTCCAGAGTGCAGTTGTAATCTTTTGTTGATTGCCTTTAAAAGTTTAGCCTTGTTGAATCACATCGCTTTCTCAGTTTGCAAATGTTAATGCTAAACGTGTCTTTGCCATTTTAGGTGCTGCTACCACACTATGATGAGAGTGGGAGCGGGGCAGCTAAGGAACCACCTCCGCCTTATGTGTCAGCCTAAAGAAAGACACAAGACTCAAGCAAACAAATGAATCTTCAATCACCAGATGTATACATTACCAGGGCATTGGGATCAATAGTACATTTCATTCACAGGTTATACCCTACGAAAGCAGCAGCACTACCAAATATCTTGTCAATAAACATGCTATGGGTGAGATGCACTATGGTTTGATGATGGGTGTGGCAAACTGATCTGGCAACATATACTTTCCATGTATTGACAGACTGGGTTACCATCTTTGCTGGAAAAAATACCAGCCATTTCATGGCTGGCTTAGCAATTCTAACATGAACCGCCTAGCATTCAGGGCTTTATTTACATCCCAGGCACCCCTAGGAAAGGCACCTTAAGCTCCCTTAGCCCCACCCATGGTCCCACCTATATTTCTCACATGGCCCCTGCCCAACCTACTATTTCCTGGAACAGAAAATACCATTCGCCTATAACAAGCAAGGACAAAAACACAGCTTTAATCTCTTGGTTGCTAGAGAGATCTCCAACACATTATTTTGTCATGCATTGGCGTTGGCCATTCATAAAGGTGGTGAATGGATAATGAGATTGTGGGAATGTGGGTTACCTAGCACCGTGAAGAGCCCCTCAAAATCTGGCGCAACTGCCTACTCTGCATTATGGGAAATCCAGCCCTGCTAGTATTGCCTGTAGTGGGAAGCATGCACAAAATGGGCCTTATGTATGAAAGCAAATTGTATCAATTCTGGGACAAATCAACTGCACCAAGGGGGAGAAATACAAATCCCCCAAATTCACTTTGATTTAAATGGATTTTTTTTAACCCCTTGAATGCTAGAGAGGTTTCCAACACATTCAAGGGGGTTAAAATTGCCATTTAAATAACTGGGTAGTTTTGTGTGTCCCATATTGTTCATGATGTTGGCCCCAGAATAGCTTCAGTTTGCTTTTATACATAAGGCCTAACACAGAAACCCCACAGCGCCCATCTGTGTTCTGCCTCATTCGCTGTCTCAGTGAGACTCATTTACTGAGAACTGGCGCAATTGATACAAACCATATGCAGTATTTGGGATGAATGATAATTCCCCAAATTTCCATTAATATAAATTAGAATTTTAATCAATTGAATGCTAGAGAGGGTAACAATGCATTGTAAGGCCATTTTAAAATTCTAATGTTATAGTTAGTTTGTTCTCCAGAATTGCTCCACTTTTGTATTGTGTCTGTGTATTCTCGTCTTGTTGTCTCTCTTTGGGCACAAAAGTGAAGCAATTGTGCTCAAACCAAATGCAATGGAGAAGAAAAAAAAAGAAAAAATCCAGTTTCAAAATGAGTTTCTAGCCCTGTGATTCTCAGCTCCAGTCCTAGGAGACACAGACAGGGCAGGTATTATGGAAATCCTTGATTAAGCACATTTAGATCTGTTACAATGACTGGGCCACTGAGTACCCACCTGTGATCAAACTGCTTTGTGCTGAAAAACCTGAACTGTTTTGTCCCCCAAGGACTAACGTGAGACGCACAGTTGTAACCTCTCAAACATTAGAGAGGTCTCCAATATAAGTTTCAGAGGGTTTTTTTTTGGTTCCTATGGTGTAGTTAGTTTTTCCCAGAACTTTGTTTTGGGTACATTGCCATTTGTCTTTGTGTGTCTGTCTCTCTCTTTCGCTTTCTCTCTCTCATTCACAGAGCCAGATTATCCACAAGGCACCCTAGGTGAGTGCTTGGTGTTTGTGGAAAAGTAAGTGTCACGGTTTCTTTTGAACACTCAGAACAGTTTGGTAAGGTTAAAATAACTTTATTAGAGAAAAGTTAAAATACATAGATAGGCCTATGGGACCACACAACAGAATAGGTATACAGGCAAGTATATACAACCGTATCAGTCCAGTAAGGGAGATATATGTGAGAATAATGACAAACTGGACAGTGGAAGTCCTGGCTAGGATCAGGACAGGCAGCAGGATAAGTAGACAGCGGGCTGACCACAGGGCCTAGATGGTAGATGGTCCAGACGAAGGTGACTGGCACAACCCAGAGGAGCGAGGCAACTCTGCTGGCACAACCCAGACACCTGGGAGGCACAGAACCCAAGGAGTGAGGCAACACTACTGGCACAACCCAGACTCCTGGGTGGTACAGAACCCAAGGATCGAGGCACCACTTGACCCTGGCACCAGATGGCAACAGACCGAGATAACTCTCCCAGAAATAAACCTAGAATGCTAGGGGTGGATCGCAGCACAGCAAGTATAGAGATGTAGGCAACCAGTGTCCCCTCTAGTGAGGATGGTGCAACACAACGCTGGCTCTTGAGCCCGAGGCTTCTGCAGATGGAGATATGCAACACTCTACCTGGAACGTCCAGGTACACAAGAGGTCAATCGGTAATGCCCAGATATACTGCAACTCCCAAAGGGAGTGAGCCCAGCGAGGTATGAGAGGTGGACACAGAGAGATCAGAGTAACACAGTCAGTGATAGAACACTGCACCGGTACTTCGCTTGTACACTCCGCCAACGGCGGTATGGAGAGAAGCTATAGCACTAATGTCTAGCTAATGGTTGACAGAAATATAGCACCACGCGGCGCAACCGACTAACGTACAGCAACCACCAAGTAAAGCAAGAGCAAAACGGAGACCACAAGTGGTATGCTGGAAACGCACAGTACTCTGAGACACGGCAGCCCACAGAGTAACTGGTAGCCAGGGAAGTCAGACACGGAATGGGTACACAGACCAGCACAGAGTAAACGGAAGCAGGTTCTCAGCCAGATACACTCGGTAACGGAAGCGGGTTCCCAGCCAGACCAGGTCAGCAATGGAGCAGGTTCTCAGCCAGATACAGTCTGTAATGGAAGCGGGTTCACAGCCAGGCCAGGTCAGCAATGGAGCGGGTTCTCAGCCGGATACAGTCAGTAACAGGAACAGGTCCTCAGCCAGATACGGTCAGCAACGGAGTAGTCGAAGAACAGCAAAATCAGGAACGTTGTCAGGCAGGCCAGGTCATACACTGTCAACAATAACGGAGCAGAATGCAGGAACAAATACTCCACAAAAGGGCACCATACCGTGGTGCTAGCCAATTAGTAACCAGTAATGCAAACTAGCATTCAGAATGTAACTGCACTGCTGCACAAAGCACGGGCACCGTGATAGTAAGTGATCCAGCCAATGGGGAATTATCCAGGGCCCAGGCTCCTGGTGGGAGCAGTGACATAACAGAGGCTTGTGGTTCAGGGATCCCCAGGCACTTTATATGAAAAAGGGACCCTCAGACTTGGACTTGATGTGCTCCACTAATTATATCCCCTCTATATGTGAATCCCCTTCACACCTAACTGCCCTGCGCATTGCCCTACAGTTTATAGATGACTCCTGAATAGTAGTGGGACATGCAAATCGAGGAGGCAGGATGCAGATTATATGTAGGAGAGCTCAGTGATATAGGAATGTTCTGCCACATGAGGGCTCCTTTATTTTGTCTGCTAAACATATCCAGACAGGGAATAATCAAAAACAGAATTGTTAGTGGTACCCTTTGGGAGGATGAATGCATCATGGGAGATGAAATGATAGTCTATGGGAATGTAAAGTGGCGATAAGATGGAAGTGACAAGTGTAAGACTGTCTGTTATTATTATATGAGGGTGTAAGACTGCTCTTACTGCAGGCTGTTATTATTACAAGTTACTACAGGAGAGTGTAAGGTTGCTGGTACTACAAGAGAATGTAAGGTTGTTGTTACTACAAGAGAGTGTAAGGTTGTTGTTTACTACAAGAGAGTGTAAGGCTGCTGTTACTACACTCATAAGCTAAAGACAACTGCCTAAAACTGCAGTGGGCAACATGAGACCCTCCAGCCATTGCTGGACTTCAACGGCTGGTAGAAGATAATGGGATGTGTAATCCAGCAGAAGATGAAGGATTGAGCATTGCCCACAGCAGCATTAGACTGTAATCTTTAGTTAATGAGTGTGTAGTAATGGCAGCCTTACACTCTCTGATAGTAATAGTAGCCTGTAGTACTATCAGCCTTACACCTGTCACTCTCATCTAATCTCCCCTTTCCAGATAGTGCATTTATGTAGCATCTTTTCAGTTATAAACTCTATGGAATCAGTAGTGTACCCCATTTCAATTGTAAGCTCTGTGGTATCCCTTATGCAGACCCATATAAAATGTAAGCTCTGTAGTATACCTTATGCAGCCCCATATCAATTATAAGCTCTGTGGTATCACTAGTGTGGCTTATTTCAGCTGTAAGCTCTGTGGTATCATGTATGTAGCCCAATTTCAGCTGTAATCTCTATAGTATAATTTTGTAGCCTGATTTGAATTGTAAGCTCTGTGGAATCATATGTGTAACACCATTTCATGTCCAAGTTCTGTTGTACATTTTTATTCTATTTAAAGCATTATTTATTTTATTTTATTAAATTGATATTAGTACCTCTACACACAAGAACAATGGGCAAATCAAGAAAGATTTGTGATAGGGGTGAGGTCGGGTGGCTAAAGCTTGGGCAGGGGGGTCACATTGAGGTCCTGCCCTAAAGGATCAAAGAGGGACACTTTTATTCTAGGTGTTGTTGCTGGGGGATGTGGATGGTGGGCGGGGCATTACCATGAGGGACACTTGGGTGGTATGTAATTGCTATGCCCAAAAACAGAGCCTAGTGCATCTCATTCAGTGTAATACCATTTGCTTTGTCCTGTATAACTCTCCATGAAACCTGTGTATTTGCAAAGTGTTTTTGTGAGATTTTCCTACTCTACTTTACACATCTCTGCTACCAATAATCACCAAAACATCACTTAAATGGCTATATTAAATTGTTTTATTGGATTACTGTTAATACTGTATATAGTGGGGGAAATGGGGGTATATGTATATAGGCAAATGTGGAGCATTTCAGGTGCAGAACTGCTAAACAATACTTAACACATCAAAATTACCTTTGATTCAAAAGAGAATTGTAACCCCTCGGGTGCTAGAGAGTTGGAGACCTCTTTAGCATCCAAACAGTTAATGGACAACTATTACTTTTTAATATTATAAACATTTGAGTGCCAGAGTGGTACGCAACGCATTTCTTTGCAATGCATTGTGTACCACTCTGGCACTTAAAGGGTTAATCTGCAACCGCAACAACGGGGAGGGGGGTTATTCACTAAGGGGTGATAAAGAGGTGATAAAATGGAGATGACTTCTCCAGTGATATCACTTCTCCACTTCCTGTTTTATTCTATGGGGCCAATTCACTAATATTTCTTACGTTTTGGAGATCTTAGTGCATAGGCTCCATAGAATAACATAGGAACTGAAATCACTGGAAAACTCATCTCCATTTTATCATGCCTTAGTGCATAACCCCCATTGTGTTCAAAAAGCATTTTTATAATGCATTCTATGGTACAATATGGGGGAGATTCACTAAGCGGTGATAACGAGGTTATGACTTTTCCACTGATATCACTTCTCCAATTCCTATGTTATTCTATGTAGCTTATGAACTAAGATTTCTTCAACTATCGAAATCTTAGTGCATTGGCTCAATAGAATAACATAGGAACTGGAGAAGTGATAAACTGGAGAAGTCATCTCTGCTTTATCTCCTCTTTATCACCGCTTAGTGAATCTCCCCCCATGAGTCACAGACTATGGAGTACAGTAAGTAATGACAGCAGCACCATCTGGTGTCCACAATACAAAACTTCCAATTTGTGCTGTAATAACTTTTGAGGGAAACATATCCAAACACTGGGAGTTCCCTTGTTTTACTGAACAGGTCCTATAACATGATTTTAATATTATAATCAGTGTGAAGCTGATGTACTAAGGGAAAGTGTTCTAATTCTGGTGCAAACCAGCAGCACAATAGGGAATAAATACAAATTCCAATAATCCCCATTTATTTAAATGTGACTTTTAACCCTTTCAATGACAGAGAACTCTTCAATGCATTGTGAAGCAATGCATTGGGGGCCTCTTTAAAATTCAAGGGATTAATCTTTTGAGTGCCAGAAGGGGTACACATTGCATTGCAAAGCAATGTGTTGAGTACCCCTCTGGCACTCAAAAGGGTTAAACTTTAAATCAATAGGGGGGTATTTGTTCCCTCTGGTGCAGTTGGTTTGGTCCAAAATTGGACCACTTTTCCTAGTACATTGGCCTCAATGAAATAGTTTAACCCTAAAATCTCTCCACTTTTGCCTTAACTATTTGAGCACCACAGGGTATCCATTGGTTCCCTCTGGCACTTAAAGGTTTAATAGATATTCTATAAGAAGGAATAGGCAACCTTTGGTTCTCCAGCTACTGGGAACTAAAATTCCCATAATCCCCAAACAGCCATTGGCTTCCAAGCGCTGTAGAGCCAAAGGCTGCCTAGGTCTGTTGCTTTAGTGTTTTATTTTCACTGTTAGTGTTTTACTTGTATTCAGTTTTATGTAGTACTTCTAATTTAGAATATTCAGATAATGCTTATCTATAATAAAGAAAAACCTCTATACTATATACAGAATATGTAAAATAATCACGCATGACTTTATATTGAGAAATGAAGACGTTATATCAAATGTAGCATCGTATTATAATACCCGAGAACTACTGGGCATTTCACTGGATGATTATTTTCTTTGTAGTTTAATTAGCTCTCTGTTCCAGGTGATATCATTAATCTCATTCAGTGGTTTTAATGTTAATATAATTCAGCTAAGGAGCTGCATCAAAGGATAAAGGTGTAATAACAACTGGAAATAAATTAAAGGCTTAGTAATGTCTTACATGCATAAAAATTAATATTGTAGATAATCCAATAAGAAATTGATCGGTGCAAATCCTATCTCTCAAACCTTTATGGTTTGAGAGATAAAAGTTTTAAAGTCCCCCCCCCCTCACCTTTCCCTGACATCTGCTGTAAGCTGACAGAAGGAGATACTGGATCTGGGACCGGCAGGCAGCTCTTCAGCAGAGCTGAAATAGCAATTTCTAAAAATTAAAACTTCATTGGAACAGTCTACAAAGTGTGCCTGCAAACCAGGCACACTTTGTAGACCGTTCCAATGAAGTATTTCTTTTTAGATCACCCTATTTCAGCTCTGCTGAAGAACCGCCTAGAGTTGGCCAACACAAATCTCCTTCTGTCCGCTTTACAGCTGACATCAGTGAACTTTAAAACTTTATATTTCTCAAACTATAAAGGTTTGAGAGATAAGACGTGCATCAATCGATTTCGTTTTGGATTATCTACCATATTACTTTTTATTCATGTAAGACATTACTATCCCTTTAACTCTTTGAATGCATAGCAATAGCCCTCTGGCACTCAAAAGGTTATAATGTTTTGGGCTGTATTCAGGAGGGTAAAGAGTGTCAATTCTGGGGCAAACCAACTGCACCACAGGGAACAAAACCATTCCCCAAATTCCCATTGGCTTAAAGGGACAGTATCACCTAAAATTACTATGATGCTTTTGAAAGAGCTCTCAATACCATCTAGATGTTTGTATTAGTCATTTGTAATTTAGAAAATTAGTTTTTGTGTTATTTAGAGTTCTAGATTATGTTGATTAAGGCATTCTGTGCAGGGACTTAGCCCTACATTACTTCCCCCACGCACTGACACTGCTCAGCAAGGCATTGCCCATTTCCCCTAGCACTGAAAGTTATAAATGGCAGTGAATGGGGGAGGTAATGTAGGGTTAAGACAGGAAGTGCCTTCACGACATGCCTTATTAGGATAATCTATAAATCTAAATAACTCAAAAACTAGTTTCTAAATAAAAATGGCTGATACCACATATAGGTGATTTTAAAAGCTCTTTCAAAATGTCAAATTTGTTTTAGGTGCTAGTGTTCTTTCAACCCTCTAAGTGCTAAGCCAGTGTGGCCATGTGTACCTGCAGAGTCAAGCCCATGACCCACATGTGGCTGGGGTCGCCCCCCACCCAACTATTGATCTTCCAGCCGATCGCACTGGGAAATTAATACTGCCGACTCAAAAGAGCAACATGCTCTCCTGCTTCACTCCTACCCGAACTTCCGAGTAGAAGTGGGTGGGATCAGGGAAAGCCTCCTCAAGACACAGGGGACATGATCACCCATGAGAGAGCTTTCCCCGATCCCGCCCACTACTACAGATTTTGGGTACGAGTGGAAACAGGGGAGCATGTTACTCTCCTGCTTGAGCAGTATTGATCTCCCAGCTCATAGTACATTGTGCCTGGTTGGGTCCTAGAAAAGGTATATGGGGTCCAATGTATAAAAACCAACTGGAGTTCAAACCAATTGCACCACAGGGAGCAGACAAACATTCATAAAATTCCTGTTGATTTAAATGGGGTTTTTAACCCTTTGAATACTAAAGAGGTCTCCAACACATTATGGAGCAATTCACTGGAGACCTATCTAGCATTAAAAGGGGTAAATCACAGCTTTAATCAATGGGATGTTTTATTCCTCCTCTGATGTGCAGTTGATTTGCCCCGGAATTGCTCCAGTTTTCTTTTGTGCATAAGGCTCATAGTGTAGCGTTCTGCACAAGGGTTTCAGGACCCATAAAACCATTTGTTTCCAGGTGTGGTTAAATAACCAATAAAAAATGTATTCTTGGAAAAAAAACAGTAAATAAATGTAACCCTTTGAGTGCCTGAGGGGTACGCAGCTCATTGCAGAGCAATGCGTTGCGTACCCCTCAGGCACTCAAAGGGTTAAGAGCTTGCAGAAAACTAATAAGGTATTCTGAAGGATAAATAGGTCTGAATTTTTAAAACAGATGGGGGGGCTGGATCACATTACAGTTGATCATTTTATCAAGGGTTTTATCAACAAATTCCTCCCATACCTGAGAACGTTCTTGTCCCCAAGCCTCTGGAGGGGGTTGCGCCACAATGAATTGCACGCCCATCTGACATTCAAAGATAATGCTGAATGTATATGGATTGGGATATCCAGCAGATTTAAATTACTAAATTATAATCCTGTTGTCAAAGATGTGTAATGGTTCCAGCTGCAGACTGTCAGCAATAAAGTCTAATATAGTTTGGGAACATATTTTGTTGGAGCAAATTGGAATCGGGCTCCAACACAGACAGGCCTAAGGTATAATTCACCAGCAGAGGATCTTAGAAGTAACACATGTTTGTGTGCAGCACAAGAGAAAGCTACTATATCATGGTTCATGAAACAAATGCTGACCGTTTGCCCTTTTAGAGCCAGAAGAGTGCCCGCACATTGTTTTTCAGTGTATTGGACACCTCACCGGTGCTCAAAGGATTATTGAAGAAAGGGGAAGGGGTTCACTCATTGTATTCTTGTCGTACTGCCTGACAGTGTGATGATGTCAGCAGGTTCTAGACAAGATGGGGAATTGGTCTCATTATAAGGGTTTGCAGAACAGTGCAGGACTGAAGGGTCTCTTGGATGTTGGGCCCCCTCACAACTATTTCCTCTGCACACCCTGCAGTTCGCTATGAACCTATGCTGACTATTATAGTAATTAATAATCATGGAATGCTGATTCTTTTACTCTATTTTTAGTGTTTGTTTTGTTAATGGGCCTTAGATTGAACACTATTAAAGTGAATTTATTGTAGCTTGCCTGACCTTGCAGATGTATAGTCACTGGCCTGGTCTGAGCTGGCAGGAAATCAGCTCTGATAGAATGAGTGGAACACAGATATGCATGATTTAAAGATATCCCTGAATGAGTACCAGTGGGTCCACTAGTGATCGTCATTTTGATTTACTGCTCTCTCAAAGTTCAGAAAAAGGTGAGCAACCCAGCATTAAAAGCGCTGAGGGAAATTAACACTGGACAGGGATGAATGGTGCATCTGGCAGTCAAATGAAGCCTTGAATAAACAGTTTTCGGTAACCCTCTGAGAGCCAGAGGGGTGCACAACTGGAACTCAGAGTGTTAAAGCTTTCAATACTGGGTAGTCCTCTTTTGATGGGAACACACCGAGACTGATAAACTAAGAAGAACCTGATCAGTTCTGGGCTAAACTAATTGTTCCATAGGGGATTAAAAAAGCTTCCCATTAAAGTACAACCAAAAGACAGAAGGGGGAGAGCATCATAGTGTATCAAATGATAAAATCTTGTGATGTTCAAAAGAAAAAGAAATGACCACTCACATTTCCCAGATGATCTCAAGTAGTGTGTATGCTAGTGGTGGATGCTATTGCTGCCTCCACACAGATAATCTCCAAATGGATGCTCTATCCTTCTGTAGCCACTCATTCGCTATGTGCACTGGAGAATGACCAACCAGAAAACACACATACAGGAGGAGAGCTTCGAGAATATGCAGTGATACATCTCAAACACATAGAAAGCAGATGATTAGAACTGTAGTCCTTCACAGCTGGAGGCCCCAAATTACCCACCCCTGGTCTAGAGTCATGCATTTAGAGTGCAGTGCACTAATCACTGCTGGTTTGTAAATATTATTATGCTCCAATGCAATGTGTTCAGAAACTTTCATTTGTATTAAAAGAAATCCTTAACTCTAGGGGAAACCATCACAGTTGAAAGCTTCATTTAAGAAATTGTAGTGAAAATAAAAAAATGTTTAATTTATGATTGAGTGCACATTTATTTTTACATAATTATACTTGATCAACCTGAGGCTGAGTCACTAAAACATGGAGTAATTCTGGAGTAAACCAATCAGCGGTGTAATTTGAACCTACTGGGCCCTGGTTCAAAAGATAAGGCCAGAAACCCCCCGCCCCCTTCACTCACACACACACCACCACCGCCAAGTGGTCATAAGCAAGTCTGAATCATGTGACACAAGGTCCTGTTCATCACTGGAGGAATTTAGGGAAAGATCAAGAGGAAAAGCAATTTTTTTTGCAGTGCCAGGATGCTGCTGCATCAGAATTCATGATCTGTTTGATGACAATTAACACAGTGCAAGAGGGTTGTTCAGTCAATGCATGGCTTTAAAATGTGCTGAACACCTCTCTGTTGCTTAAGGGGTTCATGAAGTAAAGGAAGAGGCTCACCAATGCTAGCCTTATCTTATTGGCTGGCAGCAACAGCATGTGATGACGTCAGTGGCCACCAGCTAAGACAGGAAACTAGTTTGATTCTAAAGAGTCACAGGACAGTGCTGGGGTAAAGGGTCCCCCTTGAATGATGGAAGGCTACTTGTAGTTATGCCCCAAAACCAATTGCACCACAGGGGACAAAAAAGCCAACTTTTCCATTGTTTATACCCCTCTGCCTCTCAAAGGGTTAAATGGGGTCTCCAATGCATTATCTTGCGATGTACTATGATATCTATAGCATTCAAGAAATTATAAGCCCCATTTAAATCAATGTAAACTTTAGTTGCCCCCTATGCTGTAGTTGGTTAGCACATGTATCTTTAACGCATCAGCTTCAATGACTATTTCCTCAGTAGGGAGAAAACTATATTCTGGAATTCCAAGCTGCATCACTGTGGAATAAAGTCCTCTTCAATTTAAGATAAATTAAAGCCAGTATCACCTCTAATCTCACCCCATTCTCATACTTCTGGGACTATGCAAACCGAGGTTTATTAGCAGCCTGTTAATAACAGTGTTAATTACCATGGAAATGATTAAAGGAACACTAACACCTCCTGATAATCAGCTCACACTTATCTTTATATGTCCAGATAATTCTATTTTCACTGTGAATAAATCCTGTGTGGACTGTCTTTCCAACGTGAATCTTTAATTAACATTACATATCATTTCCATGAAGTCATGCGTGATTCTTTGTTGAAGGACTTCAGAACCCATTCACTGGTCTTCCTTGCTTCCCTATACTAACCTTCAAACTTCTAGATCTTTACTTGCCACTCACCCAGTTCCTTGAGGGGTACAAGTCAGCATCTGTGAAGGCAAATTGAGCATGCTCAGTTCTTATAGTGTTACAGCAGGATCGTGGTTTCTCCTTCCTCAGACTCTGAATTCTCTGGTCGCTGACTAATAAGAAATAGGTGGTAAATCACACTTATTTCTACAAAAGTACCAGAAGGCTCACAATGAGTTGGAATGCCTCTAGCATCCATTGGCTTACAGTAAAATAAATTATCTACACGTGAATGTAATCAGATGGCTAGCAAAAGTATAGACAGGAATGTACATTTATTCTTTGCTTCTCCATCTTGATATGCTATTAAACTAATGTGTATGGTATGGGGAGTTCAGTATCTTTTCTAGCGCTGAAAGCGGATCTACCACCCATTTGAAACTTAGCCCCAAATAATTACCCATCTGGCAACTAGCTGCTAAATTGTGCTAGTCGCCAGAATTATTACCACGTTACTGAGAATGCACACTGCTCTTGGGACTGACAGCCAGCAACCAGTGCAGACATCTTTCAATAGTGACGTCTGCACACTTGTGCTGTTAGTCCCTTTTGGAGCTGAACGGCTCCTAGCAACTCCTCCTAGAGCAGACTGGGACTGACAGCGCAGACGCACAGACGTCACTATGGAAAGATGTCTGCGCTGATTGCTGGCTGTCAGTCCCAGGAGCAGTGTGCATTCTCAGTAACACAGTAATAATTCTGGCGACTAGCACTATTTATTAGCTAGTCACCAGATGGTTAATTATATGGAACAAAGTTTCAAATGGGTAGTAGTTCCACTTGAATGACGTCACACAGTACAGACATATACATGTCATGTTCATTATTATACAATGTTAGAAATCAGAATTGTGAAATATCTGGCCGCAAATATGAATGATGACAGGTTAAATTAAAAATCATTAGTATCTGGAAACATATACATGTTTTATTTTTTTGACAATACATTATATGATTTATTTTTAATTTAAATTATGACTTCTTAGTTTTTTTGTGGAGCAACATAAAGATGCCAGTGTACTGAAAAGAAATGTAACAATTGTGGAGCAAACCAGCTGCTCCACAGGGGACAAATTAAATGCACAGGTGACCTCTCTAGCATGGCAATTTTGGGATTTCTTTATTTATCCTCTATGGTCCCATTGGTTTGCCCCAGAATTACTCCAGGATTTTTCATTACATCAGTTTCAGGATATATGACACAACTTTCTCTTCCCCATTATTGTGGACCTGTCAATAAGTGTATGTATTTAAACTGCCTATATTTAGTGATTTTTGTTTTACAAGTAGTGCAGTGGTTTTAGATACTTTTAGTTTAGTAGTTAGGGACTCTTTAACATCAGCTGAGTCCTGTGTAGTACACACTGCATAATTACTCACCTCTGCAAAAATGAACCTCCCTCTTCCTCTCTGCTCCTTCTGAGACTGCAGAGCATATCTGCATCTTTAAAAGGGGTAGAATAAATTAACGGAGAGTAATGCCCATTCAAATTCTGTTATGGTGAATGTTCCCACTATGGTGAGGAGAAGAAAGACGAACAACCTTTTTTCATCATGTTACAATGTACTCACAGCATTTGGAACAGAGCCGGATTAAGACTCTATCCTAGCAGGATCCCAAATTGAGGCCCCCTCCAGCTTGACCCCCCTCACTCCTGCCACAATCCGTTCTGGATTTGCCCATATTGTCCCTACTGTGCCCCTCCACATTGTCCACCTCTGCATTGTTCACCTCCACATTGCCCCCATTGTCCACCTCCACATTAGCCACCTCCACAATGCTCCCATTCTCCACTTCCACATTGCCCCCATTGTCCACCTCCACATTAGCCACCTCCACATTGCCTCCATTGTCCACCTCCACATTAGCCACCTCCATATCTCCCCTATTGGCCACCTCCACATTAGCCACCTCCATATTGCCCCTATTGGCCACCTCCACATTGTTCCCATTGTCCACCTGCACATTAGCCACCTCCATATTGCCCCCATTGTCCATCTCCACATTAGCCACCTCCACAATGCTCCCATTCGCCATTTCCACATTGCCTCCATTGTCCACCTCCACATTAGCCGCCATATTGCCCCTATTGGCCACCTCCACTTTGGCCACCTCCACATTGCTCCCATTGTCCACCTGTATATTAGCCACCTCCACATTGCCCCCATTGTCCATCTCCATATTAGCCACCTCCACAATGCCCCCCATTGTCCACTTTCACATTGCCCCCATTGTACACCTCCACAATGCCCCCATTGCCCACCTCCACATTGTCCACCTCCACATTGGCCCCATTGTCCACTTCCACATTGTCCACCTCCACACTGCCCCACTGTCTACCTCCACACTGTCCACGTCAGGATTGGACAGCAACACCGTGTCCGGACGGAGAGCAGTGCTGTACTTCCTGCTTGCTCTACTACTGTTTCATGGTGAATGCGCAGTCAAGGAACTAGCTTCCCTTTATTGAGATCCCTGGCTGCGCATGCATGGAGACCTGGTGGTCTGTGCAGCATGTGCACGATAGGGGAACAAAGGCAGTGGGCAGAAGAAGAAGCTTCTGGCACTGACAGTGAGTCCGGTTAGCAGGTAGGTTGTCCAGTGTGAGGCCCCCCAATTCACCAAGCACTAGGCAGGCACTTTGGTCACCTTGCCCATGAGCCGGCTCTGATTGGGAAAGAAAAAGAGGGGCAGGAAACTGTGAGGCTTAAAGGGATAGTAATACTTCGTTTTAACTTTATTTTATTTTGTAGGCATTAAAAAAACATGAAGAATGATATGTCTTATTTCTCAAAGCTTTGTGGTTTGAGAGATATTCACAAGCAAAGTTTCCCCTCCCGCCCCTTTTACCTAGTGTAAGCCATCTCTCCTCAGATGTGGAATCTGGTTGCTAGACCAGACAGATAACAGCAGGGGACAATGTTCTTCCCATCAGAACAATGAAGGCCCTACCCCCTTGACAAGTTTTTCAGGTTTTTCCCTTATCTTAATTGAAGATTGTCCCTCTCTGCAATCTACCTGGGCAACTCCCTTCTGATCTGGCTGAATAGTGTGACATCAGTAAAATGGACGGGAGGGGGACACTTTGTCATTGAATTACTCTTGAACTATAACTGACAGAATTGAAATAACACTCTCCAAAGTCCAAATATTATGATGATTAATTAGAGCTGCTTTTTTATGAAACATTACTATCCCTTTAAGGAAACATACATGTTCCACACTGTAAAAAACAACAGTTAAACACAGCTAGTACATTCCCTAAAGGAGGCAAAAACTAAAAAAGGAGCAATGAAGTCATTGTGGTAATGAATTAAAATGAATTACAGGAAGAAAAACTTTGATAAAAGCTTTTAAGGTTTGGTGTAAAGTGCAAATATATAAATTACTGTAACATTTTTATAAGCAACAGTACCCTTGTTAGGATTATAGTTTATGCTTCCATGTGAAAACATCAGTATAAATGATATAATTGTACACCAGGGGATTCAAACATGCCTAATACTTTACTAAATGCGAGTGTTTCTGTTAATAATTTATATTGCCTGTTTAATACATGTGCATGAACTGGCTCTCCTTGAAAGTTTATATCAAACGTTAATATTCTACTAAGAAAATCTGCTTTTCTATTACAGTTGCTATTGATGCTGTGAAAAAACTCTCAACAGATTTGTAAATCACATAAAAGCCGGTTTGCTTTAAATATATTTGTAGGCTAAATTTTTGATCTGTAAACGTGCAAGGTATAGTAATAGCACTGTTTTTCATATTTATGAGTGGATGTGAACGGATGGCAGGGGATGTTTCACCAAGCTATACAGCTGGATCGTCTATCCCCAAAGGCAGCTACTGTGAATGCTGTGCTCTCGCTGCAGGGAGGTGATACAGGCACTGTGCTGGGTTCCCTTTATACAGGAACTCAGAAGTTGGCTGTATGCTCTATGTGTGCCTTAACGGGATAGTAATGTTTCGTAATAAAAGCAGCTCTAATTAATCATCATAGTATTTGGACTTTGGAGAGTGTTATTTCAATTCTGTCAGAGTTATAGTTCAAGAGTAATTCAATGACAAAGTGTCCCCTTCCGCCCCTTTTACTGATGTAACACTGCTCAGCCAGATCAGAAGGGAGGTGCCCAGGTAGACTGCAGAGAGGGACAATATTCAATTAAGATAAGGGAAAAACCTGAAAAGCTTGTCAAGGGGGCCAGGGTTTTCATTGTTCTCATAGGAAGAATATTGTCCCCTGCTGTTATCTTTCTGGTCTATGGACTGCATTCCACATCTGAGAAGAGATGGCTTACACTAGGTAAAAGGGGCGGGGAGGGGAAACTTTGCTTGTGAATATCTCTCAAACCATAAAGGTTTGTGAGATAAGACATATCGTTCTTCATGTTTTTTTAATGCCTACAAAATAAAATAAAGATTAAACGAAGTATTACTATCCCTTTAAGTATTTACTTTATCTTTCACCACTACGTGTTTCACAGTGCGGTCTATTTCTAGAGTGACTTGTGAGCAAGGCATTCATCACCTTTATTTTATTCCAGAGATGGGCAACATGAGGCCGTCCAGGTAGTCCTCCAGTATTAAGCAACTAAGTGCAATTTTATACCACAGTTATTGTTGGTGTTCTCTTTAATATAAGCACCCCCTGTTTTTAAACCTTATTGTCCCTGTAAAAATGCCCTTCCACAGCTGAAGAGGTAGTGCTGCCCAAGAAGAACAGAAACTAAGAAGATTATGTATAAACATATATCTTATAAAATAATAAAAATATTTTTACACACATTTTTACTCCTGTCAGTCTTTTCACTGAGGTATGCAATGCTGATCCCTATGTTACTGAAAGAGTTAAGGAGGGATGCTGTTTGTGGTGCTGAAGTCTGAGAGAATCCTCTACTTTTTCCCAGTGGGCAAATGGGGGAAGAGAATGCGGCTTTAGGGTTGTTGAACTGCTGGCATTTTGTATGGGAGGGCATCCCTTCCACATCACCAGTAATTTGGCAACCCTCCATGCCAATGAGAAAATTCTCCCCCTTCCCTTTGCATCTTTAATTTTTAGTGCATAGGGTGATGTGTGAGTCTCCATCAAGGCAATGTGCTTGCCACACTTAACCATAGCATCGCCCCTTAGTGCATCTCCCATCAGCTGTTGGGAACTACAATTTCCATCATCCCCATCTGGCCACTGGTGGTGGTGTCTAACAAAAGAAAGCCCCCCAAATAACATACACTGGTCTCTTTGAGAAAGGAAGGAAGCAGCAGCATCTTTGACTTTATTAGAAGTATGATATGGGTGCTAGGAGGGGATAGAGATGAGAATTTGCAATAACAGTAAATCTAATTTCCCTTATTTTAAAATAAATTAACACACAGTTTTCAATAACAGGAACAGTTGCCGGGGACTGCAGTGGAGTCTGGTTGGAACAGTGCAGGTGTGAGCTTAAGTTTGAACAGTGAATGTAATTTTCCTTATTTTAAAATTAAATTAACTCTGGATCAACAATAAAATGCATAGTTCCGGGAGACAGCAGTGGAGTCCTGTTTTCCTTATTTAAAAATGAAATTAACCAACACTCTGCAATCACTGATCTCTTCAAGAAAGGAAGGAAGCAGCAGCAGCCTCTTTGCCTTTATTAGAAGAATGATATGAGGTCTAAGAGGTGATGGACATAAGAATTCGAAGTAGCAGTGAATGTACTTTTCCTTATTTTTAAAAATAAATCGGCACACATACTTTTCAGTAACAGGCATAGTTGATGGAGACTGCAGTTGAGTCTGTTTGGAACAGTGCAGGTGCGCTTTTAAGTTTTAACAGTAAATGTAAAATTTCCTTCTTTTAAAATGAAATTAACACACAGGATCCCCAATAAAAAGCATAGTTGCTGGAGTCAGCAATGGAGTTCTGATGGAACAGTGCAGATGAAGATCAGTAGTAAAAGGCTTAGTTGCTGGAGACAGCAGTTGAGTCTAAATGGAACAGTTCAGGTGTGCGCTTAAGTTTGAACAGTAACTGTAATTTTCCTTATTTTAACCCCTTAACGACATGTGACGTACTATGACCGGCACGGTCCTTGAAATACTTAAGGACCGATGACGGTCATAGTACGTCACGTACTTTTTACTTACAGCACTCTACCGGGAGCGCTGTAAGTAAAAATAGGGCCTGAAATTGACCGCTCCAAGATCAGAGTGATCTCTATCAGGCCCCATAGTGACACGCCGATACACGCAACAGGTCACGTGTACCGGCACGTCAACGTGGATCAAATCGGCCCTTATGGGACGGAACCGTCCCAGGACCGCCGGTCGCTAAGGAGTTAAAGTTAAATGAACATACTCAGAATCAGCAATAAAAGGCATAGTTGCTGAAAACAGCAGTACAGCCCGGCTAGAACAGTGCACGTAAATGCACTTAAGTTTGAACAGTAAGTGTAATTTTCCTTATTTTCAAATTAAAGTAACATATATACTCTGCAATAAAAGGCATACTTTCTGGAGACAGCAGTGGAGTCCAGATGGAACACTGCAGTTGTGCACTTAAGTTTGAACATTAAATGTAATTTTCCTTTTTTTTAACTTATATTTACACACAGTCATGGATAACAGGCATAGTTGCTGCAATTATATTTAGCTAACATGCCTACCCACCTACCTATTATATTTAGTAGCCATCCTAGCTATTAATTATATGCTAACCTACCTAATTATTTACTAGCAAACCTGGCTATTAATTCTATGCTAACCTTCCTAATTAATTATTAGCTAACCTAGCTATTAATGCTATGCTTACTTACCTAATTAATTATTAGCTAATCTAATGCTAGCTACACCCTCCCTCCAGCGCTGAAGGAATCAGAAGAAAGAAATTATTTTGTTTCTTCCAACAATGTAGGGAGAGGAGATACTGATCATATTACAAGTCTGTGACACAGTGCTTTTCTTCTGGCTCCTAAATAGCAAGTACGGAAAACAGGCTGCATCCAGATTATATAAATTTGAGTGTCTGTCCCCATGGAAGGCCAGATTGGCCATATATTAAACACATCACAGATAAAGTAGATATTCATAGTTTTTTGTAACATTTGGCCACAGGCATAACCAAGGTGACTGCCTCTCCAATAGCTGCCAGGATTGCATTCACTATTCTGTGCATCAATCACTTCTTCTCTCTACCCTTCTACAAACAGCCCCTTCCCACTTTCCCCACTGAAAGAGTGTGAAAGAATGAGCAAATAAATTAATTGGTTTCAATTAAAAATTTGAAATTGTCATTCTTTAGTCAGTCACTTTGTTTACTTTCCGTTTAATATATAATTTAAACTTGAATCTCATGAAACAAGTGATTTTCGAGTAATTTCTAATTCTTTATTAAACTAATATACAAGTCTGTTGCCAAACAATGTGTTGGAAATCTCTCTTGCATCCAAGAGGTTGGGGGTATAACCATTATTTGGAGGGCTCCAGTAAAAAACATTATTTTGGGCTCCCAACACAAAAAATATTTTCACCGAGGCATATCTAGTCTAGAACCTATTGGACTCCGGGACAGATAGGGTATCCTTGGATTCTCCACCCTCAGCACCCCCTGTAGTTATACTCATGCAAAAGATTAATAAATCCAAGTTATTTTTGTGCTAGTTCCCCATTTAATTATTACATGTCGTTTTATTGGGGGTACAGCACAATGACTTCTTTCCTCATTCTCTGTATTTTTCTTTTTTTCCCCCATCAGTTCACCTAGAACACATTTATGTGGGCATCACATTTGTCCTTTGGGTGTTAACTTGTACTACAGAATGTATTGCCAGTCATTCAAAATGCTGAACTTATTTTTTGATGACTTCAGTATAAAACCATCTTAGTATCTTACTGAACTTGCACTGAACATTGACTGCAGTGTGGGAAAAAAATGACCCTGGCTTTCAACTACGAGGTTTCATGGAAATGATAAAGAAGATTGTTACTGTACACGCTCAATAGTCCCATTTAGAGTATAATCTCAACACAGTGTCTATTACACCCACACACACACATGCCCTGAGCCTGGTGATGGCTTCTGGGTAATCTTCACACTCTTTTATAGAGCTAGAGATAAATGTTCTTATATGCACATTTTTACCAAGAATGGGCTGACAGTCTGTTGCAGAAAATATTCTGCAACATTTTGGAAAGATGCATAATATTACAAAGTTTAACTATATTTGAATGTCAGAGGTGTACACAACAGATTGCTTGCTATTGTTATCATGTTTTTTCTCATTTCAGTACTAGCGATGGATTTTTATTGTTCTTGCATTATAATCCATGGCAAATGTAAGGTACAGTTAAAGTGAGAGTAAACCTCATTTTTGACAACATTTTCATCAAGTTTAAAATATGTGAAGCCATATTGTCTATATTTTTTATTTTCACTTATTTACATTTATTTCACTGAAAGGGAGCTCCCCTGGATCTGTGTTTCCAAAAAGCTTTCCGCCAGATACTGTGAAATTACGAATAGTAACAAAATGTAACATTTTCCCTGCAGCACTGAGTTCTCCTTATGATGTATTTTAATAGACTGGAGGCAGTATTTCCTGCAGCTGGGTGCGTGTTCATTATGAGTGTTCACTATCCATGCTTCAACTGTCCCTGACTGAAAGTTTTCTGTAAAAAGAGATGCAGGGAGCTCACTGTCAGGACATAAACATTTGAAAAAAGTTAAGATGAGAAAAATAATACAAAATATAAGCAATTTGAATATACATATTATACACTTGCAGTGTATGTAAAGTAAAAATGGAAATTTACTCTCACTATAAGGGAAAATTATATATATTTTTAAATTGATGTTAAATCCCTTAGAAGCTATCTCCAATGCAATCAAAAAGTTAAAATATTTGTGAATGGTGTAATAGTTTATTTCTCTTACTCTGGTAATTTATACATTCTTAATTCTTTTTAATATTGGGTATTTAATTGCTAAAAACAATAGACTTCCCCATAGACATCAACCGACAGTGCAAAACAATCAGTACAATGGTGAAACTGTATCATAGAACATCTCTAGGCTTCTGCTCTGTCACCAGGGGCAGTCAGGTTCAAGCCACACTCACGTTATTACCTAAAATAACAGCCTCCAAAATTGCCAATGGTTTAACCCTTATTGTGCCACTCTGGCACTCAATAGGTTTAAATAGGACTTTTAACCCCTTGAACACTAGAGAGGCATTCATAATATGTTGAAGATCTCTATTACATTCATGGAGTTAAAACTCAGTGCAAATCGTTATTTGCTTCCTATGGTGCAGTTGGTTTGTACCAGAACTGTTCCAGTCTATAAGTCTCACCATGATCGAGAGCTGAACAGAACATCTGGGATAGGAGTTGTGAATTTCCTGAATGCAGCTCTGGTCCAGGAAAACAGTGCAGATGCTGGCACCAACCACATGAGATGATTTCTCTGTTTACCTGTTATTGATTCCATGGCAACGTCAGGCTTTTATTACGCTGAAAAAAAGGAATTCAGAAAGAAATATGGCATTTGAGTAATATTAAGCATCCTCTAGAACAGTGGTTCTCAATCTTTTTTCCTCAATGCACCCCTAAAATGCGATCTTGAATTTTGGGGGACCACTAAATATTTATTTAATTGTTCAAGGCATAATGAAGGGCAGAAATAAATCGTAAGTAGTTATTCTTATGTCTCACATTCAGAATAATCAAAACAAACATTTTGTGAATAACAGTTTCCATAAATCTGCCCTTGAAACGCAACATTAGAGAGTGTCATTATCAGATCATAGTACTGTATAGTTATGTCAGTAAATACTCATACAAATGACTTAAATTGTACATCACCTACAACTATTTGCTACATGAAATCATATGAATAATTTACATTAACATGTGGTGAATATATAAATAACATGTTAACCTTTATGCCAGCACATAGAGTATAGGATTGAAGCTACATTTTAAATCCAGGGGAAAAACAGACATAGCAGGATCCAGGGATGGGAAGCCAAACCTAGGGACTGACCATGGAAATTAGGGACAGTTGGAAGGTTTGTTTCAATCACGCAGCGTGGGTAATTGTATGTTCTCACCCTCATTTTGTATAGCACTACAGAATATGTTGGCGTTGAAGCAATACAGGATAATAATAATAGTTACCACCATTGTATGAGTTCATTGTTATCTCTGGGATGTATGTGCCGAGAAGTGGAGACATCTTATATCAGATTAACTGAATTTAATGGAATAACCCCAAGCCTAAAGTATCAGTTAATTGATGCAGATTGTATAGTAGGAAACACTGGACTCTCTCACCCTGAGAAACTGTTTCTGTACTCTGAGACCTTGAGATGTGTTTCAAAACCCTGAGTCTCAAGGTCAAATCCTGAGAATTCCTGGGCATGAAAATTGTTATGACATTATTGGGCAAACCAACTGCACCATAGGAGACAAACTCAATTTATCATTGATTCAAAGAAGTTTTGACCCTTTGAATGTTGAAGGTATAGAAACCTTTATTTTAACTTTATATATTCTGCAAAGTGCATGATATATAGTGTTACATTGTCTATGCTTTCTTTAATCTTCACCTATTTTTTTACACTCTTATGTCCCTGACAGTGAGCTACTTGGATCTCAGTGTCAAGAGAGTGTTTTGATCAGTCACTCAACAAAGCATAGTGTAATACAAGGTTACATTGTCCCTGCAGTGCTGAATGCTCTATGTGCTGTTCTGTTTACATTGCTTTGTGGGCACATGCTGCGGCCCGGATGAAGGTCTTACTCTGGAGGTGCGGGCTGCTTGGGACGCCGTGCCAACGTATAAGGGAGGTTAACAGGGTTCACCTTCCCCGGGTAGATCCCAGACCTCGTACCGGGCTAGTAGCCTCCTGCAGCCACCTTGACTCAGCAGAACCCTCGGTCACCTCCACAGCTTCTCTGCCTAGGATGGGGGTCACAAGAACACCCTTGACACCACCCTTCAATAAAGTGACAGGACACGCTTCTTGATCAACCAAGAACACACACTTTATTCCACGCAATTCCAGCACTTTTATGTACAGTTAAACATATTAGGTTAACTTAATCAAGTCTGGTATACAAAAGGCTGTATTCACATAACAATGACATGATTGTAACTTTATTAACTTGTACAAAAGAAAAGACCGTGAGAACTTTGGGACACAATGGGTGTTGGGGCATACAATGGGCCGGGGTAGCCTGATTGAACAATGGGGAGAAGACTTAGAAGTGCCAGAGCCTGAACTTCGCTTCTGGGTCTCAGCCAATGAGAGGCCGAGCTACGGAGTCTTCACAGACAATCCCAGGGCCGCCGACATTTTCCCATGTTAAGTTAATGGCGTCCCTTTAACTCAGTCCCTGGGTCGGCGGCCAATCAGGAAGCGGCCAACGGCCCCATTCTAAGTCAATGGTAAATTCTCCTTAGGCTCGATGTTCGACAGCCAATGGGAAAGGGGCCAACCATTCGCCATGTTATCCCTATGGCGTCCCTTTAACTCCAGCTCCACCAATGGGATATTGGCCGGCCGTACAAAGTCCCCACCGTAGTGTGTCTGCCCCTCACCCCTGTGAATCCCACTCTTCAGCAGACTAGTTGTTCCCGGGATGTTTCCAGGACATTGGTCCAGTAACGGGTCCCTACCCGTTACAGGAGGGAATCCAGTCCACATCCCTTCCACATCGCCAACAAACAACCGTCCATGCTAATGGGTAGATCCCCATCCCCTTGTATCACTAATTCTTTGCTAACATGTAGGGATGGCGAAAATTTTTACCTCAAACTGAAATCGGTGAATAATGGCAATTTCCGCTTGGTGAATAATTTCCTGCAAAAATTGCCGTTTTTCTGCTTTCTCCTGCCTTTTCCACCCATTGAAATCAATGGGAAGAAAAATTTTTCTCCACCACAGGAAAGTTTTCTACAGCTATATAAAAGGCTGTCAGGCTCTCACAGCAGCCATTCTGTGTTTGTGAGAGGAGAGAGCAGCATGTTTTTGAGCTAAAGAAGATCGACAAATAAAGGGGAATTGAAGCTTAGTTTAGGGAGTCATTTAGGTAGGACATTTGTTCTCTGTATTAGGGGAGTCTGGGGGCACTCTAGGGAATAAAAAAGGAGGAAGGAGGTTGACCCCCAAATACTCCATAATCCCATGTGACTGACAGGCAATTCACCAACCTATTTGCTTGTTGATCTTGTTGTTATTATCCCTGTGCTGGTTGGGAAAGTCTGGGGAAAGACATTGTTGATTTTGTTTTTCAGTTATAATTTTTTTTGGACAGACTGTGATAAGACAACAAAAAATACAATAAAAATAAAATAAAATAAAAAAGAATAAGAAAATGAAATATCTTAGGTGACAGTGACAGACAGCTGACTGGGCTTAGGCAAGGCATCACACAGCTTCCATTAGTTGTGTTGTGCACTGCACAGTAAAAAAACACAGTGTAGTTGAAGAATGTCCAACAAACGCACAAGGGGAAGAGGGAGGGGTGGAGCAGTGTAGGGACGTGAGAATAAAGTAGTAGTCCAAAATCCTACTGCAGCAATGGTTGTTGCAGTGTGTGCAATCAATGATGATGATCCCTCTACGCCAAGGGAGGATGCAGTTTGTCAAGGTCCCAGCAAAACTAGTTACAGCAGCACCAGTGCCAGTAGAAATATAGACCCATACAAGAAGAACACTGAAGACAACAACAAGTCACATTCAAGTGTTGATGATGCTGGCAATATCATAATAGAGTAAGGTGTAGCAGCTGAACCGCCTGCTGCGTCAGACAGTGAGACACCAAAACACCTGTCCTCAAAGTAGTAGCGAATTTTGTTACAGTAAAAGTAAAAAGAAATTGTTTGAGACCTCTAAACGGTTAGAGGAATATAAAGGTAGTAGTGGGCAAGAACTGTCAGGTGATGCTGATGCTGCTGAGGATGACCTAATGATGACTGATGATGATGCAAATCTATAATATATCCCTCAAGCATCCTTCTCTTGTTCAGATTCCGATGAAGTTGAGAGTGAGGATGATGACAGGGCTATAAGGTTAGCAGAAAGTCAAAGGCTGTATCTTACACCACTTTTAAGGAGCAGTGTGCCTGTCTATAAAGTGTTTGAGAAAGCCATTGGAAAGTCTGACCCTGGACAAGTACAGATGTCAATAAGCACACAGTCACCCTATCAGTAATCCTCGGCATCACCGCCTCTTCAAATTCCAAGTCCCACTCAGCCACACACACCTGTTTTGAGTACCCAGCAACGGCAACACAAGTTAACATCCACAGTGTTAGATATGACAAGTACCTCTGGTTCTACTGCTGTAAGTGCTGCACCTTTGACACCTGGTAGTAGTGGCAGTAGAATTACATCAACATCCAGTTCCAGTAGTTGTAGTAGTAGCATAAATCACATATGACAAAGTCAGGACAAATATATTAACAGCAGCACAGATGAGGAGGTGGAGGATGGATGTGAAGAAGGGTTGCCACCATCTACCCTACTTGGGACCACTGCTATGACCAATAAGTAATGTGTGTCAATAATCTGAGGAGGATATGACAATGGTAAAAATACATACACAAATCACACCATGCCAGTCCGCAACCACCACTAGAATACACATCTGCCACATTGTAGGTTGTAGGTTGTACTTTATTTTTTTCATTGCTTGACATCATCATGAATATGTGCCAGTGCCACCTAAGCAGGAGGTTAGTGTTGTGGGCAAAGGACAAATGCATTCTGCATGCTAACACATTTTTCAAGCCATATTTTGCTGTAGGACTCACATCTATGACTTTCAACCACTTATTTCTAAACTTGAGCCCTCAGAAGAAGTAATATTACAGTGAGAAATGTAGTACCTATAGGAAATATAGGTGAAAAATTGTTAAAATAGGTGAAAAACGTGTTAACATAGGCAGGCAATTTGTTAAAATGAGCGAAAAGGAGGAAATTTTTGCATAAGCATAAAGGCAAAATTTTTCGTGAGAAAAGCAAAAAATCTGCACGTTTTCGCGAAAACCCATGCAGGAAATTTTTCACACTTTTCACCTACCCCTACCCATATGGTGATGTGTGTCTCTATAGTCAAGGTAATGTGTTCACCACTCATCTCCAGACACACATTGCCACTGCATCGACCTTTAGTGCATCTCCCCACTGCTGTTTTTGGTGCTATCTGCATCTTCACTGCTCCTTCCCTTCCCTCCGCAACACATCAACAACTTCATGTGAAGATGTTATGCTAAAGATCAGAGTCTGTCCCCCTCCACTTGCATCCCTAATTCTTAGCGAATAAGGCAATGTGTGTATATATTGCCTAGTTCATGTGCTCACCACACATCAACACACACACAGAACCATAAAATCCCCCCCCCAAGTCTATGTTGTTTGATAACACTAGATGCAATAAATTATTATTTCTTGTGGCACTCCAACCATCTGTGACATGTAGATGTCCCTAAGCATGATGCTCACTATAATTTTATGGTAATTTCTAGACTTGTTACACATAAATTATTTAAAAAAAGGGAATCCTGCCTCACGTTACAATTTCCCAAATCATATTTGTTAATTCACATGGCAACATGCAAGATTCAAAGCTGCCTATCTATGCTCACAAACCACAGCAAGCATGCATGGTTACTAAAGCAATATTAATAAGCACCCAGTGATCTAAATTCATCTGAACCTGAATGCATGGTTGAGCAGGGTGGCTTCTGCAGCATACATTTAATAGTCCCAGATAGATGTAGTCCTAACAGTGCAAAAGGATCCTAAATTTGCATTTACCTCTCTAGGGGTTAAAAGCCTTATTAACATCAATGGGAAATTTTATGTTATCCCTATGGTATAGTTGGTTTGTTCACGAATTACTCTAGGTGGTCTGCGTAGTACATGGGTAGGCAACTTGTGGCTGTCCAGCTTATCTTGTGTATGCCTAAGAAATTATACCTCTAACCTTCTAAGTTTTAGCATGTTAACCCCTTAACTACTGCCCAATCCATGGGTGGGTGGCCATTAAGGACCACAGCATGGTGCTGTGCTACCATCCCAGAATTCCATGACATGCCAGGACCGCCTGTCCTTAAACATCTGTAGTGGTTTGAAGGTCCTGGCATGTCACTGGACGTTAAGGTGTTGAAGATTCCTAGAAGACTACTTAGAACACCTCTGGGTTACAGCAAGCAGGTACATATTGCCTAGAATCCACTTCCTGATGAACATTAAGGGTTATAAGTCAAAGATCTCAAGGTCATCTCATTTTGAAAGTTCCCATGTATGTTAGTACATTAGTCTCATTCTGTAGATACAACTCATTTTATGCCCATCAGTGGCTCTGTGTGCCAAAATATCTTTAAAATTAATATCAATCTTTAACTGTAAAAATTATGAGGAATTCAGACTTTACAGATTACTTAAAAAGGACCCGGCCACAGATTACTGTTTAAACATGTCTTAATTGGCTTCTAAGCAACATCCTTATTCTGATCCAGGATTTTTAGCACTTATTTGTCCTTTGAAAGTAGGGAGGAATTCTTGGCTCCATGTTCACTGGCTGCTGCACAGGATCTACTTGGCTTCCTCTGGTCAACATAACATAACAAATAAGTACGAAAGCTAGCTATAAGACTGAACTTAATTGACCTGGACATCTAACATGTTGTGTAAAGTTAGCTAAAAAAGCGTATGGGTAAATGAAGCTTGCATAAACACAGATACAAATGTTTCTGGCCTTTTACAAAGATATGCATGATTGCAGAATTACACAATACAGTCAGAGAAACACCAGCTGGACATTGAGGATCATTCAACTCTATCCTTAAATGGTTCCTTTTGGGGAAGAGTAAACCGATTCTGTAAAGTTAGTATTCATATGAAAGAGTGTCAGTCAAGACCCAAAACACAGTTTATGCAGCAGGTGTATTGTTGCTTGTTTCATTTTTTATGTTAACTAATCAGAATGCTTAAAAGTGTCACCTGATAGTCTGAGAAATAAAAAGATCAGGTTCACATAACCTCAACCTGATTCTAAACAGCTTCCTGTCTGGGTTCCAACTACTTTAAGCTACAAAGACTCCCCCACAAATGACGTACTCAAAAGAGAAATCCACAAGGTAGTAACAGTACACTTAATTTGGCAAACATATATAAAAAACAGAAGACCCTAATAGATCTCAAAATAGCCAGAGTAAATGTGATAGAAGAACATGCAGGGCTATTTAGAGATACATGATGCAAACATGAGAAAACATCACCAATTAGCAGCATAATACAAAATGCATTCGGATATAATCAGTTAAAAGTAGTAAACACACACATACACCATTGTACGCGAGTACTCACATACTCACAAACATACTCACAAATAGATCACCAAGTATAGGCATGAGCATATGATAAAATGCTATCAGATATAAGAAAATGCAACCTTAATAAAGTGCAGGTAATTCCACCATAAGTCCAACTACACAAACTGCCTTGTCCTCACTGGCTAGAGCAAGGGTCCCAAGTGCAGAAACGCAAAGGGGAAGAATGAAGGGTGCCCCTTGTGCAATTACCCAATGGGGAGATGCACTAAGGTGTGATAGGAAGGTGATAAAGTGGAGAAGACTTCTCCAATGATATTGCTTCTCCAATTCCTATGTTATTCTATGGAGATTATGCACTAAGATTCCTCAAGTGGGAGAAATCTTAGTGCATAGGCTCCATAGAATAACATACAAACTGAAGAAGTTCTATCACTGTAGAAGTCATCCCCATTTTATCACCTCTTTATTACACCTTAGCGCATAATCCCCAGTGTGTGTTATACGGCCACCAACAGAAAACACCTCTCAGTAGAATAGTCACAAAAGTAATGGCTGAGGTCTAACATATGCAATCCTCAGCAAATCAAACAAATAAAACAAGTAGATTAATTCCCACATTGATATGAAGGCAGCGCCTCTCCAAGACACACCCTCCAACGTCGGTATGAATATACAAAATAAGAAAAGAGTGCCAGTGGTGCTATATCTCTCCACAAAGTAACATTAAAGCAATAACAATTGCACTCATATAGTCTGGTGGTCAGATGGGAATATTGCTAAGATCTGAAGGACTCATTCACAAAGATAAAAGGCTGTCTCCATTCAGGACATAGATACACTGGAGCAAAGAACAACAGCTGCTCACCATGTTCCAGTTCTTCTAAAGTGTATTTATAATAAAAAATTTTAAAAAAAAATGAATCTAAAAGAAATAAAGGCCACTTACATGTTTCACGCCTGAAACGCCTCTTTATCAAAGGCTATGAGCTAAGGGTCCAAAGTGCTGCACCCAATGAGCATTTCACATCCCACTTCAACAGAGGTGATGAATCATAGAACATGGTGGGCATCATGCTCTTTGTAAGACGCTGGGCATTTAAATGGCGCATATCGCAATCTATGGAAGAGCTGGGCAAACTCTTGTTCTCCGGCAGTTGGGGACTACAACTTATCATCCTTAACCAGTCAACAGCTATTAGGGATTTGGGGGTTGTAGTTCCCAATGACTGGTGAGCCAAAGGTTGCCTACCCCTGTCCTGTAGGAACACACTTAGTAAACAGCCTCAAAACAGCTCCTATCAGCCATTTGATGGGGAAAGGACATAAAACTGATCCCTCTGCTGGTATGGGGTTGGGCTAAAGATGAAAGTCTGAGGCTCACAGCCGCAGGCCTCATTTCTTGTACATGCTGTTTTCAATAGACAACTGTTGTAGGGGAATTAGCCCCCCTATAATTTTTATATGATTTATATGCTTTCTACCCATAACCCTATTGTATTCTGCATATAGCTATTCTTACATGGCACACAAAGGGTTACTATATACATGTATTTTTCTAGCCATGGCAGAGACTGCTAGAACATATTCTTACTTTATCTGTACAGACTTATTGTAATATAACTGTCTGCCCTAACTGATAATTGCCACACATCCCCTATAGCTCCTAGAAAGGTGAAGTAGATGGATAGACAGTTGTCCTTTTTACCCCTGGGCCTCTAGAAAGCAGAAGTATACCACTGGCTGCTTCTACCTAAGACCCCTAGCAACAGGTCCAATAGCCAAATGCTATATCCATCTCCAAATATGGTCTTTCTGTGCACAAGCCAAATGCATGTTTCTCACCTCCTTGGCTCATGCCAAGAGAAAAGGTATTTATTGAGTGGCAGGACCCCTATAAGTTAGTAGCGGACAGATCAGGTTACATGACACTCTAAGTGAACAAGACTGACTGGTATGTGATTCCTCTATTATGGCAAGCAAAATGTTATAATTATCTTACACTCTGATAGTTGGATTTTGTAATGTAATGTAACTTGATTTTATTTTGTTATTGCTAAGTTTTTTATTTGCTTGATATCTTCTAGCTATCTAATAAACATTTGCATGATATATATATAGACTCTGTAATCCTTTTTATTGTCCTTATATTACTTGTATAAGGCCAGTCTACAGAAATAACTTTGAGATATTACGCACCCATATTTAGGATAGGGAATAATTTTATCTCATAACTTTCTCTGGGACAAGAGAAAGAACCCACACTTAGCACTATTTTATCACTAGGTTCATAACTCTGTCACACAACAATGGCTGGATTTGAAAATCCATCAATTTCAGTCTATGGAAGCTGCATCTACAGCCCCAGGAGACTCAACAATGAGACTTCAAAATGTCATAATTCAGTCTCTCTCATGAGATTAGCTGGACAGCTATGGTCCACTTTTCAGACACCTGATAAATTCTTCAGCTGATCTGTCAGGGCCCACATTGCAGCCCAAGGTTTCCTCTTCAGGTATGCTCCCAGAGGAACAAACCTGCCAAGAGGGCACTATATTTGTGCTTGTTGCCTTTTAACCCTTTGAGTCCCCAAGCGGCATCCAACACATTGCAATGCAATGCATTGGATACGTCTCTTGCACTCAGTGTTAAAATAAAATGTACTCTCATTAGCATACACTGTTCTGTAGTAGGAATGGGTGACACTTTTTATCTCAAAAGATAAACATGCAAAGCATGTCCCAATGTGCGGGAAAATTCCAGTGAAAAATGTCAGTTTAAAGCCTTTTTTGACTTTCTTCTTCCACTTTAAATAAATGATAATAATATAACCCCCCACCACCACCAATATGTGGAGAGTTTCCCCCATGTAATCCCATCATGCTAGTATTTAAGGGGTGCCAGTGTTTTGCCTAAGCAACTATTTTACATTTTATACTTAATTGTTGTTTTTAATATTTTTAATTGTATTATCAATTGTTCAGGGAACCTTTAGTTATACAATTATCTTATTTTTTTATACTTAATATTTACATACAGAGATTATGTTACATAGGTGAAATTATCTGGTTTATCAGATTTCTCCCTATCGACCTATAACATCACCGGCAGGGCGAAAATATGTTATTATTTATTTTTCTTAAATTCTAATAGGTGTATTTAACTGTGTAAATCAATATATATTTAACAATATTTTTAAAAATTTGGTACATATATATATTTTAGCTTTCTATTTTGTACATTTATATTTGCACATTCTGTCTCGTATTCTTCTGGCGTCACATCCCTATGGAGTATAGCTACAATTCACCGTAAGGAGTGTTTAATGCAGATTGTATGTGTTTTTCATATTGAGTACATAGGTCATGGCTGCAGTATGGATGTCACTATTGATAGGATAGTCATGTATAGTTTTTAGCATCTTTAGCCAGGTATGATTTACTCATCCTTCAGCCAATGGTTCACTAGGAAAATGCCGCCCACTATTGGGCAACCAACTAAACGGTGCAATAAACATGTCTCCAGCATGAAAAGGGAGACATGACAATCTCGCCTGCATCAAAAAGGCGAAATTGTCATGTCGCGTGCTGATTTGCAAGCAATGTAAATATACCTTGCTAATGTGTCTGGGTTCATTTTTAAAAAGTCATGTATAGCAGCTGCATTAACCATGCCGCCATGTAAAAAATGGCGACATGAGAATCTCTCATTGCATAAAAGCGCAAATTTCTCATGTCGCCTGTTTAAAGGTCGCTACCTTTAAGCCTTGTGCACTGTGGTTCGAAGGGGGAGAGAGCGATGGGCAGTGCTTTGCAACACTTTTATTTTCTTTGCAAAGCATGTGTCCACGCTCTGTTTTTTTTTTTTAATGTTCTTTCTGCATTCAAAGAAGGGAGCGTAAGTAGAGAGAGAGATGGGCAGCGCTTTGTTACATTGGGAAGAGTAAGTGCACAAGGGGAAGCATACTTAAACTTTGTTATTCCCACTTTTATTTTCTTTACATGTTGCATGCTTATTGTTTAATTGCGCACTGAGCTTGAAGGTAGCAACCTTTAAACAGGCGACATGAGAACCATGCGCCTTTATGCAATGTGAGATTCTCATGTCAACATTTTGTACACAGCGAAATGGTTAATGCAGCTGCTAGCCACGCAATATTTTATACACAGCTTGTTAAAAGGATACATGTGTCTGTATTAGCTGAGTGTAGTCCCGTTCTCCTTCCCCTCACTGTATTCAGATCAAAATAATAAAAAAATCATTGTGAGAAGAGCAGGTTCAAGAGTAACCCAGCAAAAGCCCCAAAGAATGAAGCACAGGTTACATATCTGCAAGCTGGTTACATATCTGCAAGCTGCAAACTGGTCAGATGTATATGCATGCATGTGTTATACCAGCTTGCTGTACATTTAACGTCTGCTTCAATCTTTGGGCCTTTTGCGGAGTTGCTCTGGTACGTGCGTTTCTCACAATGATTTTTTTATTATTTTGATCTAAGGACAGTGAGGGGAAGGAGAACGGGACTACACACAGTTAATACAGGTATATTTACATTGCTTGCAAATCAGCAACACTTAAGCCCGCAACATGACAATCTCACCCTTTTGATGCGGACGATATTATCATGTCGCCCTTTTCATGCTGTGACATGTTTAATGCATAGTTTAGTTGGTAGCCCAATAGTGGGTACCTGGGAATTTGTGTTTACACAGTGATTAGCACAGACATAATGTATCGTCATCAATTTAATTATTGTAGCTTATGTAGCATATATGCATGTTTTTTATTGTTTCACATCAAAAATCATAGATATTCTAATTCAAACCTATTAGATCTCACTCCTTAAGATATTATGAATTTGTTTATTGTATGTACCTTCTCAGAAGGCTTCACTGATTGGATACGTCATTAATGATTGAGAATGTTATAAATTTAAAATAATGAATGTATTTCAATTGTTTAATACATATAGTCACACTGAAGGGCATTTTGTGAACTACATTGATGAAATGTAGTATCTAGGATGAAGTATATTATCAGGTTTTCTAATTGAAGGGAAGTTGTAATTGGCTACTTGTTATTTAAATATGTGAATTGTAACACCAGTTCTTGCAAATACTAATCCCGAGGAAACGGCTGTATGCAGCTGAGAAATGCATTGTGGGTTTAGAATACTGTCATACATATTTGGTGAGTAATCATCAATAGAAACATAGAATTTGATGGCAGATAAGAACTATTGGGCCCATCTAGTCTGCCTATTTTCCTACTGTAAAAACCACAAACTTTATTTGGTCCTTGGCCTTGTCTTATGTTCAGGATAGCCTTATGCCTGCTTAAATTTCATCACTGTATTAACCTCTATCACTTCTGCTGGTAGGCTAATCCACTTATCGACCATACTCTCAGTGAAGTAAAACTTTTTTACATTACATCTGAGCCTCTGTCCCTCCAGTTTTAAACTATGACCTCTTGTCCGAACATTTCTCCTGTTTCTATATGTACTTTCTTCCTGCACTTTGTTGAATCCCTACATTTACTTGAATGTTTCTGTCGTATCCCCTCTCTCTCTCTTCTCTCCTCCAATCTGTACATATTCAGATCCTTCAGTCTATCCTGATATTTCTTATCCTGTAAACCATTCATCATTTTAGTGGCTCTTCTGCGGTCTACAATCAGTGAAATAATCCTTTAGATGAGAGCAAGTTGTACACATTTTTCTTAAGTGTCCTGTATGTTGTCAGTCTGTGGGAGGGAGAGAGAGAGAGAGAGAGAGAGAGAGAGTGACAGCAGCTGGATTTTGGATGCTAGCTAGTGTATGAAGACAGGCAAAAGAAAGGGGGCTGGAGTTGCTTGATAAGGTAGCCATTTATCTGGGTATGGGTGTGAAGAAAAAATAAAAACATTTCTGATGGAAAGGTGGCAGGCAACCACACAGCTGATCTTTCCTACCTGAGTTGAGATGTCTGATTCTGGCTGGGTGTGTCAGATACTATGCAGAGAAGTAATATATAATACATTAATGACAAGACAAAAAGACAATGGGAGAGATGCACTAAGGAGTGATAAAGAAGTGATAAAGCAAAGGTCACTCTAGTGATATCACTTAGCCATGGAACCTATGTACTAACTGCACTTTTTCACTGGGATTCCTGCAGAAGAATTCTCATGCTTCTTTTTAAGTGAACGTTTTCGACCACCCTTACCTCGACTGCTAGAGAGGTTTTCACCACATGCAATGCATTGTAGACTTCTGTAGCATTCTAGACATTTGGGAGTTTTTATTAGTTCTCTATGGTGCAGTTGGTTCCTTCCAGAATTGTCCCACTTCTACTTATTGCATGCATCTGTTGCTAGTACATCTGCTTTCTGCCATTCATTTATGAATATGATACTGTCAAAAATTACACTGCCCACAAGTTCGGTTTCTTGGCCAGGCTGCAGAAACTTTCCTACCCTAACTCATATATGTTACATTGTACATACTTTGTACATAATGTTATTAAGATTGTCCCAACACAGCAAAAGTTTAAACTAAATGGAACTGTTGGAAAGTGAACAGGGAGTGGCTCGCTCAATGTTTGAGATGATAGATCAAGTATTGGAAATGTGCTGGATAGCTAAAAGGAACAACATAATGTGTCATTCTTGGCTGTGCATTACACATTATTATTTTTCACTAGTTGTGAAATAACGAGGGTTATTAAACATCTGTCGCCTACAGTATTCTACAAGTCATGGATGAGTTTAAAAGGCAATCCTTTATAGGAACAATGTGATGTAAATACTGTTGTATGGCGAAAAAAATGTGGACAATGAATTAAAATGAAAGGAAAGAATTTCAATACAGAGGCCAATATATCTCCAAGCATGGGTAAGGAAAGTTCTCATAGGATACTTTTGCAGTGAAATACAGATAGATTTCATTCAATCACAAGGTCTGATGGTAGAACACTGGCTGAAATAAAATATAACTTGCCTGGGTGCCAGTCTCAATGTAGATGTAGATACAAAACGTAGTAAAGTCGCATTCACAGGACTTGTTGATGATCAAAAAAGTGTGATTTATTTGAACTGACATTTCGGGCCAAGTTTGGGCCTTTCTCAAAATTAAAGAAAATAGACACAGAGCCCATTAAATACCCAAGCAGATATGAATGACTATCCATGAACATATCCGAACTTTCAGGACTGATGCATCAGGATTAATTGAATTATGATGCTTTGTGACACACTGGACACCTTACTTTGCTCCCGTGGACTTAATATTTGGTCATTATATTTGAGCTGATGTTCAGTTATCCATTATTTCCTCATCTGTGGATATTGCAGATACAATTTGCTTTCATCCAGTTTATTATGCTTGTCTTTACATGTCTGCATTCTGCATATATTTTTGGGGATCATTTCTTTTTTCTGGGTTGTGTGTGGCCGTCTGGATGCTGGGAGGATTGCGTGGTGCACTACCTTGGTGGTGAGCTGTGCACCCCACCGGCACTCGGAGGGTTAATTCACAGTCAGATATGCCAGGGTGGTCTTCTCTATCATCAGATATTATATTGGGACTTTATCCTTACTATTGCTCTATTTACACGGGGATTATAATTATTATGTCTCATTCTTGGTTCATCAAACCATTCAAGGTCGCTGTATCGACAAGTCTATTCTATTATATTTTATTAAAGTTTTTTGTTCTCTATACAATGATCCTGGCTTTACCGAATCATATGAACATTCAATCCATGCAAATCTCGCACACATCAAACAGGTGAAATTCACATGTTGCGGGCTTAAGCGTTACTCATTTAAACAAAGCGTTGCTCATTGAAACAATATCTTCACCTGGCTTGCAGCCATTGCTCCCATTTCACTGATTTGATCCATGCAGAAAAATTCAAGATAAAGGCATGTTATACAATACAAGGCTTGTGAGATCTTCAAGAGTACTTACACTGTCCTGCTATGTGAAATGTCAGGCGCTATGACAGACACAGAGGTGATTGCCTGGACAAGCCCAAGGTATCAGAAAATAAGTAAACCTTCCTGTTTTGCATCTCATAACCCCAAAGGAAGACAGCCACCACAATAGGAAAAAGCTCAAAAAAACAAACTTTCTGACCAAACCATACTCAAGCCCAGGACTGTGGCCTCCTTTCCATACACCACTAGCCTCTAAAGTTAGCCCAAAAACCGCAACCAGATATAACAGTGAAAAGCTCCAGCTTGCCCTCCACTACTTCCTTACACAGAAAGAAAGATGTATGTTTATAATGGCTCAGAAAGGCTTCCTGTACCAGAATACTCAAACAACATGATGCGGAAGCTGAACTACAGAGACCAAAGGCCAAACACCGCCCAAAAACCTACCCATCAGTATAATGAGACAGGTGAAATTCAACCAACTCAAAAGCACAGTGTCACCTTCATGGAGGCCTGAACCTATGAGACCCATACCTAAAAAATGACCAGCTTGTTAGCCAGCAATCAATCTCAATCCCCAGAAACTTCAGGCACATGATGAGATGAATTGGAGGTAAACTATCTATAACTACTAATGTAATTAAACAAGAGTTTAAACTGTAAGAACTTTGGAATAATTTATATACTAGCACTGGATGTATCAGTGTTTTACTCAAAAGGAAAATCCCTATAACATTCATTTTTTATTAAAAAATGTACTCATCTTTAAAACAGGAAAGACACGGTGAGTGGAGAAGATGGTATTTGTCATGACAGTGAGAGGGATAGTGCTAAAAGTGGGATGAATGTAGAAGGGAAGTGGGTGTTGCTAATCTGGACTCTCTTATCCCTAAACACCCGGCTCTGGAACCAAGTCTCTGTGACATATCCAGTTAATGTCCATATATGGATACAGCAGCTTCCAGGTAACATTGAAGACACATCTAGATTGGTCCCTTATTTGAGGATGAGAATAGAATTTGGTCCACTAGAACATCGGGTCGTCGACTAAAGGTGGTACCATCACATATAATGGGAAAGTTGGTTGTCAGCAGGTAAAGCAATTTGGGTAGAAACACAAGAAGTAGACTTGCTAAAGTGCCATAGGTTGGTTGTATTTGATTCTTTAATTTTTCTCTTAGCGCTTTTTGGCTAAAGTGGATATATTCATGTAATTTTCAACCAGAGCACTCCTTCAATACTGCACTGCCATTTACCATTACCAAAAATGGATCCACTTAATCACCCTGTCATCATTGACATGTGGTTTTACAATCAATAATCCGGGTTTTCATGACTATGGATGGCTTACAATCCAGGTAAAAAGTAATATATAGGTGAGCAGGAAGGAAGGGATTTGAAGGATGGATAATATCTGCTAGCCTGAGTTTTTGGAGGAAAATAAAAAGGAAGTGTACACCTATCCAGGTGAGATGGGAAAGGTATAAAAGAAAACATATGTATTGTCATACTTATGCCCCTTTATGTAGTTATTTTTGTGACTAAAAGCATAGGGTGATAAGTCTCAAGTGTTTTTATTTGTTTTATAACTATTTTAATATATGTTACTGCTAAATGGAGGCTTCTTTTTGAGTAGTCCACATAGTAAGAGTTACCATTAACCATACCCTAACAAACATTAGGAGCAGCGGACTGGGAGAAGTCAACAGTGACAGGCGCACCAGGAACAACTGACTGGGGAAACAATCCAGGGATGGGAATTATATCTGGTTGGTTACTACATGCTATCAAACTCAGAGGCTTGTGAAGCCTCTTCCTCTAGAGAGTAGACACCCGTAAGGGGATATCATAATCTACTGGGACTCTAGTGGGAAAACTGACCATAAAGGTTAGAGGTGCTTTTGCGCTGTGTCTGTTTTTGTTGTATTTTGCCTGCAGTTTCCTGGTACCAATAGCAATGTGACTGAGTGACAAAGGCTACAGCTGCATCCATCTTAAAGTGGAACTACCACCCAATATAAAGTAGCCCCCCCCCTATAATTAGGTACATGGTGACAAGCTTCTTAATAGAGTTATTATCCTGTTTCTTCAGAGATCAACGGCCAGGCTTGCATGCAGACATCTTGGCTTAGAGACGTCTGTGCGCCTGTGCTGTCCATCCCGGTCTCCTCTAGGAGGCATTGCATGGAGCCGAAAGGCACAGGACGGGACTGACGGCGCATGCACGCAGATGGCTCTAAAGCAAGAAGCTTGGCCGTTAGTCTCTGAAGAAACAGGATTACTTCAAATCATGGTACTTGTGGTAGATAACAACACTATTAAGAAGCTAGTCACCATATGCATAATTATTGGGGGGCGACTTTATATTGGGTGGTAGTTCCGCTTTAAAGATCAGAAGATATCTGAGATCCAAATGAAAGTCAGACTGATACTGGATTTATTTTCAAATCTGTGATATATGTTTTTAGAGGTGAGTTAAGTAGTACAGGAAGGTATATAGGGAGGTGTTACTGGTGTTAGTACTTTACCAACACTGTTACCTCTCTTACTGAGTTTCTTTTTTGCTTCCAGATATGTTGTCTTGCTTATCAATCGTTTGATTGCCAGAGAAGTATCCAACACGTTTCTACTCGGTGCAGTGGATACCTCTCTGCTACTCAAATGGTTAAATGTACAGAGATGCAAATAATCGGAGTTTACATATGTACTTTCTGTCCTTTTAAATCCAAACATGAACAGAGTTGCAGTGTCCCTTTAACTGTAATTTAGGTAAGTATGAATAAAAAGCTGGAATCAAACAAATCAAGAAGAAATCAGTGCATTCCTTTCCTAATCCATTTTTATTATTTCCACATGCAGCCTAATTCAGGCCTTCTAGTCATTGTTCATTCCATTTGGGGTTTAGTTGTGCTAGTGCTTAATTACCATGCACAGTGATTGCTAGCTTTGTTCACTTCCAGGAAACATCCTTATTCTGAGTACTATAACTCCATTTCTCATTTATGGCAATCAAAGTGACAAGTAATTACTAATAAATGGACTTTCACATATAAACTTAAACAGGTGGTGTCCAGTTTTGGTCCTTTGCCATTTTGATGCTAGAGATGTCTCCAAATATTACTTCACAAAGTTGCTTTATTCAACAGTTATTACAGCTCAAACTGTCATGAAGTGGTATAGCTGTTACAATCAAATGTGGTTCTCCTCTCCCATAGAATGCAATAGAATGACAGTCTGGAAACCTGGGGGGAGAGATGCACTAAGCAGCAATGTTATGGCGATATGTGTCTGGGGAGTACATCGCCTTGGAGACGTAGACACACATTGCTATATGCAGTATGAATTAGGAATGCAAGGGGAGGTGGGAAGAATTTGAACTGCTGACATAGTGTAAGGGATGTCCTCCCTCACAATTATCTAGCAGTTCAACAACTATGAATTCTGAGTGCATCCTTCCTGCTCTCCCACTTGCCTACTTCAGTACCACAAACAGCCCCACAAACCCTTTCAGTGCCATAGGGATGTGCGTTACATACCTCTGGGGCACTGGAAGGGGTAAATAAGTTGTAATATAAGTGTTGTTCTTAACCCCTTGTGGACCAGAGGGATGTGCAATTTGTTGAATATCCCACTGGTCTACAAGAGGATGAGCAAAACTCTTATACAACTTGTTTCTCTTTTCAGTGCCACAGGGATATGCAATACACATCCCTATGGCATTGAAAGGGTTAAGGGAGTACAGCTGCTGTCTCTGCTCTCCAGAGTAGAGACAACAAACTGTCCTCTGGCTCCCTAGGGAGCTACAAGGAGAACTGTGAACTCAGACAACAGATGCAGCTATCGGAGCTTAGTGAATGTGGAGAAGTGCCATTTTAACATTTAAACACACCCAATGAATACAACAATGGCTCATTAACCTGCATTTCCATATGCACATGAACCATTGTCTAACAAAACTGTAAATCTGTCGAAGGCATGGCGGATTCATGGTGATGTCAGCAGACTGTGCCAGATTAGTGGTGGATTTACAAGGATATGAAGGAGAAGACACCTTAGTGCTTGCTGTCGTTATACCATGGATACCACTTCACCACCATATCACCACAGTTTCTCATTCCTTTAAAGGCACCTAATAGTCGTGGATTTAAGCACATCCTTATTAGAACCCAGATGATCAATTATAAATAGTGAGCCACATATAAGTTTGTCTGTAAATTAAAGAAACACTGACACCTAAATGAAATGACTTTATATAAATTACCATATCCTGTGCTTACATCCACCAGCTGAAAAATTTTGTTATTTTATGTTAGATACTGAAACCTATTCCTAAATTTGCATTTTAATGCAAATGTATAGATATAGCATGGCTTAAAATGTGAAGTCCTTTGCTACTAGCCAGACCTGAAAAGTTACTCGCCACTGCAATCCATAACATACCCACCAGGGCTGAATTTCTACTCGCCAGGGCTAAATTTTCACTCGCCATTGGCTGGTGGCGAGTAGAAATTTTGAGCCCTGGATATAGTTTGGTTAATTGTTTGTGCAATGCTAATGCTGTTAATATATTGAGATTCGCACCCACTGCAGTTATATGTACAAAGGCTGGTATATTATCTCATACCATTTACAGACATAAAAACACTGTCACTTCTAAGGAAACCTCTCATATTAATCAGAGTTTTGGAGCCCTAGAAAAAACAGATTTGGCAGCCCCCACAGAACACAGAGAAAATGTTGACATACAGATTATTCTGAGATTTTTTTACAGATGCCAGCATGTGTACATGGTACTTACATGTGTATAACGCCAGATCATTTGTATGTGTTATTGTTCTGTAACACCTCTATTTAAATTAATGAGCATTTAGGGATTTTTACTTGGATTCTATAGAGCAGTTGTTCTGCCCCAGATTTACTTCCTCTGCTTTCATACATAAGGTCCTAGTTTTTATCATGTCATTACACCTCCCTTTTGCTTAGCCAAAATAAAGCAAATAAAAACAGTCAAATCAGGTTTTTTACCCTGCAGTGTTTAAAGGGACAGTAATGGTTCACAATAAAAGCAGCTATGATTAATCTTCATAGTATTTGGGCCATGGAGAGCTTTATTTCAATACCATCAGAGTTGTAGTTCAAGAGTAATTGAATGATAACGTATCCTCCTCCTGCCCCTTTTACTGATGTAACACTGCTCACCTCAGAGCAGCAAGACTGTCCAGATGGATCGCAAAGAGGGACAATCTTCAGTGAGCCTAAGGAAAAACCTGTCAAGGGGGAGGGTTTTCATTGTTCTCACAGTAAGAAGATTGTCCCTTGCTGTGAACTGTCTGGTCTGTGGACCAGATTCCACATCTAAGGGGAGCTGGCTTACACTAGTTAAAAGGGGCAGGAGGGGGATACTTTATCATGGCAAGTACAGCTTTATGAAAAGGGTGATAGGTTGATGGAACAGTCACACAGCAGAAGTGGTAGGGACTAATACAGTGAAGGAATTCAAAAATGCCTGGGATAGTCATAAGTCTATACTAAGAACTATGTAAGACTGCATTTTATCTGGACAGGAAAAGGGCAGACTGGATGGGTCAACTGGTTCTAATCTGCAGACAAAACCGGTGTGTTCTGTGTACTGACTACACCCTGTGCTGTGAATGAATCTAGCAGAGCTCACACACAGAAAGCAAAACCATGAGTTTGGCCTTGGACAAAACTAATTAGCATACTGTGCAGAAAATTAGCATAAAGAGCCCCACTGTGACATCAAAACATAAAGGTTACTCTTTAAAAAACTATTTTAACCCTTTAAGGACCAGAGGAGTGTGCCACTCGTTGCTTTGCAATGGGTGGCACACTCCTCTGGTTCTTAAAGAGTTAAGAAATATGGTTATTACATCATACAGACAGATTCGAACTCTATGGAAAACAAACTAAACATGTCTCAAGTTGATAGGCCCATTTAAACTCTAACTACACTGACAAAATACTAGCAGAGGATGATGCACCGAAAATTCCCTAGTTCTAAAATTACCCACACTTTTCATTTTTAGATTTATGTGATTATTACAAGAATTCCCATTGGCTATTTGGCAAGCTATTTTAAAACAAAACATTGGCAGTCTTGAGTCTGTTTTTTACATCTCGCCAGTACATCTAGTTTATTGGGATTATCATACAGCCTGTGTTTTTTACTTTTATAAACATATTCATAATCAGTAAGTGTCTATGGCAAGGATTATAACTCGGATTCCAGCTTCCTACAGGATATGTCTCCAATATTAACCCCTTAACGACAGATGACTTACCAGGTACGTCACGCAGAAACTGTCAGTGACAGAGGACGTGCCTGGTAAGGCCCGGAAGTCCGGGTCTCCTTGCGGCTGCATGTCACTCAGGGACTCCGGACTTGTTTGAAAAAAAAAAAATACCACGGGCATTAAGGTGCCAGCCACGTACGCACGTGGCTGTCACTAAGGGGTTAATATTTGGGGGTAAAATGTTCGCTATCATCCTGCTGGGGGAAGTTGTTGCCCAGGGGAGGGCTGGTTACATGTGGCCTGGTGGGTACATACAATCAAGTGGCCCATTTCTACTATTGTTCAAGCCCACGGTCTCAGCCCACCTCTTTTGTTAATTTTAAAACTGGCATTAATATTGTGAAGTAAGGGAAATTTTACCACAGAGCTTACAATTGAAATGGAGCTACAGAGATTGTAATTTAAGTGAAAGCTACACTAGTGATACCATAGAGCTCACAAGGGAAATGGGTTAGGATACTATTGTAGATCCACTTGGATTGTAGCTCTATGGTATCATTGGTGTAGCTCCATTTCAATTGTAAGCTCTGTGGTATCACTACTGTAGCTCCATTTACAGCAGCAGGTGAGAAATTGAGTGAGGCAGTGGCCCACCAACCCGGACATATGACTGGCCCAGGGGTCAATCGCCGCCCTCCCCTGTTGTTGCCCCATTTCTGCACCCCTTTGCTTTGGGGAGGGTCCATATCTCCAGGGGGCTCATACATTCTACTTCCTGTTCTCCACCTTTGGTGCTTTGGAGTAAGATGCCTTATATGAACAACTAGGAGGTAAAGGCCCCAGTACCTACTGCTTTTTAAAGTATTAGAAAAATGTATTATGAAAACAGCATAGATTGCAGAGCTTTTTCTGAAGAGTACAACAACTATACTCCTAATGTTGCAGTGTTGCAGTCACTTTATTTAAAAGGTATTACAGTTCAAACTGTCAAAGTGGTGGAAATGTTACTACCACATTCGCTATTATCTAATGGCAATAAAGAAAACATAGATATGCATATTGTCACTCACCTCTCTAGTGCTTCATCCCATTATTCTCATCCCATACTCCCCTGCAGGAGCTTTACAGCGTGTATATTCCCTAAACCTGTCTCTCATCTGCCACCCCCCACCCCTCCATCCTGTGCAATCACACTCACTGTGTGCAGTGTGGAAGCAAGTGCTTTGGTGGGTGACAAAAGGAGAGAAGGGTAGGAAAGGTGGCAAAAGGGATGACAGAGGTGTGGCAGATGATAGTGAGGTGTCATAATGAGGAGAGGGATGGAGGAATGAGAAAGAAGCGACAACAGTGGGGAGGCAGATGAGAGAGTGGTATCATAAATGCAAAAGGGTGATGAGTGGTACCATGTTAGTCACAGAAAATGCAGGAAACTAGCAGAGTAAAAATGATCCCTTTATTGACTACTGAGTGTCTCAAGGATGCCAGCTTTCAAGACAACTAGGTCTCTTCTTCAGGCATAATAAGAATGAAGGCTGAATGCACAATACAACTAGACTGTAAAACTCATTCACTTTAACATTTTAATTCTACTGGCAGTAATATGCATATCAGGATGGATCATAAATCATTCTGTGTTGCTCTGCATAAATATCTGTCCATAATTTTAACTATATTTTAAGTTTCTGTTAGTAAAGATCATTTTGTATTGATTTTATGTGTCTATTCCACATTGATTTACACCACAATCATCCATGCTTTCAACACATTGCTTTAGGAATTTGTTAAACTGGTGATCTGGCTATCTGGGGAAAGCACTCACTGAGTGATACTGCAATAAGTTTCAGAGAATCCTGGGATGCAACAAATGTTTTTAAACATGCTAGTTTCAAGGTGACATTGGTGGATAAGATTTACTTGCTTTTGGCCATAAACATTACTAAACCTTGCTTTCCTCTTATCTTTAGTAGTTCATTGTCTCACGGTGAGACTTACCCTTTGAAAACAATCAGGAGAATTCAAAATTGTTCACATGAATTCCATACAGCGATAAATTTGATACCTTTTATATTGTACATGCTTGTGGAAATTAAAGGTTTATGAAAGAAAAAAAGCTTGTGTTTATAATTTTCCTCAAAGAGTGATAGAATTTCAATCAACTATATTCTCTACTTTAAATCAATGAGTCAGCACTATTTATGCTGGTTGACATTAATATATATGACATATGATATATTCAAGGCTTGCATTCTGATGAGCTGCTTATACGGTTGACTGCAAACTAAATCGTAGTTTACATCATTTAAAATTAAACAGATCTGTTCTGTAGAAAGATAAATAAAGATATGAAAATTCATCTGGAAAAGAGATGTTGCTTCCTTTAGGACCAGAGGGGGCTCAGTGCATTGAGTGTAAAGTAATTAAGGTAAACTAAGTGAATATATATATCTCAAAAAAGGGGGGAAAAGGAAAGAAAATGGCACGGTGCTAATAGTGATGTACTGAACAGATTCGAATTAACAGTACAATGAATATTAGAGAAAACTAAGGCAGCTACTATCCATACAGTTCTATATAGTGTAGAGGACCTATGGGAGGAACAACACAGAAAATATAGGAGAGCTCCTTAGTGTCTCAAAACATACAAATGTTTAATCACATATAAAATACACAATATCACTATGGGTAAACATGATAAAAAATGGATATGCAAATTAAGATATCATAATGAAAAATGTGATATCACAAAAAATACAATAAAAAATGAGGAGTATACAAATGGATATAGTAGCTCACAATATGAAGTCAACCAGTGGGCAGGTATTCTAATGAAGTTCTAATATGTACACATGAACTGCAATGAAAGTTTGAGATGACACAGCAAGAATAGCTTGTGTATGTATTCAGCATCTTTCACTCAATATGCTCTCCTGTCTCTGATGACCTTTTGTGGGCAGAGTACAAAATCCGTAGACCTGTGCCGTTACCTGTGTTCACAAGGCCCAAACAGGTGCCGGTGAATAACTTGTGATAGAGCTGTTCTTCCTCTTGGATCTCAATGTGGTCAGAGTAGCAAGTCCTTTTGCCGATAATATTAATGTCTTTGCCAATAGAATGGATATACCTGCCGACTTTCAGGTACAGTATATATTTTTTCTGTGAAATATACTGCCAGTTCACAGCCCACTGAAACGCCTGAAAGTCTCAGTTCATTTGTACATATTGGAACTTCATTGGAATACCTGCCCACTGGCTGACTTAAAATTGTGAGTTACTATATCCATTTTTATACTCCTTATTTTTTATTGTATTGGGATATCACATTTATCATTATGGTACCATAATTTACATATCAGTTTTTTATCATGTTTACCCTTTAGTGATATTGTGTATTTTATATGAGATTAAACATTTGCATGTTTTGAGACACTAAGGTGCTCTCCTGTTATCCTATAATATAAAAGACTAGATGTATGTTTGTCTGATGCAGTCATGCGCAATAAGACTGCCTGAAAGCAAAGAATGCTGGCTGTGTACACGGGCTTTTACATCCTATAATATAAAAGGCTAGATGTATGTTTGTCTGATGCAGTCATGCGCAGTAGAGACTGCCTGAACGCACAGAATGCTGGCTGTGTACAAGGGTTTTTACATCCTATAATATAGAAGGCTAGATGTATGTTTGTCCGATGCAGTCATGCGCAGTAGAGACTGCCTGAACGCTCAGAATGCTGGCCCATGTACGCAGGCTTTTACACTAGTATATATATATATATATATATATATATATATAAACATTTTCTCTTCATTATTGTTTCACTAGATCAGCATTGGTCTTTAATCATTTAAGTGCCAGATGCTCAATCCCCTTGAACGCAAATGTTTAACCCTTTTAATTCTACATACATCTCTAATACATTGTTTTGCCTCTAGCATCAAAGGACCTTATGCAAGAAAGAAAAGAGGAGTAAGTCTGGAGCAAACCAAATGCACCATCTTGGACAAATAAAGATTCCCAAGATCCTCATTGATTGAAATCAGTGTTTGAAACCGTTGCAATCTAAAGAGTCTCCTGCTCATTGAGAAGCAACATGATACAGACCTCTGTAACGTCAAAGGGGTCAAAAGCCTCATTTAAATAATTTGTCCCCTATAGTGCAGTTGTTTTTTCCAGAATTGTTTCACTTGTCTTTTGCACATAAAGTGGGTGTGGCTTATAGTGATGGAGAAAGCATTATGCAGTATGAAGATTCCAGGGCCAACGGATCTATTGATTTATCTATTTCTATCTGCATGTTTCTATTACCTGGTTTGCTATGGAAAAGTCAACCACTACTGGGCGAGCAAATAAACGGTGCATTAAACATGTCACCAGAATGAAAAGGGGGGCGACTTGATACGGGCGAGATTGCCATGTTGTGGGCTTAAGTGTCAATGATGTGTCTGTATTACCTGTTTGTACTCCCGCTTTCCTTCCCTTCAATGCCTATGGCTCAAAATAATAAATTGAAGACATTTATTGGAAAGAAATCACTCATGGCATTTTCATTCACTATATTTATACTATGTCAAAATAATAAAGAAAAAAATAGTTGTGAGAAGCGCACTCACCACACTAACTCTGTATCAGGGCCAAAGGTTGGTGTTGTACATATGCTTCTCACAATGATTATGTGCGGGGAAGGAGAGCGGGAGTATATACTACACACCGGTAATACAGAGACATCAGCGACACTTAAGCCCACGACTTGACAGTCTCTCCTTTTGATGTGAGCGAGATTGCCATGTTGTCTTTTCATTCTGGCGACATATTTAATGCACTGATTTGCTAGTTGCCCAGTAGTGGGCGACATGTGAAAAGGATACTGTTTTACCCAGCTTTCCCTACTCCCCAACCCCTCATTTTTAACTCATTGAGGAGTTGCACACCCTTCTGGTCTTCAAGGAGTTAAAAACAATGGAAAGAACATTTACTTTCAAATTAAACTTAGTTATCATGCAACTAAATAGACCTAGAGCCTGACGATGATCAACAGAAAGTCAGAGTGTTTAGATTTTCATTAATAAACAAGCACAGGAAATACTTCAGAGAACGCTGGCCTTGATACATTTCATAGTGATGTCTGAGAAAAGTACAGTGGTGTAACTAGTCATTGGAGGGCTACGGTGCGAACATTGTATGTGACCCGCTAACAAATAAATACACTTGGGCCCTGGGGCCGGTGTTTCCCATTAGATACTGGGCCATGGCACAGATACAACTTCTGCACGCCTGGAAGTTCCATCACTGTATGAGGATGTATAAAATGTGGTCCCATCCCAAGCAAGAAGGGGTTAATCAGGGGATAATAAGGGGTTTATAAGATTCTTAATCAGGGGTTAATAAGGGGTTAATGTGTTTCTTACAAGTCTTCTGTGGATTATATGTTTCTTATAAGCTTCTGCCTTCATTGTGTTACACAATATAACAGCTTCAAGGCCATGCAGCAATAATAAGAAGTGCTGATTTTTTTTTTTGCAGACTGCAGAACACGAGGTTGTGTTTACATGAACCCTCACAGCTGATGACTACGAGCTGGGCATGTAATGGTGACGTAGCTTGCTGACACTAACCATGTAGTCTGGTCAAAACATCATGATGAGGCTGTGATAGAGGGTATAAAAAGTGGGGTGCTGTGGGGGCTTTTTAAGAGTTCGCTACTGGAATGGGAAGCGTCCATGTCCTGCTGTGTATGTACAGAGAAGAAGTCAAGAGATGCTCAGTAAGACTCATGAGCTTGCAAGGGTACACAAAATCTCACTGGGACTGTGTCCTCGTGCCCAGGGTGCAATCTCTTTTAGCTCACAAATGCCATACACAGAGAAGAAATATTCTGAAGCATATCATACAGGTCCTGCCCAAATGACAGTCCAGCCACGAAATGTCAGACAATTCTTCCCTGAACAAGGGAAGCAGCTAACCCCAGACATACGTTTCGGCCTCGTTAGGCCTCGTCGGTGAGGTGCAGCTGATCCCTTTAGGCACTTGTGTATGTGTAAGATAGTATGGGCAGTGGTCAGATCCATCAGGGGCTCTCCCATGTGAGCTAAGATCATTGGCTGTTAAGTATTGTTGCTATATTGCTATGATTACTGCTATTAAACCTGTGATTACCTATAAAACTGTGTGTCTCTCTGTTTATTTACTTTGGAATCCAAAAGAATCTTTGAAACAATCACTGAAAATGAGTATTTTAAGATGCTATGGTTTTCTGGTAAAGGGTATATTTAAAGGAAATTTTTACCTATAGTAATGCAGTACTACCTCTTAATCTGTGTGAGTGCCAGTGACCTCTACAAAGCATTGCTTTGGTATATGTTTGAGATTTCTCAAGTAATCAAGAGGTTAACGTAAAGACTTGCCTTGGAAGGTATATACAAGCAGCAGTCTGGTACATGTATTTATATAATTATACATAGTGTCTACAGTTACCTGTGTTTACTGTGTTTCATTATAATCTGACAATAATTTACATTCTATAGACCAGTGTTTCTCATCTCCTGTCCTCAGGACCCACTAACAGGCCAGGACATAGGGATATCTCTGCTAGAGCACAGGTGTGGTGATCAGAGGCTCATTCACATTGATTAACTCACCTGTTCTCTAACAAGGAAATCATCAAATCCTGGCCTGTTAGTGGGTCCTGAGGACAGGGGTTGAGAACCACTGCTGTAGACAAAAAGCATCAACAGTCTAAATAAGAAATCACACACATAAAAGCCTCATTAGTGGCCCTGCATATTAATTGAAGGGAATAAAGTTGTAAAGTGAAAGTGATCAGCTGTTGACAGCAACTGAATTCTAGTCCAAAACAGGTATATAGATAAAGCTGACTACGTGCCATATGTTTTATGAACGTGGAAGAATTCTGGGGTAAACCAAAATGCACTATAAGAAAGAACTAAAAATCGTCATCAATTTACATGGGGATTATAACCAACTGAATGCCATGGATGTCTCCAGTGAATTTGGAAATTTTATTTTCCCCAATAATGTAATTGGTTTGCTCCAGAGTTCCTCCAGTTGTCTTTTGAACATATCATCAGATATGAAGGACACATGCCTAATTAAAGACTACTTGAAAGCTATGGGTATACATTTACTGTAGCTTAAAACAATACAATGTTCACAGGGCCCACCCAGCAGATCTCCATGATCTTCAGGGATGAATGTGGTCAGGAATTCATTGAACACTTCAAGGAAACTGCCATCCTCTACAAATGAAGCCCTGTGTTTGTCACCTGGTGGTATTGTTGCTAATAGTTTAAAAATAAGAAACAGCAGTTTGAGCTGTAGAATGTTTGGAACTAAGCAGCTTAAAGCAATGGGATTACCCTTTTTTACACAGCCTGGAATAGCTTTACTAAACATGTTTTTTCACAAAATAAAACTTTGCTGCTAATTTCAAACTGGACAAGGACCTAAAAGGAAAGAAAACAGAGAGATAGAGAGAAAGAGACAGAGAGAGAAAGAAAAAGAGCAAGAGAGAGAGAGAGAGAGAGAGCTCCCAACCCCCTTTAAATACCCAGTGACCCATGCACAGTGCAACACTCCAAGTTTTATAAGATCCACCGGTATACAATTAATTTCTGGCACAATGTTTTGTTGCCTACAATTGGGGAAATTATACCATTCGCTGGAAAACCAACAATGTGTTTTTCATTTTTTTCACTTTTTTACTTTTTATATGTGTTTGGGCGTGAGTGTTGCACTGTGTACGGGTCACTGGATATATAAAGAGGATTGGGAGCTCTATATATTGTTGTATTGAGAAAGGTCCCAAGAGGAAATTAAAACGTTGACATAATAAAAGTGGAAATATAACCTTAACCCCTTAAGGACTGGCGTGAGCATGCGTGGCCGGCACTTAAGGACTACAGAGCTTTTTTCTTTTTTCGTATCTGATTCAGGGCTCCCCGTGTGGTGTGCAGCCACGCGGAAATCCCTGAATTCCATGATGTGCCAGGACAGCTGTGATGGTCCTGGCATGGCACTGGACGTTAAGGGGGTTAAAGAAGATCTGTAAGTGCTGATTTTGTATTTCATTGAGATTTTGAACATCTGGCACCCAGGAATAAGCCCAAGTAGTTGTGATTGCGTCCTTTCTTTGCAATATATATATACATTTTCATCCAAAGCAAGACCAGGCAGACCTAAAGTGACTACACCATCAGAAGATGAGCATATGTGTGGTGATGCTTTGCCTATTCTGGAGTTGGTGACTTGAACAAAATCAACTACTACTACCAAAGAGATGTACTACACTATTCTGCAGAGACATGCCATCCCTTCTGGCTTAAAGTGTGGAAGAGTATTCATTTTCCAGTAGGACAACAATCTGAAGCTGTCCCAGTCATATCTGAAATTCAAGGAAGAGCAAGTAGTTTTAATTTGCATGACTTTCCCATGGCAATCACTGGATCACAACCCTATTGAACACCTTTGGCAACATTTGAAAAGGGAAAAAGTGAAGCACATTGTTACATCTCTAGACACTCTCTGGGATGCTATAAATGAATGCTGGAATAATGTGAATTGTAACATTCTGCACAAACTTGCAGAATCAATGCCAGGCAGAGATAAAGAAGTCATTAAGGCAAATGGTGGTCATATCAACTATTGAGAATTTTTGATTTTCATGTACTATCAACAGGGCTCAAAATTTCCACTCGCCACTAGCCAATGGTGAGTGAAAATTTAGCCCTGGCGAGTAGAAATTCAGCCCTGATGGGTATGTTATGGCTTGAAGTGGAGAGTAACTTTTCAGATCTGGCTAGTAGCAAAGGACTTCACATTTTAAGCCCTGCTACAAAACATATTTCTGACTTTTAGTAGTGAAAATGATGTATTTTTGTTTGAGAAGTGCTGTATGTTTTGTCAAACAAATTAGTTTTTCATAAATGCTGAAATGAACGCAGATTGTGGTAGTGGACTCAGACTTCCGGACCCTATCATATTTGTGTTAAAGCTCAGTCTTTTACTTGTTAATCACTGCTACTCTTTTGTCCAGGAGTAGGATTATTATTACTTTGTATTTCTAGTTGCACAGGTCCACCCCAATCCTCTGGCCCTACTTCTTACAAGGCATTTTCATTCCTATTGGCTTTTCAGATGGATGTGACATCACATCAGCCAAAAGCAATAATTAGCGGCCTCTCTTGAGCTCATAGCACCAGCTCTGGGGAGTAGAAGCCCAGGTACTACTATACAGAGCAGTATAAGTTTAAAATGTTGCCACTCCTGCCATGAGAATAAAACAAATTAACTACTAAAATACTGAAATCAAAGGCATATAAATATATTTTATTTCATTTACACTCACAGTTTTCAGGAGTTCTTCAGCCACTAGTTGTCACCTGACTTCATTAACTAAATTCCAGCATTTCTTGTAAACAAGAAATATATCATTATATACATTGTACTCTGGATTCTGTAACACCTTGCCTTGGAAGAATGCTCCACTCTTGAATCTAAGGGCCAGTGATATAATCCTAAAAAAGACACAGTTCAGTCCCCTTTAAGGACCACAAAAAGCATCTCTAGCAAGTTAAAATAATTATTACTGCCAATAATCGAGAGACACACAAATACAAATCTTGTGCATTGCATTGCCTCTACACAAGGCAGGATTTACATCCCAGGTGCCCCTGGGCAAGGCACAAGGCACCCTTTGTACCCTTAGCTCCTCCCATGACCACACCCACACTCCTCTCATGGCTCCACCCACAGTTCCATCCACTGTTTTCTGGGGCAGGAAATTCACTTGGCCTATATCAAGCAAGAAGGAAAGAAAACTTTAGCTTCTTGGCTAATAGAAAGATCTCCAACGCAATGCATTGGAGATCTCTCTAGCAACTAAGTGGTTAAATAATAGTCTATAAAGGGGTATACAACTGGAGCAAGATATTGAGATTGCTTTAGCCACACCCATAGTCTAGAATGTGGGCGTGGTCAGCACAGCGGAGGCGTCCCTCAAAAGTTGGAGCTCTAGGTAGTTGCCTACTCTGTCTAATGGGAAATCCAGCCCTGCATCTACCTGACATACAATCTGCTCCTGCTTTGCTTTGGTCACAGCAGAGTTTCAGATTTTATGCATAGAAAATGGCATAGTAGTTTTCATTTGCTAGCCTATGAATCTCAGAAAGAGGCTGTTTTCATTATATCTTTCAGTGAATTCTGCTCCAGGAACAGTCCCAACAGCCACTTGAGTTAGGTCAGCCCATAAATGTAAGTAAAAATGGAGACCAGGGTGAGAAATGAGGTCACCTTTCAGAGCAGCTTGTGCTTTTGCAGCAACACCCACCAGTAACACTGATTCATTTAAGGATTAACTGAATGTTAGACTAATTACCTCACTAATGTATTCACACCGTAGAGATGGAGCTTGGGTTTAAAGAACCAAAAAGTATGCTAACAGATGTTACACACAGTAAATTTAAAGTCACAATAATGCATAAATATGCTGTTCTTCAATTAATTTTTGTTTGTAACGTGCCAGAAAGCAAGATGTATTATATTACATGTCCTGTTTAGAAAAGAAGGAAGCAGTTTACCTCACACTGCTCACATCATTCTGTATCTTACACCGGTGGCTCTCATACTGGAGTGCTTAGAACCTCAGGGTCGCCAGAAGAAATGCTTTGTTCCAATCCCTGTGGCACTCAGAGGGTTAAATATCAGCCCCACTTACATGTGATTTTCTGACTACCAGTGGATGTGTGGAAAACTAAATCATTCACAAAGTGTTCTAGTACTAGTCTACAAAATATATTATCAGAAACAATTGCAGGGAGCTGCAAACTTAACACTTCAAGTGCCAGAAGGGTATCCAACGCATTTCTTTGTAATGCATTGGATATCCCTCTGGCACTTGAGGGGTTAGAAACACAATATCCATATTCTCTCATATCAAAGAATCCTCTTAGGAAACAGTAACATAATGTTACAGGAAACAACAGCCAAAAAATCATGGTGTTTATAGTAAAAATGTTACAAATTACTCGTTGCAATTAAAAACAGTAAAATGAATGGAAACTCACAAAATCTGCAGGAAGCAGGGCTTTATGCCTTTGGTGACATGAGAACCTGAACTCAGAGATTCACAGCTGCCGTGTGGTGAGCCCATTATCCTACATCATCTCCAGTCTTTGTGTATACCTTTATAATATAGTCTTATGGTACCAAGTATCATTCATTTACTTCTGATATTGTTACTATACTATAGAATGAATGGGAATGCTGATATCTTCTGTAACTGTACAGCTAGCTATATCAAACTGTATACTTGACCAAAAATTGAGCTTTCACACCTGGGGCTCCTGGAGGGGGACTGAGGGCCAGCCTACTGCCCACAGACTATGGACCAGGCCCTGGAACCGGGGTATAGGTTTCGCCTAAGACTAATCACTGCCCCGTTTGCCCCTTGACACGGAAGCATCCATGCCCTGGGCTCCTGAAGGGGCCTGGGGCCCAGCCCCCACCATACAGACTGGCACAGGAACAGGGTAGTGTATTTGTTGAGAGAATTATGCCCTGGTCTGATGTTTGTCATTTAATTATGTAGTGATGTAATTATGTGATGTAATCACGTTTGCAGTCCTTTGCCCCCCCTGTGGAGGCCCCAAGTGTATAACTTGTGTATTGTTCCCGTTCCCATTGTCTTCCCATATGTGGTTTGCAGTCACCTGTATCCTGTGTGGATCACTCTTTATGTGTGTATATAAACTCTGTGTGTTCTACAATAAATCAGTTCTGTTTTACCCCTACACTGGTATTGCCTGGTGCTTGGAGGTAGATTGCTGTATCCATAGTGCTTTTCACCATACACTTAGTCTTGGTTAGTGACTGGGTGAATGGAGCTATTATCCTGGTTCCTGGCTGGTGGAGTTCATGAGTGTTGTCCTGGGCTGAGGAAGCACAGTTTGGCAGAGCTACTCAGTCTGAGTACGGGTATCCGTCACAAAACCCATCTTTCTGCAAAACATAGTTTTGATACCTGGCTTCACACATTGAGAAGACTGTGTTGTGTACCCCTGATCATCAGGGAGCAGTAGATCCAGAGGATTCCATACTTTGTTTTCAGATTTTCTGACTTGGGGGGACTTCACCATTGTCCCTGGGCAGCTTCCCACTGTGCTCTGTTGTTAAAATTGCCCTGGGTGCCAAGACAATCTATGTTTTAGGCATGTCCCTAAATTTGATGTTTACACCTGTGAAAAACCATGGATATCAAAAACCTACATTCTCTCTTTGTCCATTATGAATGCAATTTCAGACATCTGGGTTAATGGATTGTGATTGCCAGGGTTACACAGGAATTTTATATGAAGCTAAAGGGATTCACCACAGTAAACGTTTGAGAACCATTGTCCTATTTAATAGCCCTCCCAGAAATTACATAATAAAAAGAAAGAGAATGTATCTTGGCTACTTCAGTCTGGAAGAATGTCAGGCTTCTTTATGGCAGTGACCAGTATTATCCATAGCACAGTCCAAGAGAAAGCAAACAGACCATGATTCAGTTATATATTATTCATAGCCTTTACAGTTTGGCATTGAAAATATTATATAACTGGACAAATGATCATTAAAATTCATGGGAAGGAGAATACTTGAAGCAGCATTACTGATGACAGCTTATTTATCTATGTGAGTGTGCGATCAATAATAAAAACTACGTCTACCTTCATGGCAGCCTTTTCCTTCTCTAATTCCTTTATGTAATCCTATTATAAAGTAACAAACAGGAAGCTGTCAGAATGTCCATTGATGCCTCTGTAAGCTATTTGCATACTCTATTGTACAGTGCATGTATTGTTGGCTGGAAATCAGGGCAGAAAACAGAGGCATAATTCCATAGTCACAAAGGACCAGAAGCAGAAAGAAAATGATCATCACAATTCTGGAGCAAACCAACTGCATCTTAGAGGACAAATAAAAATTCCCTTTGATTTAAATGGGGCTTTTAACCCCTTGAATGTGAAAGAGACCTCCAACGCATGACAAAGCAAAGCACATGAGACTTTCCTAGCATTTAAGGTGATAAAATCCCCATTTAAGTGAAAGGGTGTTTTTATTTTCACTCACAGTGCAGTTAAATACTGTTGACTTTGACCTACTATAAGTAACAAGCACTGAACAGAAAATTCATCCTAAAAGCCAGTAAACAGTAAAAACTGAAAACAACTTCAAAAATGAAATTAATTATGTTCTATCCATTATCCTACAGCTGTGCTCATGTGCATCTGCAGTGAGGGAGGGGTCACTTGCTCCCCCATCCCACCCTGCAACTTTGCCTGCCCCACGACTCCACTGCCTTCCCAGGATATAGGTCTGTACCTTTTCCTGCACAGACCTCTATAGACAGCTCTATCATGTTCTCTGGCACTGAAATAATGCAGAGAATCAGGATATAATGTGATATCCCAGCTTGTTGTATTAATGAGCAGATGAGGACTGTGAGGGATGTGGCTATAGAGATCCCTCTATAGGAGGCACACATCTCTAAATTGAAACCCCTAGGAACTATCATGGATTATGAGCATACCTGGGAACTTTCAAGATGAGCTGACCCTGAGATCTTTGAAATATTAACCCTTAAAGCTTCCCATAATGTAGATTTTATGCAATATGTGCCTGCTTGCTCTAACACAGAGGTGCTCCGGTCCATGTGTGAGGGACCTTTAACATGATACAGTTTGGATAACTCACTGCCTGAACACAAACAAGACAAGCAGGATATCTCCCACTGTCTTTTTGGTACTAATGGCACCAGTTTAGAGGCTAAGGAAACATTTAATTGGGGAAATTCATATAGTAGGTGACACAGACCTCTCTCACCCTGAGAATTTGGCCCTTCACCCTGAGACCCTGAGATTTGGGTCAAAACCCTGAGTCTCAGGGTCAAACCCTGAGAGTTCCCAGGTATGATTATGAGGCCCCTCTACTGCACCAGCAAAGGAAGGCAAGTGAGAGGGGTCTCAGGAAAGGCAAGGGGATGGAATATTAGACTGTGTATCTGTGGGTCTGAAATTACCAGTGGACAGCAGAACAAATCCCACTCTTACTCCCCAGTCAGCCCATTCTCTTACTTATACCTTCTCAGCCTCACTTTCTCTTACTTCAATCCGCCCAGATCTCATGTCTCTCCCTCATTGTTCCTGTTTTCCCCATATTGCCCTCTCCCATCTGTCTCTCCCTCTCTACCCTACCTTTGCCTCTCTTTCCCCTTTGCCTTTCTTTCTCCCCATTGTCTTTCTTCACCCTTTATAACTCCTCTCCCCTTTGCCTCACACTCTCCCAAGCTCTGTGGAATCACGGGTCTTGCTCCATTTCATTTGTAAGATATGTGGTATCGCTGGTGTGACTCAAGTTACATTGCGTTGAGACCTTTTTAGCATTCAAGGGCCTAAAAGCTCCATTTATATTGAAGCAAGAATTTCACAGATTTTTGCTCATTTGTTTGATTATGATCAGGTACTTAATCCTCAAACTTTCCTGTTTCACTTTGAACTGCCAGGGAAGGGCAAATTACAAGCTTTTTTAGCTATTAATATACTGATGGCTGTAAAGATATGTATTGCTAGAGTCTGGAAGAAATCTGAACCACCTATTTGGATGGATATATTATATCAAATAACTCATCAATGTCGGATGGGGAGATATTTTTATTATCAATGTTCTAGTATATTGACATACAATGGTATTTGGTCTTCTTGGGAGAAGTATTGTTGATAGATACCCTGATGGGAACCTGCTTAGTTAGCCATATACTTAGATATGGCCTGTCTTCCTGATTTAGTTGTTGATTACACGTCAGTGTGAGAGGGAATGAGTGATTGTTTGGATAGAAAGTTTTTATTTGCTATTCTGGTTTCTCCTGTAGATTTACAAAACCTGAGTTAAGTCTTAACATGGGAGAGTGAACTCGGCACTACTTTACCTCTGGATGAATGGCTACATATATGGCGTACTGCTGCTTCTTCATCCATTTCCTCCCAAATCCTAGTTACTCACTACAAGTTTTTGCTACGTTGGTATTACACCCCGTATCAACTACACAAAATGTCCTCCAGCTCCTCGCCGCTCTGTTGGCGATGCAATGCTGGGATTGGCACTCCAGCCCACATATTGTGGTTTTGCCCCAAGATTGCTCCCTTTTGGCTTGAATGTCTTTGCGTTATTAATAAGGAACTTCAGATCTCTCTTCCTCGCGATCCTTGGGTGATGCTGTTCCATCTCAATTTTCCTTCCTTAGCCTCACTCCCAAAATGCTTTCTCCTACATATGCTCAATTCCGCTAAAGCTCTTATTCCCGAAACTGGCTAAGTATGAACTATCCTATGGTCAGTGAATGGCTAGACTTGGCTCGGGAACAGGGCATTATGCTCCACTTGGCCCTTATGAACCGGGGCAAAGATCCAGTTGAAGTGGAATTTTTCTTTTCTGCTTTTTTCCCAGCGTAAACCATCTCCACGTTCCTGGGCTACCCGGTACCCTATACTTCTCACCCTCTCCCTCCCCCCTTTTTTTTTCTTTCTCTCCTACCCACCTCTCGCTTTTCTCCCTGCCTCTCTCCTTCTCGCTTCCTTCATTCTTGTTCCTCTCTTTAGCTCTTCTTTTCTTTCTTCTCACTCCTTTCTGGACTTTTGCTCTCCTCTTTCATGCAGTGATTTACAGGAGTCATGAGTTATTCTGGTATGCGTATGCCCATCTACTGTTTCAGTTGCTCTTCATCTATCCAATGTTTAGCGATTATGTGGCATGTATATTGTTCTGTGGTCACTTTCCTTATTGTCTTCCTTCATTGTACTGATGCCTTTATTCTTCAATAAAGTTTTGAAAAAAAAAGAAAGCTTTTATTTGGTGTTATTTATTAATATTTGAATATGTATTGATTTGAATGTAAATGTTTTTCTTTTGAAAAATTTTAATAAATAAATATTTAAAGTGTATATTGTTTAGAGCTTTCATTTTTTTCCTTTGGAGCAGGTGGTTTGGGCCAGAATTGCCCCAATTTCTACTTGCATTTGTTCATGTATTTGGCCATTTAAATCTGTGGTTAAACCTCTATTTGTTTGGAGACACTGTACAACTACGACCCTCCAAAAAGTTGAGAACAGAGATGTGGCCTCAGGCCAAAATAATTGTCTGACATGCTCTAGCATTGAAATGTTTAACCCACGGTTGAGCAACAGATGACGTTTCAACTACTGCCAGACTACAACTCCCATTATCCCCCGCCAGCCAAAGGTAGTAGTTGTAGTATGGGAACAGCTGGAGGGCCATACATTGCCCAGCCCAGACTTAAACTATTTGTAAATTCATGAAGGGGTATGCAGTCAATTACTACTCATTTGTCAAATATGTCATGTAAAAGAACAGCATTGTCTAACAATTCTTTGCTTGGATTTGTTTTCCTAACTCTTTTTATTAAGACATTTTGGTGGTTTGACAAGGAGATCAAGCAAAGATACAGACAATAATTCTTCCAGTATTTGTCAAAATGCAATTAAACAGTAGTGCAAGACAACATAAAATTTCAAACAGCAATTAATCAGTGTTAATTTCATGTATTGCCCTCTTTTCTTCTGATTCAGACTTTATAGGTTCCTACAAAAAACACTATTTGAGAACAGTGATTTCAGTGGGAACTAGGGATGGGTGCAAATTTCCGCCTCAAACTGAAATCGGCAAAAAATGGTACTTCCCGCTTGACGAAAAATCTCCTGTGAAAAGTGCAGATTTTCCGCTTTTTTCGCCTAGCTCATTCCATTGAAATCAATGGGAACATAGAAGTTACACACAGCACGTAGCAAATATTATTTTATTTCCCAAAGGCTCAGTATAAAAGGGGCATGAGGGTGGGGGGAAAGAATCAGTTCAACAGGGGATGATTTTTACTGGGTTTGAGGGGCAGTTAATACAAAATAAATCCTAAATTAAATAAAATAAAATAAAATAGAAACCGTAAGTCATGGTATAAAGGGGTCTGAGGAGGGTGCCTGTGTTGGTGAATTAATGAATCATTTGAACAGGGAATTTGTTTTGGGGGTGTTTCTTGATGGCTATTGGGGGGGGGCAGTTAATAAAAAAATAAATCAATAAAATAAAATAAGAAATTTGTATGTAAAGTGATAGAGACAGGAACCCCCTGACATAAGCTGCCACTGGGGTGGACTGATACTTGACTTGAAAGAGTATTTTGTAGAGGATGATTTGTTAGAATTGTTGTTAGAGGCCTAGACTTATTAGAGGCCCAAGCCCTGAAGAAAACATTGATTTGTAGGACTTAAGCTTGTTTGGCACAAGCCCTAAGGAAACATTGATTTGTAGGACTTAGGCTTGTTAGAAACAAAGCCCCCCAAAAATTGTATATTTTTTTGGAGAACTAATTTTTTTTTTTTTTTCAAAGTACAAGCCCTGATAAAAAAATAAAAATGCCCTACTGGCCTAATGCCAGCAGGTCATGTTGGCCAGTGGCCACTGTCAAATGTCCTCCTGAGTCCTGAGTTGCAACTGCTGTTCGTACTGCTGCTGCTGAGTTGTTTAAGAAGCAGGATGATTAGGCAGCTGAAAGGGAATGAGATCAACAATAGCAGTAACATGGAAGATGGATGATGAAGGTTCCACTTGCCTGAGGCAGTAGCAGCAGAATAAGTAGCCCCCAGTATGTGTGCAGAAAAGATGAAGTTGGCCATTAAATCTTCTCCACCTGCCCCTCCTCCAAAATTATCATTGGTGTGTTGTTATTAGAATATATAGTTTCCCTTGAGAGCAGGAACAGTGGGTCTCATCAGCAACTGCAATGTGCACAGTGCGTGTGTAGTAAGTAACATCTGGGGGCACAGCTGTATCCAAACACCATGACACCTGAAACCAAGTACTGCTGCTGTCACTGTACCCCTTTTTCAGACCCGCTAAGGACACATAATCAACTTGCTGACAGTTTAATAGTAATGATGGACCCTCCCTGCCACCACCTTGGCATATTCTGCAGGATGGAATCTCCTCAGATGCTGCTTGATGCACTGATTGAGATTCTCCACCACCACAATGGTATGTGTGGTCAGTGCACCACACAGTATGCAATGGGAAGAGACAAACTGCCACATCCTAACATCAACAGAGAGGCTATCATTTGGCAGGGGAGGTAAAGAATGAGGTGGATTGGCAGAAGATGTAGTTACCCTAAAAGGTGATGGCGAGCTAGCTGTTTCACTCATCCTGGAACTTCCAGTCTCTGCCTAGGTTGTTCTATTCCTCCTCCTTTTTGATCTCCGCCTCGCCTTTTGTTGCCTTTCTGGAGAGTTAAGGACAGCAAAAGCAGCTTTATTTCTGTGGTGGGTGTTTGTCTTTAACATATTTGACGTAAATGTCATGGTGACTGTGTTTCATGTGTGATATCAGGGCGCTTGTGCCAATGTGTGTTCCCTCCTTTCCTCTTTTCACTGACTTGTCACAAATTGTGCACAGTGCCATTGCTGATGACTGCACTGTGCCTGCCCCAACAGAAAACTAGTCCCACACCTATGATGACTTCAGGGGGGAGGGAGCAGATGGAGAAGAATGGCCTCTTTGTCCTCCACATTCCCCTTCATTGTCTCTGGCAGCGGATAATGTTACTTCTGTTGCTGCTACTTCCTCAGATTCAGCACTGCAACTAGGATCAGGAGTATTGCTATTGCTGGCAAGTGGAACCTGTCCTAGTCCCGCATCACTTGTTGACCCCATTCCCACTGTGTCCACGGTGGTCTGTGGCACACTAGCCTGCTCCTCAGCATCCTGCTGTCCTTGCAAATTCCTCTAATTCCAAAATTTCATTGCTAGTGGTGGTGGTGATGCCCATCCTCATCCCTGTCTCCCATTCCTTCTCAGTTTCTGCTAAAAAGGCCATCAATGTCTCTTCCACCCCAGCTTCTTCAGCATCATCATCACCACCACCACTAGTCCCTACATGCTGTTGTTGCTGCTGTTCTATTCCAAACATCTCACTGCTGCATGGAGGAGGTGACGAGCAATGTGACAGAGGGTCCCCTAATGTCACACTTGCCATTGCCTTTTGACTGAAGAAGAAGGCAGATTAGCACTAGCACAAATAGCAGCAGGCACAGGCAGCTGATCTGTGCTTCTGCTGGTGGTGGTATTAACTCTCAGCCTGCTCTCCTTCCCCCAACACCGGTTCTGGCCTCTTCAGGTTCATGTTCCACCTGGACACTGTAGTGAAGAGAAGGGGAGGACTCCCAGTCCCAAGGTCTGGAGAATGGTGTGGGCTCCCTTGACTGCTAGTCTGGATCCTGTAAAATGTTTCCCCTACCACTCTGGCTGCTTCACCATTACTGCTACTACTGACACCAACCACATCAAGTTCAGCCGCAGAGTCTTCCTCCTCAGTCTCACAGTCACTAGTAATATCAGGATATTGTTGATTACCCCCTCCTTCATTCCTAATGCTAACAAGCTGCTGGACCTTAGTAGCAGTAGTACTAGCACTGGCAGGTCTGCTTGGGAATGGCAAGTGTGATTTAGGGTCCCTTGCTGTGACACTTGGCATCATTTTCTCCTTCCCCCTGAGTACTACAAGAAACACTAGCAGCAGGCAAAGTATTGGTGGCAGCAGGTACAACACTAGTGGCTGCAGTTACAGCAATGGTGGCACTGGCAGTGGCATCAGGGGCAGCACGCCTGGCAGCAGGTACAACACTAGTGGCTGCAGGTACAGCAATGGTGGCACTGGCAGCAGGGGCAGCACGTCTGGCAGCAGGTACAACACTAGTGGCTGCAGAAATAGCAATGGTGGCACTGGCAGCAGGGGCAGCACGTCTTGCAACAGGCACAGGCAGCTGACCTGTCCATCTTTCACTAGTACTACCCTTTTCTCCCACCCTTCCCATTCCCTTTTCTCTCTTCATTCCCTTTTCTCCCTCCCTTCTCTTGGGGTGATTTAGGGTGACTGGACAGCATTGGTTCAGTACTGCTAGATACTTCCTCCTCCTCCTCCTCCTCCTCCTGCTCAGACTCAGTGGACACATAACGGTCCTTCCAGTTCCTCCTTTTAATATTATTACACCTGCTCATAGTGATAGCAGTCACTATGAGCCTCTCCTGCCTTAATTTTTGCAAAATATCACAGCAGAAAAGCACAGCATGTCTATCTCGCTCTGTAGCTGCTTCTATTGTGTCTGCCTTCAGCGAAAACATCACGTTTTTATAGCGGAAGTGCGAAAACAATGTAAATCAATGGGCAAAAACTGTATAGCCATTGAAAAATTGGTGAAAGATTTTGGCCAATGGGCAAAAGACGCGAAAATTTTAACTTCTAGTTTTAAAGCGGATTTTCCCACAAAAAAGTGGATAACAATGTGGTTTTTGCAAAATTTCTTGTGGGAACACGGCGAGACTAGTGGGAACCTTTGAGAAAAAAAGCGGCATTACTGATGTAATGTACATTTTTACACACAGAAAAGTCATACGTCATGATTAGTGATGATCGAGCACCCCAATGCTCGGGTGTTCGGGTGCTCTGGCCGAGCACCCCTGGAGGCTCGGCCGAGCACCCGATCCCCATTGAAGTCAATGGGAGGACTCGAGCATTACACCAGGCACCCCCTGCTCTGATGAGGGGAGGGTGCCTGGTTCATAGGAAAAGGGCAGAAAATGATGGAAACACCACAGAAATGGTTCAGGGACAGCATAGGGAGGATGTCTGGATGCATCTTGGACTCCAACGTCGCTGCTGGGAACGATGTTTCGCCCGGAGTACGCCATTTTTACAGACTGACCGTAAAACACACAAAAAGGAAGATAAAAACGACTTTAGGCGAAAAATTGTTACCAAACAGTATTTGCTGTATATTTACTTGTATATCATCTGCAAATTCTGCAAAAAATTTCATCGATTTTTCGGAACTGGGGCCATGATTAAGAGGGAAACGTGCGCAGAGACAAAGTCTGCAAAAAATTTCATTGATTTTTCGGAACTGGGGCCATGATTAAGAGGGAAACATGCGCAGAGGCAAATTCTGCAAAAAATTTCATAGATTTTTCGGAACTGGAGCCATGATTAAGAGGGAAACGTGCGCAGAGGCAAATTCTGCAAAAAATTTCATCGATTTTTCTGAACTGGGGCCATGATTAAGAGGGAAACGTGCGCAGAGACAAATTCTGCAAAAAATTTCATCGATTTTTCTGAACTGGGGCCATGATTAAGAGGGAAACGTGCGCAGAGTAAAGCAGGTGTTCAACGTGGTTATGGCCCGGGTAAGGTACAGCATTCAGGAACGGAGGCCGCAGCTACCACAGGTTTTACAACATGTCCGTTTGCCCTTGTTAAGTCCAAAATTTATAGTCGGAACAGTGGGGTCTGATCCATTCAGTAAAAGTGACGAAGTGACTTAGTGGATGAAGCCAAGAACTACCTTCTGCTCTGTCGAACACCCCAGCCCTATTTAATTCAATGGGAGGACCTGAGGCACTCCGATACAACCTGTATATCACAAAATGGAGGGCCTCATTCACATTGTGGTACAATAGTTCAGGTAGTGGTCCAACACTCATAAAGCCGATGCACTAAGTGAAAGGGCTGCCAAAAATTAGACTGAAATGTCACTCCAACACACCCTTTATTACACATAAAGGAGGGCATCATACACACCCTTGAAAAATTAGGATTAATAGCCTGCTGGTGACCCTCTAAAACATTAGGGGCGAGGGCATGCCGCTAAGCTGACCATCTAAAACATTAGGAATGAGGGTCTGCAGCTGAGCCGACCATCTAAAACATTATGGGTGAGGGTCTGCTGCGGAGCTGACCATCCTAAACATTATATGCGAAGGCCCGCTAGTGAGCTGACGCTATAAAACATTATATGAGAGGGCCCGCTAGAGAGCTGACCCAATAAAACATTATATAAGAAGGCCCGCTGGTGAGCTGACCTATACAAAAAGTTGTCAAACAGGGCCCGCTGGTGAGCTGGCCCTATATAAAAATTATATCACAGGGCCCGCTGGTGAGCTGGCCCTATATAAAAATTATATCACAGGGTATATGGAAGAGAGTCAACCATATACCCGTTTTTTGGGTGGAAGGGGTGAATGGGAATACAGAGTATTCCCATCATTGTAAATAACATATATAAAGTCACTTTATGTTCACCCGGGGCTTTCCTCCAGTGGAGTGGAGAAGTCAGGGGAAATCCAGGCCTTGTTCATTTTTATAAGTGTCAACCTATCAGCATTTTCGGTGGAAAGGCGGATACGCTTATCTGTTATGATGCCACCAGCAGCACTAAATACCCGCTCAGACAGAACGCTGGCGGCAGGGCAGGCCAGCACCTCCAAGGCGTAGAGTGCCAGTTCATACCACGTGTCCAGCTTGGACACCCAGTAGTTGTAAGGCACAGAGGGATCAGTGAGGACGCTGACACGGTCTGCTACGTACTCCTTCACCATCTTCCAAAACTTTTCCCTCCTTGTGACACTAGGCTGCGCATCAGGGTGAGGGTGCTGGCGGGGTGTCATGAAGGTGTCCCACGCCTTGGAGAGTGTTGCCCTGCCTTTGTCGGAACTGCTGTGTGCTCCCCTTTTCTCCCCTTCTCGGTTGGCCAAGGTAGCACGTACTCTGCCGCCAGCGTTGTCAGATGGAAAATTTTGGAGCAATTTTTCAACAAGAACCTTCTGGTATTGCACCATTTTGCTTGTCCTCTCCACCGGAGGAATGAGAGATGAGAAATTCTCTTTGTAGCGGGGGTCCAGAAGGGTGAACACCCAGTAATCTGTGTTGTCTAAAATGCGTATAACGGGTGGGTCACGGGAAAGGCAGCCTAACATAAAGTCAGCCATGTGTGCCAGAGTACCAACAGGCAAGATTTCGCTGTCCTCACCAGGAGGATGACTCTCAATCTCCTCATCCTCTTCCTCCTCTTCTGCCCACCCACGCTGAAGAGATGGAACTAAAGTTCCATGGCTACCCTCTGTAGCGGAGGCAACCGTGTCTTCCTCCTCCTCCGCCTCCTCCAATTGTCGCTGAGAAGACGAAGTGAGGGTGCTCTGGCTATCACCTTGTGTAAGCTCTTCCTCCCCCATTTCCACCTCTTCCACATGCAAAGCGTCGGTTTTAATTGTGAGCAGCGAGCGTTTCAGTAGACACAGAAGTGGGATGGTTAAACTGATAATAGCGTTATCGCCGCTCACCATCTGTGTCGATTCCTCAAAATTGCGTAAAACCTCACAGAGGTCTGACATCCATTCCCACTCCTCACTTCTGATTAGAGGAAGTTGAACGGAGAGGCGACGACCGTGTAACAGCTGGTACTCCACTACTGCCCTCTGCTGCTCACAAAGCCGGGCCAACATGTGGAAGGTGGAGTTCCAGCGCGTGCTCACGTCACACAGCAGCCGGTGAGCTGGCAATTGTAAGCGCTGCTGCAGCTTCAACAGGCCGGCTGAAGCTGTTGATGACTTACGGAAATGTGCACACACGCGGCGCACCTTGGTCAAGAGATCATGCAAATTGGGGTAGGTTTTTAGAAATCGCTGAACCACTAAATTAAATACATGCGCTAGGCATGGTACGTGTGTGAGCTTGCCGAGCTCCAAAGCCGCCACCAAGTTACGCCCATTATCACACACAACCATGCCTGGTTGCAGGTTGAGTGGCGAGAGCCACTGCTCGGTCTGGTGACTAATCCCCTGCAACAGCTCTGAGGCCGTGTGCTGTTTGTCCCCAAGGCAGATCAGCTTCAGCACGGACTGTTGACGCTTCCCCACTGCAGTGCTAAACTGCTTCCAGCTACCGGCTGATGGGTGAGTGGCGCTGCGCGCAGAGAATTCGGAGGTGGAAACGGAGGAGGAGGAGGAGGAGCCAATAACGTAGGTGCTGGCGGAAACCCTGATGGAGGTAGGGCCCGCAATCCTCGGCGTGGGTAGCACCTGTGCCATCCCAGGGTCCGAGTCGCTCCCAGCCTCCACGACATTCACCCAGTGTGCCGTCAGGGAAATGTAGCGTCCCTGGCCACAAGCACTTGTCCATGTGTCAGTCGTTAAGTGGACCTTCCCAGTAACTGCGTTGGTCAGGGCACGGGTGATGTTACGGGACACATGGTGGTGTAATGCGGGGACGGCACACCGGGAAAAGTAGTGGCGGCTGGGGACTGCGTACCGAGGGACAGCTGCTGCCATCAGGCTGCGGAAGGGCTCAGTCTCCACAAGCCTAAATGGCAGCATTTCGATGGCCAGTAATTTGGAAAGGTGTGAGGTTAGTGCTATGGCCTGTGGGTGGGTGGCTGGGTATTTTCACTTGCGCTCAAATGCCTGGGGTAACGACATTTGGACGCTGCGCTGGGACAGGGAAGTGGATGTGGTCGCTGATGGTGCTTCAGATGGTACAGGTGCAGGGCGGGAGGTATGCGGGCCTGCGCCTTCGACAGGCGATTGGCCGGCACCGAAAACAGGGGAAGAGGAAGCAGTGGTGTGGCCTGCAGACACAGATTGGCGATCCGGGCATTCCTCCCACTTATTACGGTGCTTGGATGCCATGTGTCGGATCATGCTGGTGGTGGTGAGGTTGCTAGTGTTCATGCCTCGGCTCATTCTGGTGTGGCACAGGTTGCAAACTACAATTCTTTTGTCGTCCGCACTTTCCTTAAAAAAGCGCCATACCGCGGAACACCTAGCCCTTGGCAAGGGAGATTTACGCAAGGGGGTGCTCCGTGGAACATTTGCGGGCCGGTTTGGTGCGGTCCGCCTTCTTTCTTTAGCCACACCACTGCCTCTTCCAGCCTGTTGCGGTGCTGCAGATGGCTCACCCTCAGGACTGCTGTCATCGCTCGGCTCTCCACCTTCCCAGGTGGGGTCAGTGACCTCATCGTCCACCAAGTCCTCCTCCACTTCCTCACTCTGATCATCCTCCTCATTTCTTGATCCCACCACATACTCAGTCATTGACAACTGTGTATCATCCTCCTCATCAAGGTCTTGAGACAGTAATAGTGGTTGATTTGATGGCAACTGTGTCTCATCATCATCATCATCCACTTCCTTTGACCTTAAATGCCGTTCCCCTCTGTCATCTTCTTGTGATTGGGTACCCTCTAGAGGTTGTGAATCAGGGCACAAGATCTCATGTTCCTCTGCAAGCGTGCTTGGAGAGAGGTTCAAATGAAGGATTGGTGATGAGACGAGCTCCTCACTATATCCCAGTGTGGGATCACTTCTTTGGCCAGACCCTCTATGGTGGGAGGAAGGATGATCAGGGTGAGGATTATGTTGACCAGACTCTTGGCTACTGAGAGTGGACTTGGTGGAAGACAGGGTGGTGCTTAACCGACTGGAAGCAGTATCAGCTGAAATCCAACCGACCACCTGTTCGCAGTGGTCTGACCTCGAGAGTGATGTCCTGCGACGCCCTGTAAACTGAGACATGAAGCTAGGTATGGTGGATGTCTTTCTTTCTTGTGCTCTGGCACCAGGCACAGTTTCTACGCGTCCTGACCCGCGCCCTGAACTATCAGGATCACGTCCACTTCCCCGTCCCTTTTTACCCGCCTTCTTCATATTACACGGAATATGTGCTGCTAATCTGCAACTTTGCACACTAAACAGAATGTGCTGCTAATCTGCAACTTTGCACACTAAACAAAATGTGCTGCTAATCTGCGGCTAGGCACAGTGAAAGGAATATGTGACGTTTATTTTTTACACTTTCCACACTAAACAGAATGTGCTGCTAATCTGCAACTTTGCACACTAAACAGAATGTGCTGCTAATCTGCGGCTAGGCACAGTGAACGGAATATGTGACGTTTATTTTTTACACTTTGCACACTAAACAGAATGTGCTGCTAATCTGCAACTTTGCACACTAAACAGAATGTGCTGCTAATCTGCGGCTAGGCACAGTGAACGGAATATGTGACGTTTATTTTTTACACTTTGCACACTAAACAGAATGTGCTGCTAATCTGCAACTTTGCACACTAAACAGAATGTGCTGCTAATCTGCGGCTAGGCACAGTGAAAGGAATATGTGACGTTTATTTTTTACACTTTTCACACTAAACAGAATGTGCTGCTAATCTGCAACTTTGCACACTAAACAGAATGTGCTGCTAATCTGCAACTTTGCACACTAAACAGAATGTGCTGCTAATCTGCAACTTTGCACACTAAACAGAATGTGCTGCTAATCTGCGGCTAGGCACAGTGAACGGAATATGTGACGTTTTTTTTTTTTATTTGTGCCCCACCAAACAAAATATAACTGCTACCCCCACACACAACAGTCCTAAAAAGGACTTTTGGGTCTTTATATGTTGTTCCAACACTTTTCTTTTCCCTACACTGACTTTCCCTTCCTATCCTCATCTCTCCCTGGCTAAGACTGAGCCGAACTCGCTGGTCAGGTGCTATACAGCACCCGATCACGGGTTCTGGCCAGCCAATCAGTGTAATGCCAGCAGCCAACATGGCTGCTGGCATTACACTGATGTCAGAGCCTCCCCGCACGTTTATTGGCTGCGCAGCAGCCGCGAAACGTGCGGGGAGGAGACCCGAACATGGCGGGCGAGCACATGCGGTACTCGTACGAGTACCGCCATGTGCCGAGCAGAGCGATGCTCGAGCCGAACCGAGCTTCGGCCGAGCATGCTCGCTCATCACTAGTCATGATCTCACACATACCAGACTTTGGCTTATGCAGCTCGTTACTGAATAAAATGCAGCTTAGTTTGATCAAGCACACATCACTTTATAAAGAAATTGTTCATAATTACTGGCATAGTTGTTGCATTTTTGATTGATTAAAACTTTAATCAAATGAATAAAACATTCAATAATTCAAACACATTCAAGCAAAACTAATTGATCTATTAAAACTTTAATTAAACAAAACAAAATTAACTTAAACATAAGATGATCAAGAGCAAACAATGCATTTGATCGAGCAAAACACAAATTTAATTTAAAAACAAATCAATGAGGCGCACATAGACAAGTGGTTGATCAAGTCTGTAAACAGATAACTTTATTAAGCAGCTCAAATTAAAAGGCCAAAAATGTACATTAATAGCCTGTATTATAGTTCTCTCTCAAGTTACATAGTAATGTATTTACATAATAATTAGGTGGGAAAAAAGACACAAGTCCATCAAGTTCAACCCTTGCCACAGTGTAGCTCAGTAAATGAGCATTATATAATCCTTCCCAATTCGAAAATGAGTTTTAGCCTATTAACCAGGACTTCTGTTCAATCTACTAAAACACACTATAACCCTTTATATTATATTCCAGTAAATGTATCTAATATTCTCTTAAATGCATCCATTGTATCTACCAAATTTGCAGGCAAAGACCACAATTTAACAGATTCTAACCAATAATTTTGTTTTTCTAAATGCAGTCATGTATATAATGTCTTATTATCAAGAAATTTCCCCACTAACAAGGACAAGCTCACGGGTCTATAATTCCCAGGTTATATTTTAGATCCCTTTTTAAATAAAGGCACCACATTGGGTTTACATCAGTCTTATTGCACGGAGCCTGTGTAGACAGTCTTTAAAGACTGAAAAGAGTGGTCTTGCTAACACTAACACTGCTGTGCTCCTGAAGATTCCTTGGATGTATACAATCATAACAAGGTGCTTTGTCAGTCTTAATTTTTACCAGGATTCCCTTTACCTCTTCTTGTGTTAAACTATAACTAATTTGGTCAGGCACATGCACACATAGACACCAAGTGGGGCTTGAGCACCTGCCCTTTTTGTCCAAAGTGCCCTTGTGCCCATTTAACAAAAAAAAAATTTAAAAAATAATTATGAGAAGTGCCCTTTTTTTTCATTTGAGCCCCTGCCCCCCAAAATGTCTGTGCACGTCCCTGAATTTGGTATGGCTGTACTTGTTATTTGTTGATGCATTTCTACCATTGCTTTTTAGCACATCAGCCTTTTTCCTTATCCTTACTATTCAGCTTTCCCATTTTATTTTTGAAAGGTCCAGTGCTTGCTGTTTATATATTTGTAAAACTTTTATAGATTTATGTTGCTCTCATTTGCATTTCAAGTTTTAATTTCTATAAACTTAATAATTGCCTCTTTGCAATTTTGATGCAGTCCCTGTATTTCAAGAAAGAATAATCTGTTCTTCAGACTTATATAATGTAAATGTCTTTTTTTCTTCCAGTTTCCTTCTTTGCATTTACATTCGACCACAATGGTTGTGATTTACCTTTTTTTTACATGTGTTACCCAAGGGTGTATACTTTTGAATATATTTCTGTAACCTAAGTTTCAATTCTGATCACTGTTTTTCATTTTAATATGTCATACCAGTCTATGTGTTGTATATGTTATTAACAATTTAATTCTGCTCCATTAAACTGCCTCAAATGCAACCATGTTGTGATCATTGCTTCCCAAATGTTCATCTGATTGAAAATTGGACACCATGTCTACGTTATTTGTTATCACTAGGTCCAATTAATTATTATTTCTTATTGGCACCCCTTCCACCTGTGGCATGTGGCTATAAAGCTGCTTATCAACTGGACAGGTCTCATTACTGCAGCTTATATCTGGATAGGTAATACTTACATAAAAATATTTATAGTACATCTAGGATGTGCAGCTTTACATTTACAATAATAGTTGAGCCTCATCATTTTCAACAATATTTGTTGATTTGTGGCGTATACGCACCAATACCTTTATTTTACCTTTTACACCACAAGTGTAAAATCGCATGAAAATTCAAGAAGAAAGTTTGTAGAACTTTTACACACATGCCCAAGCACGAGCACACACACACACATGCACAAACACTCACATGCACAAACACACACATGCACAAACACTCACATGCACAAACACACACACATGCACACACACGCACACACACACACATGTACACACACATGCACAAACACACACATGCACAAGCACAGACACACATGCATAAACACACACAAGCATGCACACACACACATGCACACACACTCATGCACAAGCACACACATACATGCACAAACACACACATGTACACACCCACATGCACAAAAACACACATGGACAAGCACACACACATGCACAAGCACACACACGCACACACACTCATGCACAAACACACACACATACACACGCAGACACACAATCTTATTTAGTTAGAATCAGTCTCATGTTATATTTCGTACCAAACATTAAAAATAAGGGATTTAAGGAACTTTAGCCCTAATTATTCATGCTTGAGTGACAACTATATTAAAACCCACATTTACATTATAGGGAAAAGCATTTGTTCCCCATGGTACAAGTTGTGTGTCCCAGAATTGCTCTACTTTTGTTTTGTGTATATGGTCCTATGTGTCTTCAAGACGGAATTGGAAAATTCAAACTGCCCGCACCGACGCTTTAAGGCAGCCGTCAGAGAAGTATAGATGTATGTATTTATTTTGCTCTAATATTGCTTTACCCCCAGCACCCAACCATGACCACTCACATTCTGAACCATTTTGGACCATTGTTTCAATGGGTGCTAGAGACCATGCAGAGCAGTCTGCTTCAGGGTGATGTATTAACCCTTTCAATGCCAGAGAGGTATCCGTCGCATAGTACCCAATGGATGAATCAATTCTAGACCACACCAACTGCACCATAGGTGAGAAATAAAAATTCCCATTGATTTAAATGGTGCTTTTAACCCATTGAATTCTATAGAGGTCTCCAACACATTATTTCAATATGCATTGCAGACACCTTTAGTAGTCAATGGTTAAAATCCCCATTTAAATCAATGGGCATTTTGGGAATTTGGATTTGCTCCCTGCAGTGCATGTGGTTTGCTGCAGAATTCCTCCAGTTCATCTTAGTACATCATCTTCAGTGTGTGAATGCTTCTGATCTATGGTTTGTTATTAGAAATACTGTGGCCTGCTATTTCATTTTGGATATGCTCCAGTCCCCTTCTTAGGGCCTCTCCTTTTCTTATATATTTCCATGTGGTTATTATGTCATCCTGTTTCACAGAGATTTTCATTTTATACATTTAATTTCATTGTTCTCTGGGTACATCCACTGAGCACTGGAGGATTGATAGGATCCCAAGACCTGGAGCTCAGGGGCAGATCCAGGAATTATACTGTATATTTGTAGGCAGATCAGGAAGGTCTGATAAAGACTGACTTATTTGGTAGCAGGAAAGCTATGTAATTCTCAGTCACTGGGGTTTGAGGCAAAGGTTGAACGTGTTGGGCTTGTGTCTTTATTCAACCTAATTTACTATGTTACTATGAATTCTAGAGAAGGTTAAAAAAATGTTAATAAATATAAATGATGACTAGATTTTTTCAATGGCACAGCATCCAAAGGCCATTGCATACATCAAGAGAGAGCAACCAGTTGCCCTTCTCTAGCTGTTGTTGAACTACAACTGCCATCATCTTCAGCTGGCTAATAACAACAGGATAAGAGCAACCATTTTATCTTGCCCAGCTGTTACTGGACTACTGGACTTCACAATTGCCCTTAGCCAGCTGAAGAGGATAACAATTGTAGTCCAATAACAGCTGGGACTGTCTGCTTCCTAACTCTGCATAAATATATGCACAATAACAGCAACTTATCTGGTTAGGGCAAAATCGCACAAAGGGGGATTCTGGGTAACTAAAAACCCCCTCTTGGTTTGCACTTGGGGTTTGGAGCAACCTAATGGATAATTCTTGAACTGTGCAGCCCAATACCGCCATTACTGCTAGTGAGATTAGTACTGTTGCATGAGCTTTCATCATAAGATCTGCGGCTTTAGTCCCTCAGCCAGCACCTAGTAACAACCATATACGTGCAAGACATTATATATACCACTCACACTCAGAAGAACATATGATTATTTTCAACTCTTTTGCTCTTTACCATTTTAATAGCTGATACTATTTTGCTAAAATACTCAAACAATCCTGTCATATTTTATAACGTTCCATTAGAGTTCTAAATTTACTCAAGGCACCATCAACACTATATGTATATATTAAAGTGAGCAAAAGGTGAGAGAAGTCTCTTCTCCAGTGAGATAAAATTCTCATTCCTGTTATTTCATACCTCCCAAGTGTCCCTCTTTTGGGAGGACAGTCCCTCTTTGAGACCCAAATCCCTCTGTCCTTCTTTCTCACCTTGGTGTCTCTTTTTTTAGGAGATAGGGCTATGTGGTGTGTATAGAAGTGTATCACATTGCTTCACAGCAATAAAACTCACATTAATGTTTGTTTAAACTTCAGTTTTGGTCTTGCTCTAAACATTTATTCAGTTACACAAAGAGGTATCAATAGGTCCTGACCTAAAAAGTCTCAATAATGCCCCGTCCACCAGCCCCGACCTCAACAACATCACCTAAAACAGAGGCGTCCCTCTTTGAACATTTGAAATGTTGGTAGGTATATTATTCTATGGAGCCTCCATTTCAAATTGGAAAGACCTTAGTGAAGTATTTCTCAAGTACTCACCAACAGGTCTGGTTTTTAAGATATCCTTGCTTAATCACAGATGGCTAATAAGTGGCTCAGTCAGTAACGTGCGAAGAGTCCATAGAATAACATTGGGATTGTAGATGTTTATCTCACTAGAAAGACTATTCTTGTCTTTCGATTTAATCCACCCCCACTTTCCAGGAGAGAACATTAGCAGTACCATTTTGGGCCTCATGTATAAACGCTAAGTGGAGTAACTCAAGGGCACTGCAGTATGCTGATCTGCTCATGAGAAGACAACCCACATGAGCATCAGCTGATAGTATTTAGCCAACTCCCATGTGGGCCGGCTTTGTGTCACACCTCTCCATACCCCCCATGCAAGAAAATTGACAAAGGAATGCAGGTAAGCATGGGCAGCTTGACACATGTTAAAATGAAGCTCATTCAAGTTGCTCATGTGAACATATTCTGAAATGTATTTCGTTTTTTTGCTAATTAGAACTACAATTATGTTATTATTTCCTGACTAGTTGAAGAGCCTGTTACATGGGCCACAGTGCCACTGCCAGCCGGTCACGGGGCAGTCTTGCACAGTACAGACTGCCTGCGCCTGATACAGAGCTGGATCTGTATCAGTCGCGGAGCGGGCAGTCTCTGTTGTGCATGACTGCAGCACGCACAGCAGTCTCTATTGCACATGACTGCATCGTTACACACGTTTTAGCAAATTATTAAATAGGATGACATGTAATTCAGTTCCTAATGTTCACAAAGGGATATCCTTGCAATAATAAACTAGTATATTTAGGTCATTTAGTTAGGGCTGCCATAATTTTGAATTAACAAGAGGACACCTTAAAAAAAAACAAAAAAAAGGAAATAAGGAATATGTAATTTGCACGTCACATTGACTTCCCATCTCATATGCAATTGCATACGAGTAATGTTATTGCATATTTGCATCAGATCAATGGTTCCTAAACCTGACCTCAAACCTTCCCAGCAATATAGGTTTCAGAATTTCCTCTCATGATCACAGGTGTATCAATCAATGAGGCTGATGTGCTAAGTAAAAGTGGTGCAATTATAGCTCAACCCAACTGCATTAAAGGGAACAAAGAAAAATGCACAAGTATTTAAAGTGGATCTTTAACTACTTGAATGCTAGAGAGGATTTCAATACATGCTTTGTAAGGTGCTGGAGACCTATCTAGCATTCAAGGGCTTCACAGCCCCATTTACATCAATCCTACTGTGCTACTAACAACAACCCCTTTGCTACACTGAGGAGATCCAGAAAACATGCAGCATTCAACCAGAGAGGAGCTGGAAGACAAGTTTGAGAACCACTGTATTAAATGCTTGTACAAATGTGTGTGGATCTATATATGATTTGCAGTTCCTTGCATTAAGCTTCATGTAGAAAACACTGGCTACACTACCCGCATTGTACACACCCATATGAAAAAAGAACCTGTAAAATCAATTCAACAGAGATGCAAGGACAAATTCTTTTGAAACTGTAAAACTGTACTTAGAGTATCAGTCAAGTGGAAATTGATAGTTTTCTGGAATAACAATTAAAGTAACTGTGCCTACTGTACATTCCAGTACCCTGCACGCACAGGCACTGTCAGCCAGGACAGAAAGAGCCTGTGAAATGTTAGGGCTTGCGATGACAGCAGTGGACATTTGAATGATCAATCTGTACCCTACAATAAAACTGAATTATACACACTGGGATATCATCAGAAATTATTGAAACCATTTTAGACATTGAGCAAGGGCATAGAAGATTACACAAAAGCCCCTTCCACACAGGCGGCAACATCAACTCAGTGATACTGAGGTGGATCTGTCTCCCGTGGTGAACAGTAACATGCTGAGCTACATGGGTGACTATTGCCTTGTGTGAGAAAACAAAAAGGGGAAGTGGAGAGGTTGCAGACACCTGAATTGGAGATTTCAGTGCTCATCACAACCTCCAATCACAGCCTCCAATTAATGGCCAACCAACATGGGCACCAGACAGTAATATTAACTGGTCCTCACTTGGACCAACCTGAAGATGTGTTCTGATCGGTGATGTAACGTATGTGCATGAACTTAGGCATCAGAACTGTTGCCGGGGCTGCAAACAGTTTAAACTCCAGTAGCGAACAGCCCTAATCCAAGCTGTTCAATCACCTCTCTCCTGCATTCAACCACCAATCCAGAGTACTGGATGAGAGTAAGTCAGCTTTTTGATGGAGGTTGCAGTGAGGATAACAACCTCCAGCTCACTTTGTGTGAAAGGTTTGGACTCAGAGCACACTAGACAGACCTTTCATATTGCAACTTTATTGTGATTTGGAGGCATTGTAGAAAGGTTGTAGTATACTGGACTATTGTGTGTTTGTGCAGGTGACAGCTGCCCGTGAGAAATGCACCACAAGGGAAAGGGACATTAAGCTCTGGAGGGTTGCTTCAAAGACTTGTTTCACAATGTGCTAGACCACTCAAAAGGTCAAACAGGCCCAAAGTGCCATATTTTAGCAGTGTAGTAAATCTTTGATCACCATCAACAAAACATGACCCTTTGAGTGCCAGACAGAAAGACAGCAATGTGTTGGGCAGTGTTAAGTGAAAGAGGCCATGATGCTTTATCTTCATTAGCATTGTTGCAGGTCACAGTGAATTGCTAAAAAAAGACAAAAAATGATGGAAATATTTCACAGACAGTGTTGCAAATGTATTATTGCATCAAAGAAAAAATAAATGGCTCTGTTCACAACAGAATTGAGAAATCCATATACCCCATACAGGAGAAATTAGGAAAATGTATATTGTTTTAAATGGAACTTTTAGGGCTCAATTCAAATGTTGGCATCGGCAGAAAAAACTGCCTCCGTTGGTTTTGAAAGCCAAGTAAGTGATGTAAATGTTCAGACAACGAAGAACTAACGACAGTTCTGAAAACACAGCAGTCGTCAAAATATCGCCCATTGAGGCCAATGTAAAAGCTAACCCCTGAGCCATTAAAATGTTTGCGGTAGGGACAACGAACGATAAATTGCAACATTTACCGGCAGAAATGTAACACCTTGTTTTTGGCCGCACACCACACAGCTCAGAGTAAAAACCACTGTTGAAGAAAACAAAACAGAGAAGCAGCTCATACAATACAAGTACAAAACTCAAGCATACACAGGTCAAATATCAACCCCTACAATGCCAAGCAAATACACCAACAAGGCCTAGACCAGTGGTCAATCCTTCCATCTAAGACACCCCTAACATGCAATCTGGATGTTCCAGGGCGCCCCTTGAAGTCACAAGTAAATCCTCAAGTCAGCAATGAAAGCAACAAGAAATGAACATATGCTTATCATTAGGTCTCACAGTGTGAATGACAATGAGGAGAATATAGTGCATAATATATCCCATAAACACATATCCCCAAAAAATGTGTAAAATTAATGTTAGTATTGCATAAAAAAGCATCAAGGGAAAAGTGAGGCACCTTGAGCTGGTGCACATGGCACATCAACATGCCATGACACCCTGGTTGCAAACCACTGGCCTACACCATACAAACAAGTCACAGACAAACAAGAATCCAGCAACCGCACAGGGACAGGGATAACACAAAGCAGCACAGCGTAAGCCATCACAACACACCCTGGAACAACAGGGGATAACAAACAACACAACAAGCACATCTGTCACACACAAAGCAGGCTCACCAAAGCAAACCCAGCACCCAGTGGAAATGCAACATGCACTCCACAACATCACAAACACACACCTGACAGGTACAAGAAACCACACCACTAACCACAGACACACCAGCAAACACTGACCTAGTGTACATCATCCAAATAACCTTGTATTCTCATGTCAGCATGCCACTCACTATCCACAGGTGGTGCCGGCTATGGGTGCAAGTTGTGACTGCTCACACCAATAGCCAATCCCCACACAACAGTGCAGGAGTGCCATAACAAGGCACAAGTCAGGACCAGGAATGCCACAGAGCACCCCTGTGGCCTGTTCTAAGCCAGCTTGTGTTGCCTGGATCACTCAGGGGCCACTCAAAAATATGCATCTGGTAAAGCATGTGACATGATCTTGGCGTGTGCCCATTACACATATTGCTGAACACACACATCTAGTTGATGATGTGAAGCCACAACAGCCCATGGAGGTCTCTGTCACCATTGATAAACATGAGGATACCTGCGTTGTGATGCAGACATGAACCAGGCTAATCAGGGACTACGCCACCTGTGGGTAAAAAGCATGTGTGTCCATGTTGATGGGACACCAAATTCGCCATGTTCAACATAACCCAACCTGAACTGACACAAGACTTTGACTAAGCAGACCATTCCCATAAGCACCCTGCAACCCTTGGAGTCAGTGAGGAGATCCAATACAATGACATGCTATGCATAGGATACCACCCTGGAATATGAGGGGTTAACCCTGTGAGTGCCAGAGGGGGGTAAGCAATATATTGCAAAGCAATGTGTTACATACCCCTCTGCCACTCAAAGGGTTAAATGGCTTATGGAAATAGCATGTGTGCTTGTGTTGGTGTTTGCTACAGTGTAACAAGCTGTGAGTCAGGCTGCAGCTGGACAGCACTAACTGCGGCCAACACTTCCCTACAAGCAGCCTTCTTTTTCTCCTCCATTCCTGGGACCTTCCTCCTGGGGAACAGGATCCTCTCCCATGACATGATGGCCTCTACCAGGACCCTATTCTCCTTGGTGGTATATTTGGGGTCACAATATCGCTCCTCCTCAGCACCATCTTGAGACTGTTGGGAGCCTTGGCTCTGGCTCTCCAGCCCTGCCTGCAATAGCCCTGGCTGAACGTGGTGCTCCCCCTAATGTACCCTTCGTCCCACTGCCAGCTGTGGCCCTGCACTCTGTGTGCCTACTCTGACATGGCTCCCCCTCCTCCCCAATGATTTCCCTCTTCCTCCCCTACCCTGACCAGGGATGTCCACCTGCTCCTCTTCCTCCTCTCCTCTTACTCTCCCCGTCCCTCTCTCCTGGCCTCCTCTCCTCTCCATTTCTCTCACCCACTTACACACAGACACTCGCTCAGGCCCTCACACACACACTCACTCACTCTCTGGTACTCACAGAATCACACTGGCAAAAAATATATAAAAGTATGTGTGATGTATTATCAAAAAAAAATAAGCTGTATGTATATGTGTGTTTGTGTTCGGATGTGTGTTGTGGATATGTGCAAAAGTTTGTTATGTGTCGCTTGGTATACAATGCTCTCCAACTCCTAAAATGACTGCTGTGAACGCTCCTATCTCCCTTTCTCTGAATACTAACCTCTGCACCTGGGTCCTGTGATCTAACTCTTTGAACTCATAACAGAGACAAGGTGCGTCGGTTATTTTGGGTCCATATATAGGTTATTTGACTGAACTTGATACTTGGGGGTGCTGTGATTGTCTGGGGCACTGGGTAATGTTGGATGTTCACTTCTTTCTTTGATAGGGACGTATCTCACGTTATTTATCGTGTTTTGAGACGGCGATGAGGTCAGGTTTTAGGTCATGCAGGTTTTGACGTTTAATTTTGTAGGCCATCTCTCGTTAGACTTTCTGGGTAACAGAGATTTGAATCTCTTGTTACCCAGTCTTGGTTAAGTCGCAACGGCCTTTTTTTCCCATAACGTTGGTTTTAAGCGATAGTAATGTTTCACAAAAATAGCAGCCCCAAATAATCTTCTCACCTTTAACGCTCTCCACACTGCTACCCCTCCTTACATCTCTTCCCTCATCTCCTATTATGTTCCTGGCCGCTTCCTTCGCTCAGCACACAATGCACTTCTTGTTGCACCATCCACACCCTCTGCCCTCTCCCGTCTCAAACCTTTCTCGCTTTCTGCTCCATACCTATGGAACTCCATACCCCTCTCCTTACGCCTAGAAAAATCCCCCTCTGTCTTTAAGTCTACCCTGAAGTCTTATCTTCTGGAGCACTAGGACCATGCACTGCCTTTGGCCAAACTCAGCACTTATAATCTCAGCAGTTAACACCCTCTTACCCCATTGTATGTCTCCCTTTATCCATTTAGACTGTAAGCTCCTTGGGGCAGGGAATTCTCTCCCATTGTTTCTATGAATGTCGCACTTATTTCATCCCCTCTTATTTATTGTAACATATGTCTATTGTAAGGCACTGCGTACACTGTGTGGCGCCATATAAATAAAGATACATACATACATACATAGTATTTGAGCCATTGAGAGTGTTATTTCATTACTGTGAGGGTTGTAGTTCAAGAGTAACTGAATGATAACGTTTCCCCCTCCCACCCCTTTTACCTAGTGTAAGCCCCCACTCCTCAGATGTGGAATCCAGTCCACAGACCAGACAGCTCACATCAAGGGTCAATATTCTACTGTGAGAACAATGAAAACCCTGCCCCCCTTGACAGGTTGTCCAGCTTTTTCCCTTATCTTAATTGAAGATTGTCCTTCTCTGCAATCTACCTGGACTCTTCCTGCTGCTCTAAGCTGAGCAGTGTTACATCAGTAGAAGGAGCGGTAGGGGGATACTTTATCATTCAATTACTCTTGAACTACAACTCTGACAGAATTGAAATAACACTCTCCATGGCCCAAATACTATGAAGATTAATTAGAGCTGTTTTTATTATGAAACATTACTATCACTTTAATGCCAACATTTGAATCGAGGCCTTAATCTCATGAATGCTAGAGGACTCCAGCGAATTGCATTGCAATTCATTGGAGACCTCTCTGGCATTCAGGGGGTTAAAATAACCTTTTAACGTTTTTTAAGTTATGGGTCACATGATCAGAAAGCCACATGTGTGAGGGCCATATTATTATTTTTTTTAACAATGGTGAGTATAGCCTGTAGACTACTCAAATAATTTGGATTTATTTATTGATTAAGTCAATCACAATACTGGTATTTATCAGATACCTATTCTTGAACTGTAAGGTACTGGCAGAAGATTAGGCCTACTAGTTCAAGTATGCTAGTTAGGTTTTAGTTAAAAAAAAATCTCAGGTGGGGTGCAACCTGGGTTCAGGAGGACCGCTTTTGTCACGGGCCGCATATTGCTCATCCATGATTTAAAGCAATAGGTCATTTTATTTATCCTCTGTGGTGTGGAAGGATTGCCCCAGAATTGCTTATCTTTCCTTTTCAGCAAAAGGCTCTGTGTACAAAGACAAAATCGAGCAATTCTGGAGCAGACCAACTAAATTATAGGGTACAAATAAAAAATGCACACAGTTCTTTCAATTTCAATGATGGTGGGATCTGGGGATGATGGGAGCTGGAGTCTCAAACAGCTGAAGATCCAAAGACTGACTACCCCTCACTTAAGTGGTTTCTCTATTACATTAACCCTTTGAGTGCCAGAGTGGTACGGAATGCATTGCAAAGCAATGCATTCCGTACCACTCTGGCACTCAAAGGGTTACATTTGTGACTTTCATGTCTAACTTGGTGTTTATTGATGTATTTGTTATATAAAGGTATAGTAATGTGTCACAAAAAAGCAACTCTGATTAATCTTCATAGTATTTGGGCCATGGAGAGTGTTATTTCAATACTGAGTTGTAGTTCAAAAGTAATTGAATGATAAAGTATCCCCCTCCCACCCCTAGTGTAAGCCACCTCTCCTCAGATGTGGAATCTGGTCCTGGGACCAGACAGCTCACAGCAAGGGACAATCTTCTTACTGTGAGAACAATGAAAACCCTGCTGCACCTTGACAGGTTTTTCCTTATGCTAACTGAAGATTGTCCCTCTCTGCGATCCATCCGGACAGTCTTGCTGCTCTTAAGTGAGCAGTGTTACATCAGTAAAAGGGGCAGGAGGGGGATACTTTATCATTCAATTACTCTTGAACTACAACTCTGACAGTATACTATGAAGATTAATCGGAGCTGCTTTTTATGTAAAATATTACTATCCCTTTAAGGATTGGAAGGAATAACATCACTGGGTAATAGGCCATAGAATATTTTATTTTTTCCTTGGTGAGCTGTGAAGGAAGATACTTTGGCAGCTCAAAGAAGGAGAGCTGTCAGACAATCAATGCCACACTTACTCCACACAACCCTCTAGCGAATAGGAAAAGCACAAATCCACCAATCATATGCCGGAAATAGAAAGGAAAAACAATGTAATGGGAGTATATAAAGATCCATCAGACTTACACTTGCATTCACTTGTGTTTGCTATCACATTTCATTAAATGTAAGAAAATAAATGCGTTGACATAAGTACAGTACATGGAACTGCAAACTAGATAAGCCTAGCACTGGTGACAATAAGCAAATATTTCACCAAGAAAAAGTTCATAAATTGATACAATTTCCACAATATGTATTCTTGGGAACTCACTAGCCTTGCTTTACCCGAGTTCATTCTTTCATAGCACATGATTACAAGAAGCTCCCACAGTACTTAAAGGGATAGTAATGTCTGTTGTTAACAAACTTTAATATTTTAGATATTAAAAATATAAATTCAATGATCTATGTGTCTCAAACGTTTATAGTTTGAGAGATATAAGCTTTTAAAATTTCCCCCTCCCTCCCCTCTCCCAGGTGTCAGCCTCTAGCGTACAGCAGGAGATCCTGGTCCTGGGACGATCCAGCGGCTATTAAGCAGAGCCAAAATAGCTCAATCTTAAAAGAGATACTTAACTGGAATGGTCTACATCATGTGCCTGGTTTGCAATGTTCTGTTGAACTGAAGTATGCAAGCAACTAAATGGAGCATTAACCATGCGTCCGGGATGAAAAGGACAACATGAGAATCTTGTCTGCATCAAAAAAGCAAGATTCATTTGAGCGCTCGTATCATTCTCAAAAACCTACTTTGCTGAAGCAGAACAGTTCTGTGTTCTCCCAGTCTCCTTCCCCTCATTGTCCACCACATAATAATAAAAAAAAACATATGCCCATCTGCAAAGACACAGGCGCTCACTTCGCTTCTAAAGTAGTTACATATACTGCTTCAATACATGCACCTAATGTAGGGGTGAATTGCATGCTTGTGTCTTTGCAGATGGTCATTTGTTTTTTTTTATTATTATTATGAGGCGGACACTGAGGGCATAGAGAGCAGGAGTACGCACAGAAATGTTCTGGCTTCAGCAAGGTATGTTTATGAGAATGATGTGGGTGTATAAATGAGAGACCCTTAAAGGGATAGTATTGTTTCACAATAAAATCAGCTCCAATCAATCTTCATAGAATTTGGGCCTTGGAGAGTGTTATTTCAATTCTGTCAGAGTTGTAGTTCAAGAGTAATTAAATGATAAAGTATCCCCCTCCCACCCATTTTACTGAAATAACACTGCTCACCTCAGAGCAGCAATACTGTCCGGAAGGATCGCAGAGAGGGACAATCTTCAGTGAGCATAAGGAAAAACCTTAAAAACCTGTCAAGGGGACAGGGCTTTCATTGTTCTCACAGTAAGAAGATTGTCCCTTGCTTTGAGCTGTCTGGTCCCAGGACCAGAATCCATATCTGATGGGAGGTGGCTTACACTAGGTAAAAGGGGCTGGAGGGGGATACTTTGTCATTCAGTTATTCTTGAACTACAACTCTGACAGTATTGAAATAACACTCTTTATGTCTCAAATACTATGAAGATTAATTGGAGCTGCTGTTTTTATGACACATTACTATCCCTTTAAGCCCGCGACATGAGAATCTAGCCCTTGTGATGCAGCGAGATTCTCATGTCACCCTTTTCATCCCAGCGACATGGTTAATGGGCGGGTTACTTGCTCAGACAATACTGTGCAACATTTTGATAGTGAACCCTGATTACCCACCTGTTATTATGCAGGGATAAAATGGAAATAGGGCCTACTGGTGAAACCTGAGGTCTAATGTGGAGAAACACTGATATATACTATACAGCATACAGAGCAGTAAGTTCCTGTACTAAAAAAGGGAAAAAAGGTTTAAAAGTAAATATAAAATATGGATATAGGCAGGTTGACTTTAATTATTATGTTCAAGCTTATCACTTTAAAACAAAATGCAACTAACTAACTTATCCCTTCAAAAATCAAAAGCATGTGCTGATACTTTATTATGTAATATGATTATATAATACATTTTAAAATGTCCCATCATGAAGCAATCATCTCCCTACTAACTGTGCTGTGATGTACTTTTCAGGGCTGGAGAAGTATTCAGCTTCAGTCATTTATGTACCATGCGCAGAAGATGAGAGAGACTGAAAATCAGATGCTTTATAAATTCCTAGATCACTTGCCCACCCAGTTACACATTCAATCTTCCAAATCCAAAAGAGAAGAAAAAGTTAAATGATTTATTACAAGTGCTACATCTAGATGTTTGTCCTTGCTAAACTGTGGGGTTGATGTACTAATGCTGGAGTAACTCTATGTCAAACCAGCTGCATCATAGGTGAAAAATGAAAAAAAATTCCATTGATTTAAAGGGGATATATCACCTTATAAATTTTTTTTACCATAGGTTTTGTTACTAAAGTATTATTAGGAAAGCTGTTTGGTTTTTCTGTAATGTAAGTACTTTTGCAGATATTCTATCTTCTGTGCTGTGAACTTCTGCATAACAGTGGCGTAACAATAGGGGTCGCAGGGGTCGCACTTGCGACCGGGCCCGTCACTCTCAGGGGCCCGGCTGCCCCCTGCGGCACCCTCGACACCAGCCCGCAGCACAGCTGACGTCCCAGCGGCCAGCGCTCTAGTAATGCAGAGCGCTGGGAGATGACATAATCTCCCAGCCCTCTGCATTACTAAGGACCGCGCGGGAGCATGTCACACACAACGCTAGACCACCAGGAGGTAGGAGGATGGGTGTCAGTAGAGGCAATGTGGCGATGGGGGCATTGTGGAGATTGGGGGGAAATGTGGAGAATGAGGGGCATTGTGGAGATTGGGGGGGAATGTGGAGAATGAGGGTCATTGTGGAGATTGGGGGGGAATGTGGAGAATGAGGGTCATTGTGGAGATTGGGGGGAAATGTGGAGCATGAGGGGCATTGTGATGGGGGCATTGTGGAGATTGAGGGGAAATGTGGAGAATGAGGGGCATTGTGATGGGGGCATTGTGGAAGGGGCAATGTGGAGGTGGCCAATGTGGTTGAGGGGGGCCAATGTGGTCGGAGGGGGGCCCGTGGCAATTCTTGCACCAGGGCCCCGTGGCTTCTAGTTACGCCTCTTCTGCATAATATGCACAGCATAGCTTGTCTTCTCCTCCCACCTCCCTCCCAGCTGCCCCAGGGAGCTTGTTCATGCTTCCCTTCGGTGTGCTGTCAATGTCTCCTATCGTTATAGCCTGTTTGATGCACTTAATCTGGTATGCTTAGTCAATATTACAGATCTTGAGTATTTACCAGGGGGTGCATTTATTATTATGTACTAGCCTGTTCTATTTTAATGTTATTAGCTGTCTCATGTACTAATATATATTTTGTAATAAGGTCTGTTTCGTCTTATTGTTTTGGCTTATTTTGAGTGCTTCGTCTCAATAAGCTCTTTTTCTATAGGGGAGTCTGAGGTTGTCTATTTCCCCAGACTTCTCTTATTGTTTGTTTTTAGACTAGAGGCTCGACATTTTGAAGGGCTCCTCAGCTTTGCTGGCCACACCAGAGGCTCGACATTTTGAAGGGCTCCCCAGCTTTGCTGGCCACACCAGAGGCTCGACATTTTGAAGGGCTCCTCAGCTTTGCTGGCCACACCCACATTCTGAATTCTCACAGATCTACAGAAGGGTCCTAGGGGAGTATCATGGATATGTAAGCTATTAGAAATCATCACTTCCATAAATGTCAAGCAGCAACCTCAATTTTTAAAACCAATTACCTAGACCCTTTTCATGACTTTAAATAATTTAAATAGATAATAATATAGGGCAAATATCATGATGATAAGACTCCCTCTGCAAATGTGCTGCCCCTTTGTCTTTCATAATATGATCCAATGTGTAGTTCAAGTCATCTGATTTTTTGGATTATCACTGCTTGGTAAATGTAGTCATAAATTCATTCAAGTTTTGGTTAGTCATAGCTTAAAAAAAAAAAAATCTAATTCAGATTTTTCACTGTTCCACTTTATCCGCAAAGTACTGTTTTGGCTCATACACCTGCCACAGCGCATGGAAAAATCTAACAAAACAACAGCAGTCCAAGAATTTTAAAGTTCTTTCAAAACTTTCAGATGTGATAAATAGACAGTTTCCAGTGCACCCATGAATAATTCAACAACCTGCTTAGGAAATAACATTAAGTGGGTGTGTCACTACACAATTTTTAGTCTCAAAAAGGCATTTAAACTGACTATATTGTACCTTGTGCTTTTTTATTTTTGAATCATTGTAATGGTTTAAGAGATTTTTGTGTAGTTCGGGCAATGTATGAATTTGATTTTGAGCTTAAATAGATACAAATGACTTATGTTTTGGTGCCTAACATATACTGACTAAACTACTTCCACCAAAAATTGACCCCTTTATGAGACCTGAGTCAAGGGGAGGGCAGAGTGTATGGAGGTTTGGAATGTGTCATTCCTCTGTTCAATCCTTAATGCCTTGTAGGCACAGAGTAAATCAGTGTAAAATTCTTGTTTTTCTTGCATATGCTATAGGGGCAGTATTTAGACTTGCTTTTGTTAGTCTCAACTCTGGTGGCATTATATACACCAGTATGTACTAAAACTAAGAGAAAGAAAAAGCTCACAGCGCTAACTTACCATAGTATATACATGTTAATAAATAACATAATAAAGAGACCAAGAGGATGATGTATAGATAACAGCAAGGAATTAAAGGGTTCTCCAGACCCCCAAATATTAAGCTGAACCCTAAAGTGCAAATGCGAAACAAAAAAACAGACCTGTACTCCCCCATTTAAGTTGTGCAAATGTGTGCCCTATATAAGACATATATTATTCAGTTATGTTAATAAATATGAGGTTTTGTTCCATAGATTGGCCAAAGTAAGTTTAAGTTTGCCCGCCACATCACGGTACCCCAACATCAAGCAAGTCCTGTGAAGAACAGGATTGTCACAGGTCACATGGCATAAGAAGCGGAGCCTCTCCTCCCCCTGGCTGAGATCAAGTGAACACTAATACTGAGTGATATAGAGAAAATAGATAGTCATGGAAGCCTGTTCCAACCTTCCCCCACCAAACTCAGAGGCAGATGACTATCAGCTAAGATTGATGGTTTTATGGGGGAACAGCTATTCACTGTGAATGTATACTGGGTTATTGTTTGTGCTAACTCCCCCCCCCCCCCGGAGGTTACTACAGGATGTGATTAGAGCCTTGTGTCCACCTCCCCCCTGTTAGTAACCTTTATCTGATGCTGAACCCATTGTGTAATGTTTTGTCCATGTGGTGGCTGCCCCTTTTCTGTCAACTGTATTAAAATGCTGTGTTGGTTGAAAATAAAGCAGTTTGTGATTTACCAAGATGGAACGTGTTTGTCTCTCCCTGAAGTATCCAGGTATATTGCTGTCTGTCATCCACTATAGAGCAGTTACTCATAGAGAAGTGCCAAGGGACTAGATAGATAGAATATCCTGTATAAACCAGAGCTATATGTGTAGTATATTCTGCATTGCCGGTGGATACACAACTCAAAAGTACCTGGTCTTAGTGCTTAGTATAGGTGTCAGCTGTGCAGGATAGCAAATGAAACCCACAAACGATAATGTGCCTGAACTGCTATACCTTCCATGGCAGAGATGCCAGGGCCATATTGTCACAAACTAATACGCAAACTGAACCCTATCTAAATGAAAAACATTCCCTGAAGATTTCTTGTAAATGAACGTGTAGGAAATAATATAGCTTACATGTATAGGATACCTATTTTAAAAACAAGTATTGGGATAATGTGATGTGGTGGGCAGGCTTAAACAAGTGTTGGCCAAACTATGGAAAAAAAGTCTCATACTTAATAACAAAACTGAATAATATATGCCTTATGCAGGGCACTCATTTGCACAACTTGTATGGAGGAGTACAGGTCTGTTTTTTGTTTTGCATATACTAAGACTGTTTGTACCTAAACATGGATGCAGGATTTTCACGCATCAGATATAATCAAATCTGCTGTGTTAGTAGTTTTGTACATTTACCTGAGAGTCTATTTAAACCTTTGAGTGCCAGCGGGGTATCCAACTCATTGCTTCCCTTCATAGTGATGCACAGCACGTACATTAAAACAGCAAGTGTACAGAGCTTGCTATTAAAATACACGTGCTGCATATCACTATGAAGGGGAGTGTGAACATGTTCCCAGAGAGAACTGGGAGGGAGGTGAGAGAATTTCAGAACTGAAGACCTGAAGAACTGTGCCGACATTATCCTGTGCTACAGAATGCAGAAGTGCATACATCAAGCCTAAATCTTTGCAATGCGTTGCGTACTCCACTGGCATTCAAAGGATTGTGGGTTTAAAAAGCTCCATTCGAGTGCACAGGAATTTAGAAATGTCTATTTGCCCCTGTGGCTCAGCTGGTTTACTCTAGAATAACTCCAGGTTGCCTTAATATAGGCCTATGTATCTTTATGCGTACACATGGATTTGTGATCTTATGGCCAACTGTTAAACATACTTGGATGCCTTTTGTATAACTTATCAGCAGGCCTGGTAATTAGCCATAAATTCCCAGTCAATGAAATATAGCTAAAATTGGACTTATCTCTGAAGCCTTTAAAACATTCAAGATGTTCGTAAAAATGCTGAGAAAAAAAAATAACAACAACTCTCCATTTTGCAACCACTTTACTCTTTTTTATTTATGTAACTTTAACCCCTTGGATGCTAGAGATGTCTTCAGCACTTTGCTTTGCACACTTTTTTAGCATCCAAGGGATTAAGTTGATTCTAGTGACTTGTTGGACTTTTCAAAAGCAAAGTGGAGGAATTCTGGGGCAAACCATTTTCATATAGGGGAGAACTAAAAAAAACTCTGAACTTCCCATTGATTTAAATGGAGATTTCAACCCACTGAATTCTACAGAGGTCTCTAAAGCACTCCGAAGTTAATTTTTTTTCTTTTAAGTCTTTTATTGCTGGATGGTATCAAGCACTAAGGCAACCACCTTTCTGTAACATTTTAAGGAGCAGTAAACTTTATTTTATGAAATCTATAATATAGTAAGTTTCCTACTGAAAAGAACAGTTGTTTTATTCAAATCTGATAACAATTAAAAGTATAAGGAAGTAAATTACAGTGTGATTACTTCCTGAGACTTCAAAGAGTAATCATGGCTCCGCATTTTCTATTATATTCTAAGGAGAACAGTTTGTCAGTGACTCACCTCTCCCACAGAATGTAACAAAATAATTAATAAAAATCTGACCACTAGAAGTCACTGTTAATGTAAAAAAACAGGAGTTTGAACTGTAATAAATCTGGAATCATGCATCTCTCAGCAATGGGAGTACCGTGATTTTACTCATCATGAAAATCCCTAAAATATATAGATTGTTTTCCTTAAAAGAGTATTAACTGCTCCTCTAACCCCTTAAGGACCCCTGATATGTAAGGACCATCATGGGAAAACTTGTGTTAAGGACCCATGACGGTCCTGACATGTCAAGGCAGCTGCACACTGTTCCGGGACCCCTGGATTCATTCGCACAAAAAAATTGCCCCATAGTCCTTACCTCCTTACCTGCCGGCCACATCATTATGAGGTTAAGAGGAGATTTAGATCAGTGGTGAAACAGAGGGTGAAGTAGCAAGATGGTGTATTGAAGTATAAATACTGCTTCTAATTGTTTTTCATAGTGTTAGCAAAAAACACTTTTCATTGCTTGGCAACCTCAACTGGCAGCGCTCTGGGGGTTGTCAAATTCATATTTGTCTTATATCTTTTGCTTCCAGCTGTTATCCCCATTATCACATTGTTAGCACTGTGCATTGTCATTCTGACAGGTATGAGCACACTGACTTCATTTACATAAACGTATAAATACATACATTCTACAGCAAACATCCACCACTGCTGATTACTGCAGCTGTTCAGGAAACTACGGGGGAGATGTATAAAAACGATTCTCACTCTGCGTGTTAATGTGCACAACACATTACATAGTAACATACTAAATTAGTCTGAAAAAGACACAAGTCCATTAAGTTTAACATTTGCCTCATAACCCAGAAAAAACAGAATTAACCCCTTAGTGACTGTCCGTGCGTGCAGCCAGCACTTAACACCCGCCGAACATTTTTTCAAATTTCTTTAAATGACTTCCAGGACGTACATGTACGTCCTCTGTCCACCTGGGACATCCGCTCGGGATGTACATGTACGTCCTCGGGCAGTAAGGGGTTAAACAAACCTTCCTTCTATCAAATAAGTATTGGTATATTTACCAGAACTTCCTGTTTTACCAGCTAATATACAGTATAACCCTGTATGTTCCCTCTTGAAAGAAATGCATCTAATCTTCTTTTAACCCCTTAACGACCCATGACGTACATGTACGTCACGAGTGGATGTCCCTAAAGGATAAAGGACGTACATGTACGTCATGGAATTCTAGGTCCCCGCACTGTTGCACACTGTCCGGGGAGTCCGGAATCGGAGGAGCAGAGAAAAAGAAGTTCCATGGGCGTTAAATGACAGCTGTGTGCGTGCACGGCCAGTCGTTAAGGGGTTAAATGTATTAATTGTATCTGCCATTACCACATCCTTGCTCAAGGAATTTCATAATTTAACAGACCTTACCGTAAAAAAATCCTTTCTCTGCTTTAGTTGAAACCTCCTTTCTTCTAATTCAAAGGTATGCCCCTAGTTATTTGAACAGGCCTTGGAATGAAAATCTCACTAACGAGATCCTTGTATTGACCTCTCATATACTTGTACCTTGTAACTAGATCTCCTCTTAAAGGGGAACTATCACCCCAACTAAAGTCCACCCCACCTAATTAGGCATCTAGCAATAAGCTTAACAAACTGTTATGTAGAATAAAGACAGCGTTAGTCAAAAATTCTACCTCAGCCGACACTAATGGCCAGGCAACAGCGCAGACATCTTTATCGATGTCTGTGCGCCTGCGCCGTTAGTTCCAGTCTCCTCTAGGAGGCGTTGCATGGTACCTTAAGGTACTGGAAGGGAATGACGGCACAGGTGCACAGACGCCTCTAGAGCGCTGCTGCCTGGCCATCAGCTGAGGTAAGGATTTCTGACTAACCCTGTCTTTATTCTGTATAACAGTTTGATTGTTAAGCTTATCGCTAGATCCCTAATTAGGTGGGGTGGACTTTAGTTGGGATGTTAATTCCCCTTTAATCTTTTCTTTAGATTAGATAAACTAAATTTGTCTAGTTGTTCCTCATACATCAAGTCCTCCACCCCACTAGTTAATTTTGTTGCTCTTCGCTGTACCCTCTCCATTTATAGAATAAATATCCTTTTTCAGAGCTGGTGCCCAAAACTGCATTGCATATGTAAGGGTTTTGTACATTTTGTACAGTGGCAAAATTATATTAGCCGCTCATACTTCAATGCCCCTTTATAGGCAAGAAAGGACTTTGTTTGCTTTTGCCACTCCTGTCTGACACTGGTCACTGTTTCAAAGTAGTAGTTTCAAAGTTGTGACCCTCCTCTGGCATTCAAACAGTTGAGAATTGTCCCTAAAATTTGTAACAATGGGTCATATTTATAAAGAAATAAAGTAACGTTTTTAAATATGTCTATATGAAAATATTCTGAGAACATTTGCTGAAAATTCGCAAATGAATATATTTGTTTTGTATACATAACTATCACTATATATTTCCATTAAGAACAGGTTATACCTGACTTTAAGATTTCATAGCTAAAACTGCCTTTATTTTGGGTGCGATTAGCACATTTCTTTATACATCTGTTGCAATACAAGTCTTACTTGGACAAGAACATTTCTATTCTACTTTTCAAAAAAGTTGACTAACTTCAGTTACTACTTAACCAAAATGTCGCTAAAAGTTTTATATATATTTATGTTGCTTTAAGACAATTTTACACACACTTTCTTGATTACTCCAGCTTTGTAAATCTTCCCCATGAGCCATAATCAAATAAAGAGGAGCAGATCTGCATAGCCGGAACTCTCCGGATCTGCCCCAGGAGACTCTGGTTTTGACTCTGCATTACCGGGCCTCTGGGGCAAAGTAAGAGTCTCCGGATGTGGGGAGTTTCCATTGAAACTCTGCCCACTTCTACACCTTCCCTGTGTGTTCCTCCCACTCCCCGCCCACTCTTCCTCCTTTCCCAGCCTATTCATTATACTTTTTTTTTATTATAAGCTCCGCCCCCACTCGCAACCAAGCCTCACCCCTTTCTGATGCAAATCACATCATTTTTTTCCCCCCAGCTGCACCACAGACCTCCCCTCTCTGGGAGTCCACAACAAAAAGTTCCCAGGTATGCACATCTGGAGCAAACCAACTGCACTATAGGGGAGAAATGAACATTCCTAATTATATTAATAGGATTTTTAAACCCTTGATTGCTAGCGAGGTCTTCAATACATTGTTTTACAATGTGTTGGAGACCTCTTTAGCATTCAAGAGATTTAAAGCCCCATTTAAATCAATGAGAATTTGGGGAATTGGCATTTGCCCCCATATGGTACAGTTGGTTTGTTCAAGAATTGCACCTTTTTTGATTAGTGAATGTGGCACCAACTGCAGACAAATAAAAAAAACATATTCCCATTGATTTAAAGGGACACTCTACTCCCCAGACCCATCCCACCAAAAGATTACAAAGTATTAAAACAAAGTTTATGAGACTGAATACTATTTATTTCTCAGCCATATTCATTATACATTTTCAGTTAACTTCTTGTGGTGATCACAGCTGTGTCAGCAACCATTAGCCCTAAGGGGATGTGGGAGGACTTGGGCAAGGCACCAGGAAGCTACTACTACTATGTCCCCACCCCTGCTCCCTCCATTATGTTGCCGTACCATGCTTGTACCAAGAGACAGTGTGTGAGTTTTAAACCCATCTAACACGTTCTCAGTATAGTGTGAGGCTGAGCCCAGCTGAACTCATGTTAAGCGAGCATAGTCCGCACACTTTGGGCTTCATTTGTCAGCTAATGTGGTGATATTCTAGAGTAAAGGGAACAATGGGGGAGGGGGATGAAAATTCTTCAGATTCCCATTGATTTATATGAGGTTTTAGTGGCTTGGATGCTAGAGAGATCTCCAAAGCATTCTGTGTACTGCAGTAGAAACTTATTTAGAATTCAAATGGTTAAATTGTCCATTTAAGTCAAATGGAAATTTTTATTTCTCCCTATTTCACAGCTGGTTTGCACCAGAACTGCACCTCTTTGCCTTGATGAATACGTTTCATTGTCTCATGGCCCAAGTGCCCTGTGTGGCAGTACTTGGGGGGGTCAGGGCAGGATTTACATCCCCAGTGTACCTAGGCAAGACATTTGTTTTTAGTTCTCCCCTATAGTGTAAATGGTTTCCCCCAGACCACCTCCACTTTTCTTTTGAACGTACCGATATCTAAAAGTGGTTAACAAATGTAGCAATCACACTATTCATTCCTAATTAACTTGTTTTATTCTACAAATTGGACTTAAACATCACCCTACTTCATGGACAAGGCACAGCATGGCAAAAAACAAGCCAATTTTGTATTGTGACATCATAGTCATATAAAATGACATCATAGTCATATAAAAGAAAAGTTCATTTGGAGTGAACAATATTTTCTCTTACACATTTCACTTTATATGGTGTTAGTACCAACTGCCTATCAAATAGCGCTAATACCTCTTGGTACATTCCCTTGAGGACTCTTTGGGCAATATGTGACCCTTGAGATGAAACAGGTTGACTGTCGCTGCTATAGTCCTTGGCTGTTAGATAACTTTTTACACTGGATACGTTGCAAGCATCCAGCACATTGCTTTGCAATGCATTGTATACGTCTCTGGCACGCAAAGGGTTAATACCTGACCCCCCAAAAAAATCTTAAAATAATTTTGGATAAGGATTACCACAGCTTCAGACTAACTTGATGGTCACCCATAAATGTGATTTATTCTGGATTCTCAATCCCACTGACACTGTGGGCCATATACACAATAGCAAAAGTGGAACAATTATGGAGCTGCACCATAAGGGGTAAATAAAATTTCTATTGATCAAAATGGGACTTTTATCCTCTTGCTTAGTGATGTATTCTGGAAGTAATGTGGTGGAGCCATCACTAGCTTTCAAGAGATTGGAAGTCCCATTTAAATCAGTGGGAATGTTTATTTGTTCTTTATGGTGCAATTGGCTTGCTCTAAAATTGTTCCATGTCTTCATGGTTCATCAGCATCAGAGAGAAGAGACTGCCCTGTGTCTGTGCTGGTGGGGGCGCCAGGTTCCTGTATAAATCACTTTTATGGATCCCCACAAGTCAGTGTGAGACTGCGCTAATCTGTCAGGAACAACACCTTATTCATTCAGTTTTTGGGTTGTAGAAAGGAAAGTGGAGAAATTCTGGGACCAAATTAACTACACCATGCCATAGTTAATTAATCAAAATGCCCCTTATTACAATTGATTTCAATGGGATGTTTAACTCCATGAATGCTAGAGAGGACTACAGTGTAGTAAGATGCAATGTCTTTGAGACCTCGCTAGTATTCACAGGGTTAAAAACATTTCCATCACAATGTGTTGGGAACCTCTCTACCAGACAAGAGGTTAAATGTTCCAGTTTATATTTCCTCTGTGGTGCTGATGTTTTACTCCAGAATTACCCCAAGGAGCCTATGCACTAAGATATAACAAAGAGACCACTTCTCAAGTGAGATAAACTCTTCAAGACTGTGTTACTCTATGGAGCCTATGCACTGAATTCCAGGGGAGTATCTAACATGCATACCCCCAGGGCCGTATTTATGATAAGGCAGAGTAGGCACCTGCCTACAGGCGCATCCCACAGAGGGGTGCCTGTCATTGGGATCGTTTTTTGGCTTGCTTTTTCTTATTTTTTATTAGCCTTTTAATTAGCCTCTCCAGTCACCCCTGACCCCCCACTTGGTGCCCGCAACAACATGGAGAGGAGAGGTCTGTTCCCTCTTCGGCACAGTCCTGTAGCTGCTGAGCTCCCTCGTCACCATCGGCTCTTTAGTAGTAATGCAGAGCACTGGGAGATGACATAATCTCTCAGCACTCTGCATTACAGACCGCGTGGGAGCTCCAGCAGCTACAGCTGTGTGTCAAAGGAGGCACATACCTCTCTGCTCCAGCGAGGTAGGAAACGGGGGGCAATATGGAAATGATAGAGGCAATATGGAGATTATGGATGCAATGTGAGGGGATATGGAGATGATGGGGGCAATATGAGGGGATATGGAGATGATGGGGCAATGTGAGGGGATATGGAGATGATGGGGGCACTGTGAAGGCAATATGGAAATGATGGGGGCACTTTAAGGGGATATGGAAATGATGGGGGCAATGTGAAGGCAATATGGAAATGATGGGGGCAATGTGAGGGGCAATTTGGAAATGATGGGGGCACTTTGAGGGGATATGGAAATGATGGGCGCAATGTGAAGGCAATATGGAGATGATGGGGGCAATTTGAGGGCAATATGGAGATGATGGAGGCAATATGGAGATGATGGGGCGATGTGGAACTGATGGGGGCAATACGGAGCTGATGGGGCAATATGGAGCTGATGAGCATTATGGAGGTGTCCAGTGGAGATGGCAAATCAAGGTAGGGGGAGCTTCAGATTTCTGTGCCTACAGGCTCCTGAAATGTAAATCCAGCTCTGCATACCCCACGGACACTCAAAGGGTAAAGAGATCTGCGTGCAGAGGGTCTCAATCTTTAATGTTCAAGTTACCCCTAACACACAGTCTAGAGTCTTCGGGGCACCCCTAATATTTTATGTGTCATTTGTCAAGAGCATTATGAAGGGTATAAATAATATACAATTATTATTTGCTCTCACAATCAGAGTAACAAAAACAACATAATGTGCATACAGTTTTCCATACCTATGCATTTAAAACTCAACATTCATATTTGTGTCAGCCTTCACAGAGAACATGATGCACCTTAGAGCAGTGGTCCTCAACCAGGGTGCCATGGCACTTTGGTGTGCCACTGACATCAACCTAGGGTGCCCCAAATTTTCTATGAAGACTTTAACAAAAAAGTGAATTTTGAATTTTAAATGTTTATTTGTGGAAATTGTTCTGCATAAAATGTTTATTTTTGTTAACATGATTGTGAGACTTAATAATAACTATATATTTATGTATCTTACCCTTCATTATGGCTTTGATAAATAGCATTACATGTTCTATGGGTGCCCTGAAAGTTCCAGACTGAATGTTAGGGTTGCCTTCAGCAAAACAAGATTGAGAAGAACTGCTTTAGAGGATGTCCGTGCAGCACCAAAGTTCCAGCACCCTGGCTGCGAATCATTGGTTTAGGTAGTGCATTGGCTCCATGGAAAACATAGGCATTGGAAGTGTCAGCTCTCAGAAGTTATCTCCTTGTAATCTTAGTACATTTACTTTGCCCAAGTATTGTTAGTGCGTCAGCCTCCTTAGCACCAGGCTGCACATAGCCACCACTGCAGCAGGAGCAGCCTTGGCATACCCAGTATACAGTGTGCCCGGTTACTGGCCCCGGTGGATGGGAGAGGGGGCGGACCTTTCCACGCACGGACTCTTCCCGAGGGGTGTGCAAATGTTCCTCCTTTCACTTGTACACTGGAAGTAAGCACGGGTTTGGTTGTGGCTGGTCCTCCCTCCTCTCTTCTAGCAGCGCCCAGACCCTTTCATCCACAGGGGTACAGCAGGTAAGGACTTGGCGCCTGGGTAAAGTCATAGCCTTCAGTGCCAGGTAAGTGGACAGACAGCTCGGGGTAGGATGGATGGCACTTCTTTTTAGGTACAAACTTCGCTAACATTCCTTCTTATTCGGGCTATTAACCCCTGGAAAGCCAAACGGTTGAGAAACGCAATGAGTTGCAGATCCCTGTTGCTACAAAGTGTTAACCAGTGGCGATCTATTTCTTTTTGAGTCCGGTTTGAATCTCTGTGAAGTTCTAGGATTCCGCGTTTTCATTATAATATCTGGACTGGAGGAAATGCGAGAAGAGCTGTGCTTTTCCCCTTTACACAGGAATAATGATGGCGTTATAGAAGTGCAAAAAGATCTGTAAAAATTCATTATATGCTCATTTAGCAGTTAAACAGTGAGGCTGATATACTAAGAATTCTGGAGCAAACCAACGGTGCAGTGGGTGCAACAGGGAACAAACACAAATCCCCCACTTAGCCACTGAGTCAACCTTTTGAGGGTATAACCCCTTGAATGTCAAGGGAGATTGGAGACCTCTGTAAAATTCAAGAGGTTAAAGCCCCATTTAAAGTAACAAACATTTCCACCATTCTCCATGGTGCGATTGGTTTGCATAGAACTGCATCGTTTTCTTAGTACATCAACGTCAGGGATCGTTTTATTTGTGAATTCGAGAAAAAAAGTATCGTATAAAATATTACATGGACATTTGCATGCAGAGTTGTTTTCTGTGTTGCTGATGTTACAGCTCAGGTAACCATTTGAGTGCCAGAGAGGTATCCAATGCAGTGTGTTGAAATGCTTAGGGTACCTCTCTGGAACTTAAAGGGTTCAGAGCAATATGCACAAAAGTGGAACTATTTTGGGACAAACTAGTTGCAGCACTTAAAATAAATAGATTCCTCAAATTTTCATTGATTTAAATATGGCTTTTAACCCTGTCAGTGCCGGAGAGGTCAAAGATTTAAACTCTTGAATGCTTGTGAGGTCTTTGGGAATCTTTCTAGCATTCAAAGGGTCATCTCTATAAAGCTAGTCCAATCCCAACTGCTCCATAAAGGACAAATATACATTTCTAGCATGCGAGGGGTAAAAAGAGCCCCATTTAAATCAATGGCAATTTGGGACATTTTTTATGTGCTCCTAAGGTTCAGGTGGGTAACTTTTATACATAGCCAAAAGCATTAAGAGCCCTATTAAAATCAATGACAATTTTTAATTTTCCTCTATGGTGCAAATTGTTTGCTCCAAGACGGATCTTTTTTTTTTTTTTTTTGGTACATGTGACCAGATGTGCAGCAACAATCTGATATGTTATTGAACTGAGAATCCCAATTTCTACCTGTGTAAATGAAACAATAACAAGAGTGATTACAATTCACTCATTTGGTGATACAAAGTGGTGGAAATAGTGCATCATTCATGGAGCAGAGGCTAGAGCAGTGCAAAAGAAATCAAATCCCAATACTGATGGAGTGATATCAGAGGAGAATACACAAATGCACTCTCAGGCTAATATATGCAGTACAGACCTCTTTTTGAACGCTGGGCCTGAATAAAGTCATGTTCAAAATGTTTTAACAGCAGATAGTGTGGGAGTGTATGGATATTTCAGTGCACTCCATATATCTGCACCTTGTCCTAATGGCACAGAGGAAAGCAGCACATCATTCTTTTTTCAGTGCATGCTATAGGGGTGGCATTGAGGGTTTGTCATTTTATAGGCTTGCACTGCCAGAGTTGTGTGAGCCAGTATGCATTAAAGACATATATGCAGGTGCAGGAGTGTGAAATAAGCACCGTGATTCTAGTGCAAGCCAAATGCACCATAATGGAAACATTAAAATGAAACAATGATTTAAATGGTCTGCTCTGGCAGATTTGTGCATTCCCCTGACTGTGTCTCATCAAATAAGACTTCATTAGAGCAACCACAAATTGTTATGTAATTGTCACAAATCAATACTATATCTGGCTAATTGCAGTGAAAGTAAATCTAGCACAGTCCTATCATCACATACTCAGGGCTGGCTTTGAGTGTGTGTGTGTGTGGGAGGGATGGGGGTGGGGTGGGACAATGCAGTTTGTGATCTGCTTACCCTTTGAGTGCCAGAGAGATATCCAGTGCATTGTGCTGCAATGCTTTGGCTATCTCTCAGGCACTCAAAGGGTTAAAGCCCTTAGATGTCATAAGGTTTGTTTTTTTTTATTTATCATCTGATTCTTTCATTTTGTTTTTCTGGAAGTTCATTGATCAATATAACTTTGGTTCTTAGGACTGTATTCATAAAGCTAAAGATGTGCAATTCTGGAGCAAACCAATTGCATCCTAGGGGAAAAATGAAAATTTCCAATGGTTTAATTGGGATATTTAAACATTTGAATGCTAGAAAGATATCCAAAGCATTGCTAAGCAATACATCAGAGCACAAAAATACAAGCGAATACTGCATTTCAGAAAAGAAACATTTAAGTTAGGTTTCATTGGGGTGAAAGTTCCGTTTTTAGAACCAGAAGAGTGTGCAGTGTGTATGCTTTTGCAATGCATTGGTCAACCTTCTGATCCCTAAAGGATCAAGGAACATTGGCCCAGATTTATAAAAGCAATCTGGAGTTATTCTGGAATAAACCAATTGTAGCATAGGAGATACATTTAAATTGTTAAATTTCCATGCATTTTAACCCCCTTGAATGCTGGAGCGTTCTACAATGCATGTGGGAGACAATCATGTTAGATATGATGCTGTTTGTTGATGATCAGAGTTGTCTTCAGGTGAAGAGCCAAAATTGATTGCCCCTGATATGAACCAACGTGGGGCACCTGGTGGTGACCAATCTCACTGTTTTTGGACTACAGTTTCCATCATCTTTAACCAGTCAGCAGCACGCAGGGCAGTATTCCCACTTAGGCAGAAACACAGGCACAGAACCAGCCCAGGCAACTTCTCTCATGACTGGGGGTGCTTCAAGGGATAGTATTGCTTTTATCTAACAAATATTAATATTGTAGACATAAAAAATACAAGTACAATGAGCTATGTCCCATCTCTCAAACATATATAGTTTGAGAGATCGAAGCATGTAAATTTCCCCCTCCCACCCCTTTCATAGATGTCAGGCTCTAGTTGATGGAAGTAGATCCTGGTCCCAGGACCGTCCTGTGGCTGGCTCTTCAGCAGAGCCAAAATAGTGAGATGTAGAAATAAATACTTCATTGGAACATTCTACAAAGTGTGCCTGGTTTGCAAGCATACATTGTAGACCGTTTGAATGAAGTAATTATTTCTATATTGCGCTATTTCTGCTCTGCTGAAGAGCAGCAGGACGGTCCCAGGACAGAATCTGGGTGATCTTTACATGCTTCGATCTCTCAGTCTATAAATGTTTGAGAGACGGAACATAGCTCATTGTACTACTATTTTTAATGTTTACAATATTAATATTTGTTATTTAAAAGCAATATTATACCTTTAAATTTTGTCTTTCATTGATATGACAGGGAAAAAATGTGATTTCTTGGCAAATGGAAACCCCTTCTTGGTTTGTTCTTGATGTAGCATGTAAATGTTCTTGTGTGCTGATAGAAAGGATCTGAACATGTATAGCTTGGAGGAGAGAAGAGAGAGATGAGATATGATAGAAACATTCAAATACATAAAGATATTCAACAAAGTGCAGGAGGGATGTACTTTTCAAAGGAGCAAAAAATATTTGGACAAGAGGCCATAGTCTAAAACTAGGCGGCACAGGTTTAGACCTAATGTAACAAAGTTTTACTTCACTGAGAGGGTCGTAGATAAGTGGAATGGCTTACTAGCGTACGTGGTAAAGGTTAATACAGTGATGGAATGTAAGCATGCATGAGATAGTTATAAGGTTGCCCAGAACATAAGACAAGACCAAGGACCAAATAAAGTTTGAGGTTTTTACAGTAGGTAAATGGGCAGACTAGATGGGCTGAATGGTTCTTATCCGCCGCCAAATTCTATGTTTCTATGATATCTAAAAGTTGTAGGCATCAGAATTTCTGACCCTTGTAACTCTGATGACACAGGCGATCAGCACTGAAGTTCATATGTATCTGATTTTCACTAAAGTGGGAAGCACAAACTGGTGAGGTGAATATACAAATCCACCAGAGTAGTGCTGTGGTGTTAGCCGCCAACGGCAATGGCTGCTTTTCTGGGTATGCACTACAGTGTATGCCCCTTATGTCTGCCTCTTAGCATATAAAGGAAATAGGATAAAGATACACCTTTTCCTTTGTTACTTGTCCAACACATAACATTAACGCTTTGAGTGCCTGAGGGGTACGCAACGCATTGCAAAGCAATGCACTGCGTACCCCTCTGGCACTCAAAGGGTTAAACAAGGAGTAGAGAAAAGAACACCCCAAAGCACCAGCAGGCTGCACCACTCCCTGGAAGTAAGTAGAGTTAAAGGCACACTGACACCAAAATGAAATCGGATTTCATAATTTTAAATATTGTGTGATACTAGATAGCAAGTATAATGTTACATTATTTTATATTAGATTCATAAAATCTAGTCCTAAATTTGCATTTTTATTGCAGATGTAGACTGTCCTATCTAGACACAATTTGGTTGTCAGTGCAGATGTAAAACTGTCAGTGAGATTAGCAATCTCTATTCAGTCCATTAAAAGACAATGCAAAAAAGAAATCAGCTCTTAGAGATTGCTATGAGAAATGGAGAAATGGGAGCCCCCCACATAACATATGTAAGTCTAGATTTTAGGCTCTAGAAGACAAAAAGAGAATATTTATAGAGGCTAGCGTAGAGTACAGGGTATTTTAATGTGTATAACACCTCATGGGTGGGATTTTCACTGTAAGTAGTTTGGTTAATTGGTCTTAGACATACATAGCACTAGAGAGTTGGTTCCAGCACCTGACTTTGTGCTCAGTTCTGTTCATACATTTCCCCCCAGTGAGGTTGATGTATTAACCCTCTGGGTACCAGAGATACCTCTTGGATTCCTCTCTGCCAATCAAAGGAGTATAGATAAGAGTAATTGTAGGACAAGCCAACTATACCATATAAAAATTCACAAAATTCCCTCTGATTTAAATGGGACTTTTTACCTCTTATATATTACAGAGGTTTCCAATGTAAAACCTCTCTAGTATACAAGGGGTTAAAAATCCCCATTTAAATCAATGAAACGTTATTTGTCACTTATGATGCAACTGATTTGCACCAGAGTTGGTCCATTCCTTCTTTGTAAATCAGTAAATCCTTGAATCAGTTGTTCTTTAAGTAAATTCCTTTTTATAAGGAAAAGTTCAGTCAGGACCAAACATATACGGAACAGAATGTACATGTTTTATAACACATAAAGAATGTTCTGAAAACAATGCGGTAAAGCTGCATCCAAGTATAACTTAGTTAAAGTAGAGCTTGGAAGCAGATGTTTCAATCTTCCTCCATTATATGGACCTGGAAGAGAAAGGAGTTAACCCTTCTTTGCAGGTACAGGAATGCAAATCGCTGTGCCTGTGTGTTGCATGTTTTCTGAGCATTGCTGAAATGAAATTCTTGGTCTGGTCCCTTCTGGCTCGAGATGAGGAGACAGTCTGCTGTGGGAACGTTTTCCAACATCAGAGACTTGCTGTCAGATCCAGAGCTGGACTTCTGGCTACAAGTGTGTAACTGGGGGTGTGATAGAGAGGCATGGGAGAAGAGCTGGCTTCACTCCACTCAAATCCGCCTACAGGAAGAAATATTTCCATTACTCCAAAATACAGTGAGCACTTGTTACTGTGCTAGGGTTATATATATATATATATATATATATATATATATATATATATTCTGGGGCAAACCAACTGCATTATAGGGTAGAAATAAAACAATCCCCATTGATGTAAATGGGGCTTTTCATCCTGGGAATGCTAGCGAAGTCTCCAGTGCATTGCAAAGCATTATGGTGGATGCCAACGTGTTGCTTTATAGGACTTTTAGGAGTTTTTATGTCTCCTATGATTCAGGTGGTTTGACCCAAAATGATCTCACTTGTTTTTAGCCATAAGACTGATAAAAGGAATATATGATTTATTTTGAACTCTTTGGTCCATAGGCACAAATAAAGTGGGGAGTAATTCTGGGGCAAACGAGCTGCATCCTAGGGAACAAATAAAAATTCAATTGATTCCATTTTATTTAAATCAGGATTTTATACCAATGACTGCTAAAAATTTCATTACTTTACAATGTATTGGAGTTGTAGAATATGCATTAAGCTGCCACTAACTACACTGCTCTCAGCTGTTGTACTAGGAGTGGGTGAAAGCTTTCATCACAAAACCAAAACATATGAAAAACAGCACTTTCCTATTTCCACTGGAATTCCTGTGAAAAAGTGCAGTTTTCCTTTTCATTGTCCTAAATGCAATGATAATATTGTAATTCCCCCCGCACATGTAAACAGTTTCCTCAGTGTATTCCCACCATGGTAACTTGCCAGTATAAAAGATGATGTCAGTTTACCGCATGCTGTTAGTTTGTGCTTGGGGAGAGAGGGAAAGCTGTTGAAATGTTGACACTAGCAAGTAAAGTGGCAGACAGGCAAAGAGGGGGAGCTGGAGTTGCTTGATTTAAGGAGTATTGGTGGTAGCTAGAGTTTTCTGGACACATGGGGTGTGAAGGGAGAAGGAGAATTAAAAAAGTAAAAAAAAAAAAAAACAAAGACAAGAAACAAAAAATGTTCGACTGATAGGCAACAGTGACAGTTAGGCAAGAATATGATCCTACCTGAGCCGGCTGAGACTCGATTGAGAATGAGAGATATTGAACAGATATACTCAAAGGGTTACTACATCATACACTCAATATAGCAGGTACAATTTGAAGTGTTATGTTATATAGACTCACTCCTCCATCCACGTAAACAAGAACAAGAGAGATAAGCGTAAACTTTGGTGTGGTGGGCTCTGGTGCTGAGCCTGCTGCTTTTCTATGTACTTTATTCTTTTATTGCATTTTGCATGCTTCTGATTCTGAGGCTAACAGGACTATCCTGTACTTTAGTGTAAAATTAACACTGCAGTGTCTGGGAGAGAAAGAGGAAGCTGTTGAAATTTTGATACAAGCTACCAGTATAGAGGCAGGTTTGTAAAGAGGATGCCTTGCTTAGTTTAAGAAGTACTGGTGCTAGCCAGTTCTCTGTATGGTTGTAGGGAGTATGGGTGTGATGTGTAGATATTGACAACGACAGTTAAACAAAACAACAGTTTTTGACCAATGGTTGTCAGACAGTGCCTGATAGGTGAGAGTGGCAGCAACAGATACTAGAGACAGATACATAAATCACACATTATTTTAAGACAGACAACAACAAAAAAGACATTAATGCATTCTCAGAAAAGAAAAACACAAATGTATATTGATGCCATTGCTGTTCTGTTGTCCTGTACAACTAATTGCATAATGTAAACATGGTGAAGCTAACAACTTTGTCTTGTACTTTACAGTAAAAATCAACACTACCATCATTATGTCCACCAAATATGGTAGGGCCAGGGACAAGGGGAAAGGACTAGGAGTACATGGACATGTTGGTGGTGGTACTGCAGAGTTTGAGGAAGATATCTGAAAAGGAAAGTGCTCAGTCATCCACAATTGAAAAATAAATTGGGAGGTCATCTGAAAGTCTGGACAATTAAGCATGCCTAAAAATAAACAATCATCACCTCAGTCATCATCATCACTGTCACTTGTTTCCAGACCAACCACCACCCAGTCACTTTCACTTGGACTGACTAAGTAGCAACATAGGTCAGTAACAACAACCCTAGATTCTGCTGCTGTTTGAGGTGCTGCACCAATGCTGCTGAGTACTACTAGTATTAGTACTAGTACTATTCCAACATCTAGCCCCTGTAGTAGTGACAACGTAATAAGAAGTAGTTATTCAGGAACCTCTCAGTCTATGAAATATACAGTATGTAGATACTTCACCTACAATCCAAAAGATAAATATGTCACTAATTGTTGTCTGTTAAAAATATATGTGAGCAGGAGAAGGCAGGATCAAACCTATGGATAATCAACTGATATCCTAACTGAAGAGCAGCCACAGGTCCGACCAGGAGATATACATCTGCAGCACTCCATATATGTGATGACTAGCAGTAGTAGCAGCACTCCTAAAAGTGCACAGGGCCAAGGGGGCACATAATATCAGTGTTGTAGAAGTCTCAGGGAGTGGGACACATTTTCCTCAGCAACAGACACCCGTGTCGATTACTGTACAACTGCAAAAAATAGAGGAGGACGGATACCCGCCCCACACACTAGACATGTTATTAAAGCAATTAAGTTATACAATTCTTCCATGTTTTCCAAGAGACACATGCTGAGTTCGTAGACAGAAATGAAAAAAATCAATAATGGCAATTTGGCAAACTTGCTAACAAGTTGGAAGTTGACATTCAGCCCTATTTGTCTGTAGAGAACAGAGGTTTTAAAGAATTTATGTCATACGTTGCACTCTGGCATATCCAAAGCCACAATTATTTTTCGATAAAGGCTTTGCCACAGTTGTGCATTCAGGTGGTTAGTGTCGTAGGCAAGTTCACTTGACCATAGATAATGTGAACAAGTGGCCAGAGTACAGACTGCATGTCTGTATCTTTTACATCAGCGGGCAGCAGCCTGCAGCCACATGTTGGCCCTGGCATTAGTAGTAAAGGCCAGTAGCATGGTTGCCTATACCATCAGCATGCCTATGCATGTACATCTTTGAAGGACAACCCCACAAGACTTTGATGTATTAAGAAAACAGAAGCAGGTCTTATACTGTCTTCTACAATACTACCTGAAAGCTGACTTTGCATCTGACGCCACTGGCTCCAGTATAATAGCTGCACCGAGAATAGCAGATGTGGAGCATGTTCCTGCTTCACCCATGTCCTAAATCTAATTATTACATGATTCATTTCAGAATCTCAAACCGTGAGAGAAATTCTAAATTCACAAAATCGGTTTACATTTTAGCTGGTTCTATAGTGTAAGCAATGTATTACATTCCTTGTAAGAGTATAACCATCTGCACCATCACCAACTAAAATGGAGGTCCCTACCAGGGGAATCCACATTGTACACGCTGGAGTGTTTGTGTAAACAGAACAAGGCCATTAGTGAGTAATCAATGCTTAACTGAAAGGCTTTAGAGGGGTCTTCTTTGTGGTCAGTGGCAGCTAATGTGGGAATTATTTAAGCTCCTGAAGTCTTTTAAGGAGGCCACATTGTAGCTAGTCACGCTGTTGCAGGAATCAGCGAGATACATACGCTAATATATTTACCACATAAAAAATTAAGCACACACTGGATGATTCCTTTAATAAAGACAACATAGACACAAACCAGCTTGTGACTCACATTTTAGTATCCTCTGATCAGGATTCTCTCATAGCTTCTACTAAAAGCAGTGAGCATGAGCAATTAATTCATCTTACATATTCAGATCCCCGCTTTAAACATAACTATCACAGTCTCCCTTGTGCTCCTGTGCTTCCTTCCTCTGTGGTGTGTTGGCCGGCATATTTGCAGCCACTTCCGCATTACTGACATCATGAAACAGGCACTGACAAGGATGCCTGTTTATGGGCCTATTCTGTGTTACCTAATTGGGTCCCGCCGTCTCCTGCTCCTTTATAAACCTCCCTGGGCCTGGAAGTCATTGCCCTTACGTGGTGTTTCTGATATTGTTTCCTGCACTCCATTGTGACCCGTGCTTTCCTGAGAATCCGCTTTGTGTATGACCCCGGTTTGTCTAACTACCCACATCGGTTCTGACCTGTGGCTCTGGCTGACTAACTCGCTTCATGTATGACCCCGTCTTGTCTGATTACCCACATCGTTTCTGGCCTGTGGTTCTGGCTGACTAACTCGCTCCGTGTAGGTTCCGGTTTGCAGTTCCGAGTAGGAGCTTGGGGCCGACTATCCTGTGGTCTGGGGTTGTGTGGGTGAATATCTTTATTTCTGGACCGATTAAATAAGGTGGATTTATATTTTATATTCGTATCTGTCCTTCTTTGCCTGAAAACTGTGACAATAACATTTCAGAATTTTCGCTAAGGCAAAAATAGCAGCACTCTGAGGAATCTGATTCTGTGAAAATATATAAAGAAATTCTTATAGCTCAAGAGGCAGATTGAAATGTGGAGGATGGAAGAGAAAAATGTAGGGGTAATACTACTAAAAAGCATTGTGATGAGGAAGCCACAAAGGATTATACCCTCAGCATCAGGAACGTCAGCCTAACATTTTGGTAGTGGTGGCGGTGGCACTGGCATCTATCTGCGGCACTCAAATAATGCACATGAATATGATTTAGATCCAAATAGTGACCATACTGCATATGAGATGGTTACAGCATACTTTCTGGATAATTGTGTTCTAGGCCAAAATTATGACATACTTGAGTAATCAGGAGACCTGTAGTGTAAAAGGGAAACCTTTCATGGCTTCCCTTTCATGGCTTTAGAGTGCAAGCTTTCAAGACCACGTAGGTCTCTTAATCAGGAATTTTATATCATGTCTGACGAAGAGACCTAAGTGGTCTTGAAAGCTTGCACTGTAAAGTTGTTTACTCAAAAAATTAAAGGTATGACTTTTACAAGTCTCCTGAATTTGCCACGGTTAACACGGTACCGTAGGACAAGTCTATCCTTCAGCAGTTTTGGCAGATTTGCATTTTTATAATGAACCAGCACCTAATACAATAGGATTATGTAGCTGAAATGGAAAAAACAAGTCAGAGAAGCATATGGCACATATAGTGGTGGTAACAACATGGACAAGAATGTGGGATTTGCATAGATGTCACCATCTATGACAGTTGATCATTGATGAATGATTGACAATTACTGCAAGGTTATCCAGTCACCATAATCCTCCTCCTCCTCCTGCACCTCTCCTTTAACAGTTTGACTGCCAGAGGGAAAGTAATGCATTGAGCACCCCTCTGGTACTCAGAGGGTTAATCTCGGGTTTGAGGAAATTGTTGCTTACGGGCAGGTACTATGCAGTGTTCATATTGCAGGTTGTGAAAAGTGGGAAGGAGGGATCACACATTGGCACCTCCGCACTAAGCACATTCAAATAACTACCCTTAGGTTTGTATTGACAGTTGGACTACATCTTTTACCATCCTCAGCCAGGATGCCAGCTGGCTGATGATAGTGGGAACTAGAGCCCAACAGCAGCTGGAGATGAGCTGCTGGTTTCTTAATCCATGTCTATGCTCAGGCAGCTGCAATGTGGTGTGTATGAAGGACTACACAAGGACTATTATTGCAAACAGTGGGGTCAATGTACAGGTGTAATTCAATGAAATATTTCCTAACCTTACATCTTCTTAACTGCACTTACATCTTCTTAACTGCAAATTACAAAGCTTTGTATGCCACAAAATCTCCCCTTAACTCCACTTGCACCAAATGGAGGGCAATTGGGGCAGTTTGTGGGCATTTCAGAGTGTTCCTCTCTTCTTTGCATTGTGTAACACTTAGTGATGTATCTTAGGGTGGCACTTTACAAGGGGTGGCATAAAAAGCCACCCTCACTCACCTGAACTGAATCACAACAAGCAAGCCCGCTCAATAATGTTCCTGTGCTGTGCCGTGCAAGCAGCTTCTGTTCAAGACAGGCAAGATGGTAGAGGCAATGAGGGGAACAAAGAGGCAAGAAGCATTAAAGAGGGAAGAAAGAGGCAAGAGGGAGAACTGAGACAAGGTAGAGAGAAAAAATGTTCACATTTGAAATGTCGCCATCTATCCTTCAAGGGTTAATGATAAGACACAAGTACCCCACTTTCCCAAAAGTGAATTTCCAACATTGAGTTGTGAAGGTGGCATGAGCTGTGTAAGCTCCCCAGTACCTCTCAATTGTGCCCACAGTATTTAATGACAAACCTCCAGGAGCTGCTAGGGCACAGGGAGGCAGCGATAACTCATTTCCAGGGATGAAAGACATGGCTGAGCTGCTAGGGCACTCTGTCAGAATGATGGGACTTGTGGTCCAACCCTGAGCTAGGATGCGGCTGAGTTGCTACCGCACCAGGAGGCAGCAAAGTGCTGCCTTAGGGTAAGTGATGGCACTGATTTGGTGCACCCTGGAGATCTGACAAATGGCAGTCAGGGCAGCCACTAGGGCAGAACCAGGGGAAGCAGAAACAGAAGTGGCACCGGATGCGATTCACCACAGCGCAGCTCAAAGTGGAGCGAAGTTTCACCAAGTCCCACTACCCAGATATCTTCATGAGGGAAAAGCTGGCACTGAGGATCGGCCTGACAGAGTCCAGGTAAGAGAGAGCCAACCAGGACAGAGGTGAGCAGCCTTGCTACTGGACTCCGATCACACTCCACCAGAATGATGGGATATGTAGTTCAACCCCTGAGCTAGTGGCATATACAGCTCATGCCACCTTCAAATTTCAGTGGAGGAAATTCACTTTGTTGGTGATAGAGACAGACTGAAACTTCACATACCTCGGCCGTGTCACTGCTTATGTGTGTGTATAATCTGTACATATAACCATAGAGTGTGTGTTCTGGATAATCAAGAACAGAAGATACTGAGTCAATCCTACCTTAATAGTGACCCATATGTATATAGTCATTGGGAATATGTGCTGTAACTATAACGATATATGTCAAAAGAAACCAGAAATATAACCGTGATAAAGGTTTTATAAATGATGAATCCCTCATGTTTACCTAGTGCAATGCCACAAGCAGCCTAGTTAGCCAATAGTTGTATTAAAAGATATTCAGGTACATAAAAGCATTGAATGTCTCCTGACAGAATCTCCCTGTAAATATAGGGAAAAGATTCCTCAGTCGAAGTAAAAACTTGTGCAGATATTCAAGTGTTATTCAGAACTCCCTGAACTAGCTACATCTAGATAACGGAGGATATCTGTAATTCTTACTTAAAGGGATAGTAATGTTTCACAAATACAGCAGCTCCAATTAATCTTCATAGTATTTGAGCTATAGAGAATGTTATTTCAATACTGACAGAGTTATAGTTCAAGAGTAATTGAATGGTAAAGTATCCCCCTCCCACCCCTTTTACCTAGTGTAAGCCACCTCCCCTCAGATGTGGATTCTGGTCCACAGACCACACAGCTCACAGCAAGGGACAATCTTCTTACTGTGAGAACAATGAAAGTCCTGCCCCCATTGACAGGTTTTTCCCTTATGTTAATTGAAGATTATCCCTCTCTGCTATCCACTTGGACACCACCTTTCTGTTAAAATGTGAGCAGTGTTACATCAGTAAAAGGAGCGGGAGGGGATACTTTATCATTCAATTACTCTTTAACTACAACTCAGACAGTACTGAAATAACACTCTCCATGGTTCAAATACTATTAAGATTAATTGGAGCTGCTTTTATTATGAAACATTACTATCCCTTTAAGTGGTATGAAGGCTTACAGTTCACATCTAAAGCACCAAGACTTTACATATTAAAAGCAGAATTATTTTAAGGGCATAATACAGTGGATGTATGCTAAAAGCCATACTGAAAATAGTCATTCATACAATTAAGGCGTTTCACCCATGTGTTTAGGCTTCATCAGAGGAATCCTCTAATACTTTTTTCGTCCTTTTCTGCCTGCCTGCTTGAGGCTACTAAGTTCTACCCGTAGCGGGAGAACCTTGTTCCTACCCAAAATCATGAATAGTGGTAAAATATACTACTATCCCTACAAAGAGTGGAGTGAATGTTCTAATGGAGCGTTTTCCCTCTAATCACCCTTTACAGCATATGGAGTACTCAATGTTCTATACACGCCGTTGTGTCTCCATATTTGGATCCCTTAGACCCCATACCTGATTTCTAAGGAATCTCCCTGGAGCTGAGCCACAAGCCAGACAGCCTCCTCATGTAGCTTTCACTAAACTGGATTATAATTATACTTTGCTGTCAGCAGTTCTTTACTGAGTACTTCACTGCTTAAAGTTAATCTTTGGAAGTATTAACCTTGGGATGCTAGAGTACTCTGCAATACTTTGAAGACATCTCTAGCAAGCAAGCAGTTAATGCAGAGAGCATTCATGGATAAATGAATGAGCCGCTGCACTGTCTTTCTGTGTGATGCAGGGATAGGCACTAGCCAAATAATTCTGGAAGAAGTGGGACACACGAGAGAAAGTAACTTCTATCAATGACATACCCAGTAAAGACCCATGGAATGAAAGAACTGCAATAAGCCAGTTTACTCAAAGCCAATGAGGAGACCTTTCTGGCCTCCAGTTACTTTTACAGGAGAAGGCTACCTGGTTTATGGCTGAGCTCCAGGGTATCCCTTAGAAGACATAATGCCCAAGAGGTCCACATACGGAGACACTCCAATTATACAAAGTGCTGGACACTCTTTATGCTGTGAATAAGAGATAATGGAGGAAAAAGCTCCATGAGCTTATCCCCTACAGTCTTTTCAAGTAGCAGGCAAAGTGGTATATTTTACCACTAACTCTGATTTATGGTCAGTGACCGATTTCTCCTTCTAGGGAGAGGATCTGGTAGCCTCAATCAGCAGACAGAAACTGGTTTAAAAAAGAAGACTCAAAAATGTCAAAATAAAGTGTTGCTACCCATTTAACCTTTAATTAGTAGTGGATATCATATACAAGCTGTTTGGGGACAGAGATGGCGCTTAGAGATTACTGCCACCTATGCACAGGTGAAGCCTAAAGAGGAAGGGGTGGGATCAAAAGAGGAAGGGTGGGGTTTACAGTGGAAATGGTGGATCCTAAACAGGAAGAGGTGTGGCCTGTTCAGGAAGGGGTAGGACAAATGAAGATTAGGGGCGGTTTGTGAGTTTAATCAGGCTTAGGGCAGCACAAAACCTAAATACACCTCTGGTAACACTATGTACTAAACAAAGTGTAGAGGACATAGTGTGCATTTATGCCATTTTGCAACACTTGCTATGGGGCAGGTGTAACAGGTTTGCTGGCATGGAAGTCTTAATGATGGAGGAGAAACTATGCAGGTGTTCACTGTAGTGCTGTAGCCTAGTGCATACTGTGAAGTGCAGCCACAGTAGTTGGAGTCTAATGACAGCTGAGCTGAGCTGGCATATTCATACATTCTCCCCAGTATCTATTTTATTTCATGGAAACCCTTCTGTGCAAATGCTGTTTTGCCCCTGAACCATGCAGATTTGAAGGATATTTGCACCAGAGCATAGATGAATGAGTATGACTAATAAACACACTTTTGCTCAGATAGAAGAATACTTCAAGCCTGTAATGTTAGCAGTCCTTGCAGAAAGCAGTCTAGTAACTGCAGCACTTTTCCATGTGGGTGGTAATGATCTTCTGCTGAGCTGTGTAACTCACATTCCATAAAAACAACAGCGTGCCAGCTTTACCTGCCTTATATGTAACAGCTGGGAGCAGGGTTTTTTGTGTTCGTTTATTGGTGTTTCAGCTCCAGTTATTATGCTGCTGGCAGATAGTCATTAATGCGATTAATGGTTTTCAGGATTATTTAACCCTTTGAGTGCGAGAAGGGGTAAGGAGCGCATTGCTTTGCAATGCTTTCCGTACCCTTCTGGCACCCAAAGGGTTAAAGTGGAGTTCAATAAGCTAAAGAGGTGCGATTCTGGTGCAGCTGAACTAGATTCCTAATGATTTAACCCTTTGAGTGCCAGAGAGGTCAGCAACAGATTGTGAAAATCATATGACCAGACATCCAGCACACAAAGGGTAAGGTAAATGGGGATTTTGACACCTTGAATGCTAGGTGAGGTCTCCGCCACATTGTGAAGAAATGCATTGGAGATCTCGCTAGCATACAAGTAGGGGAGATGCACTAAGGTTTGATGTTGTGGCGAAGTGTGTCTGGCAATGTGTGGTGAGTGCATCGCCTTGGAGATGTAGAAACACATTGCCATGTGCACTAAGAATTAGGTATGCTAGGGGAGGGGAGAAGAAATTCCCATTTACCATACAGGGTTGTTGAACTCATGGCGATGTGTGAGGGATGCACTCCCCTTCCACACTGCTAGCAGTAGACAACCCTGAAGTCTGAGAGCATCCTCTCTGCTTCCCCAGCTTGCTAGGTCGGGGAGAGGAGAGGATCCTTTCAGGCTTTAGCAACACAAACAACATCACTCCCTTAACCCCTTGAATGCCATAAGGATGTGTACTGAACACCCCTGTGGCAATCAAAGTGTTACAAAATAACAGTATAGCAACCAATACATAATCATCCTCTCAGCACTCACATTATTCTAAAAAATGGAGTATAGAATTTAACCCTTTGGCTGGTAGAGATGTCTCCAATGCATTGTTTTGCAATTTGTGGAGACTCTTCTAGTAGCCAAAGGGTTTAAAAAGCACAAACCACATCCCCTTCTCTTGTACCTATGAAGGACAGAGGAGAAGATCCAGATTTGGTGGAGGGGCTGCTACTGACTGATCACTGACGGTTCAGTCCTGGGCACTCTACCAGTTTGGCACTTCTCTCCCCTTGCTGGCCGTGTATGATATGTGGTGAAGAACTAGTAAATAGCTATGACTTCACTCTCCCACCCTTCCTCCTCCCTTTTGCCACTCTGTTACCCCCTCCTCCATCCCCTTCACCGCCTTCCCTACCCTTCTCTCCGTTTGTCATCTGCAAATTAAGACTGACTTATTCCTAAGTTCTCTTTAAAACACATTAGTTTAATGTGATTAGGTTTGTCCTCTTTCTCTGATATCAGCTTCTTCTCATTTAAAAGGGCTGACCAAGTTGCTAAGGAAGCACTCCTCAATTGCTATGGCATTCCAAATTGGCGCTCACTTGTACAGAGACATTTGTCTCTGTGTGAGGTTTTTCAGTGCATACTGAAACACCTACTCTATAGCTAGAATGTCTGTGTGAGCTCCAAGTCTGGTTGCCATGGCAACTGAGCAGCACCAGTCAAACAACTAAGACAGCTCCTTCACAGGAGAATGAACTGGAAACTTGGAAGGAGTGGGCATCTTCACTTAATAGTATATTTTAAGCTACTGTGTATTAAAGGGATAGTAATGTTTGTTATAAAGTAGTTTGCTGAGTCGTCTTTATAGTAAATGTAACACATTGCGCTATGTTTATCAACTTACTTTTGTGTAGTTCAAAAGATATTAAGTGTAGAAAGGTCCCCCGACCACCCCTTCTGGCGACTTCAAGCTGAATCTGCAGTCTGGTCCAAGCGGACGCAGCGAGGGACAAACTTCAGTATGCAAAGTGAAATCCTGCCCTCCTTTGTCAAGGGGGCAGGATTTTCCTTATACTTACTGACTGAAGTTTGTTCCTTGCTGCATCCGTCCGGTACTGGGACCAGATTTCAGATTCAGTGGGAGGCGGCAAGAAGGTTAGGGCGGGGGATCTTTCTACACTTAATATCTTTTGAACTACACAAAATTAAGTAGATAAACATAGCTCAAATGTGTTACATTTACTATAAAGAAGGCTTGGTGAACAACTTTAAAACAAACATTACTATCCCTTTAAAGAGTGTGACTGACATAAGTGTGTAGGTGTGCAGTGCATTGCTGTACAATGTATTGTGGACCGCTGTGGTCCTTAAAGAGGATCTATCACCCCTTTACAACTTATGCTCATTATTTAGAGCATTTAGAGAATACGTTTAAAACTGTATTATTTTTTTTTTTTTTTTTTAAACAAAACGTTATTTGCACGAAAATTAATTAGTTATTTGCCTACTTTCAGGCAGACTGCTCTTGCTGCAGATTGCCGCACTGCCTCTGCTCCCGTCCCTCTACCCAGCATCCTCCGATGATGGAGGCTTTCTGTCTCAAAGCTGGAGCGGTCTCATTAGCTAGATATCGATCTCTGCCAATGAGATCGCTCCAGCTTAGAGACAGAAAGCCTCCGTCAGCGGAGGATGCTGGGTAGAGGGAAGGGAGCAGAGGCAGTGCGGCAAGAGCTGTCAGGCCGGAAGGAGGCTGCAGGGGACTCTATAGACATTGATTTTTTCTATAAATGCTCTAACTAATGAGGATAAGTTGTAAAGAGGTGATAGATCCTCTTTAAAGGTCTAAGGGAAAAAAATGTCAAACATTTAAAAGCTCATTTAGCAGAACATCTTCCTACATTGTCATGTCAGAGACCATAATATGGGCTCTTTTATACTGTAACATTATTATCAGTACACAGTTATCTTTTAACTTCATTTAGTTGCTGTGGTTTGTACGTGTACCTTTATACTCTCACTCACCCCAGATTTCACAGATAAGCAATCAATTTACATCCATCCGTGAATCCAGTATCTAACACATGAGTGGGAAAATTAGCAGCTAACCAAAAATAGGCTGTAGGGAAGCTTGTCATACTGTCACAAATCTGAAGAAAGAAAAAAGTCCTTTACAAGAAGAAATAGAAAAGTTTCTTGAAGGAGAACTTTTACCTCTAAAACACTTTTTCTCATTTGATTAAGCTATTAAAATGGTTTTGGATGTAGATGTATTTGACATGTAATCACGGTACTAAGATAGCAAAGACAGCTTAGTGCATATGGTGAGACATTTTGCCAGATCCTTATCTAACCTTACATTTCCCCCTTGGAGTACCAAAGGCTCTTAAATTATGTTACTTGGTTAAATGATGGTAGATGCAGTGCTGTGCTACATTGGAAAGAGTAAGTGCACAAGGGGCAGCATACTTAAACGTTGTTAACTGCACTTTTATTTTCTTTGCATGTTTGAATGTTATTTAATTGTGCACCGGGCTTGAAGATAGTGACTTTTAAACAGGCGACATGAGAACCTCATGCTTTTATGCAATGCAAGATTCTCATGTCGCCATTTTGTACACGGCGACATGGTTAATGCAGCTGGTAGCCGCGCAATATATGCGACTTTTTTAATGTGAACCTTTAAAAATAACTACTTCATTGTAATGGTCTACAAAGTGTGCCTGGTTTGAAAGCACACTTTTTAGACCATTCCAATGAAGTAGTTCTTTTTAAATATCACTATTTCGGCTCTGCTGAAGAGCCTCATCGAGTCGTCCAACATGGATTTCCTGCTGTCCGCTTTACAGCTGACATCAGGACAAGGGGAGGGAGGGGGAACTTTAGCGGTAAATCTCCCCACATAATTTCTCTTATCAAAATCTACAACATAAAATAAATCATTGGGCATCACTAAACCTTTAAGTAGAAATGTACATGTATTTTATGAAATATAATCCACATTTGTATCAGAGACAATTTTTAATAACATTTTCTGTTCTTTTCTCAGTATTTTTTTTATCACTTATTATTTGGTGCAAGATTCAGAGCTCGATAGTTTAATGAACTTAGCAAAAATATTTTCAAGAAATATGTATAGCGAAAGAAAAATTGTTACAGTTTTAATTGGATTGTTACTCTGAAGGCATTTCTGTCTATATAAATGTACACTGTCCTGGCCAGTGCTCATGGCCCTTCTCTTTTCTCCTGCTGACCTTTGACTCATGGTGTAAAACATCAGATAGGGTCAGTTTGTGACCTATCAATTTACTGGGCCTAATGCATAAATTAAATGTGGAGCAATGTGTGGGAAAATCACCTGCACCAAAAAGAACAAGTAAATTGCCATTGGGTTAAATGAGGCTTTTAACATATTGAATGTTACAGTGCTCCAGCTCATTGCATCACAATGCTTTGAAGACCCCTTTAGAATTCAAAGGATTAACAGCCATACATTGCGTGCCAGAGATGTATCCAACGTATTGCATCACAATGAACTGGATAGTTTTCTGGCACTCAAGTGGTCAAGTGAGTGGCATTGTTTATTTCCTTTGGTGCAGCTGGTTTAATGCACCTTTATTTTATACAAAGTCACCACCCCTACAGACCTCCAGTGTCTCCTCTAGAATCTGGGCAGAAGACATTAGGGGTTCGATTCAATAACAAGAGGTAAAACAATGGTAGGGCAAAAATTTATATCGAACAGCACACGCACAGTGGTACCGCCAGAATTCAATTGCCCTACCAACATGAACCACGAGAAGCATTGGCCCATAGAACCTAACTTGCGGCCCAAGGGGTTTGTCGTGTTTTTTTCCCCATACCGCACCCTAAATTGCTTGAACAATGGGAGCATCAAAGTAAACTAGCTAACGGTTGGTGTTTGACACAGTGTTAAACATCAAGCGTATGCAAAAAAACACAGTGACCCAACCCCCACCTCCCAAACACTACCCCTACCGATGGCCCTACACTACACCTAACATTAACCGTGAAGTTAAACATTACTAGCCCTAACACTATCCCCTGACCCATACCCCAAAGCTGTAAAACTTACCTGCAAGTCTGAGGTCCAGCAGGGTCTTCTGCAAGCTGGTCTTCCTCTTGAATTCACCTTTAAGTCTTCTTCTCTAAGTTTCTTTCCTTCTTTCTTTGTCTTCATCTTCTGTGTTCATCTTCTTTCATTTGTTTCAATTGAATTCTCTGTGTAGAAAATAAGAAGTATAAGTGACATGCATTGCCTCCAGAAAGTGTCATTATTATCACCACCACTGGCAGAAAACAAAACAAAACAAAACAAAAAAAATGTTTGTATCATTCGGGCCATTGCCCGATCAACACAGAAGGAAATTTGAAAAGAGACTGGCTTTTATATCACCAGTCTCTGTTCAAAATGTTTTGAATGCTCTCATTGGCTGGGAGAATGTAGTAACCACACCTCGCTGCCAATCAGCTTCTAGTGTGTTTCATGATCCTTCCTGCTAGAAGCTGATTAGCACGTTCCGTGCCCGGCATAACCCCACATCCCAGTCAATGGGAGTGCGGGAACCATTTTGAATAGGGATTAACTATATAAAAGACAGTCTCTGTTCAAATTTCCCTCAGTGTGGATCGGAAACGGCCCCAAAGGTACAAAAAGGGTTTGTTTTTTTTATTATTATTCTGATGGCGGAATGCAGAAAACCCTGCTGGACCTCAGACTTACAGGATAAGTGTTTAATTTAAATGGGATGGTCCTAGCTTTAGGAAGATTAATCAGTTGAGTGCCAGAAGGGTATACAACTCTCTGCAGTGCACTCAAAGGGAGTTAATTTTTTTTTCACTCATGTTTTGGTACCTTGGGCTTAGGGCCCCATATCAGTACATCCATGGGTCACAAGCATAGGAATCAATAGTTGCACATGCATTTTTTTCTTTTCTTTTTTTTTTACACAGTTCACTTACACGTCGATGGTTCGGAACACGTAAGACTCATCTCTGATTTTTCTAGGTGGAAATTTGTGGTAAAAGTGTGTCCTTTAATGCATGCTACAAGCCGCTACAAGTAACTGAATCACAAATTTGTTGTCTTTGTCATTCAGCTCAATGCGCTATTTTACCATTCAGTAGAGTGTGTCACAGCACACGTAATATAATACCTAACTGTGACTTGAAACTACCTAGTGTACTTTATTTTTATACTGGTGGTAATTGAGTTGAGCCATAGGTCTGAATCTGTTCCAGGGCTGTTTATGCTATTCTTCAGTATCCAGTGTAAGTACTGTATAATATAGTGACTTTTATGTGCACTACAAAAACAGTGGTTCCCAAACCTGTCCTCAGGCCATAACAACAGTGCATGTTTTCAGATCCTCCCAGTTCAGCACAGGTGTCTTTGCCATCAGCTCAAGAGGAACCATCAGAAAGACTGAACTACTGATTGTTCCACCTGTGATCTTCTGAGGAGATCCTGAAAACACACATGAGGTGGGGCCTTGAGCTTGAGGACCGATTTGGGAACCACTATAGTAAGATAAATTGGAGCCCTTGTAAAGCAAACCAACAGTGCTATGAGGGACAAACACAAATCTCAGTACATTTAAATGGTGTTTTTTAAAGCAGAACTATCACCCCCCAATAATTATTCATATAGCGACAAGCATAGAAATAGTACTATTATCCACCATAAGTACAGCGTTATTAAGAAATCCTACTTCATCTGAGACTGACGGACAGGCATCAGAGCAGACATCTGCGCACCTGTGCTGTCTTCCCCGGTCTCCTCTAGGAGCCGTTGCATGGTACCTTAAGGTAACAGGAATGGACTGACTGCGCAGGCGCCTCTGAAGCAAGAAGACTTTCTGTCACTCTCAGAAGAAGTAGGATTGCTTCATAACGCTGTACTTATGCTGAATAATACTACTATTTCTAAGCTTATCACAATATGAATAATTATTGGGGGGAGACTTTAATGGGGGTGATAGTTCCACTTTAACCCTTGAATTCTAGATAGATTTCCAGTTAATTGCTATGAAATGTGTTAGAAACCTCTCTAACATTCAATGGGTTAAAGGGATAGTAATACTTAAATTTGACAACTCTGTATCTTGTAGGCATTAAAAAAATAAACGAAATGCCCCCAGTGCCATCTCTCAAACCTTTATGGTTTGAGAGATATTCGCTTTCAAAGTTCCCCCCTCCCTGACGTCAGCGCTCTAGCTGACTGCAGGGGAAACCAGTCCCGGGAAGGGCGGAGGCTTTTCAGCAGAGCCGAGATCTTGTTATTGCAAAAGAAATCCTTCACTGGAACAGTATTCTACATGTGCTTGGTTTTCAAGCACACGTAGAAGCAGAGCCGGATCATCCATTATGGGAACCTAGGCTACTGCCTAGGGCCCATGGCAATTTGAGGGGCCCTGATTGCAAGTGAAGAGCCACAGAGGGGGCCCTGCTGTTGTGCTGCTAATATTTTGTGTCAGGTGCCCTTTTTGTTGAATGACCAGCATCAACCAGTTGCTCCCACTTCAATTATATCCATAATATTAGCACCTACTAGGCGCACCCAGTGTCATAAGTAAGCGATGTGGGGCCCCAAACTGGTACCTTGCCTAGGGCCCCATGGAGCCTTAATCCATCTCTTCGTAGAAGACCGTTTCAGTGAAGGATTTATTTTTCATTAATGCGATCTTGGCTCTGCTGCAGAGCCGCTAGCTGGTCCCAGGACCGGATTCCCCTGCAGTCAGCTAGAGCGCTGACGTCAGGGAGGGGGGAATTTTGAAAGTGAATATCTCTCAAACCATAAAGGTTTGAGAGATGGCACTGGGGGCATTTTGTTTATTTTTTTAATGCCTACAAGATGCAATGTTGTCAAATTTAAGTATTACTATCCCTTTAAAGGGATAGTAATGTTTTAAAATAAAAGCAGCTCCAATTAATCTTCATAGTATTTGGGCCATGGAGAGTGTTATTTCAGTACTGTCAGAGTTGTAGTTCAAGAGTAATTGAATGATTAAGTATCCCCCTCCCACCCCTTTTACTGATGTAACACTGCTCACCTCAGAACAGAGGGGTGTTGTCCAGATGGCTTACAGAGAAGGACAATCTTCAAGAAGATTGTCCATTGCTGTGAGCTGTCAGATTACACATCTGAGGGGAAGTGGCTTACACTAGGTAAAAGGGGTGGGAGGAGGATACTTCATTTACTTTTGAACTACAACTCTGACAGTATTGAAATAACATTCTCAGTGGTCCAAATACTATGAAGCTTAATTGGAGCTGCTTTTATTTTAAAACATTACTATCTGTTTAAGAGCCGCATTTTTGGTGCAGTTGGTTTGCCCCAGAATTGATCCTCAGACAGCATTGTCCATCTAGGAATCACTATTTTAGATGGAAGATTGATGTTTCCCAGCCCCATTATCTTTTATATGGGGTTGTGCCCTACAGAAATTAAATAAATTAACCCTTTGAATGTTAGATTGTATTGTGAAGCCTTTTTCTTCCAGTGAATTAATTTATTTAATTTGTGGAGGTCACAACCCCATATTATAGATAATGGAGCTGGGAGACAGCAATCCATCTCGACTTGGTGATCACTTGTTGGACAATGATGTCTGAGGATTACAGACGCTTGGAGAGATCATTGCAAGTAATGTTCATCTAATTGAAATATTTGAATCACAACATCAACTCTTGTTCTCTTTGTATAAAATATATGTATTCTTGCATACTGCGCCAAAATGTATCTTTTACCATGCAATATGTTAAAAAAGCAAGTCATAATAATTTGCCAGTGTCCGTGGTCTAGTGCTTGCTACTTCAGTTTACAATCTGATAAAGACAAAAGATTCTAAGCTGAAAAATTCACGGCTACTGTTTTGCAAACTGTAACTCCATACTACTTCTTTGCTTTGTTAATACCATCTACATAATATCATAAATGGCATAGACATTAACAGGATAGTAATGCTTCTAATTGGCTTTCCTTACATGAATTTTTAAGCATCAGTGTGATTGATGATAGTCGCACTGTACAATTCACAGTAGTTAAAATATATAATTGATTAAATGTCCCTACATCCTCCCTTTTTCCTAACGTCAGTCATTTCTTCAGTGACGGGACTGACCTGGGCGATCGACTGGCATTGCATAGTTGCCATGGGAAACCAACTCAAATCTCCTTTATGGGGAACAATTTTTTGGGCAAACCAACTGCACCAGGTGGGAAATATATAATTTCCCCAAATTTCCATTTATTTAAACCCCTTGAATACAAAATAGGTCCCCTGCACTCTGCTAAGCAATATGTTGGAAAACCACTCTAGCATTCTGAAAGGTTAAAAGTGCCAATTACGTTATTGAACATTTTTCGATCTCCACTGTGTTCTGTTTGGTTTACCCCAGAAATGTTTCACTCTCTTTGTACTTATGGCCCTCCATGCACTGTGGGCTGGATACCTTTCTGGCACTCAGAGGGTTTATTGTGCTTCAGTGTATATTCTGTCAAGTAAAATGGGTTTTGATTGAAATCTGCCCTTCTTGTGTTGGCAGCCTTTGTACAATATTAGATCTCTACAATGAATGGCAGGCCCCCTCCAGAACAGAGGAGGGACTACATGGCAACTAGCTGGATTAGCTGAAAAATGGACAGATGTAACTCATACTTTTTTTAGTATTTATTAAATGGAAAAGTGGAAAATAAACCAAATCAGGTGGCAGCACCTAATGTAGAAACCAGGTGATGGATATCAGCTCCTGCCAGTTATAATACAGAAATACTTTTATGATCCTAGTATGCTGGCACGCCATGTTTGAAAGCAAACGTTAAGATCACACATTACCTTTAAATAGCATCCGGGAATGTGAGTTACTGGAATCATCAGCCACACCTTTATTAACCTTTTTGTGTGCTATGGATGTGTGGACACTGCATTAGTTTACAGTACCTTGCACAATTCTATGGTACACAAAACAGCCTTAACCCCTTCGCGTCCGGTGACGTACCCGGACCGTCACGCTGGTCCGGCACTTAAGGACCAGTGACGGTCCTGGTACGTCACGTACTTTAACTCACCGTGCTCCTGCAGGAGCGCAGTGAGTAATACCGAGGACTGAAGTTGATCTCTCCAAGACTGGAGCAATCTCTTTCAGTCCCTCGTTCGACGTGCCGGCACACTTGATCAGTCATGGGGTGGCACGTTGAACTCGCCTATCTGCTCCTTAAAGGACCAGACACCCTTCATTTTAACTTTATTTTATTTTGTAGGCATTAAAAAAACATGAAGAATGATATAAGTCTTATCTCTCAAACCTTTTTGGTTTAAGAGATATTCACAAACAAAGTATCCCCCCCCCCCGTTCAACCAGATCAGAAGGGAGGTGCCCAGGTAAACTGCAGAGAGGGACAATCTTCAATTAAGATAAGGGAAAAAGCTGAAAAACTTGTCAAGGGGGGAAGGGCTTTCATTGTTTTCATACAAAGAAGATTGTCCCCTGCTGTTATCTGTCTGGTCTTACAACCAGATTCACATCTGAGAAGAGATGGCTTACACTAGGTAAAAGGGGCGGGAGGGGGAAATTTTGTTTGTGAATATCTCATAAACCATAAAGGTTTGAGGGATAAGACTTATATCATTCTTCGTGTTTTTTTAATGCCTACAAAATAAAATAAAGTTAAAACAAAGTATTACTATCCCTTTAAGGGGTTAAAGGAGAAGTAATAACTCCTAATATTAACCCCCACACATACCTCACTATAGCCAGAAAATCCTAATGACCCTTATCAATTGCGTCCTTGTATCTTTGTTCAATAGATCCCATCTACAGTTGGTACTGGATTTCATGCCCTTGGAGGCAGACATGACAGCTACTGGCAGGCTTTTCATACTGAAGCAAGCACAATCCTACTTAACCAAGGGGTGCACAGTGCAATGTGAAGTAGCTGCAGGACTTTGATGTGTCACAGTTTAGTTTCCAGGGACTGTGCTTGCAGCTCCTGCAGCCACCAATGCACTTATTGATGAAGGTAAAGATGTTCAATTCAGGAGCAAATCAAATGCACCATAGGGCTGACATGAACACTGCACATTCCAATTGATTTAAATGGGGTTTATAACAATTTGAATGCTAGAGAGATCTCGTTGGTATTTAATGGATTAAAAGCCCCTTTAATTCAATGGAATCTTCATTTCAATCTTATACTGCAGCTGGTTTGCTGCAACTCTTGTGATGACTATGGCTCTAAGTACAGGCTGACCATACCTCACCTTTAAAAAAGGACACACTTGAAAAATGCATACTACATGGTTGCTTTGATTTTGTCGAACTCCTGAAATATGCCTATTTCCTATGTGTCCCTTTTTAACCCCTTAACGACCCTTGACGGACATAGTACGTCATGGGTAAATCTGACTGAATGACCCGTGACATACTATGACCGTCATGGAATTCCGGGCTCCCCCCACAGCTGCATGCCGTTCGGGGAGCCCGGAATCGGATTCTTTAAAAAAAAAAAAAATGCTCCGTGGTCCTTTAGCGACCGCTGCGTGCCTGCGCGGCCGGTCGTTAATGGGTTAAAGGTGAGGTATGGTCAGCCTATCTAAGTATCATGCTCTACAAACCTGACACTTGCAGTCTATTGGGATGATAATGCAGCAAGTGATGTCACTGGCTTATACCACAGGATTCATTTGCTTAGCTCAGTCTCTGTCAGCTGAGGTCAAAACAGGAGCAACTGTAGACCTACACAGCTCAGCTCCAGGGACTGTGCAAATAGGGACTGTCCAATGTATACCCTTTTCTAATAATCGCACCCCTTTAATAACTGCAGATAGTCATTTGGGAAATGAGTTTGTTGCTTGTGTTTCCTTTTCTTGTGAATTTATTGGTCACTTGGAAAAAATCTTACTGCCAAGAAATCCAGGGGAATTTGCAAAACAAAAGTTGCTTCAAAAGTTAAACTGTCCAGGCTGCAGCGATCTCTAGTTTTAATGGGGATATTAAAATAGACAAACGTTTTTCTACTGACACGACTGTAATTTGAGAAATATTCCCTGTAACTTCTTTCCAAGCCCCAGCAAGAGACTGTATAACTTACTCACTGGAGACACGAACTGCACTGTAGGAGACATATAAACAACCCCAAAACTGCCATTGTTATAAATGGGGCGTTTAACCCTTTCAGTGCCACAGTGCACCCCTCTGGCTCTCAAAGGGTTAACCCCTTCAATGTTACAGAGGTCTCCAACCCCTTCAATGTTACAGAGGTCTCCAGTGCATTGGTTCACAATGCATTAGAGACTGATAACATTTAAGGGGTTAAATACCCCCATTTAAATCAATGGGAAAATGTATTTGTCCCCATGGTGAAGCTGGTTTGCACCTGTCCAGTCTCTATGACTTTATAGAGAGAGTTCCCCAACCAAAAGCAGGTTGTCTGCTTTGTCTTTGGGTGAAATCTATCTTATTATATCAGATACAACTGGGGATGGTAACACTCGTTTTCCAGCTAAAACTTCCACCATCCTCATCTGGCTGTTGGCCCACTGAGGATGATAGGAACTGTAATCCAACAACAGCAGGCTCATTGTTGCCCAAACCTTATCAAGACATATATATATATATATATATATATATATATATATATATATATATATATATATATATATATATTCAGAACCAGGACAGGGTGTGGAACTGAAATGACCTTAGGTGCTGCAGAGCCTCTAAGGAAGATGAATATTTCACAGCATTTTGTTAATAGTGAAATTCCATTGGGCAGAGTTGAAAGCCATATTTGGTTCCTTTTTTATAAGGAGTGCTTTTTCACACCACCCCTTTTTTTTAAAAGTGTGGGTTTGGCCTACAATACATTAGAATAATGCATTACTGGCATGACTAATAGGTATAGTCAAAGGTATTGCCAAAGTTGGTTAGTACTCAGACCCACCCCCGGATATTGCCATAGACATATCACCATTTTAAGAATAGCTTAAAGGGATAGTAATACTTTAAAATTACTATCCCCCATGTTAAGTTGAATGAGACCAGGTGCATCTCTCAAACCTTTATGGTTTGAGACATATCCGCTTTCAAAGTTCCCTCTTTTTTGGCTTTTCCCCTGACGTCAGCAGTCTAGCTGAGAGCAGGGGAATCCTCTCCTGGGATCAACAGGCGGCTCTGCAGCAGAGCCGAGATCACGTTAATAAAAAAGAAATCCTTTACTAAAAAGGTCTTCTATGTGTGCTTGGTTACAATGTTAAGGAGTTAAAAGCTCCATTTAAATCAATAATCATTTTTTACTTGTCACCTATGTTTAGGGTTGCCACCTTTTCTTCAAAAAAATACCGGCCAAGGCATTCCCTCCATAGACTTAACATTGCAAAGAAGCCAATTTTTTACTGGCCTGCCGGCTGGGTGGCAACCCTACCTATGTTGTAGTATGTTTAGTGACGGAATTGCTCAGCTTTGCTCCCTAATGTTTTCATTCTAGATTCACACATTTTTTGTTATCTAAAAAAAATCTGATCAAATATGAATCTTTTCTAAACCGATAGTAATGGTTAACATCAACTTTTTGTTCATGTATTTTACAGCATTGAAGAATGTGATTGATGTCAGTCACAACTTTGAATAATCAGTAGGTTAAAATATATGTATTTTAATACTCCCTCTTCCACCCCTTTCAATGACATTGTACCCTTCTGAGGTGATGGGGTTGGCCTGGTTGACCAACCGGCAAGGGATCTGTTGCCATGTTAATTTGATAAGCGGTCATATACAAAATGGATCTGGACTGTTTCAGAGCAGCCTGTGCTTTCACTACAACTCAGTTAGTGCTCAGGACACATTACAACTCACAAGGAGATCAATGTCTCTGTAAATGTGAAAGTGTGTTATTTTGCCATTGCAAATGAGCTTCTGCTTGTCAGCTGACACAGTTAGCCCTTTTACTGCAGAAGTCGCTGATGTCACGGAAAGGGATGGGAGAAGAAATATTAAAGACATATTTTAAATTGCCAAATGTTAAGAGTGTGACAGACATAATTTATTACTGAAGAATGCCTTGCACATAATAAAATCTTTAATAGTCTCTGTCTCTTAAAATAATAATTTGTTTCCCTTGATGAAAGTAACATTTTCACTTTATTTTTCAGTTTTGCTTTCAGACATGAGTCCTTTAAACACTTGCATCTTTCTGTTTCTGCTGCTCCTGTTCGTGGAGGCAAAAGAGAAGCGGCAGTCAGGACCTGCTGCAGGAGGGAGAAATGAGATTGATTTACAAGCTGCTCTACTAAGTAAGTGAATTATCACATGCGGTAGGACTCTGAAGGCAAAGTAATGGAATTCACATAGGAATATTTTTATGACTTTCCTAAACCCCTCTTGATTAAAGGGAAATTATACCTAAAAGAATACGACATTTATCTGACAGAATTGTTTAGTTAGGAAGGAGGCCTTCATACAGCAATATATTATATATATATATATATATATATATATATATATATATATATATATGGACGGTTTCACCCGTGACCCTGTGAGTGCAGAGCCGGATCAAAGGCAAGGAGCACAAGGCGTCTGCCTAGGGCGCGGCCAAATGAGGGGGGCCCGGAAACCTCATCCTGGACTCTGCTAAGTCATGCTTCCCTTTTCCCCCTAACCTAACTCTTTATGCCGCACTGACTCTTGGGCCCGTGCAAATGAGGCTGGGGTGGGGCCCGGCGGAAACCTCATCCATGCTGGCTGCTCACTCTTAGGCAGAGCCGGATCATGGGCAAGGCGAATCAGGGGGGCCCTCTGGCCCAAGCCCAGCAAATTGTGCCTACTACTTCTTCTCTCCCCGCATGCATGTCCACAGTCCCTGGATGCTTCCTGTGTGACAGACAGAATGCGAGGAGTCCTAGCTTGCTGTCTGTCTCACAGGAAGCATGTGCGTGCGCTCTCTCTCTGGCCCAAAGAAAAAAAACTGCTCTAACCCTCTGGCGCACTGCTTGGCAGATGAGGAGCGGGAGCAGCAGAAGCAAGAACCAAACTCGCTTGGTGAGTCTCAGTAGACTGGCCACGCAGGAATGAGGATATTTGCAAGTCCAAATAAGGTGCGATATATAATATAAATATATAAATGGAGATACTTATATATACTATATATAAAAGAAGAAGAAATACAACTAGGGATACTATCATGATCCAATCGATTGGAGCGATCTGCTTTAATCCCTCACTGTATTAGAGACTCGTTCCCTGCCAGGAGGTTTGCAAGGACACTAAAATTAACTTATTTATTAGTAATAGTTAAAAAGAAAAACCCTAAATTTAAAAACATAACAAAGGGACCACTCGAATTGTAGATTACCTGTGTATAAATTGGTTTTCTACTACAGAGCACCCTGATTTCTATACTTTAGGGTTTTTCTTTTAAACTATTACTAATAAATAAAAGTTAATTTTAGTGTCCTTGCAAACCTCCTGGCACTGAATGAGTCTCTAATACAGTACGTTATTAACACAAATCGCTCCAATCGATTGGATAATGATAGTATCCCTAGCTATAGTGTAAGTCTTCTTCATCTAATCTAGTGTATAATTTTGAGACTTGCAGTGCATTATTTTTCTAAGTGGAATTACTAGAGAGACCTTATTTAGATAGTGTATAAATAAAAGAAGCCAGTATAGTATTAGTATGGTCTGGGGGGGGTAGGGGGGGCCCAATTTGGGTTCCTGTCTAGGGCCCCATACAGTCTTAATCGGGCTCTGTGTGAGTGCTAGAGTGGTATTCAACACATTGAGTTGCACTGTGTTGGATACCTGTGTGGCACTCAAAGTTTATTTTTTTAAGTTCAGGCCTCATGGTAGGGCATCAGGACCACTCCTGATGCTCCCACAGCTACTAAATTCACAGCCGATTCGGCTGGGAGATCAATAGAGGGTACGGAGGAGAGTAAGAGAGCTCAACTTCCCTGCTTCTACAGTACCTGGAGTAATGGGTAGGAGTGGGTGGAATCGGGAAACATCCTCAAGTCAATGAGGGAGGCTTTCCCTCATTGGAGTGAGAGGGTTTGGCGATCCAGGCCACCCAGCCATTTGCCAAAGGGGAGTTTTGGATAACTTCGCCTTTGTAACTCCCCAGGGCATGGCTGGTAGCAAAAAAGGATCCTATATATATATATATATATATATATATATATATATATAGCTATTATATATATATATATATATATATATATATATATATATACAAACACACACACTCACATGTGTTTAAATGCAAATCTACATGGTATTTGATGACTGTATGAAAGACACCTAGCTAGGTAAGTCATTATGTTGTAATGTATTGTAAAAATACATTGTTTTGTTTTTGAGAGGAGGTGTATGAAATCTAATTCAGTGATGAACAATGTAAGGTTCCCCTAGCTGCTGCCAGACTACAACTATCAATATTCCCCACCAGCCAAGGATGGGAATTGCAGTATGGCAGCAGCTAGAGGGTTATTCACATGCAATGAATCCGTTTATGACCGCTGGCATAATCAGTGATTAAAGACAGCCAAACTATACATGCAGTTTCTTCTAACATTAGCGTTTATTGTGTGAAACGTAGCTATGGTAACCTCCATTCTATCCTTCATTTTAACTAGGACATGTATATAAGTATGTATCTATGGTCTACAAATACCATCCACATCTTTCATATTTGGGCTAATAACTTTTGCTCTTCATTTCTCACTAGATTGCATTTCATAATTTTCGGGGTTCACTCTACAAATAAGGAGTGAATATGCATTACCATAGAGTGCCCCAAAAAGCATTAATTTGCAGTAATAGAAGTATTAATCCAGTTTTAGTAAAACAAATGTATGAGTACTTTTGTATTGGGTATATTACGGAGAATGCACTGGCTACTACTGTATACATATCCAGGAATTCTGCTGGTATCCCAACGCATTTCTAGGAGTAGGAAATGTATTCCTAGACCAGTGGTTCTCAGTCTTTACACTATAGTAGAACAAGACTGAAGAACTCTCAGTGGAATCCTAACAACCAATCCCTATAACCTTTTGGATGCTAAAGAGGTCACACATTACTTTGCAGCAGGTTGGATACCTCTCTACCACCCAAGGGGTTAAGTTGTATCTATACCAAATGTATTGGAATGCTAGTTTGTACTAAAACTAGCATTAAGAACAAATTATTAGACTAAAGTTATAGTTTTCTGGGACAAACCAACTCAAATATAGAGAACAAATAAAAATGTCTAAACTTCCAGTTAATTTAAATTGGGATTTTAGCCTATGAATGCTAGAGAGATTGCCAGTGGATTGTGAAGTAAACAATAAACCAAAAAAAAAGAAGAGTATGTACTTACTCTGTAAAATGACACCTTTTATTAGGCTTCATGCACATACAGTATAGCGTTAACAGGGGTAGGTGGCATTCCCAATAGACAGAAAGCCTACAGCTGTTTTGTGCTTCACTGGCATGAATGCCTTGACAAAGTGCCAGTGAAGCACAAAACATCTGTCGGTATGCTGTATGTACATGAAGCCTAATAAAAGGTGAATTTTTACTGGGTGAGTGCCATTTCTTCTTTTGTCTTGGTTTGTTGTTTATGATATGAAGAAATACAAGAGTTTTAGCACCAAGAACCTGTATATTCGATGAGGCAGTATACTATATGCCTCGAAGCTTAGAATTAGGCACTGTAACGGCAGATTGTCTCATATACCTGTCTATATTGCACCAGCACCTCCATAGAACTAAAGGTTCAAATGTACATGGTATGTGTAGCCAGCCTCTCCTAATAGGAAATTGTGAAGTAATGCTTTGAGGGCCTTTCTAGCATTCAATGGGTTGCAATTTTTTTTTACCCTATGGTGCAGTTGGTATGCTCCAGAATTGCTGCACGTTTTACATTTGCTTCATTGTCTGCCACTCCTGTCTTGGTTTCACTGGTAGCCATTACATAAATGTGTTCAGTAGAGCCTCTCGTACACCTTCAGGGAACTCTGAGGTTCCACGAAATCCAGTTTGAAAATTACTGTCCTAGACTATAGCTGACCAGCTAGCAATGTAAGGGTTGCGTGTGTTCTACAGTGAAACTTTTGATGCCCAGCTGCCAACAGCATACAAGTATATGGATTCATTAGCCCATGCAATGAATACATTTGGCTACACTGTCCTAGACCATGATATACGTAGGTTGTAGTCTGGGACTCAGGAAATCATACCTACGAAACAGTCTAAAAATGGAATACAAATATGTTCAGTGCATTAAGAATTACCTTAATTATTCCTGAAGTGAAGGCTTTCTGTTGAATCCAGCCGCTAAATTGTGACTGATGTGCGAATTAACCACATTACACTTTAAAAAAGCAATAAGACTTCTGTGGATAAAAATATGACTCATACTTATACATGGTGCTAGTTCATAAAGAGCTCTTTCTAGTAAAAGCAATCATCTTCCAAAGTATACCTTCCAGTTCAGTGAGAAATCCTAATGTTTACTGACATTAATGGTGCCTTCCAGGTCTGGAAAGAATCTAATGTTTAATGTGTTGACCATTCCAAAGTCACTTTACAAGTTGGAACTCAGCTTAGTTTGTGCCTTCACTTAGCTTTCATATTTCTTTGTGGTATTATTACAATAAGTTGATTGGGGGGGGTTGTACATTATTTTTGAACATTAATTAAACCTAAGAATGTAAATATAATGGTACTTGAAAGATCAAAATAGACTATAGTAGTAAAGACGTATGAGATGGAAGCTTAAAGCAACAAATATTGGGAAGCAAATATATGCAGTGCTTCATAAAGAGAGGTCAGTCATGGTACTATCCCATGCTAAGCCAACTCATATTGATATGTACTGCTGACAACTAAAAAGAGCATGTAGAAATTGTGAAGCGAAGGATGTCTCTTGAGAAGCCTCTAAAAGGCCAGATTTACATTTCAGGTGTCCCTAGGTAAGGCATGATTGATACCACTAGCTCCACCCATGGCCATGCCTCATTCATTACACACATCCTCATGCCTCATTCATTATACACATCCTCACCACCATCAGCTTCACTTACTGTTGCCTGTCTCAGAAAATTCCATTATCCCTATCCTGGAAACAAAAAATAGAAATTCTGGAGCCAAACTACTGTATGATAGAGGACAAATACAAAGTCCCATTGATTCAAAAGGGACTTTTAATCCCTTGAATTCTAGACAGTTTACAGGGGTGTTCCTGAGGGGCCACCTCTTCCAGAGGTTCTCACCTTGGCTTCCCAGGTCTGCAGAAAGGAACCAATTACTTCTGGTGGACAGATGATCAAGGAAGAGTGAGGCTGTTCTTACTGCGCAACACATAGATGTGGCTGCTTTTCTCATAAATAGGAGGGGAAAAAGGAAAGCTACAACTAAACTAAAGAGGATCCTGAATGTTTATTTATATATTTGTGGACCTCCATTCCCAATTCCATAGCGGTGTCAGGGGATCGTAAAAGTGTCTTGCTACAGTGGATCACATCAAAGGCTCAATGGGCAGTGCCCTGTAGTCTGAATAAATACAGTACTGATAAGCTTATCCCTGAAATTCCAAAGTGTCTCCACAACCCTTAAATGGAAAGTAATGTTTCACAATAAAAGCAGTTCCAATTAATCTTCATAGTATTTGGGCCATGGAGAGTGTTATTTCAATAATGTCCGAGTTGTAGTTCAAGAGTAATTGAATGATAAAGTATTCTGCTGCCGCCCCTTTTACCTTTAGTAAGCCAACTTCCCTCACATATGGAATCTGGTCCTGGGACCAGACAGGTCACAGCAAGGGACAGTCTTCTTACTGTGATCATAAGGAAAACGCTGCCCCCTTGACAGGTATTTCAAGTTTTTCCTTTTGCTCACTGAAAATTGTACCTCTCTGCGTTACATCCAGACAGTCTTGCTGCTCTGAGGTAAGCAGTTTTACATCAGTAAAAGGGGCAGGAGGGGGAGATTTTATCATTCAGTTACTCTTGAACTGCAGCTCTGACAGTTTTGAAATAACACTCTCCATGGTCCAAATACTATGAAGATTAATTGGAGCTGCTTTTATTGTGAAACACTACTATCCCTAACTCAGTTTGCGTCTGATTATTTCTCTTCTTCTTATCCATTTTTTCTTATAAATGCCCTCTGATGATCAAAGACAAGCCATTGAAGGCAATATAATAGAGAAGCATAAGGGGTGGACTTGAGCTGCTGACATCACCAGTGTAGGAAGAATAAAATAAAAGACTTTCACTGTTGCCATACCAGTGCAAAAAGCTTGTTTTCTCTTTCATCCACTATGGAACACAGGAACCAGTGGGTAAAGTATCATCCCACAGGAGCACAGGGCGCTTCCATAAACAGAGCTATCTGGTGGTAAAGACTCCATTCCTACTCTGCTATATCCCCACCACACATGGTCAGTTTTAAAAGTGACCGCAAAAGAAATGTTCAGGGCAAAGTTTCTGTTAACTAGCCTTTTTTGTTTTCTTAACTTACATGGGACTGTCCAGTTCCCATTAGGCAGACTCTTATTCCTGTGCCTTCTTCATGGACCAGGGTTTTAGAGACTTACTTGGGGCATGCTAGAGAATGGCTTTCACTCTTAGCCTCTTTCCTCATTCTCTTATATGATACTAGTTGAACAGCCCGTTACACGGGCCACAGTGCCACTGCCACCTGGTCACGGGGCAGTCACTCTTAGTAGAGACTGCCCGCGCCGTGGCTGATACAGAGCTGGACGCTCCTTCGGGGTGCCCAGCTCTGTATCAGCCGTGGCGCGGGCAGTCTCTACTGCGTATGACTGCAGCACGCGCAGCAGTGTCTACTGTGCATGTTGCGGCGTTACACACGATTTAGCGAATTATTATATAGGATAGGAGCCTGAAGTCCGAGGAGGATTCCAGTTATCAGACTGCATAAGTCCCATGAGTATGCTCCTCTGTTTGTCTAGAAGTCAGATTCTGACGTGGTGATCTGTCTAGTTTGGCCCTCTGTTTCCTCACTCTTTCAGTCCTGTTGCTCCTCTCCTCATAATGGGGGTAATCTCCTGCATTTATTTTACTTTATTTTGTTTTATTTCTCATTTCTTATATTTTTTAACTGTAATGGGCCACTTCACCTTTAAGGATGGGTGAGTGCATAGTGGACATATGGGCTGTGTTGTAGATCGCTTTTTTCAGCTCTCTGCCTTTTCTTCTCTTGTCATACTGGTCTTCCTAGGGACTTTACTGGTACATTACATCCCTCTTGTTCTGTGTCACTCACAGGCCCCTCTTCAGGACCAAGGACTGTCCCATTCCCCCAAAATACCATCTAGTCAGTCGGGGGGAAGGAGGTTCCTCTGGAAGAGGGGGATTCTTCCGATGAGGAGGGGGGGAACTGATGATTATTCCTCATGTGTTCCTATGGACTCTTTTGAGGAATATACTGGGTCACCTTTTGTGGGTCTTATTAGAGTGGTTTTGGGGGCCCTTAAGGTTTCTGAAGCCTCTGACTCAAGTTCTCCATACCTGGATAATTTTAAGGGGTGCAAGAGGGATGCTGCACTTTTTCCACTCTCCATCATTCCTTATACTAGGTGACAGCAGCTCCAATTAATCTTCATAGTATTTGGGCCTTGGAGAGTGTTATTTCAATGCTGTCTGAGGAGTAGTTCAAGAGCAATTGATTAATAAAGTATCTCCCTCCCACCCCTTTTACTGATGGAACACTGCTCACCTCAGAGCAGCAAGACTGTCTGGATGGATCACAGAGAGGGACAATATTCAGTGAGCATAAGGAAAAACCTGTCAAGGGGGCAGGGGGTTTCCTTATGCTCACAGTAAGATGGTTGTCCCTTGCTGTGATCTCTCTGGTCAAGGGACCTGATTCCACATCTGAGGGGAGGTGGCTTACACTAGGTAAAACCGGTGGGGGGGATACTTTATCATTCAATTACTCTTGAACTATAACTCTGACGGTATTGAAATACTTTCCTTTGCCCAAGTACTATGAAGATTAACTGTAGCTTGTTTTTTGTGAAACATTACTATCCCTTTAACGCATCTCAACCACATTGTTCAAATGACTCAGCTTGAAATGGAGTCTTTGCACTCCATCATCGATGCTATGTATCCAGGGGAGTATTTAGCCTCCCTAGACTTAAAGTATGCTTATCTACATACTCCCATCCTTGCAGATAAGCATTTGTCCTTTGATTTTCTTTCCAAGACTGCCATTTTCCGTTCCCCATCCTTCCTTAGGGGCTGACGTCTGCTCATTGGGTTGTCACAAATGTGGTTGCTTCCTTGGCTGCCCACGTTCATTTTCTAGGGATTTCTATAGGGATGAAGTTCTACCATAGGCTTCCTAAGAGAAGACTCTCCGCCTTCAGCTTCAGACATATGTGTCCATATTGGAGCAGTATGGCTGGTCAGTTTCTAAAAATCCTCTCTGGTTCCATCCTTGGTTCTAGTCTTTCTCTGCATTAGATTCACCACTCTTCAGGGATGGGTTTTCTGCCAGAGGAGAAGATTCAGTCATTGTCTTGGAAGGCATCTCTGCCTATGCTTCACCCATCGGTGAAGAAGAGGGAGAAAATGAAGGTGCTGGAGTATCTGGTTTTTGCTTTGGAGGCAGCCCCCTTTGCCCTATTCCACACTCGGAAACTGCAGCTGTAGATTCTACGGAATTGGTCCAGACTGCAGTGTAATTTCCCCAGTGTCATGCCTCTCATGTTTGACTCCATAGTTTGATTGTGGAGTCTCCTGGCTGTGAACCTAATGGCTTCTCACTTGAACCTCAAGGTTCCTCTGTTTTGTTCCAGGTCTCAGGATCTTCTCTCTCTCTCTCAGTGGATATGATGGGCATTTGGTGGCAGGATGTCCAGGTGTATGTATTTCCTCCATTTCAACTGATTCCCAGAGTGTTAAAGAAGATCAGCTGTAGCAGGCACATGTAATCCTGATTGGTCCTTACTGGCCTTGTCAAGTGTTGCTGAATCACTATGTCTTCTTCTCCTTCCTGACCTCCTGATTCAGGGTCCTCTTTGTCAAGCAGAGGTGGAGATGTTGGCTTTGATGGCCTGGCTGCTGAAGCCAGCATCCTGAGGAAGACAGGTTTCTCTGATACTGTCTTTGCTACTGTGATGAAGGCCTTTAAGCTGGTTTCATCTAAAACATATCATAGGATATGATGCTTGTTTTACAAGTGGTAAGAAGAACATTGGTTGCGGCCAAGTCACTTCAGTCTTCCAACTGTCTTGTACTCAATTTAGGACAAGCTTCAGAAAGGTCTCAGCCCTACAAATTCCAGATTTCAGCTCCTTCAGAGGCATATTGCCTAATTACCAGATATGGAAAACTGTGCAAGGGGTAGTCCATGCCTTAAAACAGATTTTTTGCTTGTGATTATGTCTATTTTGGGGTGTGGCCAAACTACAGTCCTTGACCTGTAAGCCTCACTTCCTGATTTTTCATTCTGATAGGTCAGTGTTGCATACTCTGGTAGGTTTTCTTCCAAAGGTTTTCTCAGAATTTTACATTAAAAAGTAGATTGTTCTTCTTATGGCTCCGTCTAACAGACGTGAGCAGGAGCTTCACTGTTTGGACATAGTTAATGCTTGAAGTACTACATTCATCACAAGGAGCCTTTCTGAAAATCTGACTCACTTTTTTCATTCCTGAGGGCTCTCTTGCAAATCTGCTTATAAGACAATGGTTGCTTCCTAGATTAAGGCTAGCACTCTCCAGGACTATGACTTAGGAAAAAGCCTGTGCCATTTAGGGTCAATGCTCATTCTACCAGAGCGGTGGGTGCTTCCTTGGCCTATAAGAATAAGGCCTCTGTGCAGCAGTTGTATAAGCTGGCAAAGTGGTTGTCTCTTCACATGTTTGTTAAACACTACCGAGTCAGTGTTCTGACTTCGGCTGAAGCCAGTTTTTGACAGAAGGACCTACAGGACATTGTGTCTGTGTAGATGCTCTTGTCTTTCTTTTTTTCTGTAACTTGTTTTGGTGTGTAGGTGTACGTTGACTCCAGAGGTTCATAACTGTTCCATTTCGCCTTTGTTGAAACTAGTTTTTGTTTTTGATTCCACAGTGGAATCCTGGTGAATAGCTTTAAATATCCCCATGATTTCTGTGTTCCACAGTGGAGAAAAGAAGATTTTTGAGTATTTACTGTTAAATCCTTTTTCTCTTAGTACATGTGAAACACAGGACTTCCTGGAGAAAAACTCTGGTTCAGGTGACCCTCTTCCTGCCTTACTTATTGCTTCGATCTTTGCTATATAACTTGGTGAATTTTGTAATTTTTCCATTGTGGTGCAGCTGGTTTGCTCATCTTTTGTTTTGTGCATATGACCTTTAACAAATAACACACAAACAAAAAAAATATCTTAAAGGGGAACTTTCACCCCGCAATAACTTCAGGTTAACTTATTGCACACCTGGCGACTAGCTGCTTAGTAGCGCTAGTCGCCATCAATATTACCCGGTTCTTCAGATATCGGCTTTTTGCCGATGGTGACAGGAGCAGGAAGCACGGACGTCTCTTCACAGTGACGTCCGTGCACCTGCGCTGTCAGTCCCTTTTGCACCACACGGTGCAAAAGGGACTGACAGCGCAGGCGCACGGACGTCACTGTGAAGAGACATCCGTGCTTCCTGCTCCTGTCACCATCGGCAAAAAGCTGATATCTGAAGAACCGGGTAATATTGCTGGCGACTAGCGCTACTAAGCAGCTAGTCGCCAGGTGTGCAATAAGTTAACCTGAAGTTATTGCGGGGTGAAAGTTCCCCTTTAAATAAACTGACCATTATAATTAACTGGTAATTAAACTGGCCACCTGGTGTGGGTGTCTTGTGCAGGAACCTGTGATTGCACTAGCCACTTCGACAACTCAGCAACGCAGCAGTGGCTGGCAAAGCTGAGGCCTCAGAAATTGGCTTCCTGGTAGCTGTTTATTCTGCCTATTGGCAAATAAGACCCTGAGTTTCTAACATCCAAGGGGTTAACCTAACATGAGACAGATCCAATACTCTACACCAGTCCTGGATTCAGTAGGAAAAGGAAAAATAATAGCCATTCAATTAGATAAATCCTGTACTTTATACACTGCAAGGCACATTACCCTTTGAATGCCAGAGGGGTATGCAATGCATTGCAAACCATTCAAATGTTACAATTTTAAGGACCTATTGAACAAAAAATGTCAAAATTCTGGGACAAATCAGATACACCATAACAGACAGATAATATTTATTAAGACTCCCATTCACTTACATGACGCGTTTAACCCATTGAATGCTAGGGATTTTTACAATGTTTTAGTTTGCCACATAATTACTTTTATTTTCTGTATACAGCCCTAATGGTAAGATTACTGGAAAATGATTTGTGCCAATGTGTTGGACACCCCTGGCAATCAAGTGGTTAAATTAATGCTTATAACCATTGGATTGTAAAGGCGGTTATGTTGAAGTGGTTTTCCTGTGAGTGAGGCAGAAAGAAGATAACTTTCCAGCAGTGTTTCCAGGAAGGAAGTGCAGCGCTCCATAATGTGATAAGCAAATCATCTTATCATTCCCAACTCCATTGTTTCTGGAAATATAACTCAATGGATCATTCTCCATTCTTGGAAAAACACTTAAATAACTGACACCCTGCCAATATCACTTTGGGCACACTCCATACTAATTGCACATATCATGAGCCATTCATCCTGGGCTGAGATACGGATTCTTCCCCAAATAAACAGAACGCTAAGGTGTGAGTTGACTTTGATCTAGCTATTTTTAAAGTTTTTATTGTTTGTTTGGTAAGGGTTAAAAGGATAGTAATGTTTCACAAAAATAGCAGCTCCAATTAATCTTCATAGTATTTGGGCCATGGAGAGTGTTATTTCAGTACTGTCAGAGTTGTAGTTCAAGAGTAATTGAATGATAAAGTATCCCCCTCCTGCCCCCTTTACCTAGTGTACCTCCCTTTCAGATGTGGAATCTGGTCCTGGGACCAGACAGCTCACAGCAAGGGACAATCTTCTTAGTGGATGGATGATGAAGGCTGGGGGATGAAGACCCCAGCCTCCTCAACCAACCACCCCACACACCGTTACAAAACAAAATGTAGAACCTAACAAAGGGATTGGTGTGACTTCGGGAGGCGTGGCAATCAAAACGCTGATTGACTGAGGACCAAGACCGCTTAGCAACTTTGCTTAGGAGGAGGGAGGGGATGACCACCAACCAACCACCCATACGCCGTTAAAAAAAAAAAAAAATCAGACCTCATAGTGGGACCTATGCATCCTATGTGGTGCTACCTTGTTATCTTGCATCCTATGATATAAAGGTGTCTGCTATTCTGATTAAGGTTTTATTAACCCTTTTAGTGCAAAACTGTTATTTTCTACTCTTTACTGGGTTTTATCCTTCTCCTGGATTGACACCCTTTATTTCCTTTTTTTTTTTTTTTTAAACATTCCATTATCGATGTATGCTTGTTTTATTTTATGGTACGTGGTCCCTTTAAGAACAGGAGCCTGCATGGCAGCCATCTTTATTACATGAAGAACAACAAAGGAGGCGCTCATAGGATTTATATGCAGAGTTGAAGTGTTGCTCAAGATAAAAATGGGGATTCACATTTATATATGTCAAATATAATCTCGGCTATACGAGCAAGTGGGGGATCTTATACTGCCCACCACACAGATTTGTCACAGCAACTCACCATGAACATGCTACTCAAAAAGAAGAGGAAAGAAACAGACCAGAATACAGAGAAACAAGGGAGCGCTTTTAATAACACATGAAAATAATTAGATTTTGAAACAAGTTGCAAATTACTTTGTCATTATGAGCCTGACCTGTCTGATGAAAGGTTGATTCCTGAAACACGTTACATTTTCTGGCTAGCAAAACATTTGTAACTTTCTAATATGCCCAATAAAGGAATATTATTTATTTTATTATTGCATTTCGGTCATCTTATGCTGTTCCTGAGGACATTGAGGAGATCCCTGTTCAGGGGCAGGATTTTCCTCTGTTGCCTTGCTGGTTGCTTTAATTTCAACCAGTTTCACACTAATAAATAAGTAATTTGCTACTTTTTCTAAATATAATTATATTCATGTGTTGATAAGAGCACTCTCTTGTTTCATTGGATTCTTATCTTTATTCCATAGAGATGAATGGGAAATCTTCTCTGGGACATATCCCTGCACCGGTTTCACATACAGTGGGCAGAGTAGACTCAAATTAACCCACTGGCCATGGTCTATTGCATGGTCAGCTTTGGCTACATATTTAAACACTATAATTTTGCTGCTTTTTCATGGCTGGAGAGACAATTTGCTGGGCATAGGCAATGCAAAAACTACATTTCCTAGAATCCCCTTTTTCTCGTGGCTTGCTTTCAGGAGGTATCCATGGTGACATTACTAAGGAGGAACTTCTGCTTATGCTGGCCAATATTTTGGAGGTCAAAGCTGCTTTTGATGCTGCTAAAAGTCCTCAGCTCTATCTGTAGCCACACATCCTCTCTGTTACCTTCTCAGACTTTTTGCTTCTTAGGCATGATATTCAATACCCTCCAAGAGAGAGTGTTCCTGCCAGAGGAAAAGATCCAAACTATTCTGGCACATGTCTCAAGCACTGTCCTGGCCATCCATGATGATAAGGGATTACAGGAGAGTAATGAAACGTCTAGTCTCTGCTTTAGATGCTGTCCCCTAACACTCAATTCCACACAAGGGATCTACAGCTAGTCCTTTGTAGGAGCTGGTCAAGGCTCCTACTCCCTTCTGACTCATGCTATGTCCTTGTCCCCTAGGACAGGGAAAATCTGTGTTGGTGGTTTCCTGTCCCTTCTGACTCAAGGATAACCTTTCATAATACCAGAGTGGACAATGGCCACCATTGATCAACATTCTGGAAATATGGACCATTAGCCTTGTGCTTTATCACTGGTCCCAGGCACTGACAGGAACTCCAGCAGGCAGTGAGACAGCAATCGAATATATCAACCTTCAAGGAGGAACCAAAAGTGAATCAGCTTGGATGGAGGTTCAGAATGTCTTTCAATGGGAGTGGAAGCCCATGTACCACCCATCTCAGCGGTCCAGATACCAGGCGTGGAAAACATATAGTCACAGACTTCCTAAGTTGTCAGAAGCTGGATCCTAGGTTGTCCACCGCTGTGGCATACCAAGAGAAAATGAAGGTGCTGCTGTTCTGCACTAAGATGAAGGACCCTCTAGCTTTCACAACTGACACAATGTCCATCTCATGGAATATCCATCTGGCATATGTATTCCCACCAATTTCTCTGGTCCCCAGGGTGTTGCTGAAGATCAAGAAGGAGAATGCTCAGATCATCCTATCATACCCTTTTGGCACCGTTGGTCCTGATCTTCTCAATATATCCATCGAAGAGCCATTTCGTCTCCCCTTCAGACCGGATCTTCTCACCCAGGGTCCACTGTGCTACCAGCAGGTGGAAAGATTTGACTTGACAGCATAGCTCTTTGAAGCTGACATCTTGAAGAGGAAGAGTTTCTCGGAAACCGCCATCTCTCACATAATTAAATATAGGAACCCTGTATCGCGTAAAGCTTATCATAGAATCTGGTCATGGTGTGCTGAGAGGGATGTCCCCCCCACAATTTTTCATTCTTTCTTTGATTCTGGCTTTCTTTCAAGATGGTGTTAGAAAAGATCTCAGTCTATTAATATTCAGATTTTAGCACTTTAATTTCTTTTTCAGAAGTGTATCACCTTTCTCTCTGATATAAGACATTTGTTCAGTGGGTGGCTCATGCCTTTCTCTCTTTTAGGCATATCAATTCTCTGTTTGAGCTTAATCTGGTGTTTTGTGTTCTTCAGAGACTTCCATTTGAACCGTTCATCAGTTCCCTTACATTTTTTGATGCTTAAGCTGGCCTTCCTTTTGGCCATAGTTTTCTGTGAGAGTTGAAGATTTGCAAGCATTGTCTTGTAAACCCCTTTCCTGAGCTTTCACCAAGATGTTCGTTCTTATTCCTAGAGGTTTCTTGCTCAAGGTCATCTCGGATTTGCACATTAATTAGGAAATTGTTCTTCCTTCCTTTTGCCCTGATCCTTCTACCTGTCGTAGATTCTGGAAAGATGAGGATTTGTACGCTTGCTGTACCTTATTCTGTGGGAACAAAATACCCCACAAAGAACCATCAGGAAGCCAGTTATACAGATAGAAGAAAACTAAAGGGGGTCCAGGTAAGGTGATGGAACCTAATAGCAGGAGACACCCTTTACAGTAATATTTACAGCGGAAGAGACCCAGACAGAAAACTGAGACCCCAACATTAAGCACCCCAGGAACTGAGGGGGCGAAGCACCAGTAATATTCCAGGAACAGAGAGTCACATACACATATAAGTATATGCCAAGCTATAGAGGAAGTCCAGGGATAGCCAAAGGGTCATGGCAGGCAGCTTTCGATAGAGTGTTCAGGTGGTTAGCCAAAGGGTCAGGGCAGGTAGCGTTCAATAGAGTAGTCAGTTGGGTAGCCAAAATCAAGAGAAAATAGGATTTTAGTGACACTTAACGTTAAATCCATCCTTTTTTTTTTTAGTCCATATGGAACACAGGACTCCCGCCTGAAGAAAATGCCTTGTGTTCAACTCCCTGGACAAAGGAGTCCTTTTGGGGTCTTTGTTCAGGAATTTTCCTTCCTCTCAATTTTTGTTTCTTGTGCTACTTTGCTATATGTGAAACTGGGTGGCTGGGGCAATGCTGGAGGAAGAGGGGAGTCTCTGCCTCAAAGGCCCTGCCTTTTATGAAGTGCCTGACCTTCTGGAGCAGGAGAGCTTTATCTCCTCGTTCCTTTGTTCCATATTGACTAAGAGAAAAGGATTTAAGGTAAGTGTCACTAAAATCCTATTTTCTGACTTTTACCCTATTGGGCGCCAGAGAGGTATACACTGGATACCTCTCTGTCACTCAAAAGGTTAATTTCCAGATCCCCAGGGACAGTGAGTGATTCATGCTGTAAGCGAGATGTGTGGTAACCCCACCTACTTTCTCACCTGTTCCGCTCACACCCTGCCTCATTCTGCCCACTCCCCTCTTTCTTTCCCCCATTTTGGGAACAAACCCTACCTTCCCTCATCCCGGTTCCACCCACTTCCATGAAGCCCTGCCCAAACTGTAATGCAATTGGACACTTCCACCTCCATCCATACGCATTGCTGAAGGGGCTACTGGCAACAGAATTCCTAGGTATGTAAATTTAGAGTCCCTTATTCTTAGGGTATAGTTTCAGTTTAATGTTTTCTGACGGAAATGATGTAGTTGGTAGCAGTTGGACACTGACCTGTGTTGCCTTCCCAGGAATAACCATTCCTATAAATGGACTTACTGAACATGGTGTTATTCTATTAATTGGAAACAATTTGGAATCAGAATGTCCTGGGCATTTTCTCAAAAATCACCAAAAGGCCCTTCACAGTTATACACCTTGAAAACTCATCTATCCCAGTGAGAAATATCTGTTCAGACATTTAAAATATGTCAAGCCAGGGATTTTAATGCTGTTAGCAGTATGGCTCAACACACATCTGTGGCAATAAAATTGTTGGAGAGGAGGTTGGCCTGGGACAATTTACTTTAAATCACACTCAGATATTTGCCTCTCACAAACAATTTCAACCCTTATGAAAAACAGCTTGTTATATAAATAATATAATTTCTCAGAATACAGGGATGATAAAATAATATATTGCAGGTTTTATCATGCTGAGTAAAACATGGATATCCCACTGCTGAGGGATATTTTATTGAAATTTTATTGCAACTCAAACTTGCATTTTCTAAATATAGTAGTTCCATGGCCTGAAATTTTATGATGGCACTGTTGCAGCAGCAATCTTTGGACTTCTGTGGTCAGTTGACCATGAGCCTTCATAGACTGGTCTAACAATGACACCACTGTAACATTTCAGGCCTTGGATGTACGGCACCCAAAAAGTACTATTTTGAGTTACAATAACTTTTGAAGAATACATCTCTCAGCAGTGTTAGTACACTTATTTAATGAGATAAGCCTTGCAATATATATATATATATATTTCAAACATGACTATCCCGCTAAGAGGCTCATGTAAAGGGCAATTTCATGTTTTACTAAATCTGTCCCTACAGACTCCTGCTAGCATTATGTGAGACAGAAAACCAACCAGTTGGGCTGGCAACAGACTGGAATATAACTCTAGCTCACAGCCACAAACTTAGTGGATTGCACTAATACACACTGAATGTTGAGCTTGAAGGCCCTTCCCTAGTATCCATACCTGGGATTTTTGACTTGTGAATTTCCCGGAGGGGAGTCCTGTGGTGCAGCAGGAGGGAGAAAAATGAAGCGATTCGTATCATAAAAGGGCTGGGGCTTAATTGTGTTGAAGGGCTTATCATAAGTGGTCAGAGTAGGAGGAATAGGCTGGGAAAGGAGGAGAAGTGGGTGGGGAGTGGGAGGAACAGACTGGGAGGACGCAGAATTGGGCAGAGTTTGACTAAAAACTTCCACTCCCACATCTGGAGAAACAGCCTCTGCCCTGGAGTCCTGGTAATTAGCAGCAAAAAACGGAGTCTCCAGGGCAAATCCGGAGAGTTCTCAGCAATGCTAAGGGGCTGTACTAACAGCCCTTCCAGAAAGAATTGCAAATCTCACGGTTCAGTTCATTTTGAACGACCAATGAAGGAGCAGGGGTCATTTCAGAAACCCATTCAACTCCCATGTTAATCATCCAAGGGTTACAATGCAGAACACAAATTCACCAGCAGATCTGCCTGAAAAAAGTTGCCTTAAAAAAATTGGAGCAATGCTCTGTAGGTTACAAATAAATATTCCTAAAATTCCCATTGATTTAAATGGTGCTTGAACCCCTTGAATGCTAGAGGTCGCCAATGAATTGCAAAAACCCCTTCAGCATTCAAGTGGTTCAAATCCCCATCTAAATGAATGGGAATTTGTATTTGCTCCAATGCGGTGCAGCTGTTAGCCTCTGCATTCTGTATCTTAACTAGGATGGCTCTTTAAATGTAACCCTTAAAGAGTACCAGAGGTTCTGCAGCGCATTGCGTAGCAATGCTTTGACCGCACCTCTTTAATCAATCTTGTACATCAGTTTCCCTAATATTCAAATCAAAGGGAAAAAATTGCTAATGTTAATCATTTCTTTATGATGGACTAGAATAAAATGTTATTGTGTAAATGGAGCCTGGAATGACCTGCCAAAACATTATCTAATCCATTTTCAGTGATCATGTGCTCTGCTACATACGGTTTCAATTTTGCTTTAAGGATGATAATATTAGCCATTTACCAGTAACAAGGACGCATTAATATTTGGACTTGGACTATGGACTGATTTTTTTTGTTTTCAGACACAGTATTGTGGTTTAAGTCATAGAGCTTGTTTATTAATAAAATGGTCTGGTTACTGTTCTATGTTCTATTGCATTATTAATAGCAGGTCTAATTAATGCATCAGACCTCAGGTATAAACACAAAGTAGAGCAATATTTATTTTATATAATTCTGGTCCAAAGCAACTACACTGTAGGGAATGAGTAAACTTTCTTAACCCTCTGAGTGCCAGAGGGGTATGCAACACATTGCAAAGCAATACGTTGCATACCGCTTTGGTACTCAAAGGGTCAAGATTTCCATTGTTTTAAACGTGTTTTTTAACCATCTGAATTTAATAAATGCTTGCATTTCCTGCTTTCAATGCAGTATAAACCAATCTAGTATTCGAGGGGTTAAAACACATATTTTAAATCATTGGGAATTTGTGCATGTCACTTGTGATACAATCAATTAGCTGCAGGATTGGTCCACCTTACATATATATATATATATATATATATATATATATATATATGGCACTAGAAGGGTTAAATATCTGTGTCTCTCTCTCTCTCTATATATATATATATATATATATAAATATATATATATATTTTCACTCGTCACTAGCCAAGTGACGAGTGAAAATAGCCAGCTAAAGCATATTAAGAAAATATTATACCATATGTTAAAGTTCAGTCTAATACAAATTAAATAGTAAACTCACAGTATTTGGTATGAGTTGATGCTGTGTGCCCCACATATATAACTAGCTCATAAGATTGGATTCTAATATATAGCTTATTATTCCAATTGGCAGCGGTAACACCTCAGCTGCCCACACAGCCAATAGAAAAGAGACTGTCACCAGCAGCGTAGGAGCTTTCAGGAGGTGGGCTGTGAAGCTCAGTAGGCGGACCCAGTATACTTAGCACTGTAAGTTAATAATGCTGCTACTCTCAGAAGTGAGTAGCAGTAATTAATTAGCAAAAGACTGAGCTATATCATTCTTTTTAAATACCTTGTGTTAGTTGTATTTAGAGTTCTAATATTGTATGAAACTATTTAATGTTTACATACACATTTCAATGTTAACACATACTCCATAGAAAGTGGTATTTTTATTCTACATGCCTTGTGCATCATTTTAACAAGATAATGGAAGGAGAATGAGCACATTGTTGGGGTCTGCATGCTGATTTTCCATTTGTTACGCAAGCCTTATTAATAGTGGTATACACTGTGTTACACAAGCCTTATGAATAGTGGTATACGTTGTGTTAACGGAGATTTTTTTTCCTATACAGAGAGTGCCTGCTACAATAAACCCCTGGATCTTGTCTTCATCATTGACAGCTCCCGAAGTGTACGTCCCTATGATTTTGAAAAAGTGAAAGAATTCCTCATCACCATGCTTAAATTCCTAGACATTGGTCCAGATTCAACTCGGGTTGGACTTCTGCAATATGGCAGCACGGTGAAAAATGAGTTCTCTTTGAAGACCTATAAGAGGAAATCTGATATTGAGCGAGCAGTGAAAAGAATGATGCATCTTGCCACGGGCACCATGACTGGATTGGCACTGCAGTATGCCATGACCATAGCCTTCTCTGAAACCGAAGGGGCACGACCTTTAAACCAGTATGTGCCTAGAATTGCCATGATTGTAACAGATGGGAGGCCACAGGACCCAGTAGCTGAAATTGCTGCTAAAGCAAGGAACTCGGGAATACTGATCTTTGCCATTGGTGTGGGCCGAGTAGACATGAGCACATTGAAATCTATTGGAAGTGAACCTCATGAGGAACATGTCTTCTTAGTGGCCAACTTTAGCCAGATTGAAACACTAACGTCTGTATTCCAGAACAAACTTTGTGGTAAGGAGAATATTTTTTCCTGATATTTTTTAGGTTAGTGAACTTTATGAAACAGAAGATAGAAGCAAGAGGGAGTACATGATAGAAACTTTCAAATATATTAAGGGGTTTAACATAACTTAGGATGGAACAATTGTTTTTGAAATAAGAGAAATATTAGAACTGGAGTACAAGCACAAAAGTTACATGGGGAAGACTGCAAGTTAATTTACATAAAGAATTGTACTTTCATGGAACAGCCTCCCAGAAGAATTGGTAGGAACTAATAGGAAAGGGAATGTAAAAGAGCAGTAAATCTTTATTATAGATATTCCCCAGCAGGGTCAGCTATCTGCCAGCCCGCACTGAACCAGCATGGAAGATTACAATGTATACCCTTAGCTTGGCTTTCTGTGGAGCCCTTCATCTTGCAGTGGATTTTATTCTCTTCGCTAGGGGTTTTTATGCTAAAGAGAACAAAAGCACCCCTACTGCTGGGAGATGTTTAATTCAAAATAATTATGTCTCAGACTTACTTTTATGGGAACTGTACCTATAGGAATAAACAGTTTTTATATTATTTAACTAATTAATTTACCAAGGAAGGTTTCCAACTAAAATTGCAGTTTGATTAAAAAAAAAAGAAAAAAATGATGTATTAATGTTTGAATTAAAGCAACACAAAGGTTTTCTCACTGTTGAAAAATGCTTAAAGGGATAGTAATACTTTATTATTACTATCCCTCATATTGTATATATTTGCAAAATAAGTTAATAGCCCCCAGGTTCATCTCTCCAACCTTTATGGTTTGAGAGATAACCAAAGGCAAAGTTCCCCCCTCCCTCCCCCTTCTCTGTAGTCAGTGTTGTGCTGACTGCAGGTATATACAGTCAGTCTTTCATCATGCGGCTCTGCAGCAGAGCCACAATCGCGTTAGTGGCAAAGAATGATTTCACTGAAATGGTGTTCTATGTGTGAATGCAAACCAAGCACATGTAGAAGACCCTTTCAGTTAAATAATTCTTCTTCACTAATGGGATCTCGGCTCAGCTGCAGAGCCGCAAACCTGTCGTACGACAGACTTCCCCTGCAGTCAGTACAACGCTGACTTCAGGGAAGGGGGAGGGAGGGGGGAACTTTGCCTTCGGTTATCTCTCCAACCATAAAGGTTTGAGAGATGAACCTGGGGGCTATTAACTTATTTTGCAAATATCTACAATATGAGGGATAGTAATAATAAAGTATTACTATCCCTTTAAATCAGAACTTCCACTTAGTATAAAGTCACCCTCCAATAATTAAACATATGGCGACTAGCTTCATAATACCTCTATTACCTCTCAGAAGTGCCAGATTCTAAAATAATCCTTTATCTTCAGGAAGGACGGCCAGGTTAGTGCCGTGTGCGCACCTGTACCGTCAGTGCTTAAGGTAACATGCAATGTCTCTTAGAGGAGAACGGTACTGACAGCACAGGCGCCCAGCTGTCTCTAAGACAAGATGTCTGCACTGATGCCTGGCTTCCGATCTCCGAAGATAAAGGATTACTTTCGAATCTGGCACTTCTGAGAGGTAAGAGAAGTATTATGAAGCTAGTTGCCATATGTTTAATTATTGTAGGGTGACTTTATACTAAGGGCCATATGTTCAAAGAAGTAGCAAAATGGCTTTTGTCATTTGTAACGACTTTTCAAAGTACAGTGTCGTTGGGATCATTAATATTTTCAGAGAGTGTCGTTTGTGATCAGAAATATGTCATTTGTCCTGACTGAAATTGTCTTATGTAATGACAAAAAAACTGTCTTAACTAATGACAAAAGTGTCTTTAAAAATGTCTTTACTAAAAACAAAAATGTCTCAACTAAAGACAAAAATTCTCATTCCCTCCACTTTTTTCTTAACAAGCAAATTTAGTCTTTTGCGAGACATTTTTTTGTCATTAGTTACGACAAATTTTCTTTTCCTCTATACGACACTGGAGAATACTTTAGCCACGCCCTTGCCCCACCCCTTTGCCCGGCAATGCTGGAGTTGTGTCATACACAACGGACATTACTAGTTTTTTGTAGTATACTCTATAGTATAGCAACACAATGACTTATTTTTGTCTTTAATACAACATTTTTTTGTTGTTAGCCCTTTGAACATATGGCCCTAAGTGAAAGTTCCGCTTTAAGCATTTTCCAACAGTGAGAGGACTTTTGTGTTACTCATCAGGATGATACTTACAACAGCTTTTATTTTCATAATGAATCATTACTGCCCCCTTAAGAATGTCTGAAATAGAGGAATATCAAGTTCATATAGATAGATATTAAAGTGAGAAAACAACACAGAATAAGTGACAAGTATAAAGTACCAGACATATCCATAAACATAGAAACATCAGTTTTTACGACAGATAATTCTGAAATGGTCTGTCTATTCTAACCATTTTCATATTTATTGATTAGCTCAGGCTGACATAAACCTCAGCACAAATAATTGGGATTTTCCTGGTGTTGTTAGGATTTGATTAATTCAAAACTTATTACAGCTCCAATGTGTTATTATATTTTAATCAGAAAAGACATTACAAGTATATTGTTTCATAATAAAATTTTACTTCTTAGTAGTTTCAGGATTGTGTATAACCAAAGGACTTCACCTCCAACACACCACACATAACCTCCCTCCCATTCCTCACCTACTCAACTTCACCCTCCATCTACACAATACACACCTCCTCCCCTTCAAATCATTGTCTCACACTCCTCTTCGACTTATTGCCCTCCCCGACTCATTGCCTCATATTGCCATTCAACTTATTGCCTCACACTGGCATTCAACTTATTTTACCTCACACTGGCATTAGACATATTGCCTCACACTGCCATTCAGCTTATTGCCTCACACTGCTATTCGATTTATAGTGTCACACTGCCAATCAACTCACTGCCTCACACTGCCATTAGACTCATTGCATCACACTGCCATTCAACTCGTTACCTCACGCTGCCATTTAACTCGTTGCCTCACACTGCCATTCGACTCATTGCCTAACACTGTGTTAGGGTTGGCAAGCAAGACAAGGAGTCAGATGGTATAGTTAAGATCACCTTTATTAGAATAATAATAACAGTAATGCAAAAAGATAAATCACAGGCAGAGGGTGACCGAAGAGCCTATGACTCTATAAGAAATAGGAGTCTGCCAAAAGATCCACCACTACTGCTAGAGACTAGGCCTCAGCCCACTGTAGTTTCTGTATATGGAGAAACGCCCAACGGATTAGCACTGACTCAGCCTGCAGTCAGTCTAGGAGAGATGTCTCCAGTAATGAACTCAACCAAGGAGACTACTGACTAACGCCTGCAGTCAGTAAGATAGGAGTCTGATAGAGCCCCAGGTCTGCACTAGGATGGATGTCTGTGGAGCAGGAGCCAACACACATAGGAAACAGACAAAGCCCCTAGTCAGCACCGGCACCAGGATAATCAGACAGGCCAGGTCATACACGGAGTGGGTAGTCAGCCAGAGCCACAGGTTTGCACAAGATAGGATATCCACTGAAGAGTTGGTATGCTGGATGCACAGTGGACAGAGCCCCAGGTCAACACCAGGATGGGTAGTCAGACAAGTCAGGTCATACACGGAGCGGGTAGTCAGCCAGAGCCACAGGTTTGCACCAGACAAGATATTCACTGAAGCATTGGTATGCTGGATGTGCAGTGGACAGAGCCCCAGGTCAACACCAGAATGGGTAGTCTGACAAGTCAGGTCATACACGGAGCAGGTAGTCATCCAGAGCCACAGGTTTGCACCAGAAAGGATGTCTAAGCCAAATCGTAATGCTCACAGAGAATGGTCAGACAGAGCCACAGGTCAACACCAGGATGGATGGACAAACAAGCCGGGTCATACACAGGAATTAGGAATACAAATCAATGAACTGCTCAGAACAATAACATAGGGGTAACTGATACACAAGCCCATAAAGGAGTAGGATAAGGCGGGACCAATTGGTGCTCTCTATATGGTGCTCACTTCTAATTATACCAGTTATGCTTGGAATAAAATGAATACTCAGCCATAGCATAGTGTTGCTGGGCAGTATACATACTGGTATGATTACAGATTATACACACATTAATTTCAGGTGCACATAATAAGTGATTACTAAAGTCCCCTTAACAGACAAAGTTATAATTTTTATGGTTATATCAAACTTACTAAGAATGACGTTGGTGCATAGTATATCCTGAGGGTGATAACCTCAGAAGTGCCAGAGGTGTGTCCTACGCGTTGTCACCATCCTAACACTCACAGGGTTAATCTATGGTTTTCTGCATAACAAATTCTCTAAAACAAAATATAGAACTTTTATAAAAGTGAGGTGTGCAAATGAGTTATGTCTCTCTTCCAAAAAGTGCCACTCAATGGGTTAACACAGGCCAATGACATCCCAAAACTAATAGTATATATATATATATATATATATATATATATATATATATATATATATATATATAAAGATTGTAACCGTATTAGTCCAGTGATGTAGAACTATATATACTATATGTAAATATATAAAAATATAAATATATATACTAGTGTAAAAGCCCGTATACATGGGCCAAGGTCTGGGTTATGTTAAGAGGCCAGTCCTGCTGTACGTCCTGCCGCCGACACAGTTGTGCACTGTAGAGACTGGATGAAAGCACAGAATGCTCCCAGCACAGAACTCCCAGCATTCTGTGCGTTCGGGCAGTCTCTACTACTCATGACGGCTTCTGACAAACATCCTAGCGAATTATTATATAGGATATGTATGTATGTATATATCATTTTTTTAAATATTAAGCTTTACTGTACCTTTAATTTTTAAATGCATGTTTAAAATGGAAATTAGGAGAGCAGAGGTTAATGGATTTTCAAAGATGAACGAGTGAGATGCTAATCCTTTTCAATGGGTCAAAGTGCCACCAAAGTAATTTCTCTTTCATGCTGCTTGTAGTGTCTAGTATACAACTGCAGTGAAGAGCAGGAAGGAATGTGTTTTTTTAAGAAAGGACATGATTTGGCGAATCCACTGGAACACTGTGAGTTAACTCTTGGAGTGCCAGAGGGGTACGGAACACATTGCTTTGCAATGCGTTCCGTACCCCTCTGGCACTCAAAGAGTTAAAAGTGATCACAGACCTAGGGCTAGATTCTATTGCAGGTGCTAAATGTTAACACCTGTTTTATCAAACATTTTCCTATGGAGGTTTATGGGGAAAACTGGAGATAAAAGCAGAGATAAAATTAGCACCTGTAATAGAATCCAGCCCTTAGTGTGGAGTATTCGCTATTTTTTGAATGCCATAAAATATTTGTGCTCTTTGTAATCCCTCCTCTTTTGATCTGGAAATCAAAAGGTTAATTAATTAACAAGATTTTTAGTTATGATGAAAAGACTTGTCAAACTCAGTTTGTTAGCATTAGGAATTTGGCATGTAGTGGGGATATCCTTAAAATATATGAATATGTTAAAGATCAGTACAAGCAAATTAGTAGGGAACATTTTATTTAACCCTTTGAGTGCCAGTGGTGTATGCAAAGCATTCAGGCAAATGCATTGTGTACCCCGCTGTCACTCAAATGGTTAAATGGCTGTACAGAAAACACATACATTTTTTTCTAATGTAAGAGCTTTTCCTGCTGAGTAAAACAATGGTACTCCTAGAGCTTCATCTTTCCAAAAGTTGGTACATTTTAAAATTTTGTTTAGGTTTATTTATTTATTTATTTTACAGTAACAGTGTGTACTGGTGTTCAGATTTCAATTAGTTATTCTGTTGCATTTTGTGGGAGAGGTGAGTCTCTGACAAACAGTTCTCCATAGAATCTTACATTCATGCTATCAGTTTGAACTTTTAGCAAGCAAATGCACAGTAAATTTACTTCCTGATAATTTGAGTTATTATAACTTTTGAATAAAACATTTGACAGCAATGGAAGTGCCCTTGTTTTACTCAGCAAGAAAAGTACTATAGCATATAGATTTTCTTTAAAAAACGTTTACTTCTCTTTTTAGGGGAAAAAGTACAGATACAATACAAAAATATGTATATAGTAGGCTGACCAGATCTCACCTTTAACCGGGGACATATAGGAAATAGGCATATTTCAATACTTCACTGAAATCAAAGCAGACCTGCAGTATGCATTTTTCCTAAGTGTCCCCAGTTAAAGGAGAGGTCTGGTCAGCCTAGTATATAGGTATATCTGACTGCTGTATAAAGGACACGTACCAAGGTAAATTAACATTAAATTTGGAATCACTTATAGATCCCATTTAAACCATATCTGGAAATAGATTAAATGGACTTTGATTTGCCTTCATCTTGATTATGAAGTCTGACATACACTGACCTGAAAATGAACTGGAATTATATAAACTTAGATACCTTATATATTTAATGCTAACTTCTGTAAAAGTTATCTGTTTCCTTTTTGAGGCCTAGTCTTACATTCCTGCCTTTACCAGTTTTGACATTGATTGTTCAGGATTATATGTAAATGGGCTGGGGTAAGATAAAAGCTTTTCTGAACACAAGAGCAGGGATTACTAATCCAATCAACTAACTAATTTAGGCTGAAATTCATCAAAGTGTGCAGAAAATCAGCACATCAAATATTCATGCTTTGACAGCACATCACTGCAATCACCGATAAATACCTTTGGGTTTTCATCAGAGATCTATGGTATTTCCCTGCCTAGCATATGCTAAGCAGAGAAATATGGTTAAAATGGGTAAATGATGCACACACAAATGCATATACACAGTGTGTGTGAGTGTGTGTGACTGCAAAGGGATCCCGCCAGCTTGAGGATGGCATATGAAATTGGTGGATCTATCTGGCATTGCTTGTTGATGAATAAGCTGTGGTCAAATCCAGTTAGGGTTGCCACCTTTTCTTTAAAAAAAAAATACCGGCCATGGCATTCCCTCCATAGACTTAACATTGGACAGAAGCCAATTTTTTACCGGCCTGCCAGTAAAATACCGGCTGGGTGGCAACCCTAGATCCAGTCTAGCCATTGCTGAATAGTAGAACAGTTAATGTACTAGAAAGTCCTCTGAGTTCCTTGTGAACTGAACCATTCACACCTTCACAGATGTCTTCCTTTAGCTTTTATCTCTCAATACAAACAGCACACACAACATTAACCTTTTAAAAGCCAGGGAGGTATCCAATGTATTGCAACCCAAGAATTAAATACATTCTTTCTGAACGGGACAATTTACAAGTGTTAAACAGTATGTTTTGTATTATATCTAAAGTGGAACTTTCATATGATTAACAAATGATAGTTACATTAGTGAATTCCAAAGACTTATACTTTAAAATAAAACTAATTGCTGCATTAACGAAAAAGAACCTGTTAACCCAGGAAGTCACTGGTGAACAGCGCAGACATCTTGCAGAGCCGGCATCTCTGTGTCTGTGCTGTTGGTCCCCTTCAGCTCCGTGATTGGTGAGTTGACTGCCACTGTACCTTATGGCACGGGAAGGGGCTAACAGCGCAGGCACAGAGAGCACCTCCTGCAGGATCCCAGCCAGTGTCTGCCTGGTTAAAAGGTTATATTTTTCATTAATGCAGCAATTAGTTTTATTTTCAGGTATAAGTCTGTGGATATCGCCAATGTAACTATCATTTGCGGCACTATTTTAATCGTATGAAAGTTCCGCTTTAAAGCGGCTGGCATTAAAAGGGATAGTAATGCTTGTTATAAAGTATTTAGCCAAGTCTTCTTTAGAGGAAATATAACAGACTAGTTGAAGAGCCCGTGTACACGGGCCACAGTGCCACCCAGCAACGGCCGTGGTGCAGTCATGCACACTAGAGACTGCCCATGCCTTGGCTGATACGGAGCAGGGCACTCCGTTATCATCCGTAGTACAGGCTGTCTGTAGTGCACATAACTGCAGCACACACAGCCGTCTCTACTGAGCATGACGGCTTCTGACAAACACACATTTAGAAAATTATTATATAGGATTGCACTATGTTTATCTACTTACTGTTTTGTAGTTCAAAAGATATTAGCTGGAGAAGGTTCCCCCGCCTGCCCCTTCTGGCCCCCTCCCCTTGGGGCTGCAGTCCGGTCATGGGACTGGACGGCTGCAGAGGGGGAAATACTACAGTAAGTAAATATAAGGAAAACCCTGCCCCCCTTAATGAAGGAGGGCAGGATTTCCCTTTTCTTACTAAAGTTTGTCCCTCATTGCATCCGTCTGGACCAGACTGCAGATTCAGCGAGACGTAGCCAGAAGAGGTGGGCGTGGGTAACTTTCTCAAGCTAATAACTTTTGAAATACAAAGCAGTAAGTAGATAAACATAGCACAATCTGTTATATTTACTGTAAAGAAGACTCTGCTAAACACTTTATAACAAACATTAATATCCCTTTAAGGTCCACTGAGCTTTTTTTTTTTTTTTCTTTCAGAAATTGATTCAAGAGTACCTGAGCGGCATGCAGCTGCACGGGGACCCCTGAATTAATTGACGTGCCAGTACTGTCATGGGTATTTAACGCACATTTTACCCATGATGGTCCTGGCATGTCATGGTCCATAAGGGGTTAAGGGTTGTAACATGAATAATTAATTTTTGCATATGCTAGCTGTAAGTATTTGATATTTAAATTTATATCAAGCTATTTTATTGTTTTACTGTTAGTGTGCCTTTAACTTGTTGGTCACCAGAGAGGTATCCAACAAATTGCATTGCTTTGAATACTTCTAGAGCACTCAAAGGGTTAATAGTATATCTTATTCAACATGTATCTTTGATGCTTCCTGTTCTGACATTAAACCAACAGATTTAACTCTATGTTTTAGCTCATGATAAAAAGAGAGAAATCTGCTAAACCTTTTAAGGGCCAGAGGGGTGTGAAATGCATTGAATTACTTAAAAGTTTAAAGAAGCCATAAACATTTTTATGACAAATTCTATGTTATAGAGATTTTCCTGCTGAGTAAAACAACGGTACAGCCACTTCTGGGAACGTTTTCACTCATATAGCTCAGATTTGTCTTTTTTACAATAAACTTCAATTTCCTATTGTGTTCACCAGGTGTTACTGTTTCTATCACTTGTTATGGAGATCTGTAGTCTATTACTTGAGCTGTCTAATAGAGTACATGTGAAAAAACAAACAAACAGCAATTTGAGTTTTGGACACCAGTTTGAGCTGTAGTAATTTTCAAATGGAACATCAACATATCCCAGCAGTGGGAGCATGATTGTTTTATTCAACAGGAAAATCTCTATAATTTTCATTAAAATAAAGTATACTATTCTTTAAAGTGGACCTCTTACCTACAAATCTTATAGTCTCATTAAAGTGGCAGTAAATGATCAATATAAGACCCTATTAAACTGCAGACCGTGTGCTAAACCTCACTTGTTCACTCTTTTTTACTTGTTCAGATCATGGAGATCTGCAGGGCTGGATTATGTCTTCACCTCACTTGACACTTATGGGAGAGATAGCAATATCGCTGTTGTGTCCATAGAAGTCCCATGTCAGTGAAGCTGCCATAAGTGGGTTTCTATGTAGTAGATAAAAATTTCCTATAAGTGCAGAGTGAAATGCTGACGTTACCAGCTGATTGAGAGAGAAAGGGTATGTTTTATTCTAAGGGAACTCGGTTCCCATAGTTGTGAGCACATTGCCTGTAGTGAAAAGGGTCTTATATCGCCTCTTGCCCCTTTAAAGCGGAACTACCATCTCAATTAAAGTCACCCTTCAATACTTAGGCAGGTGGAAACTAGCTTAGTAATAATTATTTACCTCTCATAAGTGCCCCCGAATAAAGTTATCCTTAAAGGGATAGTAATGTTTCACAAAAACAGCAGGTCCAATTAATCTTCATAGTATTTGAGAGTGTTATTTCAATACTGTCAGAGTTGTAGTTCAAGAGTAATTGAATAACTAAGTTTCCCCCTCCCGCCCCTTTTACCTAGTGTAACATTGCTCACCTCAGATGTGCAATCTGGTTGTTTGACCAGACAGATAACAGCAAGAGACAATCTTCTTACTCTAAGAACAATGAAAACCTTCCCCCATTGACAGGTTTTTCAGGTTTTCCCTTATCTTATTTGATAATTGTCCCTCTCTGCAATCTACCGGGGCACCTCCCTGCTGCTCTGAGGTGAGCAGTGTTATATCAGTAGAAGGGGCGGGAGGTGGATACTTTATCATTGAATTACTCTTGAACTACAACTCTGACAGAATTGAAATAACAGTCTCCAAGGCCCAAATACTATGGAGATTAATTAGAGCTGCTTTTATTATGAAACATTACTATCCCTTTAAGCTTCTGAGACTGACAGCCAGGTTACTGCAGCCTGTGCCGTCAGTCTCTTCTGGAGCCTTTTGGGCCAGTGCAATGCCTATGAAGGGTGATGGGGACTGACAGTGCAGGCGTCAGTGGTGATGCCTGGCTTCCGCTCTCTGAAGCATAAGGATAACTTTATTCAGGGGCACTTTTAAGAGGTAAAATAATGATTATTAAGCTAGTCGCCACCTACCTAGGTACTGCAAGGCAACTTTGGTTGAGGTGGTAGTTCCGCTTTAAATGAATCTTTTCAAACTTTGTATACCTCTTCCTTTTCTGCTTTGTTGATGTCACCTGTTGTGAAAGGGACAATGCTGGACTGTGGTACCTTTGACATGGATCATCGTTGCTTAACGTGAACTTGCTAAAGACCAGCAAACTGAATCTTCACTGCTTTCACAGAGCTTGCTGTCAGTCCACTCAGACAAGCAGTATTGGAGGTTGCGATGTTGTGAAATAAATGAATAGGGAAGAATAATCATGCAAATCATGGTGTTATGGAAAGGTGACAGGTCTTCTTTAAGGCAAAATTGAAAGTGTCTTCAATAGAATTGTATTTGCCTTCCCATAGGTCAGGTACATATGACTCAACTATAGTAGAGGGACGCATATTCAATATTTGAATGTAAGGAGGGCTGCAAGCTTTAAAAGGTGATGTGTTCCTTGCCCGGTGATGTTAGGGCAATGGGAGAGGGAGAGAAGGAAAAAATAGGAGCAATGCACTGTCTGATACCCCAGCCTTGTTTCATTATCTTCTGGTAGTCACAGAACTTCACTTATACTGACTGCCACTCCAGCCATGTTCTACTGTCTGACCCCATCTCACTTCTGATGAACGCCAGGAGCAACCTCATTTAGCAGTGAGAAGCACAGTAGCTAAACTGAGTGGTGAAAAGAGGATTTGTCAGCCCCTCTCCCATCCATATCTCAGCATAACTGCTTACACTGAGTGGAGAAAGGAGGCTTGGGAAACCCCTCTCTCTTCCATGTTATTGCATTGCCATTCAAACTGTGTGGGAGAGGAGGCTCGGTAAGTCCTTCTTCCCTCCATGTCACTGCTTAGCCATTACACTGAGTGATTAGAAGAGAATTGGCAGCCTCTCTCCCCTCCATATTATAACATTGCTTTTTACATTTAGTGAGTAGAGGAGACTTGGGAAACCCTCTCCTTGTAGAACATTGGTACTAAACATAGATATAACTCAGAGCCGAGGGCTACCTCAGCAGACTACTTGGAATGGAGGGAAGGAAAGAGAGAAGTGAGGGGTGCAGTTTATCAAGGTGGAGGCCAGCTACAGCTCATGAGCCTCATGTTTGACAAGTAATACATCACTTCCATCATAAGAAATCTGCTTAAATACTCAGTTCTGAAGGCTCTGGTTGATCCTGTGGAAAGAATGAACTTGGCTCAAATACAGAGTGATAAATGTTTCAGTATACACTCCTCATACCATAATGCTTTACTAGCAATAACAAAAAAATCTGAGTTCTTGACACTACCTAACCTTAAACTGTGCTTGGGAGGTCTAGCTGAATGACATGCTTAGATGCAGACCTCAGGAGCGGTAGCATAACAAAAGACAAGGGTCTTGAAAGATGTTCATAGAGGAGTCGCAGAAACCACAAGGCACCTTTCTGTGTTTCTGAATGAACGGTAGTTGCATCAATAACTCTGAATTAGTCCATAGGGAACTGTGGTTGATATGCACATTGATTTACAGTTAACATCTCCCCTGGCGCTGTTCCAGAGACTGTGGGAAAGATATGATCTTCAAACAGAACAGAAAAGTCAGTGAACTCAGCTGCTGTAGAATGGGAGACAATCCGATAAATCAATTCTGAATTAGAGAACACTGACTTGTTTTATCTGGAGATGTTAGGAAAACACACTTAGGGTCATATGCACAATGTAAAACAAAGTAATAAAAGGGCAAACCAAGTGCAACGTAGGACACCAAATAAAACTGTCATTTAGTTAAATGGTACTTTTTAACCCCTTGGATGCTAGAGAAGTCACCTACATGTTGCTTTGCAATATATTGGAGACCTCTCTACAATTCAGGTGGTTAAAAGTCAAATTTTAAAGTAAAGTGAGTTTTATGGATTTTATTTCTACCCTACGGTGTAGATGGTTTGTCCCAGAATTTCTTCACTGTGCATATGGAGCTGAACCCCTCGATTGATGCAATGCTTTGGATACCTCTGGTACTCAAAGGGTTAGCCCCTTGGATGTTTGAAAGGTCCCAGACATGTTGGGCCTTGTGTACAAAATAAACCAGAGCAATTTTGGGGAAAAACATCTGCACTACGGGGGACAAATACCAAATAAACCCCATAGAATATAAATTGGGCATTTAACCCATTGAATGCTAAAGAGGTCTCCAACAGTTTGTTTCACATTGCATTGGAGACCTATCGAGCATTCAAGGGGCTATAATCCCTGATTAAATCAGTGGGAATTTTTATTTGTCCCCTATGGAGCAGTTGGTTTGCCCTAGAATTACCAGTTTCTTTTGTGCCTGTGTGCCTTCAATTATAGCTTTTGGATCCCCATTTGTAAGGGTGACTGACTGCAGCTAACAGAGATATTCATTAGGAAGAATGTAGGAATCTGCCAGACAGCTCATTGTCTTCTCTGGGACATTGGTATAAAGATGATGGACCTTCACTTTCCGGGAACGTATGAGTTTATAGGATCACATTTATGATGAGTGCCAGCACATACATGTGGAGCGTCCAAGGTTTTTCAGTTGTGGTCCACATGATCAGAAATCGATGTATGTAAGGGCTGCATTCGTTTTTTTATTGGTAACAATGGTGGTTTATAACTTGTCCGCTATTCAAAAAAAATGTTTTTTAAAAAATATCTGGTGGGCCACACCTTGGGGTCAGATGGGCTGAATTTAGCCCACAGGATGCCTCTGACATACACTATGCCATCATTAAAGTGGACCTGATACCTACTTAACTTTTAGTCTCCTTAACCCATTAAGTGCCAGAGGGATATTCAACCTCTGGCACTCGAAGTAGTAAATGTATCTATTTAAACTGCCTAGTCCTTTGTGTTTTGCAAACAGGTTAAAGTGGAACTGTAACTGTGTAACAAATAGGCGATTTTGAAAGTGTTTAAAGGTATATTAGTGACCGAAAATAAATGCAACTCAGATTAATCCTCATATGCTGTGGGCCATCTAGAGCTGTATTTCAATATTCTCCAATTTGTAGTTTATGCTGACCAGATCTCACCTTTAACCGGGGACACAGAGGAAATAGGCATATTTCGGTACTGCACTGAAATCAAAGCAGACCTGCAGTATATATTTTTCATATGTGTCCCCGGTTAAAGGTGAGGTCTGGTCAGCCTATTCTAGTTCAGCAGTAGTTCAATTATAAAGTATCCCCCTCCCGTAGGGTGACCAGACCTCACCTTTAACTGGGAACACATATAAAAAATGCATACTGCAAGGCTGCTTTGATTTCAGTGCAATCCTGAAATATGCCTATTTCTTACGTGACCCTAGTTAAAGGTGAGGTCTGGTCAGCCTACCCTCCCTCCCCTTTACCCACATAACACTGCCCCTTTAAGGTGGTCTAGTGGAGTACAGCGAGGGACAATCTTCAGTGAGCATAAGGAAAATCCTGCCCTCTTTCATCAAGGGAGGAAGGGTTTTCCTTGTATTCAGTGCATGAAGATCCTTTGTTGATGTGTGCTGTCTGATAGCATGACAGGATTCCCCATCTGAGGGGAGGTGACATACATGAGGAAAAGGGACGGGAGGGGAATCCTTTAGAACTGAATTACTGTTGAACTACAAATCAGAGAATATTGAAATACAGCTCTCCATGGCCCACAGCATCTGAGGATTAATCAGAGCTGCATTTATTTTCAGCCATTACTATCCCTTTAAAATTACCTATAAGTATGTTAGTCATTTTTTATTCCAAACAATAGTTTATGAGCTAGTTCGGTTTATCTGTCAGTTTATGCAGCTGAACTACCATGCCTGACTAATTCTCTAATATTACCGAATTACAAATGGTATATTGTTATTTGTTCTGTATGATATAGATATATATATATATATATATATATATATTTTTTTTTTTTTTTTTTTTTAAACACTGAAAATCAAATATTGTAAGTTGACACTATTTTTATGTTGGTAAATGTTTTTAAGAAAAAGAAAAATAATAAAATATGTTGCTTGCATACGTATTCAACCCCTTTGCTGTGGAAGCACCCAGTTTACACAGATGAAAGAGATTGTCTTAACAACGACATAATTACCTTGCCATTGGCTTTTATCTGTAAACCATAACCCTTTGAGTGCCAGTGAGGTATCCAGCGCATTGCATTGCAATGTGTTGGATACCACTCTGGCACTCAAAGGGTTAACATTGCTGTCACATTTTCAGGACAAAAACCCCACTGTTGAAGGACCTTTGGTTAGGCTGTGGATCTGAAGGAAAATGAAGACAAAAGAGCATTCTACAGAAGTTAGAGGAAAATTATTACAAATGCATATGTTAGAAAAGGGCACAAAATAATACTGACGTGTTTGGATACCCCAGTGAGCAAAGCTGGATAAATAATCAGGAAAAGGCCGTCTCTGAAAACTCAACACTTCAACAAGAATGAGAATTGCGGGAGAAGCCAGAGAGGCCAACAGTCACTTTGAAAGCGATGCAGAGTTTAGTGGTTGGTAGTGCAGTAATCATGCACCAGTCAACCATATAAAGACCTCTGAATAACAGAGTCCTGTATGGGAGGATGGCAAGAAAGAAGTCATTACTCAAAAAGTACCATTTGAAAGCACATCTGGAGTTTGCCAGAAAGCATGCGAGTTGTTATACGGAAAAAGATTTTCTGGTCAGATGAGGCCAAGATATAGCTTTTTGGCCATATCTTAAAGCACTATGTGTGGCACACACCTAACATGGCCTAAACCTCAAGACACACCATCCCTGCATTGTAGAATGGTGGTGGCAGCATCATGCTGTGGGGATGCTTCTGATCAGTAGGGACTGGACATCTTGTTAAGATTGAAGGATGGATTGAGCAAAATACAGGGAAATACTGTAAGAGCACCTCCTTCAGTCTACTACAGATCTGAAGCTTGGGAAGAAATTCACCTTTCAGCAGGACAATGATCCCAAGAACAAAGCCAATGCAGCATTGGAATGGCTAAAGAACAAAAGCGGGAATGTTGTACAGTGGCCCAGTCAAAGTCCTGATCTCAGTCCCACTGAGAATCTGTGGTACTATTTGAGAATTGCAGCCACAAGCAACAGCCAAACAACCTGCACAACCTGGAGCAAGTCTTCCAAGAAGAATGGACCAAAATCACTCCAATACTGTGTGCTAAGATGGTTCATACATATAATAATAATAATAATTTGTGATTTTTATTGCGCTTTCCTCCCTGTGAGACTCAAAGCGCTTTACAAATCAATAAAGAGACATAACATTTAAGAGTTCTTTGTGGTCACATGAGTTGACTGAATGCCTGATAAAAAAGATGGGTCTTTAGCTTTTTTAAGTCTGTAATGATGGTGCCTCTCTGACTGAGGATGGTAAAGAGTTTCAGAATGTCGGGGCAGTGTGGCTGAATGCCTGGTAACCGGAGGTTATCTTTATTCTGGACACTGACAGCAGGGATCTGTTGGTTGACCACAGTGAGCGGGATTGAATATAGGGTGTCAGGAGCTCTTTCAGGTATTATGGGCCTTGATTATTTAAGGCTTTGAAGGGCAGCAGGCCAATTTTAAAATATGTTCGCCATTTAATTGGAAGCCTGTGCAGGGAGTGGAGAACAGGTGTTATTATCACGGTGCCCGTGATTCTCTGTGCGACAGTCCTACTTCCGGGTTTGTTTTTGGCTGTCTCTTATTGGTGCTAGCTGGCTAGCCTTTATATACGCCCTCCTCTCACTAGGCCGGTGCCCTTTCGTGGTGTTCCTGACCTTGCGTTATTCTGTGCGCCTGTTCTGTGTTGATCCGGTTTTCTGACCTGTGTACCGATCCAGGCTTTGGCTGACTACCGCTCTCTGTGTACAGATCCAGGCTTTGGCTGACTACCTCTCTCTGTGTACCGATCCAGGCTTTGGCTGACTACCGCTCTCTGTGTACCGATCCAGGCTCTGGCTGACTACCGCTCTCTGTGTACCGATCCAGGCTCTGGCTGACTACCGCTCTCTGTGTACCGATCCAGGCTCTGGCTGACTACCGCTCTCTGTGTACCGACCCAGGCTTTGGCTGACTACCACTCTCTGATACTGATCCAGACATTGGCTGACTAACGCTCTTTGTGCTGCCCTCGCTATTGTTGTCAGTCCTCTCATATTTGTTGCCTCCGGTTGCACTACTCTCTGCCTGTGTATCATTGTGGCCTCCGTTACGTGATACCAGTCTGTGCTATCCGGTCTCTAGCGGTTACCGTTGTCAGCTCATTACACTACGCTCAGCCTGTGATTCTCTGCGGCCTCCATTACGTACACCCAGTCTGTGCTATCCTGTCACTAGCGGTCACCGTTGTCAGCTCATTTCACTACGCTCAGCCTGTGATTCTCTGTGGCCTCCATTATGTACACCCAGTCTGTGCTATCCGGTCACTAGCAGTTACAGTGGTCAGCTCATTACACTCGCTCAGCCTGTGATTCAGTGGGGCCTTTGTCAGAACTACCTCCTGAGCGCACCGGTCTACGGTGTTACTACCTGTCAGTACTCTCTCTGCTGCACCAGATACAAGGCTGCATTACCCGGTATTCGGTAAGGCCGGTAGAGCCTCCTCTGTTCCTTGTTGCACCTATCTCCAGGCTGCCTTACCCGGTATTTGGTAAGGCCAGTAGAGCCTCCTCTATTTACTGTCGCACCAGTTACCCGGCTGCCTTACCCGGTAATCGGTAAGGCCGGTAGAGCCGCATTAATTGTATTGCTATCTGTATGCCCTGACCTGTGTCAAACTATCTTATTGCTGCTTGTAGAGTTTGGACCCATGTAGGGCCTTGTTGTGCTTTATCTTGCCTAATAAAGCTTTCATATTTTATCCTAACAAATTGTCTGAGTGTTCAATAAAACTGTGACAGTTATGTGACATGAGCGAGTTTGATTGGTCAGTAGTCTGGCTACTGCATTTTGTACTGTCTGTAGACAATGGAGTTCTTTTTCTGGGAGGTCCAAGTAAAGTGCATTACAGTAATCTAGACGAGAAGACACAAATGCATGGATTAATGCTGGCACATCATCCGGTGGAATTAAGTGTTGTATCCCAGCTATGTTTCTCAGATGAAAGAAGGCAGATTTTATTACAGAAGAGATCTCTATTTAAATGACAGTCCAGAGTCAATCATCACTCCAGTTAAGAACTGTGCTCCCTAGACCACGGATGTGCTGCAAGCGCGCTATTAAAATCCCATGGTCAGCGGTGTCAAATGCAGCTGAGAGATCCAGGAGGATTAGGATGGAGTAATCACCTTTTGTCTTTCACCAAAAGGAGATCATTTAGCACTCGGACTAGCGCTGTTTCCGTGCTGTAGTGGCATCTGAACCCTGACTGGAAAGGATCAAAGATGTTCTAGCTTGATAGATGGGCCTCCAGTTGAGTTGCCACTACTTTTTCAATGATTTTCCCCAGAAGTGGAAGGTTGGATACTGGTCTGTAATTTGCTATGAAGTCTGGGTCTAATGAAGGTTTCTTTAGGCGGGGTTTTACCACTGCTTCTTTTAGAGGATCCGGGAAGTTTTTAGTGAACACTCCACTATTTTTGTGAGGGCTGGGGCAATTTTTTCAGTGCATTTGGATATAAGACGAGTTGGGGCAGGGTCTAAGTCACACATAGTGGGGCACAACTTTTACATGGTTCTTTTAACTTCCTCTATATCCACATTTGTAAAAGTAGACCATAAACTGAGGAAAACTGGCCTTCCATTGTAGGGGTTCTGGTGGGTAACTGGTTGGCCTGCTGTGATGGAGGCTGAGATGGAGGAAATATTGTCTGTGAAGACGATCGCAAATTCTTCACACTTATCCTGAGAAAAGTTTGTGGGTATATGCATGCATGCTGGTTTGAAGAGAGTTTCTACTGTGCAAAACAGTTGCCTGGGTCTGTTGCGGGAGAGTGTAATTTTGCATGACAAAAATGAAGTTTTTTTCTGAGTTATCTTAAATTGATATTCATTGAGGTGTTTGGTAAGAGCGACTTTATCCTCTGGGTCATGTGTTCTGTGCCACCTTCTCTCCAGTTTACGGCCTCTTCTATATCCCTCAAAAGACTTTAAGCTATTATTGCAGTGAAAGGTGGTTCCACCAAATATTAATGCGTGGAGGTTGAATACTTAGGCAAGTAACATTGTTCCATTTTTCATTTTAATTGAAAATATTTCCCAACAAAAAAAACAATATCACCCTACGATGTGTTTTTGAGTTTCAGTTTTTTTAAATAAAATTTCTTACCATATAATTTGTCATTCAATAATATGAGAGAATTGGTCAGGGGTATGAATACTTTTGCAGTGCACTGTACTTATGGATACAAATGTGTATGTTCTTCAGTATGTTCAGTCTGTATTTAATTATCTAAAGAGCTGTGATTCTGGAGCCAGCTCATCACAAGGGAGAAATTCAAATCATTATTGACTTGACTGATTAAGAAGAATTTAGGGATATTTTATCTGTCCCCTATGGTGCAGTTGGTTTTCTCCAGAAGTGTGCCTCTTTAGTTTATTGAATACTGTACATAGTCCTGTTATAGGCCATTACTTTTTTGTTATACACAATTTTGGCAGGTTGTGTTAGTCTGTAGTTGTTATGCTTTTTATTGAATCAACTATTTGAAGAGCCTGATACACAGGCCACAGTGCCACTGCCAGCCGGTCGCGGGGCAGTCATGCACAGTAGAGACTGCCCACGCCAGTAGAGACTGCCCATACCACGGCTGATACAAAGTGGGATGCTGCTTCGGAGAGCCCCGCTCTGCATTAGCCTCGTCATGGGCAGTTTGTACTGCACATGACTGCAGCACGCGCAGCAGTCTCTACTGGGCATGACTGCGTTGTTACAAACTTTCTAGCAAATTATTATATAGGATAGAATGTGTTAAAAATACTTCCAAGAGCTGGGTTCCATTACAGGTGACACATTCTGCAGTGTCAATTGAACTCTTTGAGTGCCAGAGAGGGGTGCAATCCTTTGCATTCAAATGGTTAACCCTTTGAGTTCAAGAGAGGTAGGAATGCATTGCGAAGAAATTGTTCTGTACCTCTCTGGCACTCAAAAGGGTTAAAGATAAAGACAACATAAAGCATGCCTTTATATTCTAACAAAGCCTGTATTTTAAACTGTATGTGAAATTTACCGACTATAATTTGTAATATATTTCCCAGCAAAGAAGGTTATGACCGCCAGACAATTATATTGAATTGCAGGCAGTAAGGGTTTCAGATTATCATACATAACTGTATTATTGGTTTCCTTCCTCAGCAGGACAGACTGTCAAAGTGACAGGCAGGGCAGTTATAAAAACCACCGAGGCCCCTGGCAAAAATTGTATATAAAGGCCTCCAAGTATAGGGAAACATTAAGGATCCTCTTTAATTTAGTAGAACCCTTCCTTATCTTCCCTTCCTATATGTGAAGAAAGCAGCTACATGTACAGTATGTTTTGTGCAGCCGGAACAGCCTTATTCCTGACTGTCAGATCACAGGAGTAAACAGAGCGGAACCCTCTGTAATACTGGGAATGTTGGAATACCAAGGTGAGACCCCTGAAACTGGAGGTCCCAGTAAATATCAGGTACCCCATAGGTAAAATGCACCTGGTGACAATTAGTGGTTTGTATTTGATGAAAAAGGTCATGTGGTTCCCAAGGATTAAGACCTTCATCTGCCAGTAATTAACTGTGCCTTAGAAATTAGGAACCATTAGCCTGGCTGAAATATAAAGCCTGTGATAGACTGATGTCTAACCAGTCAGTAAACTCTGCAGGGTCTGTATATAAGTCACTGCAGCATTTACATTTCTCATTTTTACCCTGGAGTAGCTTGGATATGGATGTAGCTTGTGTTAGGTTTTTTCCCTCAGCTTGTTTCCCCATTAATTTAATTTAATGTGTATTTAGTAGGCATAATAACTATTTGGGTTTTTGCACAGGGATGACTGAAATGTAGCAACTACTGCTACATATTTAACAACAGTGTTCTTCTTCTCACATTGTCCTATGTGTCCCCTCCAATCCTGCCCTTGGGGGCATGGTGGATAGTCTGTGTTAGTGCCTGCGTGGGTTGGTCACTTACTGGAGGTTTAAATGACAACCACAACCTCTAGTCTTTCTCATGTGAATGATCTGCCGACAGCCTCACAGCTTGTGATGCATATCTGCCCTGCAACAACTTTACTGGACTCTTTCATCAATGCGGTAAAGATACAGCTTGGTGGACTTTGGTGCCTTCATGTCCCTCATGTGAAAGGCACCACAGTCCAGAAGTATACCTTTCTGCACAGACAACATGACCAATGCACCACTGTTGCACTGGTATCACTTACATGAAACGAGCCATTATAAATTAATCGTAAGCTAGTCATGAGGTGTCAGGGGGTGGACATTCCTCCCTCATCCATGATCCACCCGGTTGTCACGGCAAGAGGATTTGTGTATTTCCCCATGTTTCCTCCATACATATGTATATATTTCTCATTGTGTGATTACTGTTTATTTTATGCTATTGTACTGATGTTCTGTTAAATATTGCGCAATGGATATTTTAAATAGACTACTATGACTCATTTGCCTACTCAGACTAATGTATAGTAGAGAGTACACAGCACCAATGGTGCACATAGCAAGGGCTTGTCAAACCTACATACAAGGCAAGAAATATGGCTGCAGCACACCATCTTGTAGATAAAGGGTATTTATTAAGTGGTCCAACCACCAAGAAATGCTTCTGTTCAAATGACCATAGTCTAGGATGCCGAACTTCAGTTGGACCCAAACATTGCTTGTCTGCTTGATGATTGAATCACTGAATTAATAACCTTTTCTACCTAATGGTATTGTGGCAGCTAAATTTCTTATCCATTTGCTTGCTCGGTCCGTTTTGCTGGTGTCCCACCCTCTGACCATTGCACTGTGTTTTCCTTCTTACAGCCCCACATCTGTGCTCTACCTCCAGCCACGGCTGTGATCACTTCTGTATCAATACTCCGGGATCCTACATATGTAGATGCAAACAAGGATATATCTTAAACCCTGATGAAAAGACCTGCAGCAGTAAGTCATACAATCCTAATGTGTGCAATAATAATGGAAATTGTATTCAATTGACTAAGTCATTGGTAGTCAATTGTTAGACCTCCATCTGCTGGGTACTACAGCTCTCATCATCCTCAACAACCGTAGCCAGGTTTCCATCAAGGCACTGAAGGCACCCTTAGTTCCACCCATGGCCATACCCATACTGCTCACTTAACTCCACCTATAAACCCATCCACTGATTCTTGACACAGAAATAACATTTATTCAGCAACATACAAGCATAAAAAGGCTCTTCACCCCTTGACTGCTAAAGAGAGATTTAGCATCGGAGAACCCTCTACCATCAGAATGTAAGCCTGTAAATAAACAAGCTACTATAAAGCAGCAGTTTGCGTCTGGTTCAGGAGCATTGGGAGTACTCTGACTACCTCCACAATTTAGGATGTGTTGATGGCTTGTACAGAGAGGTTTCCCTCACAACTTCATGGTTGGGGATGATGGCCCTACTCCCCAAGGCCTGGATGTCAGACAGTTGATTAACCCTACACTAAAGTATTTTTATAGTGGTATACAATAAATATTCCCCGCAGAGATAGATAGATAGATAGATAGATAGATAGATAGATAGATAGATGTGTAATTTACCATAGCTGTGTTAGTCCAGTGGTGTAGATGACATATGAATGAGTATCTTATTATGTAATAATACCCTTTCTTATTGAACTAACATTCAAGGCTATTGTTCGCGAAAGGTTGTCCTGAAAATGTAATGTTATTATATATTATAATATAAAATTTCTTGAGTGCAATAGCTAAAATCAGTATTTGGTGCACATCCATATTTTCTTCGTTATTAACCCTTTACTCTACTGCATTTTGCCTGCATATCACCACTATATAAAATATAAGGTTTTAGTCACATAATATGGCCATAGTATACTGAGATTACCACCATGCCAAGGTACCCCATTATAGGGAAGACCTAACCTTTCTTCCTTGGGTGTGCTTACCAAAAACTGGACTGGAATTGTATTTTTGGAAGTTTTGACTATTTTCTATTGGTTTAAGCACCCCTCCCACCCCCAGGTGCAATGTTCATTGTCTCAAGGTCACTATATAATGCCTGTCATATAGTCGCTCTCTCTCCATCAGTGAGTAAAGCTCACACAGATCCAACTCTCAGGAAAAAGTAAATCTAGGTTAGTAAATGAGTAAAGAGGAGAGATTCAACTCATAGGACAAAGCATATTAAGGTTAGGACTTACCTATAATGAGGGATCTTGGCATGTTGGCAAGCTTAGCATATTATGGTCATATCGTGACTAAAACCTCTTCTTTAATATACTGGTGATATGCAGGCAAAATGCCTCAGAGTAAATGGTTAATAATGAAGAAAATATGGATAACTTTGTGTGTGATATATATATATATATATATAATGTATAGGACATTTCAGGTGTTTCTGTTCATTACAAATAGAACGAATATATAAACATTTATTGACGTTTGGAATTATTAGAGTATCCTTTATCTGACTAAACAAAACAGGTTTGGCAGTTTCAGACATACAACACTGGTAACAAGGACAACATTCTGGGCTATATGCACAAAACAAAAGTGGAGCCATTCTGGAGCAATCCAACAGCACTCACTGGTTTACACTAATTTAATGGGGCTTTTAACCCCTTGAGCTCTGCAATGCATTAGAGACCTCTATATCATTCTTTTGGTTTCAATTCACTGAGGTCCAGGAAAGTAGTCAATGTATTGCCAAGAAAAGCCTTAATATGAATTGTTGTTTTTTTGTGTCATGTAAGTATATTTAATGTATTGTCCTCTATAGCTCAGGACCTGTGTGCCACAGAGAAACATGGCTGTGAGCAAATCTGTGTAAATACCCCAGGATCATACGTGTGCCAATGTTTTGAAGCCTATAAGCTGGCCAACGATCAAAAAACCTGTATCAGTAAGTATTAATTATTAAGTCATATAATTTCATATTATAACATGCCAAACACTGAGAAACTTTTACAGCTAAATTACGTATGAGTTAAGATCCCTTTACTGTACTTAGATTAATAGTAATTATTTATATGAAAATATATGGATATTACATATTTTTTTCCTGCTGTAGTCTTGTCACCTGTTGGCACTTTTGCTGTTGCAGTCGATGGACAGCTATGGTTAGAGACAGACAGCCACTTTAAAATTTAAATGTATGGTCTGGTGACCAGGTTTGATCTCCAATAACTTTTTAATACTCTTAATTTAGTCTGGAAAAGCCATATAGATATGTCTGTGTGTATGTATATGTGTGTGTGTGTGTAGATATATATATATATATATATATATATATATATATATATATATATTTAGAGTTAAGATTGTAGCCGTATTAGTCCAGTGATGTAGATGTAAAATAAGAAACAAAATTAATATCTTGTAATACCTTTTTTATTGGACTAACAGTTAAAACAGTTAATACATTGAATTCAAAGCTGTGTTGTTTGCTGGGGTTAACACAGCGGGACTGTTGATAAGACAGGGACCAAGAGAAAATCCACACTCTTCTTGCAGAGGGTCGTAAATACCCTACGCAAGGCAGAGTGTGTGGGGGGGGGGAGAAAGAGAAGAAAAATACAGGAGATGGTATGGGAGGGGAGAGAGTTAAAAAAAAGATTGCGCATATTAAGAATGCTACAATGCCAACAATCCAGTATGGGCATTCAAGCCTATATACAACTTGTGCCCATTATAGGTATTAAATGTTTTAACTGTGAAGTATGTGTCCTTGTGCTCAGAAATGCTTTAGACTTGAGAAAGGGAGTTTATCTCGAAAGCTTGTCAATCCATAATTCTGTTAATCCAATAAAAAAAGGTATTACAAGATATTCATTTTGTTTGTTATTTTACATATATATATATATATATATGTAAAATATACAGTGGTGTGCAAAAGTCTTAGACAGGTGTGAAAAAAATGCTTTCAAATATAGACATGTTAATAGTTTGTTTATCAATTAACAAAATGCATAGTGAGTAATATTTTCTCTCTTTCTTCCGCTAGTTTCCTTCCTCTCTTCTTACCTCTTCCCTTTTTCTTCTCATAACATAACTATTGCAGTATTTTGTTTTTGTTGTTTTTGTTTTTTTTCTTTTTCTTAACTGTTACATTCCGACTGATGTCCATATCCGGAATGTTCTCAGGCAGTATTTAATCATTTTTCAAGACCTTATTTAAATATTAATGCGTATTTTGCTTGATATGTCGGATGTTATTTTTACTGATTGTTTATGTATGTACACTGCATACTTTAATAAAAATCTTTAATCATAAAAATTCATAGTGAGTGAACAGAATAAAAATCAAAATCAAATCAAAATTTGGTGTGACCACCCTTTCCCTTCAAAACAGCATCAGTTCTTCTAGGTACACTTGCACACAGTTTGTTAAGGAACTCGGAAGGTAGAAGTAAGATGTTCTCAATGTAATTTTTCCTCTATGTGCTTTTATTTAATATTTTTCAATAAAAGATAGTTTTTTTTTTACCAATTCATGTGGATCTGTTTCACAACTGATTTACTTATCAAGCTGTGAATGCTCCCGCAGCTGGGTCTATTATTTCTATCAGCGACGGAGGGCTGAGATGGTTAGAGCACCTTTAAGCTGCTGGTGAGTCCCTCGATTAGCACACTGTGTGCATTTCTTGTATCTGAGAATTAGCTGACATGTAGCACTGTTCTTCTATACTACTGCAATTCTTCTAGATACACTTGCACAAAGTCAGGGATTCTGTAGGCATATAGTAACGTATATAATTAAAGAATTATAACAAACAGGTGCTAATGATCATCAATTTAATATGTAGGTTAAAACACAATCATTAACTGAAACAGAAACAGCTGTGTAGGAGGAATAAAACTGGGCGAGGAATACAAAAGCTCAGCTAACAAGGTGAGGTTGCTGAAAACAGGCAGAAATTTCAAAGTAAACAGAGGTTTCCTGATGTGTTGCCTAAGCTCTACTGAAGAAACAAAAACAAACAGGCAACATTGAGGACTGTAGATGCAGTGGTCGGCCAAGGAAACATCATGCTTACTTTCATTCACAATCGGAAGATGTCCAATAGTGCAGTCATCTCTGCATTGGTAGAAAACAGTGGGACCCTGGTACACCCATCTACTGACCATAGAAGTCTGATCAGAAGTAGTCTTCATGGAAGGCTTGCTGGCAAAAAGCCATACCTCCAATGTGGAAACAAGGCCAAGCGGCTCAAGTGTGCACAAAAACAAAGGATCTGTGGGTGCAGAAAAATGGCAGCAGCTGCTCTGGACTGATGAGTAAAAATTTGAAATATTTGGCTTTAGCAGGTGGCAGTTTGCAGAGAGCGGTACAAGAATGAGTGTCTACAGGCAACAGTGAAGCATGGTGGAGGTTCCTTGCAAATCTGGGGCTGCATTTCTGCAAATGGAGTTGGGGATTAGTCAGAATTAATGGTATCCTCAATGCTGAGCAGTACAGGCAGGTACTTATCCATCATGCAGTACCATCAGGGAGGCATTTGATTGGCCCCAAATGTATTCTGCAGCATGACAATGATCCCAAACATCCCACCAAAGTAATTAAGAACTATCTTCAGCATAAAGAAGACCAAGGAGTCCTGGATGTGATGGTATGGCCCCCACAGAGCTCTCATCTCAACATCATTGAATCTGTCTGGGATTACATGAAGAAAGAGAAGCAACTGAGGCTTCTGAGTTTCTTAATAAATTGTGTGCAAGTGTACCTAGAGGAATTGATGCTGTTTTGTGTGGCACGTATTATTAAACAATGTAATGTCATTAAACCTTTGAGTGCATTCAAATTGCATGAAATAATAAGTATGTCACGTGCTGTAAAACATAGCATCCTTACCCAAATGTTAGCAATGAGACAGAAAATGAATGATGAGTGCCTGTTTACATAGCGAAATGTAAGGTAGCTTATGAAGTTATCTGTGGATTGCACACCATCATCATTTTAAACTCTCAGTTGAGTGCCAGAGTTGGATACCTCTCTAGCACTCAAAGGGTTAATAACATTACATTGATTAGTAGTATAATACATGCCCCACAATTCAATGCATTTTTCTCCCCTAAATGATAAAATCTGTTTTTATTTATTTTAATGTAAATCAATATTATTTTTTTCTTCACAGTTGTAGACTATTGCGCCCTGGGCAATCACGGATGTCAACATGAATGCCTTAATGTTAATGACTCATACGTCTGTCAGTGTCGTCCAGGGTTCATTCTCAATTCAGATAAGAAAACTTGCAGAAGTAAGAGATCTCTATTATTTTCTTCTGATCTTTTTTGATAAGAGTATTTCTTGTAGGGTCTTTCTCTTGTTCGATCTTGAATGTCAAGTGGAAATTGTGAATACACTTGACATTTACATTGCTATTTTGCTGAAACAGTTACAGTAGAATTAGTTTTCTTGAAATCTTACAACTTTTTTTTAATTCAGTTCCACATTTATTTGTAGATAAAGGGGTTTGTTGAAAAGGTTACATTTTACATGGTTCACAAGGAGAAAATATCTCTCTAAAATTTCAATAAAGTTTTATTATGAAAAAAATTGTATTGTAGGACAAACTGATAAAAGTGGTGAAGCTGTTACTATCTCACTTTATGGAGATCTGTGTAGCCTGAGACTTACTTGTCCCATAGAATGCAATAGAAATATTGTCTGGACACCAGGTGGCACTGTTGCTAACAGTGTGATATAAAACAGAATTTGGGGTTGTAATATCTTTGGAACAAACCATCTTCAATCAGTGGGAGTACCCTTGTAGTACTCAAGTATTAAAATACTAGTCTAAAATCCCGTGTACATGGCCCAAGGGCCAGGTAATGTTAACCCTTTGAGTGCCAGAGGGGTACGCAATTCATTGCTTTGCAATGCATTGCATACCCCTCTGGCACTTAAAGGGTTAAGTATCCGCTACCTCTCTGCTCCATGAGATGCAGTCTTGCGTTGCCTCACTCACGCTATGCAATCATTCGCAGTAGAGGCTGGCCAAACGTGCGGTCTCTACTGCACATGATGGCTTCTGACAAACATCCTAGCGAATTATTATATTGGATGCTATCTTATTGATTAAAGGTTACTTCTGTTTTAACCCCTTTGATGTGATCTCCAAAACAATGGGGTATATGTACAAGTAGATTTTCCCACCTTACAACTGGTTAACAACAATTTACTGAGCTACTTTCCATAAAAAGTAACCCTGTAACTTCACTTGCACTGGGGTGGATAGTGGGGCAGTATGGACATTTCAGGTTATTTCCTATACACCTAGTTTGATGCCATGAATTAACACTTTCATTGCCAGAGGGGTATGCAGCCCATTGTATATGAATGCATTGCACACTCTTCTGGCACTCAAAGGTTAAATAGAGTGCAGTGTAAATGGTGTGACGTAATTTTCCTGCATATATTACGCAGCAGGCATAAGGGACATTCTGGGGTTAAACTTGTAAGAACTGTAGACTGTGTACACTACATCGATCGTACACTGTACTGCATATCCTGAAATGCAGTCACTGGCAGCGGAGGCCAACACCAGTAAAGCTATATTACTGGATTTGTACATTCACCCCAATGTCGTGCTGCAAGAAGAAAACAACAAATATGAAGGTTTCTGTAGAATTCTAGCACAGGATGTTGATGGCCAATATTTATCTGAACAAGTGAATTGTGTTTATGGCAGTGAACCACAGACACAGGAAGAAGGTGCAACATGGTCAGGGGAATCCCTGCAGGGGTACATTTGTGCTGGGGTACAGCACTTAGTGGGCCCCCCATCTGCCTCAGGGTCCAATAGAATTTAGTTCTGTAAAAATTTGTTTTGTGTCAGGAGCCCAAAAAATGTTTGCACCAGACCCCCCCCCCCAATGATTTGTTATGTCACTGAATATGGTACTGCCATATATTTAAGATGTTGGCATGGACAACAACAGTTTTGTAGGGTATTTGTAGCTCCCTTTTGAAGTAAGTATACAGGCCTTCAAAATAACAATGTCTGTTCCGCTATCTTGAAAAGAGAGGGTAATACCCGCTGCACCATCTTATTGTGTTTGCAGTTTTCTTGCTTTCCTACATTTTATATTGCCAGAGTCAGCTCTGACTATCACAGAAGTGGGCGACCTGAGGCCCTCCAGCTGTAGAGGACTACAACTCCCATCATCCCCAGCTACCAGGAGGGCCAAAGGTTGCCTGACATTTATTTGTGGATTGTATTTAAGCACATAGAGGTTGATGTACCAAGGTGAACTGGAGCAATTGTTGGGCAAACGAAATACACTGTAGGGGACTAATAAAAATTCCCATTGATTTAACCCTTGAAGTACTGGAGTGGTGTGCAGCTAATTTTAAACAATGTGTTGCACACCTCTTTGATCTTTATAGGGTCCCATGGGGTGTTTAACCACATGAATTATAGAGAGGTCTCAGACCTCTCTAGTATTCAAGGGGTTAAAACTCCCATTTAAATCAATGTTTATTTGTCCCTGTATTGCAGTTGGTGTACCCCACAGTTCCAATTCTCAGATCATCAGCCTCATTGTGGGAGAATCTGGACAAATAAAAATCCACATTGATTTCAATGGGGCCTTTAACTCTTTGAATGCTATAAAAGGCCTCCAATGCATTGTGTTTGAGACCTATAGCATTTAAGAGGTTAAAAGCTGTATTTAAATGAAAGCATTCAATGATTTTATTTGATCCAATGATGCAGTTATTTTCCACTGAACCAACTTTTTTCTTTGTACCTTTGGTCCTAATTTTATTAATTCTGTACAGGGCCAGACTACTGTGCTTTATCTAATCATGGATGCCAACAGGAATGTGTTAATACCGATGAGTCCTACTTCTGTAGATGCCGCAATGGATTTACTCTCAATTCAGACAAGAAAACTTGTAGAAGTAAGTGGTTTAAGCTAATACTGATCTGGATTCCATTGCAATTCCTAATTTTATCAAGTGTTTTACCTACACGTTTCTCCACAGACTTCAATGGGAATGTGTCAGATGAAATGAGAGAAAACACTTATCACCTGCAAAGTAATCTAGGCCATTGTTCATTATCTAACTCTTACCAAGAACTCCAGTCTTGTAGAACATTTCTTATCGCTTTAAAGGGCTTTTTCCCATAGGTGAATTTGTAGTATGACTTTTTTGTAGTAACTGAAAATGTTGGTGCCTTTTTAGTGCTATAGTGTTACAAGGATTTCCCATCATCCCATTGTCTCAACAGAAACAGAAGTGATATTATTGCAGGGAAAATACATCTATTTGCAACAACTGTACAATTGTAATGCAATTTCAATGCAATTCCATTTAATTAAACGCTTACAAATTTTGTCTGCATTATCTCACTGTCTGAGGAAAGTTGCAGCATGCAACAGTTCATGCATTTTTCACATTATTTTCTGCCATTGCATCAGTGGTAAAGTGGAAGTCAGAGACACTCAACTAAGAACGAGTCTGCAATACAAATTTGCAGGCTCGATTCCTAGTTGAGCATCTCTGACTTTTAATATACATATTCAAATTACCCTTGGAATTAGTCACCCCAAGGGTAATAATGGGAATCCAGCATTGGACCCCTTGCTCACAGTGCTTAGAGAGATCAGCTACACCTCACTGACAAGGCCCAGCAAGGCTGAAACATATGTCTGGGGTTGGCTGTTTCTCTTACTTAGAGAAGAATTGCCTGGTGTTTCGTGGTTGGATATGATATGATGATATGATATGATATGATATGATATGCTTTAGGATATTTCCTCTCTGTGAAAGGCACTAGTGGGCTAAAAGAGACTGCACCCTGGGTAGGGCACCATTCCTATAGAGTTTGCACATTTGTACTGCAGGTTCGTTCCTAGTTGAGCATCTCTGACTTTTAAAATACATTGCATCAGTGGTGGCCATATGAGAGGGTCCTAAAAGATTACGTATAAAAGAAGGGTCTTCCACCTCCTATATCAAATAGAAGAGAAAACAATTACAGCACATTTCCTTTTTGATATTGCAATCCTTAAAGAGACCACTATCACTCCAAAAAGGTTTCATATTTTAAACCTTTGAATGCCAGAGGGGTACGCAACGTATTGCAAAGCAATGCGTTGCGTACCCCTCTGGCACTCAGAGGGTTAAAGGGTTAGTAATGTATCATTAGACATGCAGCTAAGATTGTTCTTCGTTGTTAATACTACTGATGTCCGATGGTGGCACTATTCATTACTGTCTAGTGCTCTGGAATTATATTTTGAAGTTTATCCCTCCCGCACCTTTTCCTGATCATAAGCCACCTCCCTTCAGATCTGAAAACCAGTCATCAGACCGTACAGATCACAATGAGTGACAATCTTCTGTCTGTCACTATGAGGAAAACTCTACTGTCCTTGATGAAGGAGGGCAGGTTTTTCCTGATACTGACTGATGATTGTCCCTCGTTGTGATCCCTGTCAAATCTGAGCCAGAGAAGACTGATATAAGGAAAAGAGGCCAGAGAGGTCAACTTCATAATATAATTACAGCATAACCATGCAGTTATGAACAGTGCCACCATCGGAAATCAGTACTATTAACTATGAAAAACAGTCTTAGCTGCTTGTCTAATGAAACATTACTAAACCATTAACATGAAAATGTTCCTATAATACAAAAAAATAGCTACAAAAAGCTTTTGTTTTAAAGATATTTTTATGTGATATTTCATTCCCATCCAATTTTGGTGATGTCTCTTCCCATCTGCTTGGTACTGTAGGAAAATTATTTAAAAACAGTGCCATATAGAATGGAAGATACAATAACCGATGGTTGAAGATTAAAAAAAGACAGAAATTTGCCATGATATATATATATACAGGGCTCAAAATTTCCACTAGCCACTAGCCAATGGCGAGTGAAAATGTAGCCCTAGCGAGTAGAAATTCAGCCCTGGTGGGTATGTTATGGCTTGCAGTGGTGAGTAACCTTTCAGGTCTGGCTAGTAGCAAAGGACGTCAACTTTTAAGCCCTGTATATATATATATATATATATATATATATATATATATATATATATATAATCTTGTGATATGGTGACATTTTGCAATTAATGTTTGGTCAAAAATTTGTATTTTTAGCTTTACATTTTTATCAAGGCCTGTCTCCCTTTTGCCACTATTGCATATCAAAATAACTGGCTATTCAGTTATATCCAGTATGCATTATCACCATCAGTTCTTTTTTCTGTACCTCTAGATATGGTTCTGGATTTTGTGGGTATGCCCACGAATATCCTCTAAGGAAGTGGAAGTCCCACATGCACTTGGAAGGGTGTCCCAATCTATCCAATACTCATGGTGGTACAATGGTGTAAAATAAACATTTCAAAAGTAAAATTGCCTTAAAAATGGGGTTTCTAGACTCTGGGGATCTTATTTGTGGGCACAGCCCCTGAAAGGGGCCCCTGAACCATGGTGTGTCTCATGATACTTTCCCCTTCTCACTGCTACCTTAACTATGTGGTTGGAGGTAAAAATACATCCTACCAAGCTCCACCTTTGACCACTGTTCTGATCGCATAAATCAGAGTAACATGACTTGCTGCAGGAAAGGGGTAAATAAAGTGTTTATTAAAATTAGTAGGTGAAGGTGATTATTACGATATTTCTCTGGGGTCTTAGGACTCCTGACCCCCTTTATGGAATCAAATTTGACCAAAAGGGTCCAAGAGTCCCCACTCTTCTCCCTATAAAGGCAGGGGTTACGTTCCCACGACCACCTTCTTTGTGGGTAGAAGAAAGGAGGGGGTCCACCAGTCCCCCACTTGGTCTTCTTTACCATAATTTATGCTCACACCACACTGGACAGGGGTGGAGACTATTGAGTGCCGACAGAATCCACATTATTTGGATTTGTTAATTAGAGAGTGTCTATAAATGTGTTTTTGTATGTAATAAACATGTTGCACCATAAATGTACATCTCATACCAGCAACATATTTTTAACTTGATATGAATGTATCTTATTACAGAGATAAACCATTGTGCATTGGGCAGGAATGGATGTGAACATGAATGCGTGAATACTGACAGCTCATTCATATGCAAGTGCCATAAAGGTTACACTCTGAACCGGGATGGGAGAACATGCAGAAGTAAGATGTTCCAGTTCTAATCCAAACATGTGCAACTAACAACAAAACACTCTATCACTCTGCTATACAGGTGGGTGTCAGTCATCTATGTTTGATCGATGTTCCTTTCTTCAGGACACTCTGCCTGACACCCAACCCCTACTGTGGCTAATTAATTGCAACTTCAACCAGTAACTGCAGTTAGTATGATGAATAGAATCAAGAGGGAAGGTCAACAGTGTGCATGAGGCTTTATACCAGTGATGGCAAACAAGAGGCCCAAAGGCTGCATGCTGAACTTAGAGGCTTCTGTTGCAATCCAACGTTTCTTTGGTGCAGTGGAGATAGTAGAACATGATTTACTAATAAAGCAAAAGTACTTTTTTTTTCACTCTAAAGCCACATATCTGTACTTTGCCCCATTGCTTGGCACTCATCATGTTCCCACTCCTCAAGCTTAAAGAGGAAATAACACCCCATAATAATACCCCCTCCCCCTTATGAATTTCCCCTTGTGTCTTTGTTCAGTAAACAACGCCTTCAGTCAGTCCATGTCAGGTCATAAGGAGAGGGTATGATCCTGGAATAAAACAGACACATCTATTTGGGATAACAGGCCACAGCTTTATTTAAATATTTCCAAACACATCATTCTTATTTAACCGTAATAGTAATTAACTAATCATTAATTAATCATTAACAGACATTCCTTGCCAATCCTCCTTCCCTGACACAAAGCATGGCCAATTGCCCGGGCTAGAATCCCAACATTCTTCAGCACTTCCAGCTGACCCCAACATTCCTCAATACTTACAGCTGAACCCCCATTCTTCAGCACTTACAGCTGATCCCAACATTCCTCAGCAATTATAGCTGACTCCCAAGGAATTACACCATTGGCCATCCACCTTAGCTTCAATGGGTAATGTCACCACTCGCGACCTAAGTCCGGGCCAAACTCCCAAAGGGCTCCCACCCCAGGATAAATCCACATAACTTTACCGTCTTAGTTATCGATCTCTGCAAACCAGGCAAGGACTACCCAACCACTGTGTCAATCAACCAACACCACACACTCGTCTTCTTTTCCCCAAACAGCAGTCCACTTCTTGTCACCAACCCTTAACATGACCTTTCCTATTACACTCTTCCTGCATAGATCAATCCTCCCCTTGACATGCTTCCCCTCCATGTACACTGCATTCCCATCCGGGGAAGTCTTGTCCATGAAGGCAGGCATGACAGTTGCTGGCAGTTTTTTCTAACAGTAGCAGGCAGAGTACATGCGCCTACTTAATGGTAACATGTTCAGTGAGCATAGTTTGTGTCATTTTGTCTTGCTAGTAGTCATGTCCATCTCCATGGATATGAGATAAAGAATTGTTGGACCATGCCAGATCATGAATCAAAGAGAGTATCCAGTAGAATGTTGTGGCCATAGTAAAGTAAGTGGGGGTTATAATAATTCCACATTCTCAGAATGGGAACAGATTTATTCTTTAATATCTCTGGATTAATTCTGTTGCACACCCCTAAGGCACTCAAAGTGTTAATATTAGGTTCTGAGATTTCTTCATTTGATCTTAGTTTTATCAATATGCTTCTTCATTTCACTTACCCACATTTAATATTATCTTATTATTCTTCAATTTCCCCACCACCACATTTCTAAAAGACTACGAAATGTTATAACTCACAGAATATGATGGACTAAGAAGAACTGGAGCAATTCTGGAGCAAAACAGCTGCACTACAGGGGACAAATAAAAATTCCCCAAATCCCCATTGACTAAAATTGGGCTTTATGGATTAGAGATGTGTGCAATTCATTACAAAGCAGTATGTTGCACAGCCCTCTGGTACTTAAAGGGATAGTAATGTTTTAAAATAAAAGCAGCTCCAATTAATCTTACTAGTATTTGGGCCAGGTAGTGTATTTCAATACTGTCAGAGTTGTAGTTCAAGAGTAATTGAATGATAAAGTTCCCCCTCCTGTCCCTTTTACCTAGTGTACCACTGCTCACCTCAGATGTGGAATCTGGTCTACAGACCAGACAGCTCACAGCAAGGGACAATCTTCTTACTGTGAGAACAATGAAAACCATGCCCCCTTGACAGGTTTTTCCCTTATGCTAATTGAAGATTGTCCCTCTCTGCAAGCCATCTGGACATCACCTTTCTGTTCTGAGGTGAGCAGTGTTACATCAGTAAAAGGGGTGGAAGCGGAATAATTTATCATTCAATTACTATTGAAATACAACTCTGACAGTATTGAAATAAAACATTCCATGTCCCAAATACCATGAAGATTAATTTGAGCTGCTTTTATTTTGGGAACATAACTATCCCTTTAACCCCTTGAGGACCAGGGAGGAGGACAACACATTGAGAATTAATGGGTTGGACATCGCTCTGATTTTCAGTGGGTTAAAGGGCTTAGAAAGAGTTTAAAGATTGAGAGTAGACATTATCCATTGCCAAAACTAAAAAAGGGATTCCAGAATAAGCAGATGGTTTGCTTTCTTCCTTACAAACAGATGTTAAGGAGTGTTTACAAGATATGGGCCATTTCCAAATGACACAACGTGAACCTTCGCCTACTGTCATTGAGAAGCAAATGAATAGAGATTGTATTCAGGGATGAGCAATGTGAGGCCTTCCCGCTGCTGCCAGGCCACAACTTCCATCATTCTGCGCCAGCTGGTGGAGAATGATGGCAGTTGTAGTCTGGCTGCAGCAAGAGAGCCTTGCATTGCCCATCACTGTTATTATTTGATAAACATCTTCAGTCGCTAAAGCAAAGAAGTGTTTTAACCAGGGTTACATGAAAAAAAATCTGAACTTGCACCCAATGAACATCCCCAAAATTTCAGTTGATATAAATGTAGCTTTTAAAGGGATAGTAATGGCCCCAAAAATATTTCACATTTTGTAGAGATTAAAAAACTTAATTGAATCTAAAAAAACATATCTCTCAAACCACTATGGTTTGAGAGATATCTGCATACAAAGTTTGATGTTTCCTGTCAGCTGTAACGCTGTCAGCAGGAGATCCGTGTCAGCCGACATGGAGGCTCTGCAGCAGAGCCACAATCGTGCTTTTTAAAATGAATGACTTCATTGGAATGGTCTGGTTTGCAAGCACACATTGTAGACCATTCCAATGAAGTAATTCTTTTAAAAAAACACGATTGCGGCTCTGCTGAAGAGCCTCCGTGTCAGCCGACATGGATCTCCTGCTGACAGCTTTACAGCAGACAGCAGGAAACATCAAACTTTGAATGCAGATATCTCCCAAACCATAGCAGTTTGAGAGATATGTTTTTTTTTGCATTCAATTAAACTTTTTAATCTACAAAATGCTAAATATTTTTTGGGGACATTACTATCCCTTTAATCCATTAAAGCTAGAGATGTCTAAAACACATTGGGGAGATGCATTAAGGTCGAGAAGGGCTCATAATGTTGATGTCCTGTTGGAGCAGTGTCTAAGGCACTCAACAGTATGCACTAAAGTATCGTCAACAACATATTCCCATCAGTCCGACAAATATCTGCCCACATCAACATCCATCCAACATGCGTTCACCAGGTTTACAAATTTTCACTCATCACATGGACAATGGCCTATTTCCATATAGTAATGCAAGATAAAGAGTCATCATTGTATGCAAGGGTGTTTTTTTATATGTTAATGTGGATATTCACCACATTCATTAAACTCCAATAGCAGCCTCTGCTATCGTAGTTCACAGTCTCAACTTCGCCTACCAGAGGCTGGTGAGGTTGGGATCTCCCTGCACTTTCCTATGCAGTAATAGCCCTACTGGATATACGTGATCAATGCTAGGGGGATGTCAGACGGGGTCCTAATGCCCCCCTCAAGGTCTGAACAATATATTTAAATAAATATAACAATAATAAGAAAGCCCATATAACATATGTTAAACATATGTTATATAGGCTTTAGTGAAAATGACGGCAATTGTCACCTGCATTGATCACCTATCCTACTGGATAGGTGATCAATGTTAGGGGAGCGTCAGGAGGAGTTCTGATTCCCCCTTGAGGTCTGAACTTTTTTTTTACATACAATTAAAAATATAATTAAAAAAAACCTTTATTACACATGTACAGGCAAGGTATGCAGATGCATACCTTGCCTATTAACCCTTTGAGTACCAGAGGGGAAGCAAACACATTGCAATGCGTTGCTACCTCTCTGGTACTCATAGGGTTAATCATGCAATACAAATACAATGAGAGCATGTAAAAAAAAAATTGGAGAAAAAACAATGTCGAATGGGAGCACTATAAGTCAAATTTCAAAAGGGGGGTGAAAACGATGGTTTTGAAAACGTCATTGTGGCTACTATGCCTCAGCTCTGTGGTGCAGGATTCCCGACAGAAAATGTAACCACAAAGCACACAGTAATACTGAATGAAGGTAATAGAATGCTACTTGCACGTTGTTTTTAGTTGTTTCCTATGGGCTTTTTTTATTGGCGGTGCGTATAATTACCTCTGAATTTGTTTTCACAACTCTGGTAATAGGATACTAAAACCTGATAGAGCTGGTAATAGAATCGAGACGTAGGGCTCTTTCAGTTCAGAGATGGAATGCCATAATTAATAGGACCAAATATTGCTTAACCCTTTGAGAGCCAGAGGGGTATACAACACATTGCTCTGCAATGCGTTGCATACACCTATGGCACTCAAAGGGTTAAGAAGTGTGTCATCACATATTTGAACTTAGCTTTCCTGGCAATTGCATTAAAAAAATAATAATGTAATAACTGTATCTATGCTATGCTTAGCCCCAAAGACATATTTATAAGCATTTAGACCCTTGGAAGCCAGATATTTGTTCAACATGTCGCTTCTAAGGGATTAATAGTTATACCTGGAAACCCTCTTGCCCCCACCCTGCAGAGTACCAAGAAGGGCTGGGGGTGGGAATGTCACCCAGTGAGACATAATATGGGTGGGGCTTACTTAGCATGGGAGGGAAGGCAGGATTAGTCCTGAAAATGATTGAAAGGTAGGTGGAATGGGGTGGACAAGGCGGGGAGCAGACGGGATTTCCAGGGAACTTGGCAATCTAGAGAATCAGCCTCCATTCCTAGAGACCCGGTAATTAGCACTGAAAACTGGAGTCTCCAGGGCAGTTCCAGGGAATTCCCAGGTAAGATCATAGTGCTCAAAACCATGTGCCTCGTATAGCCTAGATGTCTTTTTAGTTGGAATTGAAGTATCTGAACTAATTGAAAACTAAGTTCTGTTGTATTTTCTTTTGGTTTCAGAAGTGGACCCCTGTGCAGAAAGCAATCATGGATGTCAGCATATCTGTACCAATACAGATGAGTCTTATATCTGCCAGTGCTATGAAGGCTTTGTGATTAATGAAGACCTGAAGACCTGTAGTGGTAAGATAAACACTGTGTATGTCTTTTATTTTTTCTCTATGGTGCTTTTTCTTTGTCCCAAAATTGCTTGTTTCATAGTAGTGTGCATGGGTCTCTCTCAGGGGAAAGTGGGAATGTGCTTCAGCGCTAATACAGGAAATGGGGATCTGTTGTCATGTGCTGTGCTTTCCTAACACATATGTACAATATTATTTCTTTAAAAAATGGCCAGTTTGCAACACTTGCTGCAAGAGGCAGGTAGTTTGTTCCTCTTCTTGTTTTCCATCATGTACTGATGAGGTGAAGAGGTAAACAGCTCTGAATCCTTACATTTTCCTGTATGAGCTGTATGGGTGGTGGTCAGCCTTGCTCTGGAGGAATTATGTGTTCCAGTATTCACTTGTACATAAGCATAGGTTCAGGATATTTAGGCTTACGAACAAACTCAGAAAATGAGCTGTTTGGGCTGACTCATACATTCCCCTGAATGTCTTATAAAAAAGGATTATGGTTGCAAGCTGCTAAAAATATCCCATCTTTCAGCTGTGGACCACTGTCTCTCAAATGACCATGGCTGCGAGCATTTGTGTGTCAATTCTGTAGACTCCTACACTTGCCAGTGCTTTGAAGGATATGCTCTTCGAGATGATAAGAAGACGTGTCAAAGTAAGTGTTTTACAGGCTTGTAGAAATCCACTATCCACATGGAGATGTGTTATTTGTTGATGTCAATCCCAGATTATGGAATGCCTCAAAGCGGATTTAGTGTGCTTTTACAACTGCTTCTTTCTGGCACGTCCAAATTCCCGTGGTCAGTAAATAATTTGAAGTACATATAGTTGCAGAAAAGGGAAATAACAAACTCATCATTTTTAGCTCTTTGATATGTATTGTGCATCACAGTGAGCCTTTAGATGACTAGTGCAGTGCATTGCTCACCCTTCTGGTACTCAGAGGGTTACATTTGCGTTGCAGTATTTTAGTCCTGGTGGCTGGAGATTCAGGGACAATAAGTGAATATTGAAGATGATTTTATCTGTGTTTTGTGGGTTTTGCAAAAGTTTGGATGTCGTATTCTTCTAAGAAGTATAGCAGTGGGCAAAAAGCGGCCCAGAGGCCTAGTGTGGCACTCAGCAGTTTCTCCTCTGGTCGCTGTTTTTTGGTGATAAAGCCTGCATTCCATTGTAGTTTTCAACTTTTTAAAGGCTTTTATCTAAAAGTCTCTTGATAGACCATTGAAAATATTTAACCAGAGCAATGCGTTGCATACCCATCTGGCACTCAAAGGATTAACAACTGTAATATAATCTAGGCCCAAGTGGAAAGAGATCATTTTAGCCGCTCTACAGAGGCTTAATCCCTTAAAGGGGAACATTCAACTCTTAAAAAGTTTTTGGCATAGGTTTCGTGATTAAAATAGTATTAGGAAATGTTTTTTTTTTCTCATTTACGTACTTTTAAAGATATTTCATCTTCAAGCATAATGCAGCACGCTGAATCTTCTTGACTTCCTAATTCTCCTCCCACCTCCCTCCCAGCTGCCCCAGAGAGCGCAGTCACGCTTCCCTTTGGTGTGGTGTGAATGGCTTCTATCTATACATCAAGCTCCGGTTAGCATTATACTGAGGTTGCAACTTCAGTATAATGCTAACTGGAGCTTAATGTAACAATAGAAGCCATCACCACACCGAAGGAAGAGTGAATGTGCTCCCTGGAGCAGCTGGGAGGGAGGTGGGAGAAGAAGAGGAGCTGTGCCGAAGATTCAGAGTGCCCATTTATGCTGAACGGCACAACTTGAAGATTAAAGGGATAGTAATACTTAAAATTTACTAATCCCCATATTGTAGGCATTAAAAAAAAGAAGTGAATTGCCCCCAGTGCAATCTCTCACACCTTTATGGATTGAGAGATAATCACTCACAAAGTTCCCCCTCCCTCCCCTTTCACTGAAGTCAGCGTTCTAGCTGACTGAAGCGGAATCCGGTCTTATGTGCATCAGGAGGCTCTGCAGCAGATCCGAGATCACGTTAATAAAAAATAAATCCTTCACTGAAATGGTCTTCTACGTGTGCTTGGTTTGCAAGCGCACGTAGAAGACCGTTTCAGTGAAGGATTTCTTTTTCATTAACGCGATCTCGGCTTTGCTGCAGAGCTGACTGATGGTCGTACAACAGGATTCCCCTTCAGTCAGCTAGAATGCTGACTTTAAGGAAAGGAGAGGGAGGGGGTAACTTTGCGAGCGATTATCTCTCAAACCATAAAGCTCTGAGAGATTGCACTGGGGGCAATTCACTTCTTATTTTTAATGCCTACAACATGGGGATTAGTAAATTTTAAGTAGTGCTATCCCTTTATGGGCTGGATTCAAATACAGGAGATAAATGTTACCTCCCGTTTTATCAAATATGTTCCTATTGAAGTCTATGGGAAAACCTGGAGATAAAAGCAGAGATAAAATTAACACTTTCATTTGAATCTAGCCCTAAATATCTGTAAAAGTACGTAAATGAAAAAACATTTCCTAATACTACTTTAATAACTAAACCTATGCTAAAAACTTTTTAAGAGGTGAATGTTCCCCTTTAAACCACTGACTGCCATAGAGGCTAGCATTTCCCACAACCATGCAGGTAGTAAGAGCCGGCAAAACCCCAGTGCATGTGCTACCAATGCTGCAGGCTTGTGAATCTTATGTGCTAAGAAGAATTGGAGCAAATCAGCTGCTCCGTTGGAGCCAAATACATATTCCTATTGGATTAAATGGAGCTTTTAAAGAGATAGTAATGTTTAGATATTACATCAAGGTTGATTCTTCAACATATTTTTTTTATAAGGATGTATACCTTTCCAGCAGTACAAAACATTCTTGTCTTCATTTTATTTTATTTTAAAGTGTCCCTCTCACGCCCCTTTTCCATACGTCACAATGCCTCCCCTCAGAGAAGCAAGCCGGTCCGGAAGGATCGGGACGAGGGACAGCCATCTGTTAGCATAAGGAAAAAACTGCCCTACTTTGTCTGTGGGGGACAAGGTTTTCCTTATACTAATAAAAGATTGTCCCTCATTGTGATATGTCCAGTCAGATCTGAGCGGAGACATTGTGACATATGGAGGAGGGGCCGGAGGGGGACATTGTAATTTAAAATAAAATGAGGACTACAATGTTATGGACTGTGGAAAAGGAACACTTCATTATCAACCGTGCGTTAATAACTAAACATTAATATCTCTTTAAAAGCACAGTTACATCTTATTATGTCTTCACATATTGTGCATGTGAATAATATATAAAGTCAAATTGCATATAGTTTTCACCTATATTATTTACTCTTATGTTTCTGACAGGGAGCTCAATGAATTTCTGTTCAGAGAGATTTCTGTAGGGGGCTTTTGAAAGCAGAGTAATTTATACAATATTGCAGTCTCCCTGCAGAACTGTGTGACTTTTCTACTTTGTTTCACTGTGGTTTTAAATTGTGTCTTTTATTACAATGCTGAAGTTGGGAAAAAAAAATGGATTTTACGTATATAAGGTGCGTACCCCTCTGGCACTCAAAGGGTTAAAAGACCTGTAGAAATAAATTATTGTTTGAATTGCATAAAGTTATAGTTTTTTCTTTGAGTTCTAATGTGTTTAACCCTTTGAGTGCCAGAGAGGTATCCAATGCAATGCATAGCAATCCGTTGGATACCTCTCTTTCACTCAAAGAAGGGGCAGTCTATTCCTAGGGTCAATGACAGGAGATTTACAGTCCACTTCATTAAATGTTGGGAACGGGGTGCATTGCAAATATTGCTTTGTTTCCTGGATCCATCAGCTCAAATTGCCACCGGAACTTTATTATTGGATTTACACTTGTCCTAGTCAGGATACATTCGGAGATATGCACTAAAGGATGATAAAGAGGTGATAACACGGAGATAACTTCTCCAGTGATATCACTTCTCCAATTCCTATCTTAATCTATGGAGCGTATGGACTAAGATCTCCAAATCTGGAGAGATCTTAGTGCATTGACTCTATAGAATAACATAGGAATTGGAGAAGTGATATCACTGGATGGCACCCTGAGTATGCAATGCAATGTTTTCTCCCTGTGTAACGGATATAGAGCGCTAACTCATATTTATATATTTATTTTTTTTCATGGCAAATACATCAGTAACCACATATATCAAATAAATTATAATGTTAACATTTTACATCCCTAACTTGCAACCAACCTTCAGCCACATTTCTTTTTTGTTCCATGTCTAACATAGGATGCATGAGGTAAATTTCCCCTCCTCCAAAAGGCAGGGCACTTCAAAAAAGGCAAGACCTCTAAGATGGAGACTTCCCTCTTCCATCCAGCTTTACCCCCCCCCCCACCTACTCAGTTTCAAGCGACCTAGCCTTAGGATAGAGTGTTCAAACACTGCTTTGTTAGTTAGACTTCTTTTTTAATTGTTATATGAGGCTGTATATTCTCTCAGTAGGTGGTCTCCAGCTTTCTGGATTCTTTGGATATGGATTGCCCAGTTCATGTATTTTTTACCTTTCCCTTTGGAATTCTGAAGACTTTATTTTATTTTGTAGGCATTAAAAAAACATGAAGAACGATAGAAGTCTTATCTCTCAATCCTTTATGGTTTAAGAGATATTCATAAGCAAAGTTTCCCCTCCCGCCCCTTTTACCTAGTGTAAGCCATTTCTTCTCAGATGTGGAAACCAGTCCATAGACCAGACAGATAACAGAAGGGGACAATCTTCTTCCTATAAGAACAATGAAAGCCCTTCCCCCCTTGACAAGTTTTTCAGCTTTTTCCCTTATCTTAATTGAAGATTGTCCCTCTCTGCAGTCTACCTGGGCACCTCCCTTCTGCTCTGGCTGAGCAGTGTGACATCAGTAAAAGGGGTGGGAGGGGGATAGTTTGTCATTGAATTACTCTTGAACTACAACTCTGACAGAACTGAAATAACACTCTCCAAATTCCAAATACTATGATGATTAATTAGAGCTGCTTTTATTTTGAAACATTACTATCCCTTTAAGCTTGGTAAGTTAACCTATTGAATGCTATGGTCCTTTTTTCTATGTCCCTGCTTGTGTGACACCCACTCTTATGTGGTGTTCTTTACCTACAATGAACTCTGTTTCATTTTCTTTATGGGTTGTGTGCTGCAAGGGTTTCTGCATTTGCTTAAAAGATTACTTAACCCTTTCTGTACCTGAACTATTTGCACATCTATATTTCTTCTCTTTTCAGAACAGATGTCTTTATTCCTTTCAGCAGACTTGTGCACGGCAAACATTTTCGGTAATATTCTATTTTATTTTATTTTTTCTTCATTCGGAGGATCCATATTTCAGACCAGACCTGTTGGAAAATTCGACAACAGTCCGAATTATTAGTCGAATTTAAAATGCTTTAAAAAATTACTCTCCCTTGCGGTGGCAATAAGGTAATATGCCTGCGTGCCTGCCTACACAACTGTGAGACTGGCTGTGTCACTCTGAAAATTATTAAAACAAATTCCTAATATTATTAATATTTTTTTGCACAGGAACAAAGATGACTCTCCCTTGTGGTGGCAATAAGTCACCATGGCTGCCTAAACAACTGTCAGACTGGCTGTGTCACTCTGAAAACTATTGAAACAAATTCCTCATATTTTTAATATTTTGAACAGGTACAAATGACTCTCCCTTGCGGTGGCAATAAGGCACTTTGCCTGCCTGCACAACTGTCAGATTGGCTGATGTGTCACTCTGAAAACTATTAAATCAAATTCCTAATATTTTTTATATTGTTTTTGCACAGGAAGAAATTACTCTCTTTTGCAGTGGAAATAAGGCACTAATGCTGGCTGACTGCCTAAACCTAATGCTACCTGCCTGCCTAAACAACTAGATACTCTCCTTCTCTGAGCTCCAACAATGGACTAACAGGAAATGCAGACTGTCTGGGTGTCTAATATGTCATTAGTCCAACCCCCATCATGAAACAAAGAAGCTAATTGGACTAGAGAGGGAGGGAAAGTATGGAGGGACAGTATTGCGCGTGCAGTTAGTCGCCGCCGAATTTCCAAAATTTTTGACGACATTTCAGACCAGGGCTGTTCAGATTCGGATTTTTCTTACGAACGAACCTTACCTTTTGGCTGTTCCGAATGTCACCGAATGACCCCTTATTCGACTAATTCCTACAAACCGATTTGCATAAGCCTACTTTCCATTTTCTCTACTGATTCGCATATGTATTATGCAGTTTCCACTTTTAGTTCTTCTTTTTTTTTTTTTTTTCCTACAATGGTAATATTGATATGCCTCTTTGAGAACGTAGTGCCCATGTTTGTTTCATGCTAATCGACTCTGGGACATCTCTGCCCCATTTGCTTCCAGGAGAACCACCATTTGTTGTGCAGGTGAATTAAAAAAACACCGTCTAGAATCCCCTTTTTCCCAGGCTTTCTAGATTGGACACTTGGTAGCCATTTTCTGCTTCATTGAACATGGTATACAGAGGCTGGTTTCTCTCCTCTTCCTGAAGTGTAACTTCTTGCAGTCAGATATGTGCCTTCTTTGGTATTATTGTACACTTTTTCATACTTTGCTATTTGGACTTCTTTTTCCGTACTTTGTGAAGTTTTTTGAGCATGTCATATTCCAAGGCGCACATGGGGAAATCCAAAACCAAGGATTCTGGGGTCCCTGTAACCCCTTTGGTACTTTGCTCTTCATGTCATACTGGGCTTTCATGGGAATACTCAGGCACCCTATGTCCCTCTTGCACCGTGGCCCGTATTTCACCTCTGTGGCTTTCCACTGCAGTTTGAGTTAAGACTGATTTCTACAGTTGCCTCTCTCCCCTTCCTCTCTCTGTCTTTGGGAGTCTTTCACAATTGGTTGAAGTTTCCTCTGCAGAGGAGAATGGGGATGATATAGATTCCCCACCTTGTACTGCCTATGAGGAGCAATATTACTCACAGAAACATAGAAACATAATCTGACGGCAGATAAGAAACATTCGTCCATCTAGTCTTCCCATTTATAATACTTTAAAAACCTCAAACCTTATTTGGTCTTGTCTTATGTTCAGGACAGCCTTATTCCTGTCCCATGCATGCTTACATTCCATCACTGTATTAACTTTTACCACTTCTGCTAGTAGGCTATTCCACTTATCTACTACCCTCTCAGTGAAGTAAAACTTGCTTATTTTACAACTAAACCTCTGCCCCTCTAGTTTTAGACTATGGCTTCTTGTCCTAACATTTTTACTTGCGTTCTTCCCTTATGCTCATTGTTTAATCCCTTCTTGTATTTGAATGTTTCTATCATATCTCTTCTCTCCTTCAAGCTATACATGTTCAGATCCTTTAGTCTATCTTGATATTTCTTATCATGTAAAACATTCACCATTTTAGTAGCCCTTCACTGAATTCTCTCTAGAGTATCTATCTCATCCTGGAGATGAGGTCTCCAGTACTGTACACAATACTATAGGTGAGGTCTAACCAAAGATCTATAGACTGGCATGACTACTTCCCTTTTTCTGCTACTAATGCACCTAGTTATACAACTCAACACCATACTTGCATACTTGCATTCCCCACCACTTTGTTACATTTGCTTGCCTACATTTAAGTCATAAGAAATAATTACTCCCTATTCCCTTTCCTCTGTTGTCTCTGACAGCATATTATTCTTACTGCTATATTCAGCCTTTGGATTTTTACGTCCCAAGTGCATTATTTTACATTTATCAACTTTAAACTGCAAATGCCACAATCTTGTCCACTCTTCTAATTTACCTAAATCATTTGGCTTATTCCCTCAGGAATGTCTACCCTCTTGCTGATCTTTGTATCATCTGCAAAAAGGCATACCTTACCTTGAAGGCCTTTTGCAGTATAGCCTAGGATGGCAGCCTGACAGGCCGGGGGGTGGGGTGATCCTCGGTTCTCTGACAGCTCATGGTCTCTGGACCAGAGAAGAGAGTCTTCTACTAATCAATGCACTGGTGATAAGGGCTATTCACTTAATGATTCGCCACTGCTCCCATATCCTGACAGGGACACCGGTGAGGATCCAGTCAGACAATGTAAATGTGGTTGCATACATCAGTTGCCAGGGAGAGAACAGAAGCGTATCAGCTTGGACAAAGGTTAATGACATCCTCCAGTGGATGAGACTCACCTTCTGGACATCTCTGTAGTTTACATCCCAGGCATGGAAAATGCGGTTGCAGACTTTCTAAGTCACAACACTTGCATCCTGGAAATTGGGAACTCAACCATAGAATTTTAGTGCTGATTGTCTGACGCTGGTGATTACCATCAGTGGATTTCATGCCCTCATGCAAGAACCACAAATTCACCCTGTTCTGTGCCAGAACAAAGGACCCTCTAGCATTTGTGATTGATGCGGTGTCCATTCTATGGAACTTTCATCTATCGTATGTGTTTCCTCCAATCTCCATGATTCCCAAAGTGTTGAGAAAGGTCAGGTTGGAGAGAGCTCATTTAATCCTGATCTTTCTCAGATCTTCTCTATCTGTTCATTGCTTCTGTTCATCTTCTGACCCAAGGCCAAGTTTGTCATCCTCAGGTGGAGAGATTGGTGTTGACAGCCTGGTTCTTGAAGCTAACAACTTGAAGGGTTTTTCGAATGCTGTCATCACTACCAAGCTCCAAGCAAGGAAGCCTATCATACAGTTTGGTCCCTGTTCTATCAGTGGTGTGCTGATTGTGATGTACTTCTACAAAGTTTCCAGTGGTTCTGGCTTTTCTTCAAGATGGTGTTAACAAAGGTCTCAACCTTAGCTCTATTAAGGTTCAGGTTTAATCTCTCGCTCTTCGTTTCCAGTAGAGAATTGTTTTGCTCCCTGCTGTGAAGACCTTTGTTCATGGGGTGGTTCATGCCTACCCTGTCTCTACTCCCTACTCCTCTGTGGGATTTGAATTTGGTATTAGGAGTTCTTCAGAAGCCTCCATTTGAACCTCTTTCAGCTGCTTCCTTGCATCATTTGACAATCAAGATGGCTTTCTTCTGGTCATTGTATCTGTTCGCCGAGTAGCTGAACTCCAGGCTTTGTCCTGTAAACCCCCTTTCTGTTTTTTCACCAGAATAGGGTGGCTTTGCATTCTCACAGGGATTTCTTGCCCTAGGTCATCTTGGACCTTCACTGCAATCAGGAAATTGTTCTTCTTTACTTCTGTTCAGCTCCGTCCCACAAACATTCAGCTGGACGTGGTACATTGCTTGAAGTACTACTTTCATTGTATGCAGCCATTTTGGAAATCTGATTCTCTTTTTTCCACCCCTGAGGACCCACATGTGGAACAGGCTGCATCCAAGGTTACCATTTCTTCTTGGATCAAGGCAACCATCTGGCAGGTGAATGTCCTTAGGAAGAAACCGGTGACTTTTCGAGTCATGGAGCCAGATCAGATAGCGCCTCTTGGGCCTATAAGAATCAGGACAATGCTGAGCAGCTGTGCAAGGCAGCAATGTAGTCATCTTTGCATACTTTCACCAAACACTACCAGGTGAATGTCCTGACCGCGACTGAAGCTAGTTTTGGACATAGGGTCCTTCAGGCGGTGCCTGTTTATGGACTTTTCTCATCCTTTTTTCCACAGACTTCTGGACACTGTTAGTTCTTGTTATTGTTCAGTTGTTTGGTATGGTAGTTCTGTGTCCGTTGACATTTAATGTTCATGTTGTGCCAGTTAGTCCTGTGGAATACTGCTCTACAGTGAAGGGTTTTTTCTTTTTTTCTCTCCCAAGAATCTTGATGGATGCTTTTGTATATCTCCAGGGTTCCTGTGTTCCACACAGATTGAAAGAGAAAAGATATTAGTGAACTTACTGCTAAATCCTTTTCTCTTAGTCCAAGTGTAACACAGAACTCTCAATTGGAGTAAAAAACATGTGGTTTAAGTCCCCAGGCAGGGAGTCCTCTTGGGGTCTTTGTTCAGGAGATTGCCTTCTGTTCTCTCACTACTTCTTTTTCTTCACTTTGCTATACTTTAACTTTGAGTAGGCTAGGGGTAAAGCTGAAGGGAAGAGTGAAGTCTCTGCCTCATAGGCCCTATCCTTTTTTTAAGTGCCCTGCCTACTGGAGGTGGGTAACTTTACCCCATGGTTCCTGTGTTCCACATTGACTAAGAGAAAATGTTTTAACGGTAGGTTCGCTAAAATCCTCTTTTGTACATTAAATGTAACTGCTACCATTCTAGAAAGGTCTGTAACATCCAAGATGCTAAACAAGTGGACAAATGTTGCTCTATAAATATGGATATGAATCCTATGAGTGGCAAGGACACACCTCTTACCCTTGAAGTTTGAAATCTGTTCAGTAAATCTGCTCCTGATATTTCTCACAATGACAACTGCACCATGTTATTCACAGATAGAGATCTCTGCAAATCAGTTGACCATGGCTGTGAACATACCTGCATAAATAATGAGAATTCCTATGTCTGCAAGTGTTTTGAAGGATACCGCTTAGGAGAAAATGGAAAAAGTTGTAAAAGTAAGCATTTTTGGTGGTGAAGATGGTGTTGATGATGATTATTTCTAATGCTAGTTTTTTTCACTGATCTGCACAGTATGGTAACGTAGGGGCTTAAGTATGGAGGCAAACTTTTATTAAATGAGAACAAAACAACTGCATCATAGTTCATATGCACAAAGTAAAATAGGTAAATCCTAGGGTAAATCAGCTTCACCATAGAGGACCAATAAAAATTCCAGTTCATTTAAATGACTCACTGAATGTTTGAGGGGCCTGCGGTGTATTTCAGACCAATGCAAAGGTGGTTTCTCAAGCATTCAGCTGTTATAAAGCGCAGTTTAAATCAATTACAATTTGGGAAATTTTTATTTATCCCCTATAGTGCAGTTGGTTTGCTCCAGAAAGGTTCAATTTCATGCATGGTTATTGAAGAAAACTCATATTTGTATTTGTTTTTTTCCTCTTATAATATCATGCAATATTCGTGCTTCTCATTTCTTAAAGCGGAACTACCAACTTAGTTAAAGTTGCCCTGCAATAATTAGGCAGATTGCGACTGGCTTAATAATAGTTATCTTACCTCTAAAAACTTGACAATGCTAGAGAAATCCTTAATCTTCAGAGACTCACGGCCAGGTTAGTGCAGTCTGTGCGCCTGCACTGTCAGTCCCTTTCGGTGCCATTCGGGGCCAGTGCAATGCTTCTGAAGGCAGAAAGGGACTGACAGCGCAGGTGCGCAGACAAGATGTCTGCTCTGATGCCTGCTTCCAGTCTCGGAAGATTAAGGATTTCTCTATCACTGTGTAGTTTTTAGAGGTAAGATAACTATTATTAAGCTAGTCACCATCTGCCTAATTATTGCAGGGCGACTTTAACTAAGTTGTAGTTCTGCTTTAACTCATTGATTTCTGGAGGAGTGGGCAGTACATTGCTTAGGAATGTGTTGTCTTACTGTCTGCTTCTCAAGGTGTCAAATTTAAATAAGCTTTTCAACCCCTTGAATGGTAGAGAGGTCTCCAACCACTGACACTCAAAAGTTTAACCCTTTGAGTGCCAGAGGGGTACGCAACGCATTGCAAAGCAATGCGTTGCGTACCCCTCTGGCACTCAAAGGGTTAAGTCTCTCTTGTGGTTCCTCTGGCACTCAAAGGGTTAAGTCTCTCTTGTGGTTCCAGAGTCTTAGGGATGGTCATTCTTGGTGGTCCTGTGGCTTTCACAAAAGCTCAGCTGCAGTTTTGTTTGGCTCAGATCACCACTTATTAACTGGATAGACAACAGGGGGAGGATCAAGGATAAAATTGTATAGATTGTAAGCTCTATGGGGCAGGGACCTCTTATCCTAATGTATACTCACCTGTCGTTCCCCTTATGACTGCCTATATAAGCACTTAATCACCGCACTTATTGTACCCCTGCTATATTAAATGTAATCTGTAAAGTGCCAAGTACACCGGTTGGCGCTATATAAATAAAAATATACAATACAATACAGTACAATAAAATATTTGATGATAATTTGGAAGAGCTTTAACTCCTTAAGGATTTTAAAGGAGCCCAATGCAGTACTATGCTGAGTTACTGATTATTCACCTTTTATCAAGCAGGAATATCCTGTAAACCTGCACTGTTGGCGTGCCCTCAGGATTAGCACTGATAAACCAGGGCGGCTTTAAGACACTGATGAGCCTATGTTATATATTTTAATGTATTGTGTAATTGTATGTCAACTTGTTTTAACCCCATTCTATTGTACAGTGCTGTTGAAAATGCTGGTGCTTTATATATAACTAATAATAATAATGCACAAGTTGCACAATGGGATTTGTCTTTCCAAGCAACTCAGCTGCCACATAGAATACATATCAGTAAAGTTGGTGAGAAATTTCTGATGCATAATCTGTTTCTGTGTCCATTCCTAGACTAATGCTATTCAGCTTCAAGGATTCTGTTTGATTGAATAAAATGACGCACACACTGGAAGTAATTACATTGGGAATAGAAAATGCTTTGACTGCCAGGGAAATATGCCAGCATAACCTATAATGCATGAAGAGTGTTTCTAGTTTAATCTAAAACATTTTGAAGAATATTGCCCATTGAGAATTATTGTTTTAGTTCAGTAAAATTCATCCCAGAAATTGAATATCCCCCATGACTAAAGCTTTGTTTCATGGACCAAGAGAGAGGCCGCAGATCCCAATAAGCTGGATGAGGCCTGCACCATCTGATATGTAAAGCTCAGTGGATGTTTTTAATCAACTTATGTTTTGCACTGTCAAACTTTAACAATCAGGTACTGTTTAACCCCTTGGCTGCTAGAGAGGTGTCCAGCGTATTGTTTCTTAATGCGTTGGCGTTCTCTAGCAGCCAGTACATGGTATCATACTCAGATATGCATATAGAAATGATCATGCCTTTATAGTGTGAACACCTAAACATGAATGGGTTTATATACATTTATCATATTCCAAGACAGCATCTAGATCCCTAAAACTTAACATTATTTTCTAATGAGAGTGTATGGTGTCATGTACTAACAGTAATTGTCTACTCTTGCTTTCTACTCGTTTGTAATGAGTGACAAAATTTTACTTAGACAGTAGAGACAAACCTGGGCTTAAAAAACAGAAAAAAGTGCACACACTAAAGGTAGATGCATGTTTTTTTCTTTTTTCTTTGTTTGTTTTTTTTACTGTAAAAGTTTTGGGGGAAGAGAGAAACCGCTGGATAAGAGTAGCACCACTGTTTTTATCTGGGACAATTTATATTATTATTGGTACTTTCACGGATATATAATATTTTTATATATATATTATTTTTTATATTTTTAACACTTATTTATTTTTAGTTTTTGAATTCCTATAGTTTCCTTTGTAAACCTGGGATTAGCCATAGGGTTTACTTCAAAGTGAACCTTTGTATAACTTAGATTACTGGTTAGAACACCTGCATATTAATTCCCCTTTCTCAAGTTGAGGTTTTGGTTGCAAAGTTTGGCCAACTGATTTTCAAGTTTGCCTGTTACACCAGGACACGTCCTTACTAATACATTTTACAATGTGGTATGGCTTACAAACGGCTCCACAACAGGAGCTGAAGCTATACATTTTCAATGACCTGCCATTAGGAGAACAATGGCAATATGTGGGTGTGTAAAATCTGAGATGTGTCTACCTGCTTAGAGGACAATACACAAGGGCAGTTTTAGTTTATTTTCTGTTGGCATTTTTAATTTATGGATTTGTGGAGAGTCCCTTCATTCCTTGCTGCTCTTCATGAATGTGCTGTAATGTTACTGTTTTGCCTATATATGTGGTGTACTGTCACTGTGAGATTTTTATTTGCATAGTTAATTTACTGGGATAAGTACGCAGTCCTCTTCTTCTTTTTCTTATCTCTGATAGTTTACAAACAATATGCACTAACCCTTCTGGGACATCTATTCCTCTAGTATTTTGGTACATGAAAGGTGCTAAGTAAAATAATGTGTACAAGTTGAGGTAAAATGTGTTTTTTTTTGTGACATGCAACATTTTTTTTAAATAATACTTTTTAAGCTACGTTCATATGGGCAATATCAGGACAGATGTCTGAAAGATAACCTGTATGCGAACCCACCAGGCTTTTCACATGAGAAGCTACTGCTTTCCATGAACCCAGCCTGTTGCAACATGCTGCAACTTGTGTACATTAAACTGAGAACACAGGCAAATTTCATTCAGGCCTATGGGCCCACAATACAGATCACTCACATGGTCGTAAATGGAGATTTCAATGTTTATCACAATATCCACTATGTGTCCAACCCACATGAATGACAAGCAGATCATGGCCAGGATTCCACTGTAATTGCAAACTTTCCCACTTGTTTCATGTAAATATTACCTCAAAGGCTTCAATAGGAAACTGTGAAGCAAAGCCAGCAATAACATTCATTACATGCAGTGTAATATAGGCCTATGTTTGGCTGTTGCTGATGTGGCCCAAACACCTGTCATGCAACCTTCACCCGCCACCCACAACAAGAGTATTGCCAGGGAAAGAACAGACAGCACAAGTAAGTTATAAGGTTACTAGAACGTGGTAAATTGACAGATAGATAGAGACAGACATACAGACGTTAAAACATCCATAACTGGAAACTATAGCCATAGGAATCTGTGGAACTGGTTTAACAGAAGAACTTAACTAGGTAGGTGTCCTTAATACAGTAGTCTGGAGTATCTATTTACAATTTTTGCACTGTAACTGTTCTCGAGTGTATAATTGGACACTGGTACTTCACTTTCTGAAAATGTGGCCCAAAATGAGCATGGGTGATGCTTTTCTCTATGGGTTATCGTATTTGGTTTGTTGAACCCTATTGTCTGTTGTGAGGAAGTGTAAACATAAGGCAAGCAAAAACATTCACTATGTACAGGCACCCACAGATACAATGCAAAAATATATAACTGGATATACCATACTTCTGTATGAAAGGCAACTACCTAGGTAAATTAATCATGTAAAGTAATTAAGACGCATTTTTTCCTATAGTTATGGTTCCTATTTGACCAATGGAATGATAGAGATGTGTCCAGCTTATTTTAGTAAACTGGTAAGTTTTTGTCAATTGTGCCTATCAAAACTTTGCATACTGTAGTAACGTGTTTCATTGTCTTATGCAGGATGTGGAGATGGACCTGTTGACTTAGTATTTGTCATCGATGGATCAAAAAGCCTTGGGGAGGACAACTTTGAAATTGTAAAGCAGTTTGTAAATGGGATTTTAGATTCCCTTGAGATCTCTCAGAAAGCTGCCCGGGTTGGATTGGTACAGTATTCCACACATGTCCGTACTGAGTTTACTATGGCACAGTACAGTACAGCCAAAGACATGAAGAAGGCTGTTTCCCAGATAAAATACATGGGAAGAGGATCCATGACTGGACAGGCCCTGAAGCTCATGTATGAAAAAAGCTTTTCAGAAGCACATGGTTCAAGACCGCGGACCATGGGTGTACCTAGAGTGGCCATTGTATTTACTGATGGACGAGCACAAGATGAAGTATCTGACTGGGCAAGTCGAGCCAAGCAGAACGGTATTCCTCTTCTTATATCGTTTCTTACAATGTCTATAGCTGCAGGAAGCTAAAGTGGTTCTATTCTGGGAGCAACACAACTGTACCATAGGGAACAAAGTAAAAGTCCTATTGATTTAACAGGGGATTTTAACCCCTCGGATGCTAGAAAAGTCCCAATGCATTCAAGAGGTTAAACGCTCAATCTAAATCAATGAGGATTTTAGGAATGTTTATGTGTCCCATATGGTGCAGGTCATCTGCTCCAGAATTGCATCTTTTTGCTTCCTGAAGTGTACCTTATGTTTAAAATGCAAACTGGGTTTTAAACTCCCATGGGGTAATGCACTAAATGGAAATATATACTATCTAGTAGAGATGAGCGTATGTTAGGAAATTAACTCCCTGAACTAATTTCAGTAATGACCAGGGATAATTTGGATTGCTGGCTGAAACTGAATCTTGTACGTTGAATCTCACGATTGGGACATAAATAAATATATAGTGTGAAGCACCAGATAAATATCATATAGTAATTGCATAAAATAATGTATTTCATACTTCTATTATGCTGAATGATAAATTAAAACCAAGCAGGGAATTCTGTGTGGAACAATGACAGAAATTTAAATATTACTGGGGCACATAGGGGGTTTTCTTTATAGATGATTGGAACATAGTTATAACGAAGTATGGTCTTTATAGAAAAGACAGACAGGGAAAGAAGGGAGGAAGAATTGCTCTTTATGTGAATGAAAACATAGAGTCTATGTTAGTAATGTAAACGGAGGAAAATTTTGAAAGATTTGGATAAATATTGAATCTGGAGATAGGGTTATCCAGAGAGGAGTAATTTATAGACCTCCAGGACAGGATGAAGGAATAGATAAAGCAGTGATGGAAGAAATAAAAAAAAAAAATCAATAAAATGTGATATAATAGTTATGGGAGACTTCAATATGCTAGATAAAGGACAAGCTGGCACTGTTCTTTAGAGACCTTCTTATGCTTAGATGTGGGGCCGTATAAAACCCCATTAGGAGGGCTTCCATTAACCCTTTGAGTGCCAGAGGGGTATCCAACGCATTGTATCCAATGCATTGCTTTGCAATGCGTTGGATACACCTCTGGCAATTAAAGAGTTAACTGACATCCCTGAAGTTGGATTGACCAGTTCACATGGGTGAGTCTCTCCTGTAAGTCTCTCTGCTCCTCAGCACCCTCTTACATTTCTGCTCATGTCTACCCTACCTTTAGGGATCCCACTCTGCCATGAGATCTGAGCCTGGTGTTAGGAGTTCTCCAGAGGCTTCCTTCTGAGCCTATTATATCTGTTTCTTTACATCTCTTGATGCTTAAGATGGCCTTCCTGCTGGCGATTGTATCTGTTCGCAGACTTGCTGAACTATTAGCTTTTATCTTTTATACCACCTTTCCTGGTTTTTCATCAGGGCATACTTCCAGAAGACCAGAGCGTTTTATTTTTCCCAAGGTTGTTTCAGATTTTCACAGCAACCAGGAAATTGTTCTTCCTTCCTTTTTTCCTGATCCTTTTAACAAGTAGGAGCAGGAGTTGGATGTGGTACTCTGTTTAAGTACTACTTTCATTGCATGAAGCCTTTTAGGAAACCTCTCTTTTTCTCATTCCTGAGGGCCAGTCTGCATCCAGTTATCATTGCTTCTTGGATCAAGGCCACTATCCAGCAGGCATATATGCTCATTTCCAAGTCACAGCACTCTCCACTAGATCTGTGGGTGTGTTTTGGGAATACAAGAGTCTAGCCTCTGCTGAGCAGTTGTGTAAGGTTATGATATGGTCATCTCTGCACGCTTTTACCAAACAATATTGTGAGACCATTTTTGACCTGGAAGATCCATCATGCGGTATGGACTTTTTTCTTTTCTTTCTTTATGGTTAGTTCTGAGCCTTGTTGGTACTTGTTCAGTTGCGTGGTGTGAAAGTTTGGAGTCTGTTGACAACTTAAAGGTTTATATACTGGTCTACAGTGGAGGAGTTTTTTCTCTTGCTTTTGTTTCTTTTTGCTACTTTGCTATACATTGAAACTGACTGGCAGGGGTGGGGGGGGGGGGGTAAAGCTGGAGGGAAGAGGGGAGTCTCCTCCTTAAAGGCTCAGCCTTTTTTTAAGTGTCCTGCCCTCTAGAGGAGGGAGCTTTACCCCATGGTTCCTGTGTTCCACATAGACTATGAGAAAAGGATTTAAGAGTAAGTTCCACTAAAATCCTCTTTGCTTTGAGAGAAGCTTCAGCAGTTAATTTTGAGAAACAACTCTGGTTCTGTCCAAATCACTTTGAGGGAGACAAACGGAGAGGAGTAGATAGGGAGGAAGCGGATGAATGAGGAAGCACATGAGAGGAGAAAAAGCTGCAAAGATAGTAGAGATCCAGACTGGAATCTGTTTGATTGATGACATGCAAACCTGGTTTTTTTTTGTTTGTTTTTTTGGGGGGTGGGCATGATTGTTTTTTCTGCTGTATAATTGAATCAAATGACAAACAGAATGGAAAACAAAAGCCTATTATACAAAATATGCTATAGATATTGCTAAATAGACGGTTGTATACAATTACTAAGCTTTCAGCATTGTTTCATTCAGTGAGATGAACTGTTCAATCCCTATGTTAGTCTATGAAGCCTATGTACTAAGATCTCCCTACCTTGAAATAGAAGCTTCAGAAAGTAATGATTGAAGAGGTTCTTTCTCTGAGTTTATTTCACCAGTATTTCACCTGAATGGATAAACCCCAGGTCTTGCTGGCTGTAGACAGGGCTATTTTACTGATATCCCTGACTGAGCACGAGTGGCTTCATTTCTATGAACACTCATGCAGCACCATTCGTACTAAGAGGATTCAGCTCTAAAACAGGAAATGAAATCTATTTTTCTTTTGTGTGCTGTGCCTGTCTAATGCCTACGAATGCTAATGCTGTAATCACCAGAAATTAATTCTCCTCTCTCCTGATTTTACCAAGGAGCAGACGAGTAGGACTGAATAGGTTTTTGAACATTCTGTCACTCTGTGCCTTGTTTCTTGATGAGTACTAACAAAGCTCAGAGGAAATTGGTGTAAAATAACTGCATTTTCTTGTACATATGGTAGAGGTTTTTGGGGCTTGCTTACAGAAAAATCTTAAAGTGGAACTATCACCCCACATAAAGACCCCCCCAATAATTATTCATATATCGATAAGCTTAGAAATAGTAGTATTATCCAGCATAAGTGCAGAGTTATTAAGAAATTCTACTTCATCTCAGACTGATGGGCAGGCTTCTTGCTTTAGAGGCATCTCCTCGCCTGTGCTGTCAATCCCTTCCTGTTAGATTAAGGTACAATGCAGCGCCTCCTAGAGGAGACTGGGACAGACACGCAGGCACGCGGATGTCTCTAAGGCAAGATGTGTACGCTGATGCCTGCCAGTTCGTCTCAGATGAAGTAGGATTTCTTAATAACGCTGTGCTTATCCTGGATGATACTATTTGTATACTTATCGCTATATGAATAATTATTTGGGAGAAACTTTATTTGGGGTCATAGTTCCGCTTTAACTATGGTGGAGTGTGGGTGCCAGCAGACACTAAGGAGATCGTACATGCTAGTGCCTACCCTCATGTAAAAGTACATCATTTTTATGCCAACATAGAAGCACAGGAAGTGAAGTGGTAGATTTGTACAATCCCTTCATTATTTTGTTCTGTAATGGCATAGTAAGTAAAAAAGCAAGGGTCCTGCCACCGCTGGTAGGTTCTTCATTCAGAAGTGATTATACTATAAAATGGCAATGTTTTGTGAGTAGATGACAACAGCATGTTCTATGGCCTTCTCATTTTAATGGTATTGCTTTTTTCCATTTGTCACAGAGATCAGCTTTCCATTACCAGAAATAGCAATAGCAACAGCAGCACCACACAGTGAGAAGGCCACAGAAATACTTCAATCATCTCATTAGCTGGTATGGAATAATTTGGCCACTAATTTACCCATTTGTCCTCAGTCAGGTTATCAGGAAATCCGGCATGTCTACGTCCAACAGGGACTAGACCTGAGAATCCTTGAGATAAAATAACCTGTATTAGCAGGTACCTTCATATATACTCTATACAAAGTAATCGTACTACAACTAAAACTTAAAGATATAACGAAAACAAGCTACAGATATTGCTAATCTCTTAGGTTAAACGACCTTTGACTAATCAAGAACTACTGGCATTAAAGTCATTTGTAACTTTACAATAAAAGCAATGGACCATCAATGTAATGTCACAGCTGGATTCCACGGTTACAACTTCTGTAGCATATTAATCCTTTGAGCACCAGAGAATTGTACAATGCACATCTTTGCCATGCACATCCTTTTGGCACTCAAAAGATTAAGTACTACTGTGTACCAACTAAATTGTACATTTTATATAATCTGTTTTGGTTTGGGAAACCTAAACATGTGAATGAATTATATGTTGCACATTGATGGAGCCCAAGAACGTCAAAACCTACATCTGGGGTTTGCTGCTGCTCTCATTCATAAATAAATTGCCTTGCACATCATGGCTGGACTCTCACATGGGCAGGATCAGTATGATGTACCTCAGGATATTTCTTCTCTGTGTACAGCACCTGTGAAATAGAGATCTAAAGAGACTGGACATTTGGTAGGATAAAATTCTCTGCAGTGCAGTAAAGTACTTGGCACACTTGTCCCTAACTGAGCATCCACTTCATAGTTTGAGCTATATTTTGTGAGATCTAAGTGTTGGCAATTCCCTGTTCCATAGACTAATAGAAGCAACTGCATGTAAACTCTCACAGAAATGCATGTTTGCACTGTAATAACATTTTAATGAAACATCTGCTATCAGCTGGGATATCACTGCTCTGTTTATTTTTCATAATAAGGGTTACAATTTTATTGAAAAAAAGAAAGATCAAGCATCTGATTTTCTTGATTTATTTTTTATTTTTTGTGGTTCATTTTTAAAAGTCCAATTCAGACAATGACAAATGATCCAGTTATACAGGTATTGAAATGAAAGCTTAGGAAAGAAAGGCCTGGCTCTCTGAACACTGTCAGATGTTTTTTCCTGTGTAAGATGCAAGTCTATCACATGCAGTGTCCATATGTCAGATGTGTCAGAGCTCTGAGTGTTCATTAAAAGAATATGACAGTTTGTCAGCTTATATTTATTTATTTATTTTACCTGAGAGGAGGTTCAGTTAGGTAAGAACTTTAAAAAATGTTCAGGGGTTATGTACTAAGGAGGTGATAGAGAGCAGATGACATCTCCAGTGATATCACTTCCCAGTTCCTATGTTATTCTATGGAGCCTATGCATTAAGATCTCCAAAGTAGGAGAAATGTTAGTGCATTGGTTCCATAAAATAACATAGGAATTGGAGAAGTGATATCACGGGAGAAGTCATCTCCACTTTATCACCTCCTAATCACACCTTAGTGCATCTCCCCCTTCAGGTTAGTGAAGCTGATTGTTAAAACAGTTCATAGCAAATTTCACAACTCAACAGCAGGAGCAATTATGGGAAAACCGGTAGCACCAGAGGTAAAAATTCCAGTATACTGAACTGGACTGGATTCCAGCATGAGGAAATTAGCCAAGCTGACTGAGCCTCTGGTGACGCAGGAATATTGTTAAATCCTGGCCTCTTTTCGCAGAGGTGAAATCAACACAGAGATGGTGCTGTTGTGTTATTGCATGTGGTGAAACTTGTGGACTATGTTGTCTTTGATATGGGTGACTATCTCCTGTGAATGCATCGGAGTCCAGCATTCTGCTTATTTACTATGGAATACAGCAGGGAAGAACTGCACTGTGGTCTGTGGGAACATCATTTTGCCCTTCATCTTGCCTTTCATATGAGAAATGTTTGAGGTTGTGATGTTCACTGCAACCTACAATTAATGGCTGACCTGGGTGGGTATCAACCAGTGATATTCGCCTGGTGCTCACTTTAGTCATGCCCACTTGAAATGAGATTGATGGAGGAATACAGGAGACAAGTGAGTAGAAAACAGAGGTGGCAGCAGGATGCTGCTACAGTCCTGACCCCTGTGTGATAGAGCCCTAAGAGTTAACTGGGGGGTCAGTTTGAAAGCCACGGTTCCATGTTAATAACCACAAACAACATTATTGCCTGTCAGCTTAAAGCTGACATGTGTTCACAATCCGAAGGACAAAGACAAGTCTGTCACAGTAATGAATGAATTCCTTATTTCACCTCATGAAATCTGTTTTCCCAATATAAATCATTAAGCATCTCCAAAAATTACAGAAAATGCAATGTAAATAGGGATGTTTTCCCAGACAGGCGGAAGATAATTCATGTCAGAACATGGAGGCTTTCATGCTGTACAGTTCTACTTTATTACATGTGAGGTTGGCAGGAAAGTGAAGGTTGACATCACGGGTCTTTTCAGTCCTTGCGTTATATAGCTTTGGATTTTGAGCATTAACCCGGTTAAGTGCCAGAGGGATGTGTAATGCACTGCATATTCCTCTGGCATCCTGAATATTAAAGAAGTTGAACTTGCTAAGGAACAAATTAAGAGAAAACACCTCAAAAATGGGACGTACGTATAAAAGCAATGTGTTGCAATTCTGGGACAAACCAATTTCATAACAGAGGGCAAATGAAAATTACCTTTGATTTAAATGGGTCTTGTAACCTCTTGAATGCTCCAGAGATCTCCAATGCATTGTGAAGCAATGCATTGGGGGGCCTCTGTAGCATTCAAGGGGTTAAAATCCTCTTTTAGATGAATAAGGATTTCAGGAATTTATATTTGTCCCCCATCTTGCAGTTGGTTTGCCCCATAATTGCATCAATTCGGCCTTATGTTTTGAAGTAAAGTGGAACAATTCTGGGACCAACCAAATGCACCACAGAGGACAAATAACATTGTTCCAATATTTCCATTAATTTAGACCTGGCTTTAATTAATGAATGCTAAATAGTTCTTCAGGGTGAAACAATGTGCTGGAGACATCTGTAGAATTCAAGGGGTTAAAAATTCCCATTTAAATCAATGGGCATTTGGGACATTTTCATTTGTCCCCTGTGGTACAGTTGGTTTCCTCCAGTTGTCCAGTTCGGCAGCACTATCTCCATGGATGGTACTGATGTGACTGCTGATGCACCAGTGCTGCTGAAACACTATCTCCATGGATGGCACTGATGTGACTGCTGATGCACCAGTGCTGAAACACTATCTCCATGGATGGTACTGATGTGACTGCTGATGCACCAGTGCTGCTGAAAATTGCAAATCTGTATTATTTCGGAACAACAAGGTTATCTGTCGCTTAGCAAGTTTAACCCTTTAAGGATTAGAGGGGTGTACATCCCATAACAAATCAATGGGTTGCACACCCCTCTGGTTCTTAAAAGGATTACTATAGGAAAAATGACCAGACTTTCCGTTTAATGCAGGGTACTTCTTACTAGGGCAGGATTTCCCAAAAGGCAGAGTAGGCAACTGCCTAGAGCTTCACATTTTGTGGGAAGCCTCAGCTGTGCTGCACACACCCACATTCTGATTTGTGAGTGTGGCCAAAGCAATCTCAATATGTGTGTACCAGTTTATATAGCCCCTTTATATGCTATTATTTAACCCCATGGAAAGCAGTGTACTGTAGATCTCTCTACCAACCAAGGGATTAAAACTTTTTTTTTGTCCTTGCGTGTTATAGGGCAAATGTATATTCTGTGGCAGGATGGGTCTGAGGGTGGAGTCATTTGAGGACTGGGATGTGGCCATGGGTGGAGCTCAGGGCACCTCGGGTGCCTTGCCTAGGGATGCCTGCTTCTTACATTTGATTCTCCAGGTGGCAATGGAACAGTGATACCTTGCAACATAAGTCATCCTTAAAAGAACACTAACATATCCTAAGTATACCCCTGCAAACCTTAACCTTTTGAGTGCCAGAGGGGTACACAATGCATTGCTTTCTAATGCGTTGCACACCCGTCTGGCACTCAAAGGGCAGAATATCCTAATCATCTTATGAATCAATGTGGATTGGTTCCCCAGAATTAATATTTAATTAGTACTGAATATCAACATATAAGCAGATTGTAATTATCAGTAAATCTAATTATATTTTCTGTGTGCGACTATTACAACATATAAGAGAAACTTGTGTGTAAGTCTCAGATTCTCTTAACCTCTCCTGAATTTCATGTCCATGGAGGCAGCCATGATAATTTCTGGCAGTTTTTTCAGATGTTAGCACTGGGAGAGTGCATGAGCTCACTTATCCTTTTAAGTACCAGCGGGGCAATTCATTGCACACACCCTTTTGGCCCTTAAAGTTCAGATTACCATGTACAGTGAGTTTGACATCCTGTGGTTCTTCTAGCAACTGTCATATCTACCTCCATGGGCATGGTAGTAATATAGAAACATACAATGTGATGGCAGATAAGAACCATTCCGCCCATCTAGTCTGACTATTTTCCTATTGTAAAAGTCTCAATCATTATTTGGTCCTTGGTCTTGTGTTATGTTCAGGACAGCCTTATGCCTATCCCATGTATAATATCCATTAATTGAAGATATTATGGGGGAGATGCTCTAAGTGGTGATAAAGTAGAGATGACTTCTCCAGTGTATCACTTCTCCAGTTCCTATGTTATTCTATGGAGATCTAAATGCATACGGTCCATAGAATAACATAGGAACTGGAGAAGTGATACACTGGAGAAGTCATCTCTACTTTATCACCGCTTAGTGAATCTCCCCCTATGTCTTGAACAAAGGCACAAGGGCAAAATTCATAGGGTCCACTACAATTTTCTGGCCATATTAAGGTAAGTAGGGCTTATTATTAGGAGGTTAGTTCTCCTTTAAGAACTATTAGTATACACGGGTTAAGGAAATCAGTATGCCTGCTTATGCACAGTTCTTTAAATCATGATTAATCCCCTGGTGCTAAATCAGGCTTGACCATAAAACCTAGGCTGTTAACCTCTTTCAGCGACTGGAGCTGCACACACGTGACCTGTATTTCAGATGCCTCTAAGAGTGGTGCGGGTTATAAAAGCCTCTTGGCTCAGAATAGCTACTTAGTAATTCACAGCCATGGTCAGCAGAGGACACCTAGAGGTTATTGTGCATATCTCAGTGGTGGTATGATTGTCCAACATTCTTTGTATGTCCTATTTAGGAATCACCATCTATGCTGTTGGAATTGGAAAGGCAATTGATGAAGAGCTGCAGGAGATCGCTTCATCTCCACATGAGAAGCATGTTATATATGCTGAAGACTTCAGCTCTATGGGATACATTACTGAGAAATTAAAATCCAGCATCTGTGAAGGTACGGTGCTGGTGAACCACTTTCTAATACAGTTGTACTGATATATCACTGTATTTAGCATTGTTGCTCCCCAACTGTGCAACATTGGAGAATTAATTATATTAACAGTATTCAAAAAAACAGAGCATTTTAAAGAGTTATACAAGCATTATGTAAATATTATATTGTAACCCTTTAAGGACCAGAAGGGTGTGCAACACCTCCCCCCCCCCAACCCTTAAAGGGATAGAAAGGAAAACAGAAGAGTATTCAGAAAGAAAAGGGGAGGAATTCTGGGGCAGACCATCTGTACTGTGGGGGCAAATGAAAATTCCTTTTGATTTAAATTGGGGGTTTTATGGCGGGATGCAAGAAATGTGCGCATGCGTTAAAGTAATTTTTTGTGCATAGATAGATAATGCGCATGTTCTAATCCAGGAAGCCATATAACGAACACTTCTTGAATTGCGCATAAAAAATATTTTTTACGACAACACTCCACAGACGTATAAAATTGTTTGCAGTAGCACTTCCTACAATAAGCGCATTTGCTATTCCACTCAGACAGATTAGTCAATCGTTACCAAGCCCACAAAAAATATATTTGCTCATCTTTATTTTTCATGCTCAATTCAACAAAATCATGCACAAACCTATTTGTCATTGGTTTTCACACTAGAAATAGCGATTGTGCATGTTTCCTGCATCCCGCCATTAGTTCCTCGTGTGCTAGAGAGGTTCCCAACTCATTGCTCCACCATGTGTTGGAGACCTCCCTCTAGCAAACAATGGGTTAAAGCCATCAGTGGGAATGAGGGGGATTTTGTCACCCGTAATGTATAGTTACATAGTGTATACTTACTTCATAAATATAGTTCCATCAAGGTCAGCCCTTGCATTTGTTTTGCTTGAGAACTGTTCATCTTTTGCTTTCTTGTCCCAACACTAAGCGCCTGTATTCAGTAAGCTAAAGAGATCCAGTTCTGGGGCAAAACCAACCTCATTAAATATTGTATTCAGTAAGCTAAAGAGATACAGTTCTGGGGCAAAACCAACCTCATTAAATATTGATCTACCACAGAACAGTAGTGGGAATTATGACAGTTGGCTTCAATACAGATAGGATGTTGATCCAAGGAAATATCTGACTGCCATTTGGAGTCAGAAAGGAATTTTTTTACCCACTTGGGGCTAAATTGGAAATTGTTCCAGAGGACTTTTTTGCCTTCCTTTAGATCAACAGGGGGGTTTTGGCATGGGCTGGACTTGATGGACACATGTCTTTTTTCAGCCTCATCAACTATGTTACTATGTAGCATTAGGGACAAATACACATTTCGAAAATAACTAGTGCAATGCATTGGAGACCTCTTTAGCATCCAAGGGGTTAAAATGCCCATTTTTATTTGTCCACTATGGTGTTGTTGGTTTTCTCCAGAAGTGCTCATCTTTTGTTTTCTGTATATGATCCTGTGTGTCTAATGTAACACTACATCTGCACCTCCAGTGTTCTGAACTCACATTCACCAGTGCCCCTTCCACCAGCAATGCCATCTCCAGGGCCATTTCTAGGCACTATGGCGCCCCTCCCCCATTGTCAATTTTATATATATTTATTTATTTATATATTATTATTTTTTTTGCCACATTCCAAAACTACTCAGGGCTTGGCCCAACTTAATGTATTATTAGCTCACTATGCTTATCCCCCTGAAATCAGTCTCTAGCAACGTCTCATGTAACTGTTTATAGTGTCATTACAAGAATCCAGGAGAGAATGAAATCTGTAAGGCAACACATTAGAACTAGGGGCCAGCCGGATAAAGTACACTCACTTGAGATCAGCAAGGCAGTACACATTATTCAAGGCCATGAGGGCAATAAATACTGAGACAATCAGGTCAGTGCATATGTACTTGTGTAAATGGTACTGGCCTGCAGGTCTTGTGTAATTGTGTGTTGACCTGATGGTCTAATGCAGTACCAATACATGAGATCAAAAGAGTATTCCAGGAGACCAGTGGGTCAATATACCTTTAGATAAGACTGGTAGGGCAATATATTATTACATAAATCTAGCAGAGAAGGGAGAGTATGGGGAAGAGGAGATGGTAGAGTTGGAGGCTACCTTGTATTCATATTAAAGTGGATCTTTCACCAGCATGACATAGCGTAGGAAATGATAATTACATTAGCGAAATGCAAACACTGAATTTCATTTTCAAGTACAACTGCTGCATTAACGAAAAATATAACCTTTTATTCAGGCAGGCAGCGGGGAACAGCACAGATGTCTTGCAGAGCCAGCGTCTCTCTGTCCCCTTCAACTCCACAATTGGTGGGCTGAATTCCTTTAGAGCACCTATTGCAGGATCCCAGCCAGTGCCTGTCTGCATAGAAGGTTCCATTCTTCGTTAATACAGCAATTATACTTGAAAGTAAAACTAAGTGTTTGCATATCACTAATGTAATCATCATTTGTCACTCTATGTCATGCTGGTGAAAGTTCCGCTTTAATCATTTGAGACTATCTGACACTCCAAGGCTTAACTTTTTCCCCTAAAAATTACAAAAAATTACATTTTGGATAGTATTACCCATACACAATTTTTTGATAAATGTTGACAGTGCTAGCTCTGCTGTCAGTTAAATCCTCTTGAATGCTAGAATAGTCACAATGCATTGCAAAGCAACACTTTGGAGATCACTCTTTGCCTCCCTCCCGAGTACAACTTTTGAATAAAACAACTGACAGCAATGAGAGTTCACTTGTTTTACTCAGCAGGGAAAGCGTTATAACTTATAGGTTTTCATTAAAAAAAGTGAACTGCTCCTTTAATTAAAAGGTTTACTGATCCTATAATAAAAAAACATCATGGTGTTGCAGGGGACATAAATAACCCTTGCAATGGTAGTAAATTATTGATAAATATGTCTAGATTTACGTCTATGTATTAATTGACGACCAATGCTAGAGAGGTCACTGCATTGGAAAACTCTGTAACATCCAAGGGGTTATATTTAATAAAGCTGTGCATGATTATGTAATTAGAACCATAATGAACATTAATAAATATATGTATTGCCTTTGCAAGTAGCTTGAAGAACAAATATAAATGTAATGCAATTCTAGCACCATCTAGTGGCTATTTGCTAGGATGTTTCCATGGACAAGGCTAAGTGACATGGGTTAGGATTAAAAAACACATTTTTAGCTTTTTTTGTGTGTTTTAAAGAACAGGCACTATTTTAACTCCTAAAGGACCAGAGGAGTGTACTTGCACATCTGGTCTATAAGAGGTTGACAAATGAGCTTATTCATTTATTTAAAATGTGATGTACATTTTTGTTATAGCAGCTAAAAGTTGATTTTTTTAGGTGCTGTATCTCAATGACCTGAAATATTACAGTGGCGTTGCTGCACCATCTTCCTATGGAAACTTCTGGTCAATTGACCAGAAACTTCCATAGGATGGTGTAGCAACAGCACCACTGTACAAGTTCAGGCCACAGTGATACTGCACCTAAAAAATTCTACCTTGAGCTGCAGTAAATTTTGAAATGTAAGCAGTGGTGTTGTACTCAGGAGGATAAACCTTACAATATAAATTTTACTTTATATTAAGTGCTACTGTCCCTTTAAGGGATGATTTTTCTTGTGTCATTTTACAAGCAGAGTTGTTCCAAAATATACAAGAGATGTCAGTCATCAGTTGGTCAGGTAGGGTATGTGAGGAACAACATGACAAAGCATCAACGTAAAATCATATATAGCAGTGCTTCTCAACCAGGAAGTGGGGGCACTTTGATGGGTCTTGGACATCCACTGAGGGTTCCTCTTCTTTCCTATAAATACTGTGGGCCGTATGTTCAAAAGAAATGTGGAGGAGTTCTGGGGTAAACCATCTGCACTATAGGGAAGAACTAAACATTCCCCAAATTGCCATTGATATAAATGCGGTTTTAACCCCTTAAATGCTAGAGGGGTCTCCAACGCATTGCGAAGCAATGCGTTGTAGACCTCTTTAGCATTCAAGGGGTTAAAATACCTATACAAATTAATGGAAATGTTTTGTTCTTCCCTGTATTGTAAATGGTTTGCCCCAGAACTCCTCCACATTTATTTTGAACATAGTGATTTGACAAAAAATTGATTGCTGATGTTAAAATATCTATTTATAGAAGCTGTTATGCAAAAAATGTTTGTTTTTATTATTCTGAATGTAAAACCTAAAACTGACTCTGTATTTATGTATTTGTGCCCTTCATTACTCTTTGACAGAAGATCTATACCAGGGGCGTCCAACGTGTGGCCCTTGGGACAAATACGGCCCACCTCACTCCAGAGTGCATCCCACCTGAAATTATAAAAAACTATTCTATACCTAATTAACTAGCACACATGAACTAGTAGGCCAGTAAGACATAATCCTGTGCTTGCCAGTGCCATACAGTTCAAGGTTTGCAGGCACACTTTGTAGACAGTTCCATTTAAGTATTTATTTCTATATTGCGCTATTTCTGCTCTGCTGAAGAGCCTCAGGATGGTCCCGGGACCAGAATCTGCTTTTCTCAGCTAGATGGCAGACTTCTGTCAAACAGGATCTTTACATACTTCCATCTCTCAAACTATAAAAGATGGAGAGATGGGACATACCTCATCGTATTCATATTTTTAATCTGTACAATATTAAACATAGTTACATTTAAGTATTACTGTCCCCTGAAATATCAGTATTGGCACTGACGATCAATAAATAGATATATCAATATTTTTGAATACCTATAATTCACCTTCATTATAACTTAGAAAAAAAAATGTGTCCCTTGCACTTTATGATCATGTGACCCAACTCCAGTTGCTATACAGGTTGGAGAAATCTTAGTTCATAAGATCCACAGAATAACATAGGAACTAGAGAAGTGATATCACTGTTGAAGTTATCTCCATGTATAACCTCTTTATCACGTCTTAGTGCATCTTCAACTTTATCACCCATTTATCACACCTTAGTGCATAACCCCCATGTGTTATGGGGTGTATTAAGCAAAAAAGAATTGAGAAACACTAACATATAGAAATGGGGGAGATGCACTAAGGCGTGATGAAGTGGAGACGACTTCTCCAGTGATATCACGTCTCCAGTTCCTATGGTATTCTATAGAGCCTATGGACTACGATTTCTCCTACTTTGAAAATTTTAGTGTATAGGCTCTATAGAATAACATAGGACTTGGAGAAGTGATTATCACTGGAGAAGTCATCTCCACTTTATCACCTCTTTATTTCTCCTTAAAGGGATAGTAATACTTCGTTTTAACTTTATTTTATTTTGTAGGCATTAAAAAAACATGAAGAATGATATAAGTCTTATCTCTCAAGCCTTTATGGTTTATGAGATATTCACAAGCAAAGTTTCCCCCTCCCGCCCCTTTTACCTAGTGTAAGCCATCTCTTCTCAGATGTGGAATGCAGTGCATAGACCAGACAGATAACAGAAGGGGACAATATTCTTCCTATGAAAACAATGAAATCCCTGCCCCCCTTGACAAGTTTTTCAGGTTTTTCCCTTATCTTAATCGAAGATTGTCCCTCTCTGCAGTCTACCTGGGCACCTCCCTTCTGCTCTGGCTGAGCAGTGTTACATCAGTAAAAGGAGCGGGAGGAGGCTACTTTGTCATTGAATTATTCTTGAACTACAACTCTGACAGAACTGAAATAACACTCTCCAAAGTCCAAATACTATGATGATTAATTAGAGCTGCTTTTATTATGAAACATTACTATCCCTTTAATGCATAACTCCCAATATGTTTTAAAGAGAAAACGGTGCCAGTCTGGGGCAAACCAACTGCACCATGGGGGGAAAATAAAAATTCCTGTTAAATTAAATTGGGTTTTTAACCCCTTGAATGCTAGAGAGGTATCCAATGTATTTCAAAGCAATGCATTGGATACCTCTCTAGCATTCAAGGGGTTAAAAAGCTTTGTTCAGTTGCATGGGAATTTAAGAATTTTATTTGCCCCCTATGGTGCAGTTGGTTTACTCCAGAATAACTCCATTTTTCTTTTATAAATATGTGCCTAAGTGCTCTGTTTTGTCATTTTTTTACTACTTAATTACAAGATTGTTAAAATGATTATAATCATGTCTGATGGTTTTTCACTTTCTCTAATAGTCTTTTTTTCCAAAATGTTTAATTCATAAAGAAATGACGTATAATAATGTTACACTATATAGTGAAACTTGCAATAGTTTAAATGTAAGCAGTTTTTTGACTTGATACGGTAATTGCGGAATTCAATATCTTTTTCAGGATGGAATGACTGGAAACTGACAGGTAAGAATTCATTACACACAAATAATGGTATATCGACCCCTTGGATGGATTACCCATTAAGGACCAAGGGAGGGGGGTGAAGAGCATTGAGTTAGCCATTCACTGCAATGCTGGGCATCCTGGGGACCTATCCCATGTTGCCTGCAGTAGAAAATAAATCAGGGGGCAAAAGAGGTGCATGATAAAGAGAGACCCATCTTCTTTCTGACCACTTTGCTTTGTAAGTCTGCCTTCCCAGCCTACCTACTATCTCCCACTTGAAGGTGAGCTTGCTTTTTATGTATGTACTAGTTGAAGAGCCTGTTACACAGGCCACAGTGCCACTGCCAGCCGATTGTGGGGCAGTCGTCACTGGCAGTCTCTACTGCGCATGACTGCAGCACGCGCAGCATTCTCTACTGCGTATGACTGCGGCGTTACACACATTTTAGCGAATTATTATATAGGATAGCTTTACTTATATGGCGCGCAAAGTGTGCACATCGCCTTACAACAGTAGTATGTTAAAATAAATAAATCGGGATAAAATATGACAGTCTAAACGGGTAATAGGAGACAGGCGACAGGGAATGAGGGTGTCAAGTGCTGTGAGTTCCAGTTCTGAGTTTGCCAAAAGGTAGTGCATGTTGCCTAGTGCTTCAGAAGATAGGATTTCAGGGTAGAATTAAAGTCTTCTTTTTCTGTACTGGAGAGGAAGAGCCATGTCACAATTCGCTGCCAAGCCAGTCAACCATCTTATTGGGTTCAGTGGGCAGCAGAATGTAAACAGGCCCCTTATCTGCAAACCAGAAGCCACTTTGATAAGCTCCCAGCACCTTTCACCAGCCAGTCCAGGGGCAGCATAAGGTACAGGACACCCACTTCCTTTACTGCAGCTGTGGCCAGTCACCTCATGTGGCACTGATACACAGTTTAGAGGCAATGGTTCCCCCAGCACTACATGTATGAAAGGCATGGTTGCCTGCATTAAATAATATGTGGATAATGCTTGTGGCCAGGCCCAGATCACCAATCCCCCCAGTCTCCACTTCATGGCTGCCCTGATTGTATGTACCAGAAGGACTTATCTATGTAGAAGTCCATCATACAGCAGGTATATCTATATAATTACCCTGTGTACCAGATGGACTTACCTTAGTAGGAATCCATCATACAGCAATCATTACTGAAGGTACCAAAATGACATGCCTAGCAAGGAATATTTCCTAAAGTAGATAGGTACAGTACTGTGCAAAAACCATTAACTGAAACAGAAATAGCTGTGTAGAAGGAATAAAACTGGGTGAGAAACAGCCAAACTCGGGTAACAAGTTGAGGTTGCTGAAGACAGTTTAATGTCAAAACTTGTACACCATGGCAAGGCTGAGCACAAGGTAGTTATACTGCAACAGCAAGGTCTCTCCCAGGCAGAAATTTCAAGGCAGACAGGGGTTTCCAGATGTGCTGTCCAAGCTCTTTTGAAGAAGCATAAAGAAACGTGCAAGCTTGAGGACCACAGACGAAGTGGTCAGCCAAGGAAACTTAGTGTAGCAGATGAAAGACACATCATGCTTACTTCCCTTCACAATCGAAAGATGTCCAGCAGTGCTAACAGCTCAGAATTGGCAGAAAACAGTGGGACCCTGGGGTCAGAAATGGTCTTCATGGAAGTCTTGCATCCAAAAAATCATAACTCTGACATGGAAACAAGGTCAAGCGACTCAACTATGCACGAAAAGAAAGGGACTGGGGTGCAGAAAAATGGCAGCAGGTGCTCTGGACTGATGAGTCAAAATTTTAAATATTTTTCTGTAGCAGAAGGTAGTTTGTTCGCCGAAGGGCTGGAGAGCAGTACAAAAATGAGTGTCTGTCTGCCAGCAACAGTGAAGCATGGTGGAGGTTACTTGTAAGTGTGGGGCTGCATTTCTGCAAATGGAGTTAGGAATTTGAATTAATGGTCTCCTCATTGCTGAGAAGTTCAGGCAGATACTTCTCCATCATGCAATACCATCAGGGAGGCATCTGATTGGCCCCAAATTTATTCTGCAGCATGACAGCGACCCCAAACATACAGACAAAATCATTAAGAATGATCTTCAGTGTAAAGAAGAACAAAGAGTCCTGGTCATCTCCTGGAGTCCCGGAGAGATGGTATGGCCTCCACAGAGCCCTGACCTCAACATCATCGAGTCTGTCTGGGATTACGTGAAGAGAGAGAAGCAACTGAGGCTGCCCAAATCCACAGAAGAACTGTGGTTAATTCTCCAAGGTGTTTAGAACAACCTACCTGCCATGTTCCTTAAAAATCTATGTGCAAGTGTACCTTGAAGAATTGATGATGTTTTGAAAGCAAAGGGTGGTCACACCATATATATTTTTTTTATTTGATTTAGAATTGTCTTCTGTTCACTCACTATGCATTTTGTGAATTGGTAAAATAAACTATTAACATGTCTATTTTTGAAAGCATTCTTACTTTACACCCTTTTTGCACACCTGCCTAAGACTTTTGCACAGTACTGTACATGCCCCATGCTTGACCATTTTAACACTTATCAACAATCCTGGGAGAGGAGAGACCAAGTCAGTGTTGGGCAATGTGTAGCCCGCCAGATGTTGCTTGACTACAACTCCCATCAGTCTCAGCCTGCATTAGCTGGCTGGGCTGACAAATTATATTTAAACAAAGCTGGGTAACCACAGGTTGCCCTCCCACCCACTAGACTGTTATCTTGTATTCTTGTTATGTGTATTTGTTAACCTTCTAAGGACCAAGGGAGTGTGCAATGCATTTCAGTGGCCTTAACCCCTTGAGGACAACAGGGGTATGCAATGCATTGCATTACATTGTTTTGACCACTCTCTGGTCCTTGAAGAGTTAATGAAGAAGAGAGGGTCTTGTGTTGACTGTGGAGAGCTTCAGATGCTGAAGGGGGGTTGAGTAGATGTGCTTGTACATATCTATTTGGGGGGGGGGCGTAAGCATATCCTATATAATAAAAGGCCAGAAAGTTTGTCAGGATGCAGTCATGCACAGTAGAGACTGGCCGTGTTCGGCCAGTCTCTACTGAGCATGATTGCATCAAGTGAGTGAGGCTGCGCAATCCCATGGAGCAGTGAGGTAACGGCACAGAGCAGGTCCGGGTAATGTTAACCTTTTGAGTGCCAAAAGGCTACGCAAAGCATACTGTCGTTACCTCACTGCTCCACGGCCTGTGCACATGGGCTTTTATACTAGTCCCTTATAACTGGGACAAGTAGAAAAAAAGAATGTAGTCTGATTTGATAGGGGAATGGGCAAGGGCAGAACCAAGGAGCGACATAGGGTGTTTAGCATAGGTGTGTATGCGGTGTAAATCAGGGCCTATAGAGCGTGATACTGCCCTCTGGCATCCAGCTATTTAAACCCCAACCATACAATCATTTCCATTGTCACTAGTGATTAGCAAACATTATAACTTCCATATTTGAAGGAACAGACATCCCTCATCATTAATACATGGTTTGGTGTATCTTTAACCCATTGAGTGCCAGAGAGGTATCCAACACATTGTAAAATAATGAACTGATACCCCTCTGGCACTCAGATGGGTAAATAACTTAGACAGAAGCAGACAAATCATTTATCTGGTGTGTGGCTTACTTCCTTGCATCCGTGAATGAATGAATGGAACACCCCCTGTGTTTAAGATGCTTCATTGCAGGTAAAAGTATCTTCATTGTACAGAATCCTTTTTCTTTCAGACCTTGCTTCTGAATCCAAGGGAGAAAGTAGTGAAGTGACTGTCTCGTGCTCTGTGGCTGCTATAAAATTCACAACCCCATCAGAAGGTGAGATTTATTTCATGGGCCTCTGCTCCATGTGCACCAGCTGCTGCTCTTGTGGGATATGCATTGGAGCTCACAATCAGTGTATTGCATACCAATGGGCATATTCTGCCATCATCAGAATGTAATGCCAACAAGCCCTTTACACTTACCCCACAACATGGTTGGAAATAGGGTAATGTTGCACCATTTCCTATCCACTTCCTTTAACAATTGGCAATAAACAAGCCATAGCGTAAAGGAAAGCCTTTAGACTGCCCCATTATCATCCCTTGTCAGTCGGTGTTAAGGAGAGAATTTTGGATATAAGTAGCTTAGTTAATTGACATTGGACAGAAGTAGGGCTAGAAAATCAATGGCATTTCCTGTTTTTGCCTGATATAATATTAGACCCTCAAAGTGTTTAGAATTGTTTACACCTTATCACATTTCTTTCTGCAGAAAAATCTGTAGAAGACCAGTGTAAGTGTCAGAATATAATGAATTTTCAGTACAGTGCAACGGAAGAAGTCAAGAGACTAACTCACCAATATATCCTTTTATGAGAACAGGGCTGGGCAACCTGAGGCCCTCCAGCTGCCAGGATGATGGGAATTGTAGTCCTGAACAGGTAAAAGTTTTCAAGTTGCTTATTTGTTATAGGGATTTTTTGTTATTTCATTTTTTTGTGATGACAAATCCATTTGTTAGGTCAGTGGTGAGATGGATGTTTTATTGCTTACTAGTTTAAAAGACCATGTACACGGGCCACAGTGCCACCCAGCAGCATCAGCTGGTGTCTGAAGCCTCTCTGCTCACCAAGCGGTTACAGGAAGGTGCACAGAGAGGACTCCAGTCCGAATTCGGAGCTCCCCACTCCATATCAGTCGCGGCGCGTTCAGGCAGTCTGTACTGCGCATGACTGCAACATGGGCATCTCTAATGCGCATGACTGCAGCGTGCGCAGTCTCTACTGAGCATGACGGCTTCTGACAAACATCCTAGTGAATTATTATATAGGATAGACACAGTAGTCAACTGCTGGATGGCCAGCTATTGGGTACTACAACTTACAACAACTCCAATCAGCCAACGTTTAACGTTTAACCCTTTGAGTGGCAGAGTGGTGAGCAGAGCATTGCACACCCTCCGGTACTCAAAGGGTTAATATGATATTTATTTAATTTTTCTTTAATCTTTTTTTATTCCAAGATATTTTCTGCAATCTATGATTATTTGTCAATAAGAAAGAAAAACATTTTTCCATCTGCATGAAAAAACACAAGGCCTTTACTAATCAAATTAACTTAAGAGGTGCAGTTCTACTGCCTCATAGGGGGAAATTAACAGTTTGTATAATGCAAGTGATTTAAGTGGGGTTTTTAACATGTTGAATTCTAGAGAGGACTCCAATGTATTACTTCTCTATGTGTTAAAGGGGAACTACCACCCCGCAATAACTTTATATGAATTGAGTCTTCATCTGGCGACTAGCTGCTTAGTAGCGCTAGTCGCCAGAAATATTACCTGGTTTAAAGGATTTTGCAGTTTTTCGGAGGCTCACAGTAGCAGGAAGCACGGACATCTCGTCATAGTGACGTCCGTGCGCCTGCTCTGTCAGTCCCTTTTGGAGCCGGCCGGCTCGAAAAGGGACTGACAGCGCAGGCGCGCGGACGTCACTATGATGAGATGTCCGTGCTTCCTGCTTCTGTCAGCCTCCTGAAAAACTGGAATATCTTTGAAACCAGGTAATATTTCTGGGGACTAGCGCTACTAAGCAGCTAGTCGCCAAATGAAGAATTGATTAATGTGAACTTATTGCGGGGTGGTAGTTCCCCTTTAATGCCTTTGTATCTTTCATACGTTTAAAAGCCTCAGTGGGAATTTTAATTTTAATTAAAGAGGTGTAATTCTAGAGCAAATCAACTGAACCATTGGGGACAAATAAAAATTCCCAAATTGTCCTTGGCTTTGATGTGGCTTTTAATGTGATATAGGTTTTCAACACATCGCAAAGCAATGCTTTTTTGTAGACCTCTAGCACTTAGTGTTTTAAAAAGTCCCATTTAAATCATTGGGCTTTTATCATGTGTCTCCTGTGATTCAGTTGTTTTGCTCCAAAACTGCTCCTCTTTTGGCTTTCTGAACACCTTCTTTATTTTACTTAAAACATAACAGTCAAATGGCTACTCATAAGACTACCGAAGCAGAGTGATCTAAACTTCTGAAGTCCTACATACACAGAAGTGAAGTTCGAAAAACCATACAGAATTCCCTGCTGATTAACTGAAAGTCACCGCTCAGCTGATAGCAGGGGCACAGTGAGCAGTCCTACATTCGGTCATGGACCAAGGAGCCACTGTCTGGAAGGGGTGGGTGGCCATGTCCAGGGGGCGGCAATTGGGGGGCTAGTACAGAGGCAAAACTGCAAAGTATTCAAAAGGTGCTGCCTCGACCATGATTGGCATTCCAAGGGGCCCAGCGCCTCTGCACCTTCATGTAAGACTCCATTACTATTACATGCTCACTGTATTCCCTGACAGGTGTGACATTAGGCCTTTACTTGTTCCTCTCCTGTGTTGAGCTGGTGCATGTAAGTAACATGTTCTTTAACCCTTTAAGTGGTGAATGGGCTCACAATACTTTGCTTAGCAATGCACTGAAAATCCCTCTTGCATTCAAAAGGGTTAATCAATGAGTGAAAGAGCAGCAGGGGAAACAAGTCAGTGAGCCAGACGGTATAGGAAGGAGGTGCACACCAGGCACGTAACGTGACGTGATCTGAGAAGTATCCAGCATTATTTAAGTCAGATCAGCCAGTAACCTGATGAGAACAAAGTGCATGCTGTCAGGGGAATCGTGGAGTAGAAGGTAAATGCTTCTTATCGCTGCATGTGATTTATAAAAAAAACTAATTTCAAAACTTTAAAAAGGCTAACTTCAAATTGTTGACAACATCAATGCAACGCATAGACTGACATAAATTATTTAAAGAAAAAAATACTGAGGAAAATGGTCAGAATTTAAATATATTCAACAGTATATACCAGTGGGAACAAATGAAAAAGAAGTAGATCACAACCAATGTGTATAATGCAAAGAAAGAAATGGCAAGGGAAAAAGGCATTTAAACTATTTAAGTCTGAAGGAACAGAAAATCCTTTCTTGAAATACATGGAGTGCAAAAAAGATTACAAAAGTGCAATCAGGTTAGCAAAACAGATAATGAAACTCAAGGGAGAGGTAGACTACTCCAGAAAAGTTTTTCAAATACATAAATAGCAAAACACTTAAGGGGGAGCGCACTGGACCTTTCAAAAATGAGATGGATGAGTTGAATAGATGAGAGGATAAGGAAAAGGCTGATGTCTATATACTTTCTTTGCTTCAGTGTATATACCAGGGAACAAGAAATGGTAGAAGAGCCTCGACAAGTAACATATAAATCTATACCATTATCAGCTATTGGGTTACACAAGAGGTGGTCATGGAAAGACTGGACAAAATTAAGACTGACAAAGCACCTCGTCCTGATGGTATACATCCAATGGTTCTTAGGGAACTCATGCAGTGTTAGCGAGACCTTTCTTTTTTACTCTTGAACCCCTTAAGGACCCATGACGGTCCAGGACCGACATGGCTTGTTTTCCCTTAAGGACCCACGATAGTCCTGGACCGTCATGGAATTCCGGGCTCCCCGCGTGGCTGCACGCCGTTCAGGGAGTCCATAATCGGATTCACAAAAAAAAAATGGTCCTTGGTCCTTAAAGGGATAGTATTACTTCAAAATTACTATCCCTCATATTGTCGCCCTTAATAAACTGAGTTAAATGACACCAGCAGCATCTCTCAAACCTTTATGGTTTAAGAGATAGCAGCTTTCAAAGTTTCCTCTCCCCTGCTGTCAGCGTTCTGCTGCCAGCAGGGGAATCCGGTCTCTGAATCAAGAGGAGGCTCTTCAGCAGAGCCGATATCTCATTATGGAAGGAAAAATGATTAATTGAAACAGTCTTCTACGTGTGCTTGGTAACCAAGCACACATATAAGACTGTTTCAATGAATCATTTTTCCTTCCATAATGAGATATCGGCTCTGTTTAAGAGCCTCCGCCTGTCCCGGGACCGGATTCCCCTGCTGGCAGCAGAACGCTGACAGCAGGGGAGAGGAAACTTTGAAAGAGGCTATCTCTTAAACCATAAATGTTTGAGAGATGCTGCTGGTGTCATTTAACTCAGTTTATTAAGGGCTACAATATGAGGGATAGTAATTTTAAAGTAATACTATCCCTTTAAGGGGTTAAAGACTCTCTCACCACAGGCTCAGTGCCACAAGACTGACATAAAGCCATTGTAATGCCTTTATTTAAGAAGTGAACTAAAACAGAATTTAGAAATTATAGACTTATGAGTTTGACCTCTGTAGTGGGAAAACTACTGGAAGGGATAATATGGGATTATATTCAGGACTACACAGTGCAAATAAGGTTATTAGCAGGAACCAACATGGTTTTATGAGGAATATATCTTGTCAAATTAATCTTTTGAGCTTCTATGAAGAATATGAAGAAGTAGCAACCTAGATAGTGATAAAGCAATAAAAGTAGTATATCTAGATTTTTCATAGGCATTTGATACAGTGCCACACAGGAGGCTGGGGTATAAAATAAGGAAATCAGGGCTAGGGGATAATCTTTGTAACTGGATATAAAACTGTAAATTTCTAGTCTGGCACCACAGTAGTGAATTGGGATTTACTTGGTCTTCATATTAAACAACAACACAAAATAAATACTGTAAATAATATAATGTTTTTAATATCAATTGTTGTCAATCAATATTACACAGTAATCAAGACATATATCTCAAACCTGCCGCAACAAGTCCACCATAACAGGACAAGATGCCTGTGATTTTACCCTTTTTTACTCTCATAAAGGGATAGTAATACTTCGTTTTAACTTTATTTTATTTTGTAGGCATTAAAAAAACATGAAGAACGATATAAGTCTTATCTCTCAGACCTTTATGGTTTAAGAGATATTCATAAGCAAAGCTTCCCCTCCCGCCCCTTTTACCTAGTGTAAGCCATCTTTTCTCAGATGTGAATCTGGTTATAAGACCAGACAGATAACAGAAGGGGGCAATCTTCTTCCTATGATAACAATGAAAGCCCTGCCCCCCTTGACAAGCTTTTCAGGTTTTTCCCTTATCTTAATTGAAGATTGTCCCCCTGTGCTGTCTACCTGGGCACCTCCCTTCTGATCTGGCTGAACAGTGTGACATCAGTAAAAGGGGAGGGAGGGGGAGACTTTGTCATTGAATTACTCCTGAACTACAACTCTGACAGTATTGATATAACACTCTCCAAAGTCCAAATACTATGATGATTAATTAGAGCTGCTTTTATTATGAAACATTACTCTCCCTTTAAACTGCCAGCAATCACTGGCAGACATGAAACTAAAAAAAAAACAAAAAATGGACAATAAAAAATAATTGAAACATATTGTACATGATGAGCCAAGGAAAACCTCTCAAACTGGATCCAAGGAAGGAATATCATCAGACTCACCATCCACAATGTGCACAAAAGATAAAAACATCAGAACGTTACACTAGCAATATCTTATACCCCCTAACTGTATCTAACATACTGGTATGTAGAAAAAGAGAAAAAAATAGATTTGCAGTGTATTATAATATTATATGTTAAAATGTTGTATTAATATGCGTTTACAACCTATTCCTTGGGGATCCCCTGGTTATATTAAGAGCCAAAGATACAGGATCCATGATATGTGGTTGTCACTACTATAACAGCTGTATCCTTTTTTACTTAAAATCCACAGATTCCATGTCCATAGTCACAGACAATATTTGATGTTTGTAACTACAAACAGGATAACATGTCCTTAATTTCTTCATTGGATGCTTAAGAGTTCCATATAACTGCCAAAATAATTACAATATGTATTTAGCCAGCTTATGTACACTCAATGTGGCACGCAGATTTTTCTAATTAACACACTGTTGTCAAATAATCAAAAAGCATCTAAACTGTCAAGAGTATTTCAGCGGATATAGTGGTTAAGAAGGCGTTACAACTTGGTTATAGTGGTTGGAAAGACATTACAATTATAACGTGAGTTTTATACCTCAGGTGACAAGATGTATTCAGCTCACTCATATACACTTCATGGTGTTCGGAAACTCATACTTAGACGTTCCACGGTAGTGAAATTCAACCACTCTTAACTCTCCAGCATCTTACACCGAGTGTTCCCGCCTCTCTCCACAAGTGTTGTGCTTTGTCGGCAGAGTTTTCAATAGGAGGATTCGCTGAGGAGAAACACAGTTATGAAATTTTGATCTCCCATATTATCAACTGGAACCAAGCATTGCGTTTTCAACAGGTGGATTCCCCGAGAAGAAACACAGTTATGAGATTTTGATCTCCCATGTTATCAATTGGAACCATAGCAATAAATGAGTGAAACGCTAGAAAAGGAGGACAGAGTACACTCCGGATGTGAATAAAGGAAGATACTATAGTGGAACTCTGCCGACAAAGCACAACACTTGCAGAGAGAGGAAGGAACACTTGAAGGTATCTTTCTGCTCTGTCAATGAAGAGTTAATTGCCATGTTACCAAAAAAAAAAAGTATGTGACCCTTTCCTTAATCCAATCAGAGAAGAAGAAAGTGGTCTTGTGAATGAGTATCTCCTTCTGCGCTGGACATCTGACAAAAGGGGAGTTTACGGTTCAATTATACACACACACACATACAATGGTGGGGATGTAAGGGCTCCCAAGGAGCTGATTTTATTTGTTGGCTTTCTTTTTTTCTCATATGTTTGAATTATGAATGCATTATTAATATGGGGTATATTAAAAAACAAACAAATGTGAATGTACCCCATGTTTTCCCATTTAATTAAAAGAGGGGAAAAAATGTGCCTTCCTAGTTACAAAAAGTGGGGGGTAGTGTATGTCATTTTTTTTTTTTTTTTTGCTAGTGAACCCCTCCAATGCTGGACAGGCTACCATGCACTGCAAGTTCCCAGGCATCATTGGGGTTGAGGGGAACTGAAGTCAGTGTGGGGATGGTTTTTGGATGTACATGGGACACTGGGGGTAATGTGTTGGTTGAGGGCTTTGGTGGACACATTTTTTTCAGGCTATGCAGCCGTGACCTGCCAAGTCTGAGAAGGTCTGTCTGTCTAGAGAAATCAGCCCTGAAAAGGCCATTCTACTTGTATGTAATAGGAAATTGGCCATTTGCAATGGTATTTTGTGTAATTTCTGTCTGTATGCCGAACTGGAGAATTCTTCTGCTGGAATGTAATAGCAGAAGAAGGAAAATGTTTTAAAAAAAAAATACTTTTTCCTTCACTTTTGAAGACTGAGTTTCCATTCCAGTGGAATGGAATGCCTGCCTTTGTTTGTTTCAAGCCATTTCCCAAATTCCTTAGTTCCATCACTCTCTGCTGGATCCAGCTGTTCAGCTAACCTAACTTTCTCTTTATTCCTTGTGTCTCTTATGTTCTCTTACCCTCTCATTTACTACCATTTGTTTCAGTCAGGTTCTGCCCATCATTATGTTCTCATCCTGTATTGTACAGTGTTGCAGAATATGTTGGTGGTCAATAAATAAAGGACAATATAACAACCAAAGGTTGCCTATCCCTGAGTTAGCATCACAAGAGTCATAAATGACACATGCAACACCAGACATTTAAGCAAAAGGACAAGAGGGCTCCACAGCTTACAATCTATAAGATATGTCCATTATTCTGATCTTCAACTAAATATAAATTAATTAAGAGCAGCAATGTGTAAAATTATGATTTTATTACAATCCATTGTTTTCCTTGACAAACTCACTGGAAGAAATGACACGACGAATGGAACTTCTTGAGAACCGCGTGGGACAGAAATAAAGACTTCCTGCTTAATAACTTTACTGTGCGTTTGAACAGAGTTCTGAACACTAGTGCAAGGTTGGGCAATCTGAGGTGCCACCCAACTTCTGCTAGACTACAACTCCTATCATCCCCCGCCAGGCAATGGCTGATGAGAACTGATGCCTGGCAGGGCAAGGTTTGCCCTTAAAGGGAAAGTAACACTTACTATTTAATAAAATATATACCGTAAGTTTTATTGTCCTGAGTACAACAAGGGTACTCCCACTGCAAAGAGTTGTTTTATTAAAAAGTTATAGCAGCTCAAACTTGAATTTTTTAGGTGCAATATCACTATGGCCTGAAATTTTACAGTGGCGCTGTTGCTACACCATCCTATGGAAGATTATGGTCAATTGACCAGAACATTCCATAGGATGATGTAGCAACAGTGCCACTGTACAATTTCAGGCCAAAGTGATATTGCACCTAAAAAATTCAAGTTTGAGCTACTATAACTTTTTAATAAAACAACTCTTAGTAGTGGGAGTACCCTTGTTGTGCTCAGGAGAATAAACCTTACAATATAAATTTTACTAAATATTAAGTATTACAATCCCTTTAAAATGGGCAGAGTGTGAAGAACAGGGCCTGAACTGGCAGGGAACTGATCAGACTTACAAGGGAACTCACTCAGCCTGGAGAATCAGCATCAGCTCCCCCCAAAGACCTGGGCCCCTGGGTCATATCTGGAGAGTTCCCAGGTATGATTGATATGATATAGCTATATTGTGTTTTTTAACCATTTCAGTGCCAGAGGGGTACACAATGCACTGCCTACCCTTCTGGCACTGAAAGGGTTAATGTCACTAAAAACGTGTGTATGCACACAAACACATTTTCACTTCATAAGACAACACACTATAGTTAGTTCTTCAAGTATTGGATTTTGTGAAACCTCGATTTAAAATAACTAATAAAGTTTAAGTGACAAGGTTATTAACCCTTTGAGTGGCAGAGAGGTATCCAACGCATTACCTCTCTGGCACTCAAAGGGTTAAATGTAACCTATCAGTAGTTGGTACACATCTAGAACCTGAATACACGCTTCAATATATGTATTTAATAACATTAAATAAGACTTTTGCATATAAAAGTGCTAAAGATGTTGATGTGGCCAAGCGTATGCACTTTTGTATTTAATGGTTATGGGTATAAAGTTCATTTTGTGTGTAAAGCCAATTATATAATATGTAAAAAGTGACTAAAATATAATTAAAAACTGAAAGTAAAAGTTAATGTCCTAAAACCTGTATTCAATAAACCAGCTGAACCATAGGTGACATATACAATATTCCCAACTCTCTGCAATGCGTTGTGTACCCCTCTGGCACTCAAAGGGTTAAAAGAACACTTTAACTCAAAGGGATATATTTATATTTACTCTTTCATTGCCAGCCTGGGGGTGTAAGGAATTGCAGAGAGATGTTTTACACATTCCTCTGGCATTTAAATGGTTCATAAATGAAAAGCCTTTTTTTATAGTTTAACCCGTTAAGGAACCATGGCGTGCCAGGGCCGTCATGGGTAAACTTCCCTTAAGGACCAGTGACAGTCCTGGCATGTCAAGGGTTAAATGATAGCACACTGCTCTCATGCTGGGGAGGCTGAAACTGAACTCTCCAGGACCGGAGCACTCAGTTTCAGTCATTCCCCATTTTCCCAGTACATGTGATCACTCCTAAAGAGGTGACATGTGCCAGCTTTTTCACTGACAAATTCAATGTGTTTTTTCCACATTGCCTATGCCACTGTTATCTGCCTCTCTCTTCCTTACTGAGAGAGTAAGGGAGAGAGAAGCAGAGAATAGACTAAAAACAAAATAGAGTAGGGGTTTTTAATAGGCTGACCATATTTCCTTGAGACAAATACGGAACGGGGTGTGGGATTCTGTCACTCCGAGTCCAATCGTAGTAAGCTGCAAGCAGCGAGAAAGCGTTTGCTCCGTCTCTTACTAGCGGTGTTCTCTCTCTCTGGCCAAAAACCTGCCCCTGAAGTAAATCGGAACTTCCTCTCATCATCACTCACACTAGTGATTTTACTGTGTTTACTATACGCATTGATTACCATAGAGTCTTATGACTCGTCGTCATATCACTGTCTAAGATACCATAGACTCGAGAGTCTTAGACAGTTATGAGTCACTCGATTCATAAGACTCTATGGTAATCAATGTGTATAGTAAAACAACTAATGCGACGAAAGGAAGTTCCAATTTACTTTATCTTATGAGAAATAAACAAGCCGTTGCTCAGTTTTTTACAAAAAATTAAAAACTAAATATAAGTTATATTAAAAAACGGGACAAAGTTGACATTTGTTGACATATGGTCAGCCTAGTTATTAACACCTTCAGTGCTGGTGCTGGGGGCAGGAAAATACTGTTGAACAAACACAATACGGTCAAAATTAATCTGGTCTTTAAGTGCAAACCACCTCAGATTTTCCCAGTCCTTAAGGGGTTAAAACATTTGTCCTATCACTTCACTACTATTAAATGTTGTATATATGTGCGTCAAAATATATCCATCTGCACACATATATGGGTAAGATCTGCTCTTTAGACTATGAAAAAATGTCTACCAAGCCTCAGCACAGGAGTCATTTTCTTACACATCACTTAATTTGCAGTGCTCCCTCTAGTGCAGTAGTGGGCAACATTAGACCCCCAGCTGTTGCCATGCTTCAACTTCCATCATTCCATGACAAGAGTTATAGTCTGGCAGCAGCTGGAGGGCTTCATGTTGCCCATCCCTGCTCTAGTGTTTAGAACTCGGATTTGAACAGACAAGGATACTAATGTACTAAGCAGACCTGAAGCAATTTGGGGCAAACCACCTGCGCCATAGGGGGTAAAAGTAAAACTACACATTGATTTAAATTAGGCTTTTAACCCCTTGAATGCTAGCAAGGTCTCCAAATATATTGCTTTGGAAAGTTCTGTTGCATTCATGGGGTAAAGATTCTTATTTAACTCAAAGAGAATCTGGGAAATTTTTGGCCCCTATGTTGCAACTGGTTTGCTCCAATTCCTGTTCGTACATTCACTTCAAGGTGTAGGTGCTGCATGGATTTACAGTGAAACCAAGCTTTGAAGGAAGACTCTTTAGACTAGAGCTTTATGATGTGCAGACAAGCCGTATGCTATTTATGTAATCTTGGAAGTGCATGTACTGAAATATACAGAGAGAGAATGTGTGGTGCTGTTTCTTTGATTAACTCTTCAAGTATCAAGGGGCTTTACATCACATTGCAGAGCAATGTGTTGCAAAGCCCTCGGGCACACAAAGGGTTAAACATACAGAATTTTTATTTTTGTATGTGAATTTTTTTTAATACAGGACAAAGCACTAATCTATTAAAGCTATGTATAATGGTCAGTTCTCTGGGCCAAAGTCTAGTTTTGTAAGTCCAAGATTTTGAACTTTTTTGTTTTATAAATCATAAATATTATTAAACTGTAAAATATTTGTAAAAAAAATGTGTGCTGTATTGTATTTTTATATGTAAAGAACATTAACTGGAATATTTTTCAACTTTCTGTGTTTTGCTTAGTACAAATCTGGTAAGGGTTCACTACTGTAGTGCAACAAGTGACTCTCTGCGTGTAACCCCTTACGACTTTGCCTAAATCGTTTTATCTACTGTAAATAATGAAAAGTGTATACATTTTAACCCCATCCCGACAATTGACTTACCAGGTACATTCCGCAAAAACTGTCAGTGACAGAGGACGTACCTGGTAAGTCCCAGATGTCCGGGTCTCCGTGCAGCTGCACGCCGTTTGGGGACTCCGGAATCATTTTAAAAAGAAAAAAAATATGTTAGCCGGATGTTAAGGTGACAGCCTCGTACGCACGCGGCTGTCACTAAGAGGTTAAAGAAAAAATTCTTGGAGAAATTAAAATAATAAATTCAGCTCTGTACCTACTTCCGGGCAGACTGTGTTTACAGAATACATGGCTAATTGCTAGGAGCATCCTCAATATACTTCATTAATTTTACACATCTTATACGTTTGCTTAAACTAACAATGGATCTGCATTGCACACTGTACAAGAAAGGTCAAAGAAAAAAAGTTAAGATTCATTAACCCTTTGAGTGCCAGAGGGGTACACAATGCATTGCAAAGCAATGCATTGTGTACCCCTCTGGCACTCAAACGGTTAAAATAGTGTCTCCATTTTTTTAAGGAAAATAGCAATTTTTATTTTGGTTGTGGCAAGTCAGAAAAAAGGGGAGTAAAAAAAGCTCCATGTTTGTCTTTATCCCCTTACAACAGACATGGGTAAAATGTAGCCCACTGTCCAGATCTGGCACATGGATTGATTTGATCCGTCCCAATGGCCTGGCTGGATGGTCTTGGTGGTTTGAAGCACTCCGTACACCGAGCACTGCGCTACTGCTTAGAGAAAGGTCATTTCTGACACTTCTTCAAGGGGGGGAGAGTGATGAATTTTATTACTATGCACGTGTTGATCCAAGGGGATACCCCTGGGGCATATTTGGATTCTAGCTTACATAGGGTTTTGTTTTTTTGACACACATACACATGTCATCAACTGTGTTAACAGTGGCAAAATATTAAGTAAAATGCAATGCAGAAAAGTAGACCCTTTCATAGATCACATCTGTCTCTTACACTCCCTATTAACCCATTAAGTGCCAGAGGGCACTCAAATGGTTAATAGTCAAGCTACAGTATTATTAATCAGACAGGGGTTTGTGCCAAGTGCACTGTATAACAGATTAACAGAAATAAGTGCCATATGCACAAAGGAAGTGGATCAATTCTCAGGCAAACCACCTTTACCATAATGAACAAAGAGGTGATAAAGTGGAGATGACTTCTCCAGTGATTTCACTTCTCCAGTTCTCCAACTTTGGAGATTTTAATGCATAGGCTTTACAGAATAACATAGGAACTAGAGAAGTGATATCACTGGAGAAGTTATCTACACTTTATCACCTCCTTATCATGCCTTAGTGCATAACCCCTTTGCGCTCTAATTACATGGAGATGCCTTACAGCTGTAACCCTACAAAAACCTTGTGGACATTAGACCCACTGCTGCTGCAGATACTAGGGGCTCGATCCAAATGTTGGAGTTAAAACCAACCTGAAGAAAAAAACTGCCTTTGCGAGTTAACCAAGACCGGGTAACGTGAGATTCAAATCTTCCTTACCCAGAAAGGCTAACGAGCGCTGACCAACAAAATACACGTTCACCTTAAACCTGCTTTGCATAGTAGATCTTACCTAAAAACACACGATAAAAATGTTACCTAGCACCACAGCCAATCACAGCACTCCATAGTAGAACGTTCAGTCAGAAAACCCAAATCTACTGTCGCCAGTTCTGAACAGCATTCTCTGTGCTTCCCTAACCAGCCAGTAGGGGAACACAGAGATGGCTTTCAGCACCATGCCCAGCTTTGAATGCCATAGGGATGTGCACTGCTCACCCCTGTGGCATTCAAAGCGTTACAATAAAGAAAACTAGTACACCAACCACTACACAATGCCCCCCTTCGACACCCCCCTTAGTATGTCACATATATTGCATATATGGGACATACTAAGTCCATCCACATACACCTCAGGTACTGCCATTTAGTCCACAAATATGTCTGATATACAACACTTAACTCTTTGAGTACCAGAGAGGTAGAAAAGCATTGCTTACCACTCAGAAGGGATGAAGTTGTAGAATGTGCGACCCCAGGCAGGGGACAATGCCGATGGGTGAGGAGGGGAGAGAGGTATCGGAGGAAGCGGGCAGCAAATACAAGCTTGCCACCCGCTTCCTCCGATGTCTCTCTCCCCTCCACCCGCTTCCTCCAATGCCTCTGTCCTCTTCAATGGAAAGATATGATGAAGGGAGCGCTGTAGTCACGGCAGGGCCGCTTCCTCAAGAGTTTCTTAGATTCATTCATTCATAGTGTCCTACCTTCTGTGTCCCATTGCTATTACTACTTTTGCTCCACTCTCCGTTTGAAGGAGAGTGGAGCAAAAGTACTAATAGCAATGGAACACAGGAGGTAGGGAATTAAAATGAATGAATCTAAGTAAAGATATGTTTAATAATAGTCTTTTAATCATAAAATGTTTAAAACACACACATATACAGGCAAGGTATGTAGTACATACCTTGCCTATTAACCCTTTGGGTACCAGAGGGGTAGGAAACATGGTAAGCAATGCTTTCCTACCTCTCTGGTACTCAAAGAGTTAAGTGTTGTATATCAGACAGATTTGTGGACTAAATGGCAGTACCTGAGGTGGATGTGGATGGCGTTAGTATGTCCTATATATGCAATATATGTGACATACTAAGGGGGGGGTGTCGAAGGGGGGCATTGTGTAGAGCTTGGTATACTAGTTTTCTTTATTGTAACACTTTGAATGCCACAGGGGTGAGCAGTGCACATCCCTATGGCATTCAAAGTTGGATATGGTGCTGAAAGCCATCTCTGTGTTCCCCTACTGGTTCGGTAGGGAAGCACAGAGAATGCTGTTCAGAACTGGTGATGTTGGTTTTGTACTCTGACTGGTGTGATGTTCCCCCAAAAAAATAGCCGTTAGATTTCTGGAGTGAAATGTTGCAATTTATCTCGCGTTAGCCCTAACTCCAACATTTGAATGGCTCTTGGCTTCTCTTGTACATTATCCTCTATGGGTGAGATTTTGCTGTTCTGGCGATGGGCCACGTGTGTTTCAGAACTGCCGTTATTTCTTACTAGTGGGAACATTTGCATTGCTTACTGGCGGTACAAAACCACCGTCTCCAGTTTTTTCTGCCGACGCCAACATTTGGATCGAGTCCTAGGTCTCCAACACAATGATCCTCAAACATTCAAACATTTTCCAGCCTGCAACACTAAGGCAAGTAGGCACTGAACACAAAGGAGTGTTATCTGAAAGATGTGAGGAGTCATTTTGTCTGTTTGGTAATTCCACAGATACAGAAGTAAAACCTAGTCTCTGGGAGATTGTTGAACTCCTCCAATGTTGGTGGTTGGACTTTTCCCACTAAAACAGGAGTGCACAGCTGTTTCCGATGTTCCTGAGTCCTTTGACAGCAAGGACTCATTGCACATTAGTGATCTTTTTTCAAACCCTGATCAGCGCATTAAAAACAAGCAAAGTCTTATATCTGTCCCCTACCCCATAATTAAGTTTATTTCCTTCTGCTAATGGGGATGAGAAACAAAAACCCAGCTTAAGATTTACTATAGTGCTTCAAAGAACACCCCACCCCCAACAGGGGGGTGGGGGGGGAGAGAAAAAAAACACCTGAGGTTCATACTAAGAAAGTGATGCAATTCTGGTGGTGGATAAAGCAGGGATCAAACAGGACCTCACCCTGAGGGGTGTAGACGAAGTCTGCATCAGACGGGTCAGTACACTGCGCTTAATGCTCGGGATGGATAGGGGCTCACCCACACCAAAATCCAGAGCTAATTGCAAATCTGACTCCTCAGATGAGGAATAATCATGGGCATTTCCCTAGAGAGGTGCAGTCAAGTCAGAAGCAGCCCCCGAAAGGGTTGCTGAGGTAGGAAGGTCTGTTGGAACAGGGGCTGGAAGGCATTTGGAAATTTTTGCCGGGTCTTTGCCCTTGTGAGCAGTAGTACTCGATTCTTTCCAAGGTCTCTTAGATGGTGGGGAACCCGCAGAGCCCTCTGAATCAGAGCCGGAGGGTGGAGACCTGAAGTATGATGGGCACAGGGCGGGCAGGGGGTAAATTGGCGAGAGTCTCTCTAATTGCCATCTGTATCAGGCTTGGATATCTGGTGGAGGAGTGGTAATCTCAGAAGCTGGGTCAGCCATAATAGGATGAGGGAAGATAGGGACAAAGGATATTGATTTGTTTTATGGGGCTCATCCAGAAGTAAAGAGACAGTGCAGTAAAAGATCAGTGGGGCTCACCCACCAAAGTAGGACAAACTAGCAGGGCTCACCTGAAAGGATAAAGGACATAAGGATGGAAAGCTAGATAAAAAAGGAAACAGGTATGCAGGAAGAGGCACGCAAAGGAGGAGGAAAGAATGGGGTAGTAAAACATGATGCCTCTACTAAAATGGGCCTTGTGTGTGTGGCAGGAAAGAGGCAAATAAAAAAGGAGACCACAAATGTTATGAGGAGAAGCAGGTTGATACAAGGAAGATAATAGCTAGGGAGAGAAGTGAAGAAAAAGAGCCTGAAGTTGAGAAAAAGCACAGGGAAAATGATCCATACATAATATAATACAAAACAAATATGGCCGCCAAAATCGCGCGAGATTCACAATGAGATCATGGCCAGGTAAGGGAAACTAAGCTAGAACGGCCCAGAAGAAAGATAGAAGCAAGAACAAGGTAAAGAAACGGAGAGAAATAAATGTTGGATATAAAACGTTAGAGGAGCAAAGGGGTACACAGGAGAAAAGTCTCAAGGAAGGGGAGTGAATATAAAGGAAAAAGGGCAACAAAGTAGTAAACTCAATAAACTCAGACTAGAGCATTAACACAGTATGCAACTGACCTGCGTGAGGAGCAGCAAAGGAAGAGGAAGCTGTTATGCAGGGTTGGACTTATATACACTGTTGTTATCTCTGATTGGTTGATCAGTTTTTTTCTCTGTTTTTCCTTTGCTGCTATGAGGATCAATAAAGTAAGATATGCAAAATATGATCCTCCTGTCATGCCATAAAATTTAGAAGACTTGAGTAGACTTTTTCACTTCCACAACTTGTTGAAAGGAAGATTTAAATATACTTTTGCACAAAACGTACATACATGTGAGTGTGTCTGTGTGGAGGGGAAACTGAACCCACCTACAAGCTGTTCAGCTACTTGTCACAGTTATGTCATAGTTATGGATGTACCATAAATATACAATGTATCTTATGTTGGCTGTTTTAATCTGTGAAAACGAGATGGCTGTTAAGTGGATATATTCAAATAGCGATGTACTAGGCTCAGCTGATCTCAGAGTTCCCCAACTATATCTGATCTAAATTTAAAATCGATTTTTCATAAAGGGATAGTAATACTTGATTTTAAGAATGTTTAATATTGTACAATTAAAAAAAAATAAATGATGTAAGTCCCGTTGCTCAAACTTTGCTAGTTTTAGAGTTAGTCTTATTGGATGTTATAGGTAATTAGTTTTCCCATGGCCTATTTAAACTTAACACTATACCATGACTGGTATCACAAGATCCCTCTACTAGTGATTGAACCCACAGGAGAGGGAGTGCTTGGGTGCGACGCTAGGGAGTAGTCCTCGACGTGCATTGGCTGTCTGCAAAGGTACCGTGTTGCGGCCTAGGCCAAGTATAGGTGCCAGCCTCGAGGCTGGATAACAAACCCCAGAGGAGCTGGAAGTGAGCCTTGGATGGAAAACTCCACAGGCAGCACTTTCTCTCCTGCAGGGGAGAGTGAAAGCTTGGGTACGTAGAGTAGGGAGTGGGAATAGGGAACGTAGGCCCAAAGGCATAACTCTGCTTTAGAGAAACAGATACTAAATACAAATAGAATTACTCTCCACAGAGGGAGAGAACAGACCTGTTGGGCAGAAGAGCAGACGAAGAGAGACAAAACAAAACAACTGAAGTATCAACAGACACTTAACAGGGGTAACAACACCCCAGGAACTGTTACACAGCACACTGAACTAGAGCCAACAGGGCTCAAAAGTGAAGGAAGCACCAAGAACCGAAGGAAATCCTAGACAGGCAAAATTGCCTCCAGGATTTTCCTCCAAAAGCTGGCGTCAGCCGATGCCAGCACATCAACACGGTAGTGCTTTGAAAAGGTGTGCACAGACGACCAAGTGGCCACCTTGCACAACTGATCAGCGGAGGCCCGATTCTTGTAAGCCCAAGAGGCCCCAATAGATCTTGTAGAATGAGCCATAGTGGACTTGATCCAAGAAGCAATAGTCACCTTGGATGCAGGTCTTCCTGCCCTAGGACCCTCAGGAATGACGAACAGCGCAGCTGATTGCCTGATAGACTCAGTGCGATGTACATAAAACTTGAGACAACACTCCACATCTAACAAGGGGAGATCCCTCTCCTTGTCAGAGGTGGGGTCCGGGCAGAAAGAGGGCACCACAATCTCCTGATTGATGTGGAACTCAGAGACCACCTTCGTGAGAAACTCCTGAGAATCGCTAAGTACCGCCTTGTCCTTGTGAAACACCAAATAGGGTGGTTTACAAGACAGAGCATGTAACTCCTCGACACGGTGGACAAACACAATCGCCAGGAGAAAGGCCATTTTCCACGTCAAGAGGTGTAGAGGAATAGTAGCCAAAGACTCAAATGGGGGGCGCTGAAGAATGCCCAAAACCAAGTTAAGATCCCACTGAGCAGCAGGAATCTTAAAGGCAGGACGAGCATGAGCAATACCCTGGAAGAAAACCTTGACATCAGGAAGGATGGCAATGCACGTCTGAAAGAAAACAGAAAGTGCAGAAGTCTGAACCTTAAGGGAACTCAAACTGAGGCCCTTATACACACCGTCCTGCAAGAAGTCCAGGACCGTAGGCAGATCAAAATCCTGAGACAGGTCCTTGTCAGCACACCAAGACAGAAAAGTCGACCAGACACGATGGTAGATCTTGGAAGACACAGGTTTGCGGGCACTGAGCATAGTAGCTACCACACCAGAAGAAAACCCTTTCTTCTTCAATATTGAGGATTCAACTTCCAAGCCGTCAAAGCTAGCTGATGAACATTCTCTTTCCACAGGTAACCCTGCAGAAGAAGATCCGGACGGCAAGAAATGGCTCCGCCACAGACAGATCCATAAGCTCCAGAAACCAAGACTGACGAGGCTAGTACGGAGCAATCAGAATAACTGGACAACGCACAGTCGTAATTTCCGTAACACCGTGTGCAACATTGGGAGGGGAGGAAAGATGTAGGCCAGAGGGAATAACCAAGGAATAGACATTGCATTTACCGCCAGAGCCTTCCTGTTGTGTCTTGTCGCCATCAGGTTGATGTAAGGAAGATCCCATTTCTGAACAATGAGGTTGAACACCTCTGGGTGCAACTCCCACTCTCCGATGTCCACTGTGTGTCGACTGAGGAAGTCCGCCATACGTTGTCTACGCCAGGAATGTGCACTGCGGAAATGGCAAGACTGTGATCTTCTGCCCAGGACAAAATAGCCTTGACCTCTAACCAACCAGTGAGACTTCTTGTTCCACCCTGCTTGTTGATGTAAGCCACAGCCGTGGCGTTGTCGGACTGTACTCGGACCGGACAGTCTTCCAGCTGAGATGTCCAATGTCGAAGGGCATGAAATATCGCCTGAAGCTCCAATATGTTGATTGGAAGGAGAGATTCCTCTGGAGACCACCAACCCTGAATGCTCAGGCGACCCAGGACTGCTCCCCAGCCAGAGAGGCTGGCATCCGTCATCACCGTGGTCCAGAAGGATACCAGGAAGGATTTGCCCTTCAGCAGGTTGGAGAGGTTGAGCCAGCATGATAAACTCAGTTCCACATGAAGAGGAACCTGCTAATGTAGAAGTTCCACAGAAGGGGCTTTCAAAAGCAGGTCGTCCATGTATAGAGTATCACGGTGCCCGTGATTGGTGCTGTTCAGTGTCAGTCACTTGCATAGTATCATGATTGGCTGTCTGTGATTAGCCCTCCTCACACAACCTTTTTAAACCCAGGCTGAGCACTTCCAGGTTGCCCTTTCGTGGTGTTTCTGACTCCACTCTGCCTGACCTGCTTGTCAGGCTTCTGGGCCTGTTCCTGCGGTTCCTGTATGCTAGTGTTCCTGTGTTCCAGAGTTCCAGTGTTCCTGTGTTCCAGCACCTCACGGGTTAATCTTACTGAGTTCCAGTGTTCCTGTGTTCCAGCACCTCGCGGGTTAATCTTACTGAGTTCCTGAATCTCCTGCTCCAGCCGTCGCTCTGGCGACATTGTTCTTCTCGCTGCTGATCTTACTTTGTTGGTTTACTCCACTAAACCTGGTTGCGATATACATTGTTAGTCCCAGCGTGCGGACGCTGGTTTACTCCACTAAACCTGGTTGCTATATACATTGTTGGTCCCAGCGTGTGGACGCTGGTTTACTCCACTAACTGGTTGCGAGATACTAAACCTGGTTGCGATATACGTTGTTGGTCCCAGCGTGCGGACACTGGTTTACTCCACTAAACCTGGTTGCGATATACATTGTTGGTTCCAGCGTGCGGTCGCTGGTCTGCTCCATTAAACCTGGTGGCACTATTACCATTAGTCCCAACGTGCGGATGTTGGTTTGCTCCTGAACATCCAGTACTGTGGTCAGTCGCTGTCCACTTCCTTGCAGTAGTCTGAGTATCCCTGGCAATAGACTCCTGCTGAGTAAGACCTCTATACTTATGCTCTATGCTGTCTTAGTCATCTGACAGCTGGTCTACTCGCTCAGGCTGCCCTGCCCGGTATTGGTGAGGCCGGTAGAACCTTGACGATACCATCCTGTAGGTTGGCTCACCCGGTATTGGCAGGGCCGGTAGAGCCTACTCCAGTACTCCTTTGGGCTGCCCTGCCCAGTATTGGTAAGGCCGGTAGAACCTTGTAATTCACCATCTTTAAGGTTGCCTTACCCGGTATTGGCAGGGCCGGTAGAGCCTACATTCAGCATTCCATAAGGGCTGCCTTGCCCGGTATTGGTAAGGCCGGTAGAACCGGTATATGTCTTCTCACGGTTGCCTTACCCGGTATAGGCAAGGCCGGTAGAGCCTGTCATTAAAACTGTCACTTGGGTTGCCTTGCCCGGTATTTAGGCAAGGCCGGTAGAACCTATTATATGTTATATTACTGTTGTATGTTATGTATGTTTACCCTACGGGGACTGCCTTTAACTTTTAATAAAGTTAAGTTATTTTACCAAACCTTAAGTCTGAGAGTCTTCAAATCCGTGACAATAGAGAAACTCTGATGTAATTCCGGTGGAGGACGGACACTAAGGCTCCCCGGACATGGTTGAAGACTTGAGGAGCAGTCGTCAGACCAAATGGAAGAGCTGAAAACTGAAAATGTCCCCTGTCGCAGGCAAATCGAAGGTACTGTCGGCTCTCTGGATGAATGGCAATGTGCAAGTACGCGTCCTGAAGATCCAGGGATGCAAGGAATTCCCCTGGGGACATGGCAGCAATCACCATGTGTGGAGACTCCTTGTGATAATGAGTCCAGATCACAAAGGAATTGAGATCCTTTAAATCCAAAATGGGACGACAGCCGCCGTCCTTCTTGAAGACCACAAAGATGTTTGAGTAAAACGCCATACCTCTGTCCTGAACTGGAACCGGCTCTAGAAAGTCCTTTCCAGAAGAGCCTGAACAGTGCCGTCGAACAGACGATGTTTCTCTGCGCTCTGAGGCGTCTGAGAAGGAAGAAAGCGAAAGGGAGGAAGAGAGACGAAAGGGATCCTGTATCCTTCCGTCACCACCTGTAAAACCCATGGGTCCATCACTGAATCCTCCCAAATGTTGTGATAGTGTCGCAGACGACCACCAGCAGCAGAGCGTGGACCCCGGTTTGGTGAGTCATGCTGAATAAGGCTTGGGCTTGGAGGAGACCTTGGGCTTCCATTGTTGTTTGGGCTTGGAGGAGGTACGAGGAGCTGAGGGAACCGTCTGGTTCGCTGGACATGTCTCATTCTGAAAGGAACGAAAATACTGATTACTCTTAAGCGGCAATTTCTTCCTGGGAAGCAAGGATATAAGGTTACTCTTACCCCCTGTGGCCTCACTGATCAGATCCTTAAGATCTGGCCCAAACAAGGAGGTACCCTGAAAGGGTAGGGAGAGCAATGCTTTCGTAGAAGCAGTGTCAGCAGACCAAATTTTGAGCCAAAGAGCTCGTCTTGCCACCACAAACATGGTGGAAACCCTAGCCACCAAATGGATGGTATCAAATAAGGCAGCAGAAACATAGTGCAAAGTATCCAAAGTAGGAACATCCTGACGGACAGCCAGGGTGAGCTGTCCAGTCTAGATCGCAATGGCCCAGTTCACCCATGCAGCAGCAAATGCTGGAGGCATGGCAGAACCAGCAGTGGCAAAAATGGACTTGAGGGAGACCTCAAGTTTCTTGTCAGTCCAGTCCTTCAGAGCAGACACATCAGAGACTGATAAGGCAGTAGACTTAGATAGCCTGGAAATAGGAGCATCCACTTTGGGAGGATGAACCCACTGAGTAAGCGTGGCCTCAGAAAAGGGGTGAAGCTTGGCAAATTTCTTGGACACAGATGGTTTCCTGTCCAGGGATTTCCACTCCTCAACCACAAGGCGGTCAAGAGTGGGGTTAGGTGGAAAGTAAGTAAGGGGCTTTTTTAGGCTCCTGGAACACATCAAAGGGGGCAGAATGAACCTCCTGAACGAAGGGAATGTTAAGAGTAGTCAAGACAGCCCTGATCAGGCCCTCAGCAGAGGGCTCAGGATCAGCCTCAAAAGGATCCCCAAAAAACTGAGAGGAGCCCACAGCAGAACATTGCTCAACATCTGAATTGACCAGCAGTTCCTCTTCAGAGGAATCTGACATGTCAGGTACTCCCTTAGATTTGGACAGGGAAGACCTGACTGAGGAGTGGGCCTGTCAAGAATGAAAGACCCCCTGCAACTGGGATGGAAAGAGTTGCAATGTGGACCTAAGGTCCCTAGTAGCAGCCTTGAACTCTTGCACCCAAGCTGGCTCTAATGCATGGCTGGAGGTCCCTGGAATACTTTCAGGGACATCAGAACATGGTGGGCATAAGTGACCTGAGAATTCTCTAGGTAGCCCTGAGTGACAGGAAGAGAAATGCGCAATGGGGGATACAGAGACCCAAGCTCCAGCGGTATAAACATTCTCACAGTGTCAAATAACCTTACTGTATAAGAAATCACCTAATTATAGTGTGTGGGATTAAAGTTTCACCCCAGAAATCGCGAAAATAAACATATCTGGCAGGCGAAGGGTTACTCAGCAGAGGAGAGAAGGAGAGTCCAAGCCCTGTGTAGGATACTCGTTCTGGAAATAGCACAAAATGGCTGCCGCGGTGGGGGCCAATATGAAATGAGCACGCGAAGCAAGCGCTCATGGGAAATGTAGTTTTCCCAAAAAAGTACCCAAGTGCCCGGAACCCCCAGAGCCCCCCAAACACAATAGACACATGAACCAGATGATAAAGCAAGGGCAGACAAGTAAAATGAGCCATCTCTGAAGTCGCTAGGTTAAACGGTTGCAGAGATATGTCCCAAACAGTACAGTCCCATAGAGGTGAATGGAGCAATGGCGTCTATGAGGTAGAACTCAAATTTTACAAAATTTAAAGTGTAAAACTAAAATACCTAAAACATCACTAGAACATGTTACGACACCCAAAAAAACGTTAAACCAGTAGGAAAAGGGTTAGAACCCCCCCAAAAAAAAAATGCCAATCCAGCAGCTAAAGGGTTGAGTTACCACATAAACCTGATCCAAAACACCCAACAGACATACAGATAGACCCAATGAGTGCAAGAGTGTGCAATAGGAACTCCAAATGAAAACACCCCTGTGCGGAGGGGCACTGTGGGACAAGTGGACCTGCAGCACTCAAAGGGTTGCTCACCTTTCCTGCAGATCTTCTGTCTTCAGATTACCATGTTTAAAGAAGCAGCTTCGGTGGGCGACTCCTGAGGAAAGAACTTGTAACCAAGATTTTCCCCCCAGGGCTTAAGGTCCACAAAAAGTACCTGGTCACTGAGCTAGCCACATCTAAGGGCATTGTCAGTTATGGTAATCAGCCTAATGATGGTATTCCATATCGAACAGAAAAATAAAAAACTTCTAAAGCTATAGCAGAACTGTTCTCTTGCCTGTGTTATCGTCACCAAGGAAAAAATCTTTCCGGAGCTGGTTGGCTAGCTGCAGCCAAGGAGGAAAAGTAGGCTCCACCCCCTGCAATCAATTCTAGAATTGTTCCTGCCTACTTAAAGGGGCGGATGGCCTACCCAGAGTTACCAGTAACCTGTATTGGACGACAGTGAAAAGTAATTATTAGGGTTGCACCGATACCGGTATCGGTGCCGATACCAGCATTTGCGCGAGTACTTGTACTCGCGCAAATGCGGCCAATGCCAGCACCGATACCCTGTGTCAGGGTCGGTGCTGCAGAGAGGGAGCCCGGGGAGCTGTTCACAATGCTCCCCGGTCACCTCTCTCACTCCTGCAGCATCAGAGCATTGCCGCGGGTTACCATGGCAACGCTCTGACGCTGACCTCTGCTGGGGCTCACGAGAGAACAGCGAGCACCCGGCAGAGGAGAGTAAGGGAGGCAAGATGGGGCAGCGGGTGGTGAAAGAGGCAGAGAGGGGGGCCAAGAGGGAGAAAAAGGCAAAAGGAGGAAGGATCAGGAGAGAGAGAGAGACAAAAGGGTGAGTCAAGGAGAAGGAGGGGGAGAAAGGGGGATCAAAAGGGAGAGAAAAAGTCAAGGCAAAAGAAGGGGGCTCAAAAGGGGTAGAATGAAGCAAAAGGTGGGAATCAAGAGGGGGAGAGAGTCAAAAGGAGAGAATCAAGAGGTGGTGTGTGTGTGTGTGTGTATATATATTTCAAGTACTCACCAATACCAATTACCAAAACTTTTTTTTGCGGTCATTTGGCAGTTTTCCAAGTACCTAAAGCATATAGGTACTTAGAAAACTGGCTAATGACCGCAAAAAAAAGGTATCAGTAATTGGTATCGGTGAGTACTTGAAAAAAGTATCGGTACTCGTACTCGGTCTTAAAAAATCGGTATCGGTGCATCTCTAGTAATTATTAACACTCCAGATCACATATACTGATAGTTGGTACAGTAAACTATAACAACACTCCACAGTGGCATCTGGCATACATATGAGAGTACAAATACATTGCTCTCATATTTTGTTTTTAAAGGTGTGTGTGATATTTTAAATAAGAACTAAAAAGATGATTGTTTTTATGTCCCAGTCATGTTAGAGGCACAGAACAGCTCTCCATTATAGTGTTAAGTGGAAATAGGCCATGGGAAAAACTAATGACCTTTAACACCCAATAACACTATATCTTTTGTTGTTTTGTTTTTTGTAGCTTTGAGCTTTTCAGACTGGCTGTGCAACATTAACTTATGTATATAACTGATCATAACCCAGATCCTTATGTTTTTGAGCAACTAGTAGTTTTAGAGTTATAAGCTTCTAAAGTTCCCCTCTCCCACCCACATCAGCACTCTAGCTGACACACTGAGATCCTGGTCCCGGGACCAGACGGCTTGTCTGCAGAGCAAAAATAACTTTGTATACAAAGAAATTCTTCATTAGAACGGGCAACAAAGCATGCCTGCCTCAAATCCTGGCTTACATCCAGGCAGCTTACTCAAGTCCCAACGCTTCTTGATCGCAGCTAGACATCTACTGACCTCCTCAAGGAAACCAAACGAATTACCCAATCGATACGTCTGGGAAATTTGTTATAGAAAAATTGACCTCCCAATTACCCCTCTCACAGTCCAGACGACTTGGTGGTCTTGGCTAGACTTCACAGATATATCCCATTACACTCTTGAATTATAAATACATTACTATGACTTGATACTAACGCAGTCTCTCCATCTGGTCCAGTTGCCAAGGTCTCTCTCCTCTGTCCCCCTCACTCTTTCCCAGTTGCTTTCCTCCTAATTTTTTTTCCCCTTCTTTCTCCCCTTCAATTCCATTTGACAATGTGATGTTGTATTGCACCTACCAACCATATTCTTATTTAGTATACTTGTTTTTGTATCCCATTTCTACCTTAAGCCTTGTGTCCTTCACTATAAAAGGAATAACTAAGCAAAAAAAATTGTGATTTGAGCCCATCACTCTTGTTCTGTTTGCTTTGTGAGAAGAGACAACATCAGTTAATTATCACTGGTCATTGCTCTTTTATTCAGAAAGCTTGCTCTGTCTTTCCTTACAGTTTAGTGTCATCGGCAAAGACTGAAACACTTCTTTCAATACCCACTTCAAGAAAATGTAAGCCATTGAAGCAGAACTTTCATCATAATGAATGTGCACCCCAAATCATTATTAACATAGCAATTCTCATAAATACTTTTATTATGTTGAATAAGTCCTGCATTATTGAGAAATACAACCTGTTCCGCAGGCATCAGGCCAGACATCTTGCAGAAAAGGCATCTGTGAGTCTGAACTCTGTCCCAGTCTCCTCCAGGATTGGTGACTGGAGTTCCGTTGTACCTTAAGGTACCGGAAGGGACCAATAGCACAGGCGCACAGATGCATCTACAGCAAGATCCCTGCCGAATAAGGTGTATTTCTCAATAATGCCAGACTTCTTCAGCATAATAAAAGTATTTATATGCATATCACTGTTAATAATGATTTGAGGGGCACTTTAATTTTGATGAAAGTTCCGCTTTTAACCCAGGACTGAACTTTGAGGCATTCCACTCACAACTTTAGACAAAAAAATGTGCAATTCTAATTTCTATTAGCAACTTGTGTATCCAAGAACAGATATCACCTTCTAACTCAAAGCCTTTTAACTTATGTAGTAACCTGTTGCAAAACATTATGAAAATGAATCTATTCTTCATAACCCCCCAATATTACTAATGTTGCTTGCTGGTCATTGTGTAGCCCTGAATACTATCATTTAATAACCCTTCTAATACCTTACCCACTATAGAATTCACTCATGTCAAATTTCCTAGTTTAGATCTTGCCACCAATTTGAATTGTACTACATCTTTCCTCCAGTGACAGGGCACTAGGTTTTATTAGAGTGAACCAAATATTGTCTATCACTAAAGTATTATTGTGTGTATATGCCATCAGATCCAGGTGCTTTGCCATCCTATTGGACTCAGAAAGCCATGTATGTCATGGAGAAAATGCTTTGATTCTCCCTGGTTGTCTAAAGCCTGCCAATGTAGCATCTTTTGCACATACAGGTGAAAAGCATTTAAGATTTTTGCCATTGCCTTATCCTAATTAATTCACATATATGGTTTTAACAGGGCCAGTATGAACATCTTTGCCTATTATACACATTTATAGTAATGTTCAGGATTTCCCTTGCAATACTTTTCATTTTCACTTTTTGCTAGCTCAAATGCCCTTTGTAGATTGACTTCATAAAGTATATTTTTTAAATTATGCATTTAACCCCTTAAGGACCAGCAGTCCCAGGGTGTGTGGTCTTTAAAGGACCAGATAGAAAAGTTTGACGTGACTGATCACATGTGCTGACACGACGAACGGGGGACTGAAAGAGGTCGCTCTTGTCTTGGAGTGATCAATTTCAGTCCCAGCTATTACAGCGCTTCAGCAGGAGCGCCATGAGTAAAAAGTATGTGATGTGCCAGGACCGTCATTGGTCCTTAAGTGCCAGACAGCTGTGATGGTCCTGGCACGTCACTGGATGCGAAGGGGTTAAGCCCCATCAATTTCTCATTTTGCTGCAAAAAACATTAAGCCACACTGGCCTTTTTACCAGATAGTATGCACTGTCATGTATATTCATCCTAGAGCATTTTGAACAAACTGCATCTTTTGCTTAATTTTTGTGAAAATTATATTTTTTATCTAGAAAATGTTTTACCAGGAAAAATACATTGAGATCTGTCTCATTTTCGAGTATGTCCTGGATAGCTTTCAGTAAAGGGTTACATTTACACACACTGAGAAACAGATATTACATATACACATACATATCCTATATAATAATTTGCTAAAAACGTGTGTAACGCCACAATCATGCTCAGTAGAGACTGCTGCAGTCATGCGCAGTAGAGACTGCTCGCGAAGCGGATGATACAGAGCTCGGCGCTGAGAAGGAGCGTCCAGCTCTGTGTCAGCCGCGGCGCGGGAAGTCTGTACTGCACATGACTGCCCCGCGACCGGCTGGCTGTGGCCCGTGAAACGGGCTCTTCAACTAGTACATACAAATTAAAATTGTATACAGGTACACACTGTTTATAGATATAGAGAAACATTTACTTTTAAGGATTTTAGACTGGGAGCAGATTTGATTATTCAGGCAGATTGTTCCAGGCCTTTGGAGGAGAAGGCAAATCTTCCTGCTTCTTTCTTGTATTGTGGTATACGTAGTGAGATGTTAGCAGTGGAGTGAAGGTTATAGTGAGTATGGAGAGCAGGTGTGAGCATACTGCTCAGGTAGTCCAGTAGTTTTCCAGATAAGTGGTTGTGTACCAAGCAAGAAAGGTGAAGAGCATGTCTAGATTTGAGTGTTAACCAATTTAGTTCTTTAAGCATATCACAGTGATGGGTATTGTAATTACATTGGAGGCTAAAGCTGCATAATGAATTATAAAAAGTGTTTACAAAGATGGATATCTAGCACTGGAGCATATACTACATCACCATAATCTATAACTGACAGCAAAATCTGTTGTACAATATATTTTTCTCACCCAGGGTACTTAAACATGATTTGTTTCTAAAAAAGTACTTATTTTGGGATAAAGTTTGGAGGTTCATTTATCAATATGAAGACCAAAAGTGAGGTTGGTGTCAAGGCACATACCAGGATATTTGTAGGAGTCCACTGGGGCCAATTTACGATTAGACTCTGTTACAACGGGTAGGTGGGTATTGACCATGTCCTCCAATACAGCTTTTATCATTGTAAAATTAGCTTTATATTAAAGTTGCATTTAAACACTTATAGGTTTCTCATACATTTTGAAGGATACCATATTGTTGTCATTGCTGTTCAAATGCAGCCTTACCACAATATGGTGTACCAATTCAGATTTGTTTGAGATCCCTAGGTCAAGCAAGGCCCATTTTTCAGCTGAACTTTAAATCAAAAATAAGCTGGAGAGCAACAAATGTAACAGCATAATTATTAAATAATTTAAATAGTTGCAAACCTATACTCAGACAACTGTATAACCGGCCCACACGTGAATTAGCCGGTCTAAAGGCAAGCAGGGAATTTAGATGCCGATCCTCCCCACAACAGGCCGGCATTTCCAAACACTTGGCAAGACAAACTGGTAAACAAGGTGCAGTAGACCAGATAAAAATTCTAAATTAATTTAAATAAAAAAACCCACAAACATGTTTTGTGGCCACATTTTCATTTCAAGTTGGCTCCTCTGCAATTTGGGGCATGAAACAAACATGAAGCATACATAGAAAATGTCCTTTTGTTGTGTCAATCTCAGGGTAGCTCAGACCTCCCATTATGACATTTTCCAACTGAGAAGTCCTTGCATAGCAGGTGGGCTCCTCCAAACTTGCCAATATTAGGTGGCTTTCAGCAAATACCCATAAATATTTCTATTTTGTATGCCCCCAATATATGCCAAACTACAAAGTATAAGGCTATGCCTGCATTTGTGGTGGTGGGGGGGAGGCCTTTATATATCCTCCAGTCCATCCCTCATTGGTTCACATCACCTCAGTGAAACCATGCTACATCAGTGTGCTCTCTTGCTGCCAGTGTCACCTGGTACATCAGACGACACATTTTCACATTGAACACTGCAGTGTATTCTTCCTCTCATTGAGTGGTAACATTGTCTTTCCTGTTCTATTTACAGAGCCTCCCCCCTCTCCCTAGTTTCCCCTACATGTCCACTCTCCTCAGTTTTATTCCCAGATGCCTCTGTCCTCCTATTTCCCCACATGACCTCTCTCCAGTCCCCAGTTTGCTGCCGCAAAGTCCTGGCACTTTATCCACCTCTGCTCATCTTACATTGCTTACTCTAATCTTGCCATCGGCTGTCTTATTTTAGCTAGCCACCAGTTTCACTCACCCTGCACCCCATTATACCTGCTTGTTCATCTGCACACAACCTTACTCACTCTCCCCTCTTCCCCTTTCTTCACCCACTATCTTGCCTCTCGAAAGATACATGCATTCTTCTTTACATCACCCATTATCTCCATTTTACCTTATCCCTCCCCTGCTTGCCCACCTGCCTTGCTGGGGCTCTCCTACACTCACCCCACCTTTATCTTGATTTAAGTTAACCCTTCACAGCCTCCCCACTGTTTTTAGTGGAATGTGCAGCACATGCAAAGCAGTGACCTAAAGCCCTGCGGCACTCAAAGGGTGGATCTACCTCCTATTCCAAGTATCTCTTCACCACTTCCATATGAAAAGCTTCCCCATCCAGTTTCTTCTGTTCCAGCTCCACACCAGTTTTGTTTTTTTACTTGTTTGTTCAGCAGCTTCCTCCATTTTCCCCTTCATAGTGCTACTTTTTCCCCTTTGCAGACAACACACGCTACAGAACATTTGGTGCCTACCTCATGGCTCTAGGTTTCCACCTTCTGTCACCTCACCTGACAGGGGTCCTAGTGCCGGTCTGCTGTAGCTCCATCTTGTGGAGCCAGGTACTATGCATGTCCTAATTTTGTCTCTTGCACTCGCTCTACAACGCAAAACTGGCTAGGCCCCAATGAGATCTGTGTTTCTACCTCCTCTAGTTTGTATAGTTTTGTGCTCCTAGATCCCCTACAGTATGTCAGCTCATACCATTGGGGTGCTATTTTCCACTAAAAATTAGTAGCTAATTTAACGTAGTTTCAGTACATTTGAAAGGGTGGAAATGTTATTTAAAAAAAAAAAAAAAAAAAAAATTACATAAAATATGCAGATTTTTATTAGAGCATCCTTCCTCCTGTGATATGGTTGTCTCATCTTTCCATAATGGCATGCTTTAGTTTTTCTTCAGTGTTGTAGCAGTTATAACCATTTTGGTGCAGGTAAGTCATGTTTGACAACTGGGGGTTGTAGTTGGTGGGGTCTCTCTTCCAGAGCCCCCTACAGTATGTGAAAATACCCATGATTTTCATTTCTCTTAAAGAACACTAGCTAATAAACCACAGTCTTAAACAAGACTCCCTATCGCTTTTCAGCCATCACCTCAATGACTCCCTCCTCTTTAAACCAGCCTTAGACTCATCTCTTCAGATGAACATTTAGCACAGAGTTCTACTGACCACTTTTCACACCTTCTCTAGTCCCATTTAATCCAATAAACTATATACCCTAATCCTGTGTCTCTATCCCACATTTTCCTATTTTAAGTCTCTTCCAAGCATCTAACCATCATAACTCATGCCAAAGTAGACTCCCTTTCCCTAAGGTACAATCCATCTCTCCTAGACGGGGCCACCAAGGTAAAAGGTCAGTGCTCAAGAAACCCAAATCCCCTGTAACACCGTGTCTAGACACACATTTAACACCCTAATCTCCAGCTGCATTACTCAAAACATCTAAGGTGCTTTGCTTAAGCTTGTTGAATAGTTGAAAATGTTATAACTTCATTTTCCCCAATGTCATTGGTACCAACATGAACCACAATAGCTGGGTCATGCCCAACACAACCAACTACATGCCGCACACAGGAGGCACTGTTCTGTTTTATCAATCCTGGCGACAGATTACAGAATCCCCTTCCACCACCAGTTGTCTAGGTATGCCTGTCCCCCAGATCCTATTAGTACTACATAGGCTGTTCTCCCAGCTGTAACAAAAAAGTGTCTTCTCCAGCCAGCAAGGGAATTCTTGTGCCAATACCCAAATCACTCAATGTAGTAAATCAGTTATGCATAAACAGGTGTGCCCTATTCCTATTCCCCTCCATGTTACATTAAACTAAAACACACCTAGGTACTGGCTCTTTGTACAGATCAGTATCTCCAGTATTTCATATGCCAGCTACATTCTGCTCAGGGAGCAACTCCCAAAATAGGTTTGCAACCTGCTTTTTCCCCAAATATGCTACTGTCCAAAATGTGGACTAATTGTTCCTGGTGTGCTAACAGTTGATTGTACATCATGATAAACAGACAATCATACTAAAAACAGGCATAATCCCAGTAAATGCAAGTTAAAAAGGCATTTGTTCTAGCAACTCCGTTACCATAGCTTCCCAAGCTGTGACAAGTGTAACATGCTCCACATATTCACTCAATATTTATATATCATATCTTATATATATATATTTATATATCTATCTATAATATATATATTAGTCAGCCACAAAAATGGAGCGCCCTTGTCTCACTTATCAGGATAATCTAATTTTGCAATATTAAGCATTACAGTACCTTTAGCCATAGTCATTTCTAGAATTATTATAGCTTGAGTTGCATTATGTGGTTTATACATTAATTCCCACTCACTAGAAGTAGATCTCTAGTAGTTTAACATGCATGTTAATAAAGCAGATTGAGCCCAACAGCTTGTAGTGAAACACCACACAGATTTTTGGGAAACCAGTTTTATTTAGAACAGATTTGTACAGAAATTTACTTCTCAATGGCCTGTTGCTCTGGCATGCTTCTAATGATGTCAGAATCGCCTGTAACAAAACAAAAAAAAAAAAAAACAGTGTTAAACAACTGAATCCTCCAGCATCACGAAGGAAATTGTACAGTGTATCCTTAGGAATAAGGTGTGTTAAAAGTAAGTAGTTTTTTTTCCTCATTAAAAGTCTGTAGGGTTTATTCTCCCAAGTAAAACAAGGGCACCCCACTGGTGAGAGGTGTCCTATTTAAGAGTTATTGCAGTTCAAACTTTACTTTTTTTAGCTGCAATATCTAAATGGCCAGAAATGTTAGTGGTGCTGGTACTACACCATCCTATGGAGGTTTATGGTCAGCTGACCAGATCAGTCCATATGATGGTATAGCAACAGCACCACTAAAGTTTCAGGTCATTGAAATATTGCACCTAAAAAAAATTCAAGGTTTGTGCTGCAATAACTTTTGAATAAAATACCTCAGCAGTGGGTGTTATATTGTAGGTTTTATCCACAAGACATTTACAAGTGTTACTATCCTTTTAACACACCCATTCTGCTACTCTTAAATCTGAGGGACAGAAGGTTGTCAGATGCATTGCTATGCACCCACCACCTGGCTATTCAATGTTTAAACAAGTTACCATTAATTGCTTTGATACCCCTCTTTCACTCCAGCTTTACTCTTATGCATTATGTCAATGGTTAAAATGGGTAGAAAAGCAAGAGTTCTAATTTCCAGTCATTTTAAGCAGACCTTTCGAACAGCAGGCATGCAGAATATGCATTACAGTTTTCCAACCAGCAAACTATAGGACAGAATCAAACTAAGGGACATAGGGATCCTGCTTGCCTGAGAACTTCATAGAAGTCACAAAAACTAAACTTTGGTCTGACCAAGGCGTGTGTGGTTCTACACAGGGATGAAGTTATGTGCATTCTCAGGTCAAGTACTAATTTCTAGATCTAGATGCCATGGTTAGATGTTGACAACTAGCACAGCACATATATAATGGGAAATTAGTGAGGATATCTGCAGTACCAGTGCAAAGATCCATGTTAATGCAAATACATACACTGAATATATTACCTTCAGTGTTTCACTTTAAAGTGGAACATTCACCTTAATTCAAGTTTGCATATTTAACACATACAATAAAACTGCCTGTGTCTTGTTAAAAGTCCAGCACATGTATAGTTTAGGTCAGCATGTGGTAACAAGTGTTAATATCTCCTTAACTATTCATTTGCTGATCTTTTGGCCAGACAGGCAGTTTTTAATGCATTTTTCAAATTTGCAAACTTGAATTAGCCGTTTGAAGTGCCTCAGGCGCTCAAAAGGTTAAAGGGGTAGCAATCTCAAATAACAAATCTACATCAGATGTAAAGTTATTTTGCAATGAATAGTATGTTCTGAAAATCCTTTACATTCATATCTGACTCTAAATTACAGTTAAAGTTTCTCCCTTCCGCCCCTTTTCAGCATGCCACGCAGACGTCCCTCAGATCCAAAAGCTGGTCGCTTGACCAGACTGATCACAACTTGGGACAATATTGTGTGTGTCAGTGTAAAGAAAACCCTGACACGATCAGCTGTAGATTTTTTGTGATATCCTTTAAAGGTGAAGGTTCCACTTTTAAAGGACCAGAAGGTTGAGCAACGCATTGCTTATCCCCTTATGGATGGCCCAAGAGAACCACAGCATTTTGACAGTTGCATTCTGGGATGGCAACATGGCATGAAACCATGCTGCCATCCCAGAATTCCATGTGTCAGGACAGTCATGATAGTACTGGCTCGTCACTGGTCATTAAGGGGCTAATGATACTTGTGTCAAGCTTCCTAACACTAGTGTATTATGTACCAGGACATTGGAGATAACCAGGAGACACTGAGGCATGCTGCACTAGGTGAATTGGCAAGGTCTATGTCTCACCTACACCTCCACTTAAAGGGATAGTAATACTTAAAATGAAAAAAAAAATATGTTGTAGGGTTTATCCCCCTGAGTAAAACAAGAGTACTCCCACTGCTGAAAGGTGTTTCATTCAAAAGTTATTAATTTTCAAAGTTGAATTTTTTAGGTGCAATATCACAGTGGCCTGAAATTGTACAGTGGCGCTGTTGCTACACCATTCTATGGAGATTTATGGTCAATTGACCAGAGCTGTCCATAGGATCGTGTAGCAACAGCGCCACTGTACAATTTCAGGCCACTGTGATATTGCACCTAAAAAATTCAACTTTGAAAATTAATAACTTTTGAATGAAACACCTTTCAGCAGTGGGAAAACTCTTGTTTTACTCAGGGGGATAAACTCTACAAATTTTTTTTTTACATTTTAAGTATTACTATCCCTTTAAGTGTGAACAGATATAGAACACTGTTTGTATATGTATATACGGTTTCTCATTTCCACCCCAATTTTAAGTACTACAGAGTGCTAGAAGATTCTGAGACGAAGACCTCCAACTCAAATTACTCTAAAGAGCACATTGAGCCTTACATATAAGTTAATGAGAAGCAAGCCAACTTGAACTATAAAAGAAAAAAACTTGTATAGGGTTAAAAAAAACAAAACAAAAAAAAAAAAAAGCACCATTTAAAAATCAATGCACATGTTGGTATTTGTCACCAATAGTATAATTTGTTTACCCCAGAATTCCACCTCTCAGACTTTAAAAAAGGTCCAATGTGTACTTTAATACTATGGGTGTGACTGGCATCAGTTATTTTATGACCTCCTCTACGGTCACTTCTTGGCATGAGGAAAGGCGAATTTACCCACCCACCAGACACTTGACCCAATGTCAGACTCCTATCTCTCCAGACCACCAGCATATTGCATTAATGGAACATTTGCCAATACATTACAACCAACATTACAAGTCATTGGAGGCCAATACATGACACCATGCAGTGCTATACTGGTGCACAGCAGCCCTTTCTTCCCAAATGCAGGCTCTAATAGCTGCTGATGGACAAACCCCTGATTTTATTTGAAAGAAATATGAAATTGCAATTAAGCACATTAAGTGTGTCAATTTACATTGCTTGGTGTATCCGTGTTCCTTTAACCCTTTGAGTGCCAGAGAAGTAAGCAACTCATTGCAAAGCAAGGCTTTGCGTACCCCTCTGGCACCCAGAGTTAAAACAATAAGTAGAGAACATTTGTCCATTTACAAAATGAGATACATGTTACTAGCATTTAAGCATCAGAACCAGATTGTACCAGCTCCGAGGACACAGTCTAGTAATTATCTAGCGAACGTCTAGCCTGGAAATGACCATTAACAGATCAAACCAGCGAGAATATTTCGCAAGCATTTGTTAAAGAAGAAGGAAAAAAGTGTAAAGGCTGGCTGGTCTAGATGTATATAAACACAAGGTGTAAGTACCTGGATCAATAATAGCCAATGTGCATACTCTGTAGTATTTTCCGCAGGCTGTACCCAACTCGATGTTGTTGCCGCTGTAGTGGTGTACACCGGTCTTTGCCAACATTGCATAGTATTCAATCTCTGATTTTCTGAAAATTGAAAGTAAACTTTTTACCAATGGACATCACAACAATGCATCCATCACACAAGATTACTTACAAATCAAGTTCTTATGCAGAAAAAAAAAAAAATGCTTTGTTTCCTGTACAAGAAGCCCAATGGGGTGTGTACAGAAAGCAATTCTACGTGAAAAGTGCACTTTAGGTAACAAATAAAAATACCCACTGCACACTAAATGTCAACTTACACTCCATTTGAAAAATCAATGAAAGTTTGGCAAAGTTTATTTGCTCTACATTTGTTCAATAGATTTGTGTGCATGTTTTAAACTTTTTAAAACAAGTACTTACCTTGTAAAACATGCATCTCTGTGCATTCCTGATGGGCTGAGGGAGGGTGAGACTGATATGACCTGATAATACACTGACAGAGTAGGGACAAACTTCCTCCCCATCCATACCATGAACATGCTCTTTTACAAAGGGATCAAGTAGGATTTTATTTTCCTCAAATATACAGTGCTACAGAATGTTGGAGTCCGCATACAGACTGATCAATTTGCTAAACAGTGGTTACATACAAAATGGCTGGAAATTTTGCAAAGAATGGAAAAAGAACTAATTATGCTGTTCTATATCATAAGGTGTTCTAGTAACATATCCTGACAAATTTCATTAGTATTTTTCCCCCACTCTGCACTTGTATATTTCCATAATAAAAAGTCCAAAGATATGTAACTAGCATTTAAAAACAGAACCAGACATAGTACCAGCTCTGTTGACACTGTCTAGTCATTATCTAGCGAATGTCTAGCCCGGAAAAGACCACAAACAGATCAATCCAGCGAGAATATTCGCAAGTCAAGGTAAAAATTTAATCAAGAACAGTTTATAAAAGTGACAATGCCAGCTAGTCTAGCCATTCTAACCGGTCCCTACAAAAGGGCCCACACCATAAAGTTTCTGAAGGAACCATTATCGAACCCCTCAGGAATAAACCAAGAAACAGGACGATTCATTACTGCTGCTTTTAACTAGCATTGAACTTTACATGACACAAATTCTAAAATTAAAGCATCAACCTTAACAGTGGCAACTTGTGCCCAAAATGATGTTTTGCATTCAGATATATCATGCAACCACCTGGCCTGATCCTTCTTCAGGTTAGGAAATGAACATGTGACCTTTACCCTACTTCAACATTATCCATTAATGTTTAATTCTCCTTTAAGCAGTTGATATGTTCAACAGCATCCTTTGGTTTTTACTTCACTTTAAAAATCTAATGAGCATGACTGCACCGCGACCAGCTGGCAGTGGCACTGTGGCCCATGTAACGGGCTCTTCAACTAGTTGGCCATATTTGATTTCTCCCCTCACATTAACTCCACGGCTAGAACATGTTACTTTCTCTGCAACATTGTGGAAATCCACCTGTTCCTCTCCCAAAAACTACTAAAACGCTTGTGCATGTTCTCATTCCGTCCCACTTAGACTACTGCAATGTCTTTCTAACAGCATCCCTGCTTCCCATCTTTCCCCTATGCAATCTGTTTTAAGCTCAGCTGCACGAATCCCCATCAAAAACTAAACCTGCTCAAATCATTTTTAGACACGACATGTGCTCCCTATTCAGCAACCCATCACTTAGTTTTCCCTCTCACCTTTAATGGTATCCACGCATCTCTTCCATCATGTCCCCACCCACCTACTTCACTCAACACACAATGTCCTCCTTGTTACACCATCTGCACTCACCCATCTCAAACCTTTCTGCTCCCTGAGTAAGGAACTCCAAACCCCCCGTCAGTCTACCCTGAAATCCAACCTTCTGGAGCACTAGAACCATGCACTACCTTTTGGCAAACTCAGCAACTGTAACAACAGCACCTGAAACACTCATACCCTATTGTCTGTCTCCTACTACCCATTTAGACTAAGCGTCTTTGAGCAGGGAGTGCTTTTTGTTTCTATGACTTTATGCCCTTCTATTGTAATACACTTCAATTGTAAGGCACTGTGTAGCACCATACAAAGATATACATATGTAAAAGCAGGGGCAGGTCTCACTTACTGCATGTTTGCCATCTCCAAAGCAGCTTTTTGTTACGTCTAAAGCGTTAATATTGTAGCTAAAGTGCATAATTAGACATTAATAATGGCCATCTATAATGGTAATCTGACCACAGCAACAAATATCAAAGCAAAAGCAGTTCTCACAAAATCTTTGTACCAGATCCTAGAAGATACTACTGCCCATATTCACTTAACTTTAACCCAAAATAAAAAATCCACATGTGTATTTTATTAATTGTTTGGGCAGTGGTCTGGATGTTTGCTTCTAATTGCCTTCCCTGAAATAATATTTTGTACCATGGGAAAAAACACTGTTTTGGACCAGACTGGATCTGAATGCAGAATCCCACATTCACAAAAGTCCTGCAGAGCAGTTTTCCTTCTCCACATGGTGCTGCCAACATCCACAGGCTGGAGAGGCATTTCAAAATGAGAGGTTTTGTGACCTCACCCCAAGTTACATCGTTGAATATATTTTGAAGGGATGCTGTATTAACATCTTGCATGCTGGAGATCCCTCCAATAGTTACTTTGCAATGAAGGCTGAAATTTAAGGGGTTCAATGAGAGGAGTTCAAATTAGCAAAAAGGGCCCAAGACAGCTGTGATGGATAAAACTCCCTCACCACAAGCACCGACACCTCAGCCTTGTTCCACTGGTAGTCACAGAATTACACAAGGAGACACTTCAGCATTGTTCCATTGCCCAGAGGTAGTCAGCATATTTGCTGTTCTGAAACATTCACGTATAACTGCATACAAATGTTGAAAGGTAACATTTATGCAGCATTCCACAGGGCATGATGTTGATATTGTGGTCTATGGAGTCAGACATGTCTCACAGAATTCTGTAGTTTGTATAATATACCCTGCCCCCACACTACAATTCCTAAAGTTTCAGGGATTCCAATAATCCATTGATGGAAATGTTATCACCAACTCAAGAATGTGCATTTCAGAATGATGTTAATTAACAGGGGAGATCCAGTTATCAGTGTATTAGTCTCCTCCACATGTTAAACAAAAGATGCCAGCGGGGGGGATTGCACAGCAGCAAGTTATAAGCAGAGAGCACAGAGTAGCTTATAAGAAGTTGTATGTAGACAATTCTAATCTACACATCTAATATTTTCAGCTTCAGGGACAGTGGTGTTACTTTGTACCATCTTCCCCGATTTCACTGCCCCCTAAAAGGGAGGTGTCTAAAGAAAGCCTGCCAGACTAGTCAAGGATGCAAAGCAGGGTGTGGAAGGGAAAAAGTATAGATAACTTTACTACATAAACACATGCAATTGAGGATTCAGTTTTATCAACTTTTGGTAAGTGAAAACACAAACAAAACCTCTAGGAAGCTTGAAAATTAACACATTTTTCTCAGACACTTGAAGGAGCAAAGATCACACATTGAGGGCTATAAATGAAGAGGCAGTGGAACAACTGCACGAGACAAAAGAAAACTTTATATACCTTTTGCAATGACTTAAAGGGATAGTAATACTTTGTTTTAAAGGCATAAAAAAAACAAAAAAAAAAAAACAAGATATAAGTTCTCTCAAACCATTATGGTTTGAGAGATATTCACAAGTTTCCCCTCACTGACCAAAACGATCAAGTCTGCCATCTAGCTGTCAAATTTGGAATCCGGTGGCTATTCAGCAGATCCAAGATATAAAAATAACTCATTGGAAGGGTCTAAAAAGTGTGCTTGCAAACCGGGCACACTTTGTACACTATTCAAATGAAGTAGTTCTTCTATCTCGCGATCTCGGCTCTGCTGTAAAGCCACGGCCGGTCCATGGACCGGATTCCAAATCTGACAGCTAGGTGGCAGACTTGACCGTTTTGGTCAGTGAGGGGAAACTTTGCTTGTGAATCTCTCAAACCATAAAGGTTTTTTAACCCTTTGAGTGCCAGAGGGGTATGGAAAACATTGCTTTGCAAAGGCATTCCATACCCCTCTGGCACTCAAAGGGTTAATGCCTACAAAATAAAGTTAAAATGAAGTATTACTATCCATTTAAGACATACAAGTACATGAATATTGTATCAGCTACTGTGTAATCTGCCCAAGAATTTTTGATTTATACTTATGCAGCTACTTGTCCCTGTCTTGCAGTGAGCAGTTGGCAATGCTTCTAGTTTCACTTGTATAACTAGTAAAGAAACAGCAACCTAAAAATTAAATGGGTTTGAATACACTTAAATACCATAAACACTTGCTAGTATACAAGTTTTCAGATGCCTAAAATTAAATTCAAATATGCTCTGAGGGAGCAGACATTACTTCTCTTCCAGGGCTCCCATTTATTGTCCGGTATTCTCTGAAATAAGCGGAGAACTTTTCGAATACAGGAGTAGTGGGCACTAACCACAAAACTAAACTGACTAATCTCCTCTCAATACAAACATGCCACACATTAAGCAAATGATCACTGAACAGGTCAGTTTACACATGCATTGAAAAGCTATTTTTAGGATATTTTATAGATTTAAATAATCATTTTAAATATGCTAGCTGTATGTATGTGATATTTAACTTGTATCAACTTTGTTCTGTTCCTTTAACACAAAGAATCACTGCATATGTACTTTCATAAACACAGGAGTACGCAAAATTATATGCAGAAGCTGCAGCTGTTTTTGCCCCAAAAAATGTATCTCAAAATTAAGATAGTGTCCTATAAAGAAAGGGTCAAAACGGTCATGTAATTACACAGCATTTCTCAAGGGCCATTAAATATTCTTAAAGATCATTTTACTTTACATATTTCTTTTGTTTTACAAGAGAACTTTAAAACAAAGAGCCTGGGGAAGCAAGTGGGTTTAGGTCATTCAAAATAAATATACAGACATCAATAGAAAATTGTAAGATGTCACTGACTAGGCATTAACCAACTCACCTCAGAGCTGGGCAGTTGTTGGCAAGAATAACCAGCTTAGCCTTGCCCTGACGAATCATTTTCAAAGTCTGCTTGTAACCCAGGACATATTTACCACTTTTCATAACCAGCTGGAGCCTTGAGTTGATAGACTCCAGTGACTTTTTCTAAAGATAAAAAAATAAAAAGATGTCAGTTTTAAAATATTTAGACCAGTATATTATCAAACCAGAGCAGGGGTAGGCAACTTCTGGAAATCCATCTGTTAGATGTTACAACCATTACCCCCCAACCAGCTGCAAGATGAATGATAAAAGTTGTAGCCCAACAGCTAGAGTGCTAAAGAGTCACAAAGTTGCAAAAGTAGTTGACCCCCAAATGTCTATACAGTAAGTCCTTCTCTACTGATACAATTACTCTCCAAAAGTATTCAGAGATCTACAGAATTTGCAGTCTCACTGGCACTTTAAAGGAATAGCAACCTTTTATTTTGAGGTTACATATTCTGCAAGTAAATATGTATAGAAATATTGTCTTGACTTCACCTACACACTTCTTTGAAAATGAGCTCCCAGGATCTGTTTATGGAAAGCTGTCAGGAAATATGAAAGCAGTTATACCGCACAAATAATAATAATAAAAAAAAAAAATAATGAAGGGGGGGGGGGGGAGAAATCATACAGCATTCAATGCTGCAAACCCAATGGCAGATTGTGTTTTTTTTTCCAGGTTACAGACGAACTCTGGAAACAGGTATAGATTGTCAGGGACAGAGACAAGGGGGATGGGGGAAAGAATGTTGTATATGCAGTTTCATCAATTATACACTTGCAGAATATGTAGAGAGAAAAGGGCTTATTTCTTTAGCAGGATAAAAGATATAAAATAGAAAACATACAGGGTAGACTCCGCTTAATATTACCCAGAGAAAATGGCCTTAGCAATGTCTCACTCAGACGCAGTAACCAATTACATATTTTAATGTTTGCTCTACATCTACCACCATTAAGTTTCCAATGAAAGTGTTGTACATGCTAAATAAACAACTATACAAACAATGGAACTTTAACTTTTAAGATTTTCCAGAATAAGCTTCTGGTGAAAAGGAGAATTTTTGCCAGGAATAAAGAGGTCTAACAGATCCAATTAGATCTTAAGTTCAGCTGGCCATTCAGATTTTAAGATGCATCACAATGATAGCACTGTAAGAAATTGTAATACAATACTTCCAATGGTTTTTAACGTGATACGGAAGGTTACTTGAACATTTATTTTTATGCCTGAAGGTGTTATCACCAGTCCACAACAATCAGATACCGGTCATTTTGGTTTAAATTGTTTAACTAACAGGGCAGCTAAATTAAATAAAAACATTTAGGATTATGTGGTTACTTCAATTGAACAAGCCATTCTGTTAATCCTAGACAGACAGTAACCAGGCATTCATACTTAAAACCCATTCCCTTTTAAATAAAGTATCTGTAACTATAAGTCAGATATCAACATTTACCTATATACATAAATCAAATATGCTAGTGACAATGGTGTTGACAGTGCATGCACATTTTGCAATTCACATTTCCCACAGGAATGGATTTCACATTCAGGGCATCATAAGGATCACATAGAGCTTATGTTAATTTAGTGACACACTGCTGTCATTTCGACAGCACAGCATGCTTGATACTATTGGGCTGTATTTGTTAAAATGTAACCAACTGGATCCTAAACAGTCTCCAAAGCACTGTTTAGCAATGGATTTCATATCGAACATCAGAGGAAAGGCAAGTGACTAGAATAAGTGGATCTATGATGATCTCAGATACACGAGTTGTTCACGTTGCCTAGTAAGAGCCAAGAGGTGTATACATATTGTATATCCACTAAAAGCTTTGTTGAAGCAAATGATGTTCAGCCTTGATGTTTCAGCGTAGGGAAAAAAGTAAGGAGACATTAATAATCCCGGTACTCTTTGGTGCTTGAAAGTCCATGCTCCACGTGAGAGAAGAGGCCTCACTCACCGTCTTCTTGGCGGCCACCATGATTGCAGCAAGGGGAACCCGGACCTGAGTAAAACAGGTAAAGATAAAGTCAGACTCGGAGTGATTAATGCTCCACCCCAGAGCTGTCCGTTGCCCCCTAAGAACCGCCTGACAGTCAAAAATCCCCAAACAACCCGGAGCCTCACTCACCAGAGGTGTAGCTCCAAGATGGCCGGGGACCGAGAAAGGAAGAAGCTCCCACAATACACCGCTTTTGTGCCAAGGCCCGCCTGTCTTGAGAAGGGGAGGTGGATGATGGAACGCACACCCTACTGGAACGCAGCGCTACGGGATCTCACTGCAGTCCATCAATTGTCCAATACAACGTGTTTTTAATCCTCCGTTGAGGACCGTATCTGGCTGAAGCAATTTTCATTCTGAACATGCCAAGGAGGAATACGGAAAAAAGTTCTAATTTTCATTTATGTCAGTGTTTTTCAGCTCTAGTCCTCGGAGGCTAGCTTTCCAACAGGTCAGGTCAGGCAAATTAAGCACTGGTAAATCAATCACAATATGTGAGTCACTACTGAATACGTAAGAATATCATGAAAGCTGACCTATTGGTTCACCCCCCAAGATGGTGAGAATTACGGGTTTATGCCTAACCCAGCATGCATTCTTTAGGAGAACAAGGGTTGCAAACTTGTGATATTGTGTTCACTGTTAAAGGTGTAGTAAACTAATTATGAAAATATATATATTTTGCATGAATATATGAAATAATGTATTTATATAGTGCCGCAAGTTTGCGTGGTACTTTACAATTTATGGGTTTGGACAATACAGGGTGATAAGTGCTTAGGAAGATGAAACACTGGAAATGGGGTCCCTGCTCCAAAGTTTACAATCTAAAATGGTAAAGGGTGACCTACAGAGAATATAAGGGTTAAGTATAGGGCTATTGCTAGTGACTAAACAAGGGTACGCTAATGCCTGGGTATACTTCTTTCAAATGTGATGGAGTTAACGTTTCAAATGGCGAAATAGGGACACCGCTTAATTTATAAACACATATACTGAAGTTTAAATAAAAATGAATGGAAGTTTTGATTGAAACAGTATGATCCCCTAAAAAGAGGGATACCATGGTGGGACAGAGGGATTTGGATCTCAAAGAGGGACTGTTCTTCCTAAAGAGGGACACTTGGGAGGTATGCTATTATGATAGCTTGAGTTCAAGATGTTTTCCTAACAACGTGAGTTGTTGGTACTTCCATCTAGGGAAAAATGTTGTCCACCATGCTCATCTTTTCGTATACAGTAATAACAGGATCAGAGCTGTCCATAGGATGGTGTAGCAACAGCGCCACTGTACAATTTCAGGCCACTGTGATCGTGCACCTAAAATTTTCAACTTTGATCTGTAATAACTTTTGAATAAAATACATTTCAGCAGTGGGAGGACCCTTGTTTTACTCAGGGGGATAAACCCTACAACATACTTTTTTTTTACATTGTAAGTATTACTATCCCTTTAAATGCATCTGGTCAAGTAATAACTTTTGAAATAAATGTTTTCCATAATTGAGAGTACAGTTGTTTTATTCAGTAGAAAAAAGTCTCACAACATATATATTTTTCATAATTATATTTTTTTTGCCCTTTTAACCCCTTAAGGACTGCCTGGGCAGCCACTAAAGACCACAGAGGGTTTTTTTTCTTCTTCAATGGATTCTGGGGTGACAGTGGCGTGCAGCAGCGCTGCCATCCCAGATTTCATGACGTGCCAGGACCATCACCAGTTCTTAACCCTTTGAGTGCCAGAGGGGTATGGAATGCATTGCAGGACTTGCACAACGTGGGTCCTTAAGGGGTTACAGCCTGATGTTCAAAGAAGACCAGGGGAAGTGCAGTAAGGTTTGATGATATTATGAGGTTATCAGGTTGATGATATTATGGTAGAGCAATACATTGCACGTCACTATGGCACTCAATGGGTTAGTGAGGGGTGGCTCTGAAGTGCGTGCACATCTTCTCCACTCCCCATGTGCCCTTGCTAACACATCAGGGGTTATGCACTATGGTGTGATAAAGAGGTGATAAAGTGGAGATGACTTTTCCAGTGATATCACTTCTTCAGTTCCTATGTTATTCTACAGAGCCCGTGCACTAAGATAGTAACACAGCTGATTAGGTTGAAAAAAATATGCTTCCTTCAAGTTCAACCCATGCCATATCACTGCTGTTGATCCAGAGGAAGGCAAAAAAAAAAAAACCCAGTGAAGCCATTTATTTAAGCCCCAAGGAGGTGAAAAAACATACTTCAAAATTCCAAATGGCAGTGGGTCAGATTTTTTTCTGGATCAACATCCTATCTGTTTTGAAGCTAACTGCAATAATTCTCAATATTGTTCTGTGCTAGATAGGTATCCATTACTTTTTACATAAACCTATATCTTGATTCTTATGAGTAGCCTAAACTCTTTATGAGATCAGCACTGACTGAATACTTTGTTGCAACGGTAGATTGGAACTTATTGTTAGCTTTTGGAGACAAGCCATACATACATACACACGCTGGCTGTGAGAACACTGAGGTTTCTGCAGCCTAGGGCTCACAAATGACCAGCAGTGTAAAGGTGGCTCATAAAGACAATGGAAGTTAGATCCCTATTATTTACTAAGAGCTGATCTCATAAAATAGAGTTTAGACTACTCATTAGAATCAAGATATAGGTTTATGTAATATTGGGGAGCACTGTTTCCACTAATTATTTTAACCCTTTGAGTGCCAGATAGGTAGCAAACACATTGCAATGTGCTGCTACCTCTCTGGTACTCATAGGGTTAATCCTGCAATACAAGATACAAGGGCATATCGAAAAAATAGGAGAAGAAAAATGTCGAATTTAAATGGTGAAAGAAAGTCATGGGAGCACTGTAGTCGAATTTTCAAGGGGGAGGGGTTAAATGTTTAATGTGAACAGTATTAGTCAAATTTAAATGGTGAAAGAAAGTCATAGCAGCACTGTAGTTGAATTTTCAAGGGGGAGGGGTTAAAATGTAGAATATGAACAATATTAGTTGAATTAATTAGGTGATAAAAAGCATTTTAAGTCTACTTTCATAAGGGGGGTTAATAGGTCGAAGGGGGCACTCTATCAATGTGTCACAGTGATTTCTGTACACGAATGTATAACTTGCTGTGCTAAGTGTGAAAGACTGCTTACTCCTACTATTTGATGGCTAAACCCATTTGATGTGTTAATGCTACAGTAAGAAGTGATACTAACCCCTCCTTTACTTTTGTAAGGAAGGATACAGAATAAGTGTGACCCAGTGTACATCATGAGAATTACAATACATTCCACCCCAATATCAACCTAACACTCAGTCACTCACGCACAAGCAGTAACTTCCTTGACACAACTATCAGTATTCAGAACAACTCCATCCACACATCCCTATACCGCAAACCAACAGACAGACCAACATACCTGAAAAGCAATAGCTTCCATCCAAAACACACAAAGAACTCCATCATATACAGCCAGGCCATCAGATACCACCGCATCTGTTCTGACAGGATGGACCGTGACAAGCGCCTCCAGAAACTCAGAGGAGACTTTATAAAATACGGTTACAGCGCAACTATTATTGACAGTCAGATACACAAGGCTACCCAAATACCAAGAAAAAATCTGTTGCACTACAAAGAACAACATAAGGGAAACCGGGTGCCACTGGTGGTCACTTACCACCCCCAGGTTGAAGTGCTACGCAAAATTTCAAGAGAACTTCAAAAGAAATTACATACAGATGAAAGACTCAAGAACATATTCCCACAGCCTCCCTTACTCTCCTTCAGACAGCCTCCCAATTTGAAACAACTGATGGTGTAGAGTGCCCTGAATAAAAATACAAAAAATGGCATATCTCCCTGCCTACAAAAGAGATGTGAAACTTGTGCACACATTTACACCACGGACAACATACCAGTTCCAAACACCCAGTTACACCATAAGATCAATGGTACCTTCACCTGTAAATCATCCAATGTAATATACCTTATCATGTGTGCAAAATGCCCAACAGCTCTGTATGTGGGAGAAACTGGACAAGCACTACATAGGAGATTTAATTCCCACAGATCCAGTGTTAATAACAAAAAGACAGAGACACCAGTGGGAGAACATTTTTGCCAAAATGGGCACAGTGTCAAGGATATTAAGTTAACTTTATTGATGGGACTGTTCCGCACTCAGAGGGACAGAAAGGTATGGGAGGTAAAATTAATGTTAAAATTTAATGCAATTTGTAGTGGTTTGAACAGGGATAAGGAATTTCTGTCAAAATACAATTTAGTTGATTGACCTTTCCAACAGACCCAAGAGCATTGTAAATACCTCTAAAGCCTCAGAGGAAGAGTGCAATTTACCATTGACTGATCAAAGATATCTGGATCTGGACTGCATTCTGTTATCTGATTTCCATGCTAAACAATGTGATGTGTACTTGTATTTAAGAGAGATGTTTTCATATTTATCTGTATAACATGCCTGAGGAAGAGACCTAAGGTCTTGAAAGCTTGCATTTAAATCTGCTTAGTTAGCCAATAAAAGGTATCAAAAACTATATTTGCCTCCAGTGTACATAACAATAAGTGAAGCTATTCTAAATTCATACACCTTGGCAAGACTGAGCACAGCAACAAGACACAAGGTAGTTATACTGCATCAGCAAGATCTCTCGCAGGCAGAAATTTCAAGGCAGACAGGGGTTTCCAGATGTGCAGCCCAAGCTCTTTTGAAGAAGCACAAAGAAACAGGCATTGTTGAGGACCGTAGAATCAGTGGTCGGCCAAGACAATAGTGCTGCAGATGAAATACACATCATGCTTACTTCCCTTCCCAATCAGCTGTCCAGCAGAGCCATCAGCTCATAATTGGCATCCTGGTACACCAATCTACTGTCAGGAGAAGTCTATTCAGAAGTAGTCTTCATGGAAAACTTGCGGTCAAAATACCATACCTCCGATGTGGAAACAAGGCCAAGCGACACAACTATGCAAGAAAACACAGGAACTGAGGTGCAGAAAAATGGCAGCAGCTGCTCTGGACTTATGAGTCAAAATTTGAAATATTTGGCTGAAGTAGAAGGTAGTTTGTTTGCCATAGGGCTGGACAGCGGTACAAGAATGAGTGTCTGTAGGAAACAGTGATGCATGGTGGAGGCTCCTTGCAAATTTGGGGCTGCATTTCTGCAAATGGAGTTGGGGATTTGGTCAGAATTAATGATCTGCTCAATGCTGAGAAGTAGAAGCAGATGCTTATCCATCATGCAGTACCATTAGGGAGGCATCTACCGTAAAATCTCGCGTATAATACGCACAAATTTGCCCCTCTTCACCTCATGTGAAGTGGGGGGTGCGTATTATACGCAAGACATTCATTTTCTAAAAAAAAAATCCATTGCTACCCGTTTCCTCCCTCCCTCCCGGCTTACCCATCTCTTCTTCCGAAGTTCCTCCGTTTGCTTCAGCCTGACAGGGTGGCAGCGGGCGGCATGCTTGCATCCGCCGGCCTCTTCCAGCGTGGCCCTGCCAGGACCTCTCCTTTACAGCCAATGGGTAATGTTATGCGAGGACTGCAAGGTCCTCGCAGGGGAATACCATAAATCTTAAACGCATATGCCGCCCGCTGCCACCCTGTCAGGCTGAAGCAAACGGAGGAACTTCAGAAGAAGAGATGGGTAAGCCGGGAGGGGGAAACCGGATTTTTTTTTTGTTTGGCATGGGAAAACAAGGGTGCGTATTATACATAGGCACTCTTGTTTTCCCTGAAAATCTTGGGTATAATATACACCTGCGTATTATACACAGGTGCGTATTATACCTGAGATTTTACGGTAATTGGCCCCAAATTTATTCTGCAACATGACCATAACCCCAAACATACAGCCAAAGTCATTAAGAATTATCTTCAGCGTAAAGAAGAACAAGGAGTCCTGGAAGTGATGGTATGGCACCCACAGAGCCCTCATCTCAAGTACATCTTTGAGTCAGTCTGGGATTACATGAAGAGAGAGAGAAGCAACCGAGGCTGCCGAAATCCACAGAACTGTGGTTAGTACTCCAGAAAGTTTGGAATGACCTATCTGCCTAGTTCCTTAACAAACTACATGCAAGTGTACCTAGAAGAATTGATGCTGTTTTGAAGGCAAAGGGTGATCACACCAAATATTGATTTGATTTAGGTTTTTCTTCAGTTCACTCACTTTGCATTTTGTTAATTGATAAAAATAAACTATTAACATGTCTAGTTGGAAAACATTCCTACTTTACAGCATTTCTTCACACCTGCCTAAAACTGTTGCACACTACTGAATATTAAATATTTTGACCTCGCTCAGCTGGAGCGTATGGCCTCCTTTACATCATGAACATCTTCTGACCAGTTAGAATACACAGGGCCAGTTTCATTAGTGTTGTTGCCAAATCTTGCATGAATAGTCCAAGGTACATGTGAATTACCACTTGATGTCACATTGTCATGATTTAGCAATCTCTCCCATCAGAGGAGGACATCTGTTTATTGAGCCAGGTGTTGACATCAAGGAGCATAAACTTAAATTAACACTAACACCTAAAATGAGCTGAGGTTATATAAACTTGAATACCCTGTGCTTCTTGATAGCATCTGAAAAAATGTCTGCTTTTTGAAACCTAAAATCTAGTCTTACATATGCTCTTAACAGAACCGTCTTGGTAAGTATCTGAGAAGTAATATTGCTGTATTTTCTGTTAATGGGCTTAGATAATATACTAGCCTTCTTTAAATATAAGCTCAGTGTATACCAGTATCAGTAAAGTAAATGCCTACTTAGCTTGTATCTTTCATTACAAAGAGCACAAACAAAAATGAACCGAAAATAGTGTCTGAATAAGTCTACACTTTTGTTAAGAAAGCAAGTTTAGGATTATATTTTAGGGATATAACAAAATACATATTTTTTTACAGATGATAACTGTAAGTGTAAGTGTAATGATATAGTAACCAACTTCATTTTAGGTGTTAGTATTCCTTTAAAATGTATATATCTAAAGCAGTCTTCAGGATTTCCTTATTTGAGCACAGGTGAGTTAATCAGAGGCTCAGTCACTTTAACTCATCTTTGTTCAAGTAAGGAAATCCTATGAAGTCCTGGGTTTTACTGGTCTCTGAAGACTAGGGAAGGGAACTATTGATCTAAAGAACTGTACATATATTAGCAATTTGACAGGTGTAATATATACACAATTTCTGTTAATCTATTCAGCTTGTAAACGCGTTTTAGGTGACTGGTTTTTCAAGTATCTTTAGGTTGTTACATTTTTTTACACCTTGGATGTCAATTTCATCTTCAACTAATCACAATGTAAAATGATGTTTTGATAATTTCAGTACTGGGGCATGGCCACAAGGGGGTGTGCAAACAGCACAGACAGGAGGAATGTTAGTAAAATACAAAATTATACTGCAGTGGTAGATCTAAAGCAGCGGTTCTCAACCTTTCTAATGCCGAGACCCTTTGATAAAATTTCCCAAATTGTAGCGACCCCTAACAGTAAAATTATTTTCATTGCTCCTTCATTGCTGTAATTTTGCTACTGTTATTAATCAACATATAAATATCTGATGGTTTTAGGTGGCAAATAGTCATTCGACCCCCTAAGGGGTCTCGACCCACAGGCTGAGAACCACTGATCTAAAGTATATCCATATGTAGACCTTCTACTTTAGAATTCCCAGGTGTAGGATATATTTTTATTAAATATTATTGGGAACACACTGCCGTTTATTAAGCCAACAAATTTATATGAAGCAGTATTTTTATTAACCATTTTTATTGGACGAGTAACTTTTTCTACAGTCTAAACTGAAACACATAGTGGTCAGGTAAAGCACTAGGCCCAAAGCCGGGACAGGATTTACATCCCATGCACCCCTTGGCAAGGCATTCTAGGTGCCTTAGCAATGCCCATGGCCACACACCCACAATTCGCACAGAAATTATCCTTGGCCTATAACAAGCAAGGACAAAAAAATGACTTAACCTTTTGGTTGCTATAGATATCGCCAATGCATTGCTCTCTAGCATCCAAGGGGTTAAATAATAGCCTGTAAATGAAACTGAGGTTTCTCTGACCACACCCACAATTCAGAATGTGGGTGGGGCCAGCACAGCTGAGGAGCGCAGCAAAATTTGGAGTTCTAGGCAGTTGCCTACTCTGCCTATTGGGATATTCAGCACTGCCTAAAGAACTGCTTTCCAGTGCTGTCCTTCATGTTCACCAAATAAACACTTTCCAGATTTATCATTCCCAGTGTTTTTATTCTAGTATATTATATGCTTTGTACAGTACACCAGAAAATACAATGTGTTTGTAGGACTGTACTAGTATTAAAGTCCTACTAATACCACTGAGGGAAATATATGCTTCAATGTAAGCGTGTGAATTAAAGTTTTCCCACTGAATAAAATTGCATTAGCCTGCTCAGACCATGTGAAGGAATTCAGGAGCCTTTGTTCAGGAAAAAAAAACATCTTCACTATAGGGGACAAATCCAAATTCCCACTGATTTAAATGAGGGTTTTAATCCCTTAAATGCTGGAGAGGTCTCCAATACATTGAGAATCAGTGTGATTTGGTGGAATTATTATTTGCTCCCTGTAGTGCAGTTGGTTTGCCCCAGAATTGTGCTTTACATGAGTTGAGCAACCTGTGGTTCCCTGCAGGGCTGGATTTACATCCCAGGCTCCCCTAGGCAAGGCATTCTAGGCGCCCTTAGCCCTGCCCATGGTCACACCCCCAGTCTTCACATGACACCACCCCCATTCCCATCAACTGTTTTCTGGCACAGAAAAAAAGATTAATCCCTGGTTGCTACAGAAATCTCCAGTGCATTGCTTTGCAATGCGTTGGAGATCTCTGTAGCATCCAAGAGCCTTTAAATAGCCTTTAAAGGGATATATAATCTGGTGCAGAAATATTGAGATTGCTCTGGCCACACCCCCAATTCAGAATATGAATCTGGCCAGCACAGCTAAAGCTCTGCTCCAAATTTGGAGCTCTAGGCAGTTGCCTTCTCTGCCTATTGGGAAATCCGGCCCCAGTTCACTGCTAGTGTGAATGCTAGACAAGTCTCCAATGCTTTGTTTTTTTGTGCATATAACATCCAGGAGGGATTGCAGATGTTATCTCACAAATCAAGCAGCAGGGGCAAAATTCATAGAGGCCATTAGATTTTCCATCCATAGTAAAGTAAGTAGAGGTTAGTATTAGGTGTTAGTGTTGCTTTAAGATTTATTATAAAACATAAAAAAGTGCATTGTCAGAATTGTGTTCCATATCAGATATATATGAAATTGAAATTTAACAGACTTTACTGTAAGAAAAAAACCCTTCCTCTACTGAAGTTGGGACCGTCTTTCCTCTAATCGTAAGGGGTGGCCCTTGTTATTTGAAAAACTCACTAGAGATCCTTGTATTGACTTTACATATACAAGGTAACAAGATCCCCTCTTAGATGTCTTTTCTGTAGAGTAAATAAACCAAGTCTGGCTAGACGTTCTTCATACTTCAAATCCTCCTTTCTCTTAATCAATTTTGTTGCTCCTCTCTGTACTCTCTCCAATTCCAGAATATAATTTTTTCAGAATCATGCCCAAAACTGCACTGAATTTTTGAGGTGAGGCCTTACCAACGATTTGTAAAGAGTCAAAATGATGTTATCCACTCTTTCTTCAATACTCCTTTTTATGGAAGATAGGACTTTGTGTGCCTTTGCTGCTGCTAGAAAGATTCCATTAAGTTCATAGGTAGCATAACTATTTATTTGCCCACATGTGTAACTTTACACTTTCCTACATTAAGCTTTGATGTACCGTTGCTCTGAGCCATCTTTATTGAGCTGAATATTTTTTAATATGTCTAATACACAGGTTGTGTTTATGTTAAAATTAGCTCAGAGTTTTACAGATCTGTCATCAGGGACCACTAACAGGCTAGGACTTGAGGGTTTGAATGAATCTGAATGAATAAGCCTCAGTTAACCTGATCTCAAATAGAGAAATCCTCAAGTCTTGGGGGTTATGCACTAAGGTGTGATAAAGTGGTGATAATGTGGAGATGCTTCTGCAGTGATATCACTTCTCCAGTTCATATATTATTATATGGAGCCAGTGTACTTGGAGAGTTTAGAACACTGGAGTAGTCATCTCCATTTTATCACCTCCATTTTATCATCTCTTCATCACACCTTAGTGCATTCCCTAGTGTTCTGTTAGTGGTCCCTGAAGACAGGCCTGAGAACTGCTACCCTAGTTGACATTATAAAGGTATACTTTTAACACTGAGTGCCAGAAAAGTGTACACAGCCCTGCTTTGCAATTCAAAAAAACAAACAAGGTGTAAGTAGAAATTCTTAAAGTAACAGAGCACTAGAACCATATGTCCTTTATATAATATAACAGCAGTACTCATGGAGCTCGTAGTACCAGAGTTTTGAATATATGGGACACAGGGAATTCACATCAGCTTATCCCTGCTCAAGCAACAAAGGGGGCACTGCTCTTCAAGGGATCCTTGGATTGGTACCTCCTATGTTACTGGATAGATATCATTGGGATAGTGTATAATCCAAAAGAAAAACATATACAATTCAGCGCTCCTATAAAGATCCACAATAAAAGAAATAAAAAACAAACTGATCTAAATACATAAAGTCCAACAATAGGAAATCTCTATGTTGCAGCCATTGTGTATGGTGTTCTCAGTAGCACCCTCTACTTGTAGTAAGAACTAGAAAACAAAGACACAGGCGCATACCATCTGAGAGTAATCCTTAAATAGAAGTGGTATAGAGAAAAACTAAAATCTACTTACAAGATATATTCTTGCAAGTGAAGCCCATAAGAAATATTGAAGCGGAGCTTGTATCAATTGTAGGAATATATTCACATATATTGGTATTCCAAACTCTCCACAATAGAAACTGTATGCTCGTTATGATGGCAGATGGTCCTAGGTATAGACACAGGTATATATCTGAGAGAGTATCTGAATAGATGTATAACCCACGTGAGTGGCCCCCTCACATGTATAGACTCACCAGATATCCGTGAATATCGCACATCAAAAGCCCGGCCCGGCTTTATTAAATAGAAAAAAGCCCAGATAACTTCATATAAAAAAAAATAATTATAAAATGTTTTATTAGATATAAATAACCCTACGCATTTCGTAAGTACTGGCTTACTTCATCAGGGGTTGTAAACAATAATAACATAAGTTCACATATTTATAGTATAAACAATTAAACTCATACCTGGTCTTCTACCAGAGCATCCGTCCCGCCACGGGTTGCGCCCACATTGAGGCTTGAAACGGCACACTGACCGGAGCTTGGACGCACGCCTCGCTCCAGACCGCCGCCTGTTCTGGAGTTGCCGTGGTAACCAGGACGCTCCGATCTCATGTCAGAGCTTGCATCCCGTCCCGGCTTGTATTCATTCTCGGGCTAAAATATTGTGCCGATCGGAGCCCAAGCGTGCGCCCCGCTTCGGATCGATGCCTCCTTCTGACACTGCCGTGGCTGTCTGAATGCCCTGGAGAGTGGCTTATATAAAGAAAGGGATATAATGTTAAAACATACATCAATTTCTATATTGGATAGAACATAATAAATGTATGTAGAGTCCACATAATCGATTCAATTGGCAGACAAATATGATCAAATATATATAAAATATTTTTAAAATATTTAAACATGTAAAATATATAAAATACATAATACATATATAAATTATTAAATAAAATGAAATAGAATAAATAAATGAAGTAAATCAGGAAAGGACACGTGTACACTATAAAACCCATACATATATATATTAATTGTATATTTGACAAATCCACCTTAAAAAAAAAAAAAAAAAAAGTAATACAATAATATATGCAGGTATATATAGTATACACATGTAAATGTGCCTATGCACGTTCCCCATAATATACCTATTATAAAGCTGAAACAATAACTAGAAACCAGTGCATCCTCTACAACTAGAAACTCATGTTTAATCCTGGAGAAAATTACTAACCTCAAGCTCTTCATTGAGGCCTTTAGGTGTTAATGTATCTAAGGTGTAGATCCAGTATGCCTCACGTCTACAAAGGGTGGAAAATCTATATGAACTGGATAAGGGAATATGTTCTATCCCTATGATTTTAAAGTTTTGTATCCCTCCTTTAGTGCATGTATTAAAATGTCTCGGAACTGAGTGTTTATTAGATTTTCTACTGATGTGCTATCTATGTTCACGGGCCCGATCTCTTAGGGCCCTTGTGGTTCTTCCCACATATTGTATACCACAGCCGCAAGTGATAACATAAATCACGAAAGTGGTCTCACAAGTGATCATAGTTTTGATGTTATAAACATTTAAATTAGAATGACTCTGTATACTTGTTATTTTATTGGACAAAAATTTGCAGTTGGTACATCTGTTATGTAAACACCTAAAGTTACCCACTGGAATAATTTTTTCGAATTCCAGGAGGATTTCTATTTGCAAATTAAGGGTACGGCCATGGGGACCAGGTTCACCCCCTCATATGCTAATCTCTTTATGGGCCTGTGGGAAGATCTCAATATTTGGCCCAGGGAGAGATGGGGGTTGGACTTGGTCTACTATGGCCGGTACATAGACGATATCCTCATTATATGGAGTGGTTCGTTCGAAAAATTAGTATCGTCTATTAATAATTTTAATGGTAATGATATGGGACTGCAATTTACTTTTGATATACACGCACGAGAGATTAATTTCCTGGATCTTAAACTAATAGGTATTCCTGGTGAAAAGATCTCCAGTACTATTTATAGGAAAGAGGTTTCAAGAAATCAATACCTAAGGGCGGACAGTTGCCATCACCCTAAGTGGATTAGTAATATTCCTTTTGGCCAATTCCATCGGCTAAGAAGGAACGGTAGTAATTTACAGGATTTTAATAACAAAAGTGAGGAGTTAAAACAACAACTCTTAGAAAGAGGACACAAGAATTCGGTCATAGAGTCTGCACAAAAGAGGGCAATGAAATTGGACAGAGCTGATATTCTTCAGAAGAAAAGTAGAATTAATACTAGAAGAAGAACACCAGCTTTTATTACTCCGTTTAATAGAGCCTCTAACACGATACATAATATTATCCAGAAACATTGGGGAATCCTTAGACTGGATCCACACCTACAAGGTGTACTCACTGAAAAAGCTAGAGTTACATATAAAAGAGCGAAAAGCATAAGAGGTTATGTGGCGAAAAGTCGTCCCAAAAACATCAAAAAAAGTTGATAATACTCCACAAAAGGGTATTTTTAACTCCAATCTTCCAGTGGGTAACTTTAGGTGTTTACATAACAGATGTACCAACTGCAAATTTCTGTCCAATAAAATAACAAGTATACAGAGTCATTCTAATTTAAATGTTTATAACATCAAAACTATGATCACTTGTGAGACCACTTTCGTGATTTATGTTATCACTTGCGGCTGTGGTATACAATATGTGGGAAGACCCACAAGGGCCCTAAGAGATCGGGCCCGTGAACATAGATATCACATCAGTAGAAAATCTAATGAACACTCAGTTCCGAGACATTTTAATACCTGCACTAAAGGAGGGATACAAAACTTTAAAATCATAGGGATAGAACATATTCCCTTATCCAATTCATATAGATTTTCCACCCTTTGTAGACGTGAGGCATACTGGATCTACACCTTAGATACATTAACACCTAAAGGCCTCAATGAAGAGCTTGAGGTTAGTAATTTTCTCCAGGATTAAACATGAGTTTCTAGTTGTAGAGGATGCACTGGTTTCTAGTTATTGTTTCAGCTTTATAATAGGTATATTATGGGGAACGTGCATAGGCACATTTACATGTGTATACTATATATACCTGCATATATTATTGTATTACTTTTTTTTTTTTTTTTTTTTAAGGTGGATTTGTCAAATATACAATTAATATATATATGTATGGGTTTTATAGTGTGCACGTGTCCTTTCCTGATTTACTTCATTTATTTATTCTATTTCATTTTATTTAATAATTTATATATGTATTATGTATTTTATATATTTTACATGTGTTTAAATATTTTAAAAATATTTTATATATATTTGATCATATTTGTCTGCCAATTGAATCGATTATGTGGACTCTACATACATTTATTATGTTCTATCCAATATAGAAATTGATGTATGTTTTAACATTATATCCCTTTCTTTATATAAGCCACTCTCCAGGGCATTCAGACAGCCACGGCAGTGTCAGAAGGAGGCATCGATCCGAAGCGGGGCGCACGCTTGGGCTCCGATCGGCACAATATTTTAGCCCGAGAATGAATACAAGCCGGGACGGGATGTAAGCTCTGACATGAGATCGGAGCATCCTGGTTACCACGGCAACTCCAGAACGAGGCGGCGGTCTGGAGCGAGGCGTGCGTCCAAGCTCCGGTCAGTGTGCCGTTTCAAGCCTCAATGTGGGCGCAACCCGTGGCGGGACGGATGCTCTGGTAGAAGACCAGGTATGAGTTTAATTGTTTATACTCTAAATATGTGAACTTATGTTATTATTGTTTACAACCCCTGATGAAGTAAGCCAGTACTTACGAAACGCGTAGGGTTATTTATATCTAATAAAACATTTTATAATTATTTTTTTTATATGAAGTTATCTGGGCTTTTTTCTATTTAATAAAGCCGGGCCGGGCTTTTGATGTGCGATATTCACGGATATCTGGTGAGTCTATACATGTGAGGGGGCCACTCACGTGGGTTATACATCTATTCAGATACTCTCTCAGATATATACCTGTGTCTATACCTAGGACCATCTGCCATCATAACGAGCATACAGTTTCTATTGTGGAGAGTTTGGAATACCAATATATGTGAATATATTCCTACAATTGATACAAGCTCCGCTTCAATATTTCTTATGGGCTTCACTTGCAAGAATATATCTTGTAAGTAGATTTTAGTTTTTCTCTATACCACTTCTATTTATGGATTACTCTCAGATGGTATGCGCCTGTGTCTTTGTTTTATAGTGTATAATCCAATATATGTATAAAAATTAAGCGTGCTGAAAAAACACAAATCTATTTAAAATAATGTAAATACATATGTAGTCAGTATAAGATGCACACAAAAGCATCAAATGATTAAAATTCTGTTCATGAAGTAACATGTTTCATGGCGTTTAAGCCTTCCACTTTATGAAACAGCAATGAACAAACAATAAAAGTAAACAGCAAGCTAGATTCCTACTTCCCTTTATACCATTTTTTCAATTTACTACACCACCACCTACTGGGCTCCAAGATACACTGCATTAGTTTAAATCTTTCACTGTCAATTTAGAAACTATTATATGTTTCCTGACATTCATCCCTTTCAGATATACCTCAGATATCAAGTAGTGTACAGTCTCAATTTACCAATGTTTGCAAGTTAACATATTTAATAAAGACTTCTCACAAATTTGTAGGAAATGGGACCTAACCCAAACTGGAGTCCTGAACACCTATTTCATTCCCTTTAAATGGAATCACTCAGCTCAGCTCATTAATAAATGCCCAATCTTAAGGACTCTAAATAGTCCTCTAAGTTGTCCCACTCCTTCAGTTCCTATCCTCTCTGGAACTAAAAGGGTTAAAGTTATTGATATATTATATTTTATTCTATCATCTAGTTCAGTGATTTCACTCTTCCTTGCACTTTATGCAAGGGAGCTAGCCATGTTCCTAGAGACACCGTTGGAAGTATAGTTTGCAAGTTCAAAGTCAAAGGAACAGTGCTTACACTACCTGGAAGGGGCAGAAAAAGGAAGCTATCAATGGCTGCAACCAGATTTCTGAGAAGGCAGGCTGAGGAAAAACCCTCGAGTGACTACAAAAGAACTGCAGCAAGACTTGGTGGCAACAGGCACTGAGGTTGCAGTGAGCACAGTAAGGAGCATACTAAACGCAGAAGGTTTCCATGCAATAACTCCAAGACGTACACCACTACTGACCCAAAAGCACAAGTAAAGTTGGCTCCAATATGCTCAAAATCATATAAATAAGCCACAGTAGATTTGGGAGGGAATAAACAAACGTGGAACTTTTTGGCCCGATGGACCAGCGGTATGTCTGGAGGATTAAGAATGAAGAATACTCTGAAAAGATCACTCTGCCTACAGTTAAGCATGGTGGTAGCTCGGTGATGCTCTGGTGTTGCTTTGCATCCTCTGGCAATGGAAGCCTGCAGCGGGTGGAAGGCAAGATGGATTCCTTGAAGTATCAGGAAATCCTAGGAGAAAACATCATGCAGCCTGTGAGGAAGCTGATGCTTGGGTGTCATTGGACCTTCTGACAGGACAATGATCCTAAGCATACCTCAAATTCTACCAAGGCTTGGTTGCAGAAGAAGTTCTGGAAGATTCTACAGTGGCCATCACAGTCACCTGACTTGAACCCCAAAGAATATCTCTGGTGGGATTGGAATAAGGCGGTTGCAACATGCAAACCCAAGAATATTACTGAACTGGAGGCCATTGCTCATGAGGAATGAGCTAAGATTCATAATGAACGCTGCCAGAACCTGGTGTCTGACTAGGCATCTCATTTGCAGCAAGTCATAACAGCAAAAGGGTGCTCTAGTAAGTACTAAAGATGCTTACCATGAAGGGGTTGAATCATTTTTGAGACTGGTGAAGTCATTATAAGTTGCATTTTCAGCTGAATTTGGGGAAACCATTTTAAGCATTCATTGTGTTGAGCTATTTAAATTGCTTTTGTTTGATCTATTCATTGCAAACAGATGAATGTCTGTACATTTTGACAATAAACCTGATTTGCAATGAGGGTTGAATAATTTTGATTACAACTGGTTATGTTATTGCTGTTTGAAGGGCACCAACCTAGGTAAGTTCCTCTGTTAAGTAAGTTAATAGCCACTTATTCCTAGGCTACATTTCCCCATTATCGCACATTAAAAATACACAAACTTTTCGTGGGTCACTGGGACACTATAGAGCTTCAAGGTTACAATCATCTTCTAAAAACAAACTATATGAAATTAAAAATATATTTTAACATTAATTTAACACAGAAATGTGCTGTCAGACCAGTCAAAGAATACTTCACAAATTTAAGGTGTGCATGGTTCATGCTTCAACACAGTTTGCAGTCCTTTATATTATGGATAAACATACAGGAATGCCAGAGGGCGGGCACCTGCCTTAATCACTTTCACGTATCATATATGCACTTGGTATCAAAAGTGACAGGCTGTTTTATCTGATAAAGAACATGATGACATTAAATGCTAACAAGCTCAACTCATTTTCATCGGGTCATGAACCATCTTATCCTCTTTTTGTTAGGCAAACAAATATATCTCTCCATCCAATTATGCAGTTTTGGAATCTGGAACCTTTATAAAAGTAGACATATGCTGAATAAGCATTTGTGTGTTTAGCTGGTGTAATCCCACTATGTAATGTGTTATAAATGTGAAATAGATTTAGAGAAAACATTGACTGCAGCTTAACCAATGAAATGCTAGAGAGGTCTCCAACAAGTGGTTCTGAAATGTGTTTGAGATCTCCCTCCAAGTGGTTAAAACAGTAAGCAGCCTATTCCAGCCACAAGTTTGACACTATCTTAATCCTTTAAGTACCAGGGGGTGCCCTCACCCCTCTGGCACTCAAAGAGTTAAAGTAAAACTGTCTAATACACAAGCCTTGTTTCTCTGTGCCTCTGGTAGTCACAGACCCCACATATACTGCCTGACATCCCAGCGTTGTTACACTGTGTCTACAGATAGCTACAGAACCACACATAGACTGTTTGCTTATCTGGCCCTGGTCCACTCGCCACTCATGTCAAAATCACTGCCCCAAGCCATATCTTCACTGAAATAGGTATATCTGGTACCACTCACACTGCGCCTTACAGAAGTAGACTATATAATAAATAAAATAGTGGTAACATTAAAGGACAATATCACATTTTAAGTCTGCTCCTATGGGAGCATATTTATCAAAAAGTCTGAGGATGCACTGTGTAGCCCCATAATGGCTTCTGGATGGTAAGAAAACTGACCCCCTCGATTGGAATGCAACTGTGAAGTTTGTGGCTCTCCGCCATAATCTTTATGAATTGTGTGTGTGGTCCCCATAGACTCTCAGTCTCTGGCTTTCAATCCCAATACAGATGTTCTGTGTCTGTATCTCACAGGACAGAAACTGAACTAAAAGACTTTGTTTAGCAGTCCAGTCTTTTCCCGCAGGAACAACCAGGGATCCCTGTTGGTCTCTTTTCATCTCCCCTTTCTGCTCCTATTTTAGTCCACTTGGACTAACAGAGCAGATCTTGCTTTAGCGGCAGTTCTGCTCCCACAAGAGCAGATCTGCTGATGGGCCACTACAGGGCCGGAATGGGGATAAAAACCAGCCCTGGAAAAAATTCCTTACCAGCCCCATATTATTGCATCTTTATACCACCTCCATAGCACTGCATCATTATACCAGCCCCATAGCATAATGGCATTGCTAGAGAATGGCTTTCAACCAAAGGGTTACTTTTGGGCAGTTGTTTTCCCCACAATTGTTCAATTTTTACTTGATACATATAATTAATTTAAGTTTACATTGCTGAGCAGAGCTATAACAACAAACAATACAACAAATGTCAAATATTTCCCCACATCATTGCTCATCTGACGACTAGCTGCTCAGTAGCGCTAGTTGCCAGAATTATTACCAGATTAAAGAGAAATTGCTATTCTTCCCGGACTGACAGCAGGATGGAGCGCGGACATCTTGCCATAGTGATTTTTTTTATTGGGTGGTAGTTCCGCTTTAATTTTTAATAAGGATTTATATTCAGTTGTAATGCTAACATTCTGTTTTTTTAATTTCTGCTAATCATTTTTTGCCTTTTTTTCTTCTGTGCAGGGTTACACTGGGAATTTAATAGGGTGGTGTGCACTATGGTGTTTTCTTGATAAAGATCCCAATGAGGTTTGAAATGTTGATTTCTTCAATACGAATAACAATTGACTGAAATCTGCCGAAGTCCTGTAAGTGCTGATTCTACAACCTCTTTCAATAGCCAAACTTTTTCAGCTAAGTAAACCATGTGATATATATATATATATATATATATATATATATATATATATATATACAGGGCGTATAATTTTAAGTCCTTTGCTACTAGCCAGACCTGAAAAGTTACTCGCCACTGCAAGCCAAAACATACCAATCAGGACTGAATTTTTACTCGCCAGGGCTAAATTTTCACTCGCCATTGGCTAGTGGCGAGTGGAAATTTTGAGCCCTGTGTATATATATATATATATATATATATATATATATATATATATATATATCTGTTTCTGGTTCGGATGGCAAGGAGGGTGGAGTGTGCCTGTACCCAGCGAATTGCCACAGGGTAGTGATTTTGACAGGAGTGGCAAGGGGCACAAATCCGATGAAGTCTTCCTGGCCACTCCTGTCAAAATTGCTACAGTAAAATTCACAGGGGCAGAGTTTTTCACAATGGGCAACGTTGTGCAACATTCGCTACTATTTATACATACACTTATATGCATACCCACACACACGCATACATACACACCACCTATATGCATACCCTAGCAGGTAATGTTGTGACCCTCAGAGGAAAATTTTGAGTATGTCGTGCTAGACTTTATTCGAGTTTGACATTCCAATTGTAGGTGATAGTAGTTTCAGGAATGCCTACTAGACATCAATGGGAAGGAGACCTGCCTATTACAAATGCGAAGATTCCAAAGACTTCTAATCATGAGACAATACTAATTTATCAGAAAAAGTAAAATTATTATCTTGACAGAAGCATTGAACTTGTCACATAAAATTACCTTGTGCTTTTTTAAGATCAGGTTTGTGTTTTTACAGTGAGTAAAAGACATTTCAGAAAATGCACAAATTTAAATACCTGAAACAAAACATACAGATGCTAAACTACTAAGAAGAACTGGAGGAGAATCACTAAAGTTTCAATAAGGGTCCTGTTTGGTGATATAGTGGCAAATTGGACCCAAATCCATCTCATGGTATGCACTAAGTTGTTTTTGCTATCTTATCCCTGTGATCATACCTCAGATACGACTACATCATCACGTGTTCTCCAAGTTTTTGCCACATTTACAGAGCTTCAATGTCTACAATGATTATTGAATTTTCATTCATGAGCCATTTTTGTACACCTAAGAGCTAATTCATATTTTAATGTGGCTATTTGCTACCTTCCTTCCTTCATTCATTCGTTCAACTAAACTCTGTTAGCTGTAAATGCTGTCAGAGCTCAGAGAAACACATTTTCTACCCTGATATGGGTAACTGTGGAGGTTGCTTTAGCTTTGTATGCAGTCCAATCAGGCACTGGCCTGATTAGTGGGGTTAGGTAAGTGGGCAGGCTCTTAATTTTCTTGCATACCTATTCCGGGGGTCTCCGATTCAAGGGGGCCTCCCATCATTCATGATTTAATTGGAACTGCTGTGAGATGGTCAATACAACCCCTCACATTAATATACATGGTAAAAGAGTGTCCTGTTGTGCCACTTTATTGTCACTGAGTGTGGCAGACAGTGAAGAGTGGCAGACTAATCATCTGCTTACACTATGTGCAGCCTGGCCCATTTTGCTATTCCTTGGCAGAAAAGTAAGTGTTAGGAAGGCACAAAGGGGGAGATGTACAAAACTGGAGTTTTAAAGAAAGTGTAAAAGTGTCTCAAAGTGACATAAGTAAATGTATAAAAATCTAATGACATTTTGCTAAGTGCTAACTCCAGTTAGACTGTTTTGAAAAGTGGAGTAGAAATGGTCTTGGCCGAAAAAGAATGGTGTCTCAATGTATTTATAAAGAAATTCGCTGATTGGTCCAAAAATAAAGGCAGTTTTAGGGATTAAATCATAACTCCGGGTATAACCTGTTCTTATTGGAAGTATATAATACCGCTATGTGTGCAAATATATATTCACAGATGCGAATATTCTCAGATAGACATATTTATAAACTTGACTTTATTTCTTTAGAAATATGACCAAGCTTTGTGAATTTTAGCGACAATTCTTAAGAATACACTAAGAAGACTTTTTATACATCACCCCCATGTCTATAGTAAAACCCTCCCACACCTCTGTAACATACCACAAGTATCATGTAATTAATATGGTCACATTTGTTCCTTCCATCACGTTCCCTCTATTCTGATTATTTTATCTTCTGCCCAGTTGCATTGTCCTGCACATTACTGACGTTATTAGAATGGCAGCTCTAAATCTTATGAGAGAGATCCAAAGCACCCTTTTGTTTACTTCAGTGCTGCGCTAGTTATATAGGACACTTACTGCTTACCGCTTACTGAATGGAACAACATGGGCTCTATGCCCATATGACATACCTGCTACACATGGTAATTGTTAAATAAGTGTGGAAGGGCTGTGGCCTTTTGCCTTTGATTCCTAATACTCTTCAATCCTACCTCGTGCCCTTTCTCTTATTCTTTCTGCCCAGTTCAGCCCCCTCCTGTTCTTGCTTCCCAGATTATTTTCTTCCCTTTCCCAGCCTTTTTACATACCTCCTCCTATCCTTTCTTCATCCTACAATATTACTACGTCCCTATATCTCTCTTCTTCCCCAGGATACATTGGCTCCTCCATCATCTTTCTCCAAGCATATCGCAATCACAGCAACGCTCCCTTTTTACAGTTGGAGCAGGTATGTCAAACCTGTGGCCCAGAGACTGCATGCAGCCCTTTAGGTATAAAACTGTGGCCCCACACGGATTTCTCATGTCAACTACAGAGCAGCTCTGCTGGTCTAAATCCATTTTAGATCAGCTTGGTTTGCTGTCACCTGCTAGAGTAGGGGTAGGAAAACTTTGGCTGGTTGGGATGATAGAAGTTGTAGTCTCTACCATCTTTAGAGCCAAGTGTTGCATACCTCTTTTCAAGAGGTAAGCAAGACACTGCAATCCTTATCAGAACATTCACAGCAGAACAGCGAACTGTTAATATTTCATTCCCCACTCTTCACCTACCCAACATAATAATGGTGCAGATGCTGGCAACCATTGTTGCAGCCCTCCTTAGAAAGAATTGTTGCATATGGGGCACTCATCTATATATCAGTCTGATATGCCTGGGATAGAGTTTCTTTCAGCAAAGGGATTGTTAATGTTGTATGGGATACTGCAGGCAAATCCATGGCCTTTTATTTACTCATGCTATATTATGGAGTCTAGGCAATGAAAAAAATACAGTGGAAGGAGTAGAAAAGGGTAGAAGAAAATAAAATAAAAGAGTGATAACTGGAGAAATTAGATGGCAAGGGAAGAAGATTGTTGATGCTCACAGCATCCTATCTATATCCTTTAAGTACACACACACACACACACACACACACACACACACACACACACACACACACACTAGCTGATATATACTAATATATATCCAATCAGTATGCTGAAAGGTAGCAGCTCTTTGTAAAAGTGGATCCTCTCATTTTAATGTATTTCCAATGTCTAATCCATTGCTTCAAACTACAGTGAAAGTAAAAATAATAAAACATATAGGTAAATTGTCTTTACATATAGTGCACTTGCATAATATGTAAAGTCAGAAAGGAGGTGGACACTTTAAAATACACTACTCTTGAGTAGTTAAACATTAGCCTGATTATTAACATGACTGTAGAGACACCATTATAACACATTGGCAGCTTCCCACCAATATCATATGCTACAAGCAAAGTCTCTACACATCCCCTGGCATACCTAATTCTTAGTTCATATGCAGAAGTGTGTTTTAGTCTCCATGGTGAATGCTATACACACACACATCGCCAGAAGCACTTCTCCATTATATCAGCCATTAGTGCAGCTCCACCATGAAATAATTCTGGAGTAAACCAACCTCATCATAAGATTTCACTAATTCTAATTCTCAACATTCTAAATACAAAAGATATCAATTATGGGGCAAAGCAAGTGAACCATAGGGGTCAAAAAGCCTCCATAATTTAAATGGGTCTTTTATTGCATTGTGAGGACTGATCACAGCACATACAGGGGAGATAGAAGCAATACAACTATAGCTCTTACTGGCATCTCAAATGAATTCCTATTCACAATGTGTCTGTAAGCACCTCCTTTTGCAAGATTAAACTTCCATTTCTTAGTAATTATTTGTGGGTTCAATGTGTGCACTAAGATTTACTTGTATTTATAGTGTTATTTTACTGTATTTACCTTGCTGGCTTAGTTAAGTGAGCCTGGTTCATGTAACCTCTCCTTGCTTCTCACTGCCACTCGCATGCATAGACATGTATGTGCTACAGAGTTCCAGTCCCTGCCATCTCACTCTGCACAACAGCCAGCCAATGAGAAAAGAGCATCAAGACAATACTCTCCTCTCTCATTGGCTGGTGGTCCATGTCAGAAAGACACACAGGAGTGAGTCCGGCAAGCTTTAGAGTCCGATTCTAAGGTGACAGGCAAGTGCAACTCTCTGCTGCCAGTGCCTCTAAAAGTGGGGCAGCAGCAGAGAACTACTTACATTACCTGCCATATTAGTACCAGCACAGTTATAGAGCAGGGGCTGGCTGACCTATTGTGTGGATGGCACTGCTGGCAGACTGGCTTCATTCCGGGACTGTTTATTGTCCCGGTGGGGGGTGAGGCGGGACACGGGACCCTGACTTAAAATAAGGGACTGTCCCGGGTATTCCGGGACATGTGGTCACCCTACTCATAAGGTGCAGTTTTTTCTTATGTGCATGAAGCTGAAGTGTTGAATGGGAGAAGCTACCAAGTACAAGTGTCTTTTAACAAGTTGCGTCATGAGTGAAAGAGAACCATGTTTTCTGTTCAGATTATGGCCATGGACCCCTTGGAACACTGTTCGAAATGAGCAATCCTACATAATAATTCGCTAAAAAGTTTGTCACGACACAGTCATGCACAGTAGAGACTTCCCACTCTGCAGTCATGGGCAGTCAGTACTGCGCATGACTGCAGAGAGTCCAGTAAGAAGGCAGGATCCGGCCACCAGCCAAGGCTGCTGGGTGGCGCTGTGGCCCGTGTGCACGTGCGTTTCAACTAGAATTCAATAAACTAAAGAAATACAATCCTGAAACAAACCAACTGGACCACAAAGACCAAATAAAAAAATCCCAAATTAACACTGATTAAAATGGGACTTTTAACCCATTGAATGCATTTATTCCCCTCTAGCATTAAAGCACCATTTAAATAAGTGAATATTTTCATTTCTCTCCAGTGGTGCAGGTGGTTTTCTCCAGAATTCCCCTCCCTAGCTTACTGAATATGGCTCAATATCCACTGTTAAAATGACATTACATGGCTACTTGGACACTGGAATGCCAGCTCTTGTGATTCAGCAACTACATCAAAGGCACTCAAGCGGTTATTACCAATGCATTGTTGTTAGATACCAGTATTTCCTTAACAATTTGCAGTTTTTGTACATAGAAACATAAAATTTGACAGCCGAGAGGAGCTTGACCCATGTCATCTTACCTTTCACATGTGTTTGAAATCCTCTGACCCTGTGTACATACCAAGCATTGTTTAAGTCTCATATTAACATGTACAGGGCTGGTGTTAGATAATAGCTGGCCAGTCAAGAATAAATGGGATCTTTCCACCACTCCTAACAAAGCAAAATAACTATAAGATAAAATTACTAAAATGCTTACAAATAATAATATACTATAAGCAGCCCAAATAACAACAATAGGCAGCAGAGAATGATGGAGAGTAACTGATATGAAGGACATGACAGACTGGGAAACAAAATGATAAAATGGCCAAGGATATCACAGAGTGGAATGGGGAAGGATGTGATGGAATGCGGAAGGATATGATGGTGTGGGGAAGGGTATAATAGTGTAGGAAAGGATGTGAAGGCATGGAGAAAGATGTTATGGAGTGGAGAAGGGTATGATAGAATGAGGAAAGATGATGGGATGAGGAAGGATGTGATAGTGTGGGGAAGGGTATAATGGGAGGGGAAGGATATGATGGTGTACAGGAAAATATGATGTTACAGAGAAGAATAGAAGGATGTGATGGAATGTGGAAGGATATGATGGTGTGGGGAAGGGTATAATAGTGTGGGGAAGGATGTGAAGGCATGGAGAAAGATGTTATGGAGTGGAGAAGGATATGATAGAATGGGGAAAGATGATGAGATGAGGAAGGATGTGATAGCGTGGGGAAGGGTATAGTAGTGTGGAAAGGATATGATGGGGAGGGGAAGAATATGATGGTGTAGAGGACGATATGATGTTATGGAGAAGAATATGATGGAATGGAAAAGGATATGATGGACTGGGGAAGGATATGATGGTGTGGGGAAGAATATGATGGTGTGGGGAAGGGTATGATAAAATGGAGAAGAATATGAAAATATGATAGAATGGGGAAAGATAATGAGATAATGAAGGATGTGATAGAGTGGGGAAGGATATGATGGTGTGAGGACTGATATGGTGGTGTAGGGGAGGAAATGATATTATGGGGTAGGACATAATGGTAAGGGGAAGGACATGATGGCATAGGGGAAGATATGATATTATGGAGAAGGATATGATGGGGTGGGGAATGGTGTGATGCAGTGGAGAAGAATGTGCTAGGGAGGGTTGAAAAATGTATCATGGTTCATGGATTATGTGGTGGAGTCAGGGGGGTATATATGATGGAATAGGTTCCTAAAAGTTTCAGAGGGTAGTGAGTCACTGCTGGATTCACAAAACATGAAAACATTTTTTCAGGCTAAATGTGGCAACTATGATACAAGCTGAATTGGACAGATGATTGAAATGTAATTGCCACATGCAGGGTAGATGACAAAAACTGTCTCAAACATTTTTTTAAATTGGTACTTTGAAGTTAGATGTGAGGCACAGACCTCTGAACATGCAGCATCATGGCTAAATGGTCAGGAAACAGAGTGAGCTCTTTCCGGACTCCACACATAAATATACACAGTTATAGCTGCACACGTTACTGTTTATACAAAATGGAGTAAGGATATATTCACACTGGCGACCTAGTTGTGCTCTGTTTTGTGCATGCCAAGTTGTCAGTACTTACCAAAGTATGTCCAGGGATGATGGGAATTGTAGTACACAACAGACTGAGGGCCTCGGGTTGCTCAACTTTCTTTCTTTAGAAATTGTTTTATGGACAAATACATTGGGGGAGATGCCTTAAGGGGTGATAAAGTGGTGATAAAGCGGTGATGACTTCTCCAGTGATATCACAATTCCTATACAATTCAATGGAGCCTATGCACTAAGAATTGTCCACCTTTGGAGACCTTAATGAATAGTCTATATAGAATAACATATGAATTGGAGAAGTAATATCACTGGAGAAGTCTTCTCAACTTTATCACCTCTTTTTCATGTCTTAACCCCTTTAGAGATTTGTCTCATTTTCAGGTATGTCCTGGAGAGCTTTTACAGTACAAAGTTAGATATTTACACAAATATAGAAACAAAATAAATATATATAAATAGAAATAACATTTTATATACGGTATCATGTTGTTTTTAAATCAAAACAAGCTGTTATTTTTAGTGAGTTTAGACTGCGAGAATATCTGATTGTTTTCAGGTAGATTATTCCTGTCTCTCTGACCTCAGAATTAGAAGGCAGATCAACCTGCTTCTTTCTTGTAGTGTGGAATACTCAGTGAGTTGTGAGCAGGGTGAGGTTGTTTTGAGGTAGTATTAGGCTGACCATACGTACCATTTGAAATGGGACAGGCCCATTTTTTTCATATTTCCATACTGTCCCGTTGTTTTAATATTTTGTCCTGTTTTTAACACTTTTTAATATAACATATATATGTCCAGGGAGGGGAGTGAGGTGACTGAGCGGGAATGAGTGGACCGGTTTCATTTGAGACATGTTGGAGGAAATTGATGATATAATCGCATCCCTGGGGCCTCCATGTGGATTATTTGTTTCTCTTCTACAGAAAACAAAATCAAATTGAACGTCTCCTGCACCCTGACCAATGAGCGACAGGTCAAGATGTAAAGCAGCCAATGAGCGGGTAGCAGAGGTGAGTGGCAGCCAATGAGCGGCAAACAGAGGTGAGCTGCAGCCAATGAGCAGCGAGAATTCCCAGCCCTGTGTGGCGTGCTGAGTGGACTGGAGCCGGTACCGTATAGTCCTGATGGAGTGGGGAACAGCAGCGAGGTCCCTGGGTCAGCTGTCCCGGGCAGGAAGAGGAGAGATCGGGCCCCTGGAGGGGCTTCCCCAGGCCTTTGTGCACAGCCTGGGGACCCTCTTCAATCTGCTGGATGATGGCTGGAGGGGCTGGGTGCCAATGCAGAAGATTGAAAGCTTCTGGTGGGGGGCCCATGAGCTGCACACTGGGGTACTGAGCTGCCTGTGGGAAGTGGCTGGGCCGAGAGGTCAGCTCAACTTCCAACGCTTCGTCCATGGGCTCCACACCTCCATACACTAGGCCCCGGGGGAGAGCTGTGTGAGGTCACTGCACCCTGGAAACGTACTGAATGGGGCCTCTGACAGAACCAGACACAGTATGTGGGGCCACATGATGATGGACTGACCAGTTCCAGACATTTTGCGAAAGGGTACAAGTGGAAGGGCCCGGAGAGATTCTGGCACAGTGTATCGGAAGGGGAGCAAAAAAGGGGGAGATGGGTAAAAGCTGGGCACTGTGGGGTTAATAGCTGGCCACAGACGGACGTACAGACTTCCACAGAAACATTGGTTTGCGACACAAAGGATTGTACAAGCTATGTCCCAGATCTCCATATTACTTTATATTGTGATGTCTCAGTGGAAGTCTGTATGTCAGTCTGTGACACATAGGAGTGTACAGGCTAGGTCCCAGATCAGACTGTCCCACACCCTGTTCCATTTTTTGTCTCAAGAAGATATGGTCAGCTTAGGTAGCATGGAGTGCTAGAGGGAGCATATTGCTCAAGCAGACTGGTAGCTTTCTAGAGAAGTAGACATAAACTAGGCAAGAAAGGTGAAGGGTATGTCTAGATTGTAGTGTCATCCAATTTAGTCCTTTAAACAAATCAGAATGATGGGTGGTGTAACTACATTGGAGGACAAAGCGGCATAGTGACTTAAACAGAGTGCTGAGTTTTCCAAGATGGATGTAATGTACTAAAGCATATGATCGCTTTAGTGCATAGGCATCCAATTGGGGAGATTTGCTAAATGGTGATAAGTTGGTTATAATGTAAAGGTGACTTCTCCAGTTTATCTCTTCTCCAATTCCTGTTTTCTATGGAGCCTATTCAATATGATTTCTTCAACTTTGGAGATCTTAGTGAATAGGCTCCATAGAATAACACACAAACTGGAGAAGTGATAAAACTGGAGGTCATCTCCACTTTATCACCTCTTTATCCCCACTTAGTAAATCAACCCCAATGTGTGGTCCATGGGCCAAATGCAGCCAGCAGCCCACCTGAGATTTTAAAGAACTATTTTCATGCCAAATTAACTAGCACACACGAACTAGTAGGCCAGTAAGACCTAATCCCCAGTTTTCCAGTGTCATACAGTCCAAGAATAGCTGTCTGACATATGTCAGTGTTGCTGTTGCTACACCACCCTATGGGCAGCTCTGTCAATTAATCACAAATTTCCATTGGATGGTGTAGCAACAGCACCACTGTACAATTTCAGGCCTCTGTGAAACTGCACAACAAAAATCAAGTTTGAGCGGTAATAAATTTTGAATAAAACAGCAGCGGGAGTACCCTTGTTTTATTCAGGGGGATAAACACTACAATATAAGTTTTTTTTATATATTAAGTATTTCTATCCCTTTAAATGAATGGCAATTTGTATTGATCCAATGTGGGGCAGTTTGATTCAATGCCAATCCTGTTAGTTCACTGACTGTGAGGCTGCTGTAGCAAGAGAGCGGTGTAATTATGGATCAAGCCAACTGCACCTAAGGAACTAAGAAAAATTACCATTGATTTAAACTGTGTTTTTAACCCCTTGAATGTGAAGCAATGCATTGGAGACCTCTTCCTTTCAAGGGGTTTAACAAGTCCTATTTTAATCAATGTGAAATGTGGGGATTTTTTAAAGCAATGTGTTGCGTACCCTTCTGGTACTCAAATGGTTAAATTATTCCTTCTGGTGTGTCCCAGAATTGCTCCAGTTCTGACTACTTTATCAGTCTCGTTGAGTCTGGGGATCTAAGAAAAGGTTAAACTAACAACACCAAAGGGAACACATAAAATGTACCATTGCACTTAAATGGAGATTTACTCCTTTGTATTCTTTAAAGGTTTCCAACGTCTTGAGACCACTCTAACATGAATGGGATTAAATGCCTCATTTTGTGGAATTTTTTATTATTATTTCCTATAGTGCATTTGAACTGCGGCAATTCTCTTAGTAAATCAGTCTTTGGAGAGCATCAACTCACCACGAACTATGCAGATCTCGTGTAGAGGAGGTGGAACGCGCATGCGCGCAGCTCTTGGTTCACATCCTCGCACGGACCTGAATGTGCGCTGTATTGGCTGCTGGAGCTGCTGTTCGAGCGGACTGTGAGGTACTGGTGTTCATATGGCAACCAGTGCGTGCAAGTAAACATCCATCTAGCACCAAAACTTCCCTGCAGGTGCAAGTGACATTCAGTTGGACGCCCGCGGGGATCCTGCACTCACCTGACCTGGACACTCCTCACTTGTGCTGGGCACTTGTTGGCAGGGTCAGTGAGGGAATTCTTTCCTCTCTGTACCAGGCAGAGACCTGCATTCCGCTCCAGCTGGGAACTTTCCGTTGTGGGTTTCATTTTCACAACACTTTGAGCTGCGATCAACAATCAGTGATTAATCCGGTAGGATTTGGGGTGTCTGCAAGCAGCGATGGGCTGTTCGAGCAGCACTCAGACTCACCCCCCAGGGAGCAACAAACCACCTGCAAAGTCTGTGGAGACCAACGGGCCCAAGAAAAGCGGTGAGAACTCACTGATCTTTATACTGAGTGCACTCAGCATCTGATCTCCCTATCTAAAATATTTATATTGAATGGACTCAGCATCTTATCTTCCCTATATCATTATATTTAGCGCTCAGGGTATCATCACTGTCCTCCAGCCCTATAGTAAGTAAAATTAGCATCTGATCTCCCCAATGCAGAACTCCTGCCAGGAGTGCATTCAGCATCTTACCCCTATCCAAAAATCATTATATTGTGTGCACTCCACATCTTACCCCCCATCCAAAAATCCTTATATTGGGTGGAGTCCGCATCTTACACCTGTATCCAAAAATCCTTATATTGAGTGCACTCAGCATGGTACCCCTATCCAAAAATCCTTATATTTAGTGCACTCAGTATCTTATCACTATCCAAAAATCCTTATATTGAGTGCATTCAGCATCTCACCCCTATCCAAAAATCCCCATATTGGATGCACTCCACATCTTACCCCCTAACCAAAAATCCTTATATTGGGTGCACTCAGCATCTTACCCCTATTCAAAAATCCTTATATTGAATGCACTCAACATCTTACCCCGTGTCCAAAAAACCTAATATTGGGTGCCGGCAGCATCTTACTTCCTATCCAAAGATCCTTATATTGGATGCACTCAGCATCTTACCCCCTATCCAAAAATCCTTATATTGGCTGCACTCAGCATCTTACCCCCTATCCAAAAATCCTTATATTGGCTGCACTCAGCATCTTACCCATATCCAAAAATCCCCATATTGGATGCACTCAGCATCTTACCCCCATCCAAAAATCCTTATATTGGATGGACTCCGCATCTTACCCCCCATCCAAAAATCTTTATATTGAATGCACTCAGCATCTTACCCCTATCCAAAAATCCCTATAGTGGATGCACTCAGAATCTGACCCCCTACAAAAAACTTATATTGATTGCACTCAGCATGTTACCCCCATTCAAAAAACTTATAGTGATTACATTCAGCATCTTAACCCCTATCCAAAAATCCATATATTGGGTGCACTCAGCAACTGGTCCCACAATCCAAAAATCCTTATTGTGAGGGCACTCATCAACTGATCACCATATCCAAAATCCTTATATTGGGTGTACTCATCAACTGATCACCCTATCCAAAAATCCTTATATTGAGGGTACTCCTTAACTGACCCCCTATCAACAAATCCTTATATTGAGTGTGCTAAACAACTGATTTCCCCATGCAATACTCCTTATATCGAGAGTACTCAGCAATTGATTTCCCTGTCTAAAAATCCTTTTATTGAGGGTTCTTGGTAACTGATCTCCTTATCTAATAATCCTTATACTGAGTGCATTCAGCAGCTGACCCCCCAGTAAAAAATTCTTATATCAAGTGCATTTACAATGTGATGTTCTTTCCAAAAATATACTGAACAAATTGTGATAGTTATGCCCTATCCAAAAATGATTATGCTGAGTACACTTAGCATGTGACCACCTTATCCAAAAATCATTACACTATTATGTATTCACTGTCTCCCTATCCAGGAATCCTTGGGTGCATTCCTCATGTCACCATCTTTCTAGAATACTTATTTTGAGTGCACACAAGTAGGTTATATGCACAGACACAAAAGGGGATACATTTTGGGGCAAACCATATGGAACAAAGTAATATTCACATTCATTTAAACTGAAGTTTAACCCTTTGAGTGCAATTTAAGTTAACAAGGATTTTGAACTGCTATATGTGGAATGTTTTCTCCCCATAGTTCCTTCATATTCTTTGTGTGTAGGCATCTTAGACTAAAATGAATGTTTAAAATGATATGAAGAGAGAATGGAGATCTTAAGTAACTTCATAAACATCCAGTATTGTAGCACCTCATAGGAGTAGGTTAGGGCTGAGAATCCTGTGTCACTAATAAAAGTTATTGTTCAGGACCACAGATCACCCACCCCCTATGTAAGTGAAACGTGTACACACGTGAACATTTTTTATCTACATGTAATGCTGTTCCATGCATTGTATAAATAAATATATATATATATATATATATATATATATATATATAGATACTGTATATATTACTTCATAGATCAGCACTCACAGGATACTTTCAAACAGGTAAAAAGAATTTAATAATGGTTCAATGCAAATGTTGAGCCATTTTTAACTTTACATGCTTAAAGGGAGAGTATTGTGTTATTTTAAAGAAAAATTATCTTATAGCTATTAAAAAAATAAATCTAACAATGCCAGTCCCATCTCTCCAACCTTTGTGGTTTGAGAGATAGTCGCAGCTAAAGTTCCCCTCTCCCTCCCCTTTCCATGATGTCAGCGCTCTAGCTCAGTGCAGGGGAATCTGGTCCCGGGACCAGATTCTCCTGCGGTCAGCTAGAGCGCTGACATCAGGGAAAGGGGAGGGAAGGAGGAACTTTAAAACGTTCTATCTCTCAAACCATAAAGGTTTGAGAGATGGAACTGGCATGGTTAGATTTATTTTTTAATAGCTACAATACACAACAGACACAATACTATCCCTTTAAAAGTGTCCTGTGAGTGCTGATCTATGCAGTAGTGTGAATTGAATATACGGCACCCAGGCTACCACCCTATCCATATTTGTTGTGAGTGCACCCTGCAGATGATATTGCGTATATATATATATATATATATATATATATATATATATATATAGCCATGTTAGTACATTGGTGTAGAGGTGAAATGAATGAGTATTGCAGTATGTAATAATACCTTTTTTATTGGACTAACATTCAGTAAGTAAGTAAGTAACAAGCTTTTGAGAGACTGCCTCCCTTTATCAAGTCTCTCTCTCTCTCTCTCTCTCTCTCTCTCTCTCTCTATATATATATATATATATATACCGTTCAAAGGTTTGGAGTCACTTCAGAAATTACTTGTTTTTTCATGAAAACATACATCAAATAAGTTGCAAAATGAATAGGAAATACAGTCAAGATGTGACATGGTTAAAAATATTGATTTTTAATTTTGAAAATAATTATGTCCTTCAAACTTTGCTTTTGTCAAAGAATCCTCTATTTGCAGCAAATGTAGATATTCCATTATAAATCAGCCATTTCCAGCTGCAATAGTCATTAACAATGTCTGTACTGTGTTTCTGATCCATTTGATGTTATTTTAATGGACAATATTTGCTTTTTTTTCCAAAAACAAGGACATTTCTAAGTGACCCCAAACTTTTGAACATACGAAAAACAGTTGGATTATATTTGACCTTGGCATAATGACCTACAGATCTCATTGTGTATTGTCAAGTATTTACATGTTCAGAAGGTCACATTCTTTGCTGTTGCTGAAGGACTAGACATTTGTATTGTAACTGTTTCTCTGGTCATTTTATCACCTTTATTCTGACTGGTTAGGCTGGATCCTATTTCTTTATCATACTAGGTTTTCCCTCCAAATGTTCCTTGAGATTACAGTAGAACATTGTGATGCAAAATCCAGTGGAAACATTTTGTTTTTTGTTACATATTGTTCATAATCATGCAAATGTCAGGTACTGTCCTCATTAATCAGTAACCTAACCATTTTGCTATTTAAAGGTACAGTGCTTCCTGGAACAAAATGTGATAAGTACAGTAGCATGATGCAGAAACAAACTACATTAGACCTCTGCTTTTATTTTTGCCTTCACATCACTTATTCACAAGAAATATTAACAGTTTAAAGACTAGAGAGGAGGGCAACCCATTGCATCCCAGTGCATTGCGCAGCCCACTGGTCATTAAAGGGTTAAATAGCAGTTTATCAAGTTTTTTGTGTGTCTGTGGTAAAACAAATCGTTTGCTGGGTTTCTTCTATCCTAATGTCTGCAGAAGAAATCCCATCCTGTACTCCCATCTCATTCCCTGTCTTCAAGTTTCCTTCATTAGGGTTGGGTTTTAATTATCAGTGGGGGGTTTAAAGGAAAGAAAGATGAAACCAGATGAACGTAGAGGCCCATAGAAATTCATATAATCGTGACAATATCAAAATCAAACTGTGCATTTTTTTAATTTGTGAGGCTACTTACGAATATCATGGATAAGGTCTCCAATACAGTATTTATTACGAAAAGTATTTTTTTCCATCTAGGCTGGACTGTGCCTTTAAATGACATTGACACTGTGCCATAGGGGAAACAGAAACATTTCCCTGATTACCACTGAATTTTAAGTACTTGAATGCTAGAGGTCTCCAATGCATTGTGAATTAGTGTATGACACCTGTCTAGCATCCAAGGGGTCACAAGTTCAATTTAAATCAATTGGAATGTGTATCCCATAGTGAAGTTGGTTTGCCCCAAAAATTGCTCAATTCCACCTTGTATATATGGCACATAGAGAGGCAAACTAAACGCCATCATTGTGGGTCCCTGTGGCTCACCGACCCGTGATGTGCCAGGACCGTCAAGGGTCCTTAAGGGGTTAAGTGTAAGAGAGATAGCCAACATATTGCACTGCAATGAGATGGATACCTCTCTGGCACTCAAAGGGTTAAATGTGTCTTTTAACTACTTCAGTGATGCACTGGTTCTCTTGACTATATGTTGGAGACCTCTCTGGCATTCACTTAATGGGTTTGTAATGTCTAACATTAACTAACCCTAATAGTGAAGGTATTCAGAAGATAATCTTACTGTGCCAAGTTGGATCTCTCAAACCTTTATGGTTTGAGAGATATAAGTGTTAAAGTTCCCCCTCCCTCCCCTTTTCCAGACATCAGCATGTAGCTGACGTCATGAGATCCTGGTCCCAGACCAGCCGGCTGCTCTTCAGCGGAGCTGAATGAGCACTATCGAAAAACAAATACTTCAGTTGAATGGTCTGCAAAGTGTGCTTGCAAACCAAGTATCGGTTTTTCAATAGCACTCATTCAGCTCTGCTGAAGAGCCTCCGAATCGCACGACTCAGATCCACTGCTGAGAGCTTTACAGCTCATCAGCAGAGTGGGGGAACTTTAAGCGCTTATATCTCTCATACCATAAAGGTTTGAGAGATCCAACTTGGCACAGTAAGATTATCTTTCGAATACCTTCAATATTAGGGTTAGTTAATGTTAGACGTTACTAACCCTTTAATACCTAAACATAAGTAGCTCGAGTATGAAAATTAACCCTATGAGTGCCAGAGGGGTACGCAACACATTAAGATTAAGGCAGGGGAAGTCAATTGCTAGACCTCTAGCTGGTGGGGACTTCGACTACTAAAGATGATTGGTTAGAGATTAAGGGGGTTGTCTTTCCCAACAGCCAGAGATCCAACAATTGGCTGCCCTGGGAATAAGGGGACTATATCTTGAATTTAACTCTTTGGAGACCAGGGAAGAGTACAACAAGCAATGTGTTGCACTCCACTTGGGTCCTTAAAGGTTTAATATAGAATACTTTTGGTAGTGTTATTCTGTAGGGTTTCATAGGAATTGGTGCTACCCTGGAATTTGTGTTTACTATGTGCCCTGCATTCAAGGGGAGGTTTGGTCACATCAGCACAGAAAAGTTCAAACCTGTATATTATAGGGTTGCTAGAGAATCCCTTTAAAAGAGGACACATATGAAAAATCCCTGCTGTAGGGCTCCAGTGGTTATATATAAGGTTGTAATTATTCCCATGTATTACTGCAGGAGGCATTTTTCATAAATGTCCTCTTTAAACCTTTGAGTGCCAGAGGGGTATCCAATACATTGCAGTGCAATGCGTTAGATACCTCTCTGGCACTCAGAGGGTTAAAGGGATGATCAGGCAATCCTAGTATATAAACATTTTATAATTTATTTTCCTTTCATTGCATCAATAATGTCATCATTATGGAGAAGGAAAGTGTTATCTGAATTTTCTTCTTTTTTTTCTGCGCCATAAACTATATGAAATCAGCCTTGTAGTCTGAGGGGCTCTTATTCTAGTGAACCAATCAAAATACAGTGGTGAATTCCAGTGAGTGGTAATAACACAGAAGAGAATAAGCCAACATCCCTTGCCTCTTCTAGTATTCAGAATGCTTGCAGCAGTGGTTCTGAAACATTTTTGCTCTGGCTTATAATTTCCTTGTGAAACCTTAACACTAAAAACCTTTTAACCCAGGGGTATCAAAGTTTAGCCCTAAAGGGCCACAAACAAGACATAATTTGTCTGATTAAAGGGGAACATTCACATTAGAACTTTTGTGCACGGGCTTTAATTATTAAAACTAGATTAGCATTGGTATTTTTTTTTAATTTTCCTTATCTGCTATTGAAGCTATGAAGACTTAAAATCAGGCACTTCTGCGTTCTGCAGCACACTGTATGTGTGGCACAAAGCCACAGGACTTCCCACCTCCCTCCCAGCTGCCCCAAGGAGCACGCTCATGCTTCCCTTTGTAGTGGCATTTATTTGGGCTATCGTTACAGCCAGCTCCACTTACCATGCTACTGAGCTTGCAAGCATTGTGTTGCGGAGGCTTTCTGTCTGTAAGTTGGAGCGGACTCATTGGCAGAGATCTATATCCAGCCAATGAGAGTGCTCCTGCTTACAGACAGAAAGCCTCCTTCATTGGAGCAGGCTGGATAGAGGGAGAGGAGCAGAGGCACAGCAACAGACTGCGGGGCAAAGCAGGTAACCACAGTCTATGCGGAAGTAGGTGAGGGGCAGAGTTTACTCCTTCATTTTCGACCAACTAGAGCTTTAAAAAAAGAAATTAATAAACTTTTACGCATATTCGCTATATAATGAAACTATTCAGGCTAACTTGTATAGGGGTGATACACCCCCTTTAACCCCTTAAAGACTGTGAAAAGCTGGGGACCGGAGTAATTCTGACCTTTTTTACTATGTCTTTGTTCAGCAGTGTTTTCCCTCTAAGTACCTTATTTTACCCAAGAAAATGATATACTGTTTTTTATGCACAAATAGTGCTTTCTTTTGATACAACATTTACATGGATAACCCACCATTTACTTTATTAAAATTAAATAAAACGGTAAAAAAAATGTGTTTTTAGTTTTTCTCTTGTTATCATTTGGGCGCAATGGGTTACATTTTTATGGAGACTGCACGAAAGGTATGACTGACAAAATGGGCAGTTTTAAGTGGGCACTGTTTCCCCTGTATGAAAATCCCCAAGCCCCTCTTTCCCACCCTATTTTCCCACTTTTTGTTTGATAGGATTTGGCAGTGTGTATAAGTGTATTACATGGCTCCACAACAATCACACAACAATTATTTACTGTGTCCAGTTAGCAGATTTAGATTATGATTAAAATGATTAACTAGAAATATTTTCTCTTTTTTTTTAATACACTGTCTGCACAATTATTAGGCAAGTGAGTATTTTGACCATATCATCATTTTTATGCATATTTTCCAACTCCAAGCTGTATAAACTTTAAACATATCAGGTGATGTGTATTTGTGTAATGAGAGAGGGTGTGGCCTAAGGAGATGAACACCCTATGTCAAGATGTGCATAATTATTAGGCAGCTTCATTTCCTCAGGCAAAATGGGCAGAAAATGAGATATAACTGACTCTGAAAAGTCAAAAATGGTAAAAAGTCTTTTAGAGGGATGCAGCACTCTTGAAATTGCTAAGATATTGGGATGTGATCACAGAACCATAAAACATTTTGTTACAAATAGTCAACATGGTCGCAGGAAATGTGTTGAGAAAAAAAGAAGCAAATTAACTGCCAGAGATTTGAGAAGAATCAAACATGAAGCTACCAGGAACCCATTATCCTCCAGTGCTGTCATATTCCAGAACTGCAACCTACATGGAGTGTCCAGAATTACTAGGTGTTCAGTGCTCAGAGACATGGCCACGATAAGGAAGGATGAAACCCGACCACCACTGAACAAAACACATAAGTTGAAATGTCAAGACTGGGCCAAGAATATCTGAAGACAAATTTTTCAAAGGTTTTATGGACTGATGAGATGAGAGTGTCTCTTGACAGTCCAGATGGATGGGCCCATTGCTGGATCAGTAATGGGCACAGAGCTCCACTTCGACTCAGACGCCAGCAAGGTGGAGGAGGGGTACTAGTATGGGCTGGTATTATCAAAGATGAGCTAGTTGGACCTCTTCTGGTTGAAGATGTACTCAAACTCAACTCCCAAACCTACTTCTATTTTTTAGAATACACTTTATTCAAGCAGTGGTACAGGAAAAAGTGTGCATCTTTCAAGAAGACCATGATTTTTATGCAGGACAATGCTCCATCGCATGCCTCGAAGTACTCCACTGCGTGGCTGTTCAGTAAAGGATTAAATATGATAAAATAATGACATGACCCCCTTCCTCACCTTACCTAAACCCTATTGAGAACTTGTGGGCCCTTCTTAAACTGCAAATTTACTCTGAAGGAAAACGGTGCACCTCTCTGAACAGTGTCTGGGAGGCTGTGGTTACTGCTGCACAAAGAGTTGATCGTCAACAGATCAAGAAACTGACAGACTCCATGAATGGAAGGCTTATGACTGTTATTGAAAAGAAGGGTGGCTATATTGGCCACTTATTTTTTTTTTTGGCAATGTCTCAAATGTTTATTTGTAAATTTTTAGTTGTTTGTTTAGTATTCTCACTTTAATAGATGAAAATAAACACGTAAGATGGGCAAATTATCATTTTTCATTTAGTTGCATAATATTTCTGCACACTAATAATTGCCCAATAATTGTGCATACATATATATTCTCCAAAGAAAGCCAAAACCTCACTTTTACTTAAATATTCAGGTTTAAGGTTTCATAACATTTTGGATTGACGGAGAGCACTGTAGTTGTTCATTAATAAAATTAATCCTCAAAAATACAACTTGCCTAATAATTGTACACACAGTGTGTATATATGTGTATATATATATATGTACAGGGCTCAAAATTTCCTCTCGCCACTAGCCAATGGCGAGTGAAAATTCAGCCCTGATGAGTAGAAATTCAGCCCTGGTGGGTATGCTATGGCTTCAGAGGGGAGTAACTTTTCAGGTCTGGCTAGTAGCAAAAGACTTCAAATTATAAGCCCTGTGTATATATATATATATATATATATATATATATGAAAAAGTTGCTTTTTAGCATGTCATGAAAGGACCTGCATCTAGCAGTACACGTGATCACACTGCCTTTGTCTCTGCTCTCTGCTTCTCTCTTTCTTACTTTAATAGTAAGGAAGAGAGAGGCACAGGGCAGACACAAAGGCAGTGTGATCACGTGTACCAGCAGAAGAGACACGGGCTGAAACAGAGTGCTCCGGTACCGGAGTACTCAGTTTCAGCTTGAACTCAATGACAGCAGCGTGCACGGAGGAGCACTGCTGTCATTTAACCCATGACGTGCCAGGACCGTCATGGGTCCTTAGGGGAAGTTTACCCATGACAGTCCTGGCACATCATGGGTCGTTAACGGGTTAAATATAGAGCAATGTGTTAGTTTTACAATAGAGAAGACTTGGAGAGCTACTTTATGGCAGACATTACTATCCCTTTAAGGATTGAACGTCAACACGCCTGTTTTAAAACCTTGTTGCTAGGGAGGTCTCAAATACCTTGCATCACAAGGTTAACTTACTAAACTAAAATTTATCGGGTAGAAGTTGCCAGGAAAATCCATCTGATAATACCTTTCATAATTATACTTTTACATACTTCTTTGAACTGATATGTGTAAGGTGAACAGACTTTGCATTTTTTATATGTGTGAAGCTGCTTAGGACTGTCAGCGATAAGCTCCCCAATGCAGTATTTGTTGAGAAAAGGTTTTTTCTCCACCTTTAAATGTCTCTTTAAATGTCATTGACACTGTGAATGAGGAGGGCAGCTGTCATAATGGTAGCAATGGAAATGGGCCTTATGTATTATTGTGGATTCTTTCAATCCTATGGTAAATCAGCTGAATTATTTCCCTGATTACCATTGAATTACATGTCCTTTAATGCAGGACATATATTAAACTTTCTACATGAACAAATACAGGGCTTTTCCTGCTGAGTCAGGCCAGTATACTCCCAATGCTCTGAGTGCCTTCTTTAAAAACACAGGAAACACTGCAGGGTAGCACTGATTTCACTGAGACCATGTAGAATTAAATGTAACCTCTTGGATGGTAGACTTGTCCATGCATTGCTTTGCAAGGCCCCTGAGATCATAGCAGTCCTGGAGGATGCAATTTTCATAAAGGTCCCCAGTTAGAGGGGAGGTAAAGTATTTCCTATGTGTCCCTGGTTAAAGGTGAGGTCTTGTCAGCCTATTATATAGGTATCTGTTACAGCATATCATTTTAAAAAGCAGCAAATTGTTTTCAGTCTTATTGTCCCTTTAATCCATTAAAGGGATAGAATGTTTCATAATAAAAGCAGCTGTAATTAATCATCATAGCAGGGCTTAAAATTGGAAGTCCTTTGCTACTAACCAGACCTGAAAAGTTACTCGCCACTGCAAGCCATAACATAACCACCAGGGTGAATTACTACTCGCCAGGGCTAAATTTTCACTCGCCATTGGCTAGTGGCGAGTGGAAATTTTGAGCCCTGATCATAGTATTTGGACTTTGGAGAGTGTTATTTCCATTCTGTCAGAGTTGTAGTTCAAGAGTAATTGAATAATAAAGTATCCCCTCCCGCTCCTTTTACTGATGTAACACTGCTCACCTCAGAGCAGCAAGACTGTCCTGATGGATCGCATAGAGGCACAATCTTCAGTTAGCATAAGGGAAAAACCTGAAAAACCTGGCAAGTGGGACAGGGTTTTCATTGTTCTCACAGTAAGAAAATTGTGTCTTGCTGTGAGCTGTTTGGTCTCAGGACCAGATTCCACATCTGAGAAGAGGTGGCTTACACTAGGTAAAAAGGGGAGGAGGGGGGGATACTTTATCATTCAATTACTCTTGAGCTACAACACTGACCGTATTAAAATGGCCCAAATACTATGAAGATTAATTGGAGCTGCTGTTTAAATGAAACATTATTATTCCTTTAAGGTGTTATAACTCTGAGGCCATAAAGTCTCCCCAGTGGCCAATTAAAATACACTGATGAAATAGTGTACTATATTAGAAGCACCTCTAGTCATATGCTCATCACTTGCCTTCTCATTGTAAGTCCCATTTAAATAATTTGGTATTCTTATCCCCCTGGTGGTAAACTATCAGACCTCACCTTTAACTGTGGACACATAGGAAATATGCATTCTGCAGGGCTGCATTAAAATAAAAGCAGCCCTGCTTTATGCATTTTTAATATGTGTCCCCTGTTAAAGGTGAAGTCTGGTCAGCCTACACTATGGTGCAGTTGGTTTGCCCCAGAATTAGTTATATTTTGCTTTCTCCCTTAGGACCTCTGTATTCATGACAAGGCCAAGCAAATATATTAAACATTTAATATAATACACAAGTCTGTATACCAATTTGCTTTATCCCCTTCTCGAGGCCTAAAAGTTCACTGAGGTCTGTAAATTCTTCCTAGTTAACAAAGCTGCTCATTTTGCTCTTGAGAGAACAAACATTGCTGTTAATAGGCCCAATGACTCAGCACTGGATTAACTTTACAACCTGCCCCAATTAATCGTTAAACTACTGTGGCCTACTGCTTGTTTTACAGGGCTCACACATATTCACATTAGTATTACTGCAAATAAAATGATGTAGTGTAGGTTTATGTGTGTTTAAATGTTTTTTTACTGGGGGTGTGCAACATGTTTTCCTTTACCTGTTGTTGAACTACAACTATTGTCACTGTTAGAGGAGTTTCAATACAACAGCAGGGGCTGCAGGTTACCCACTTTTGATTTGTATAATTCTGAGTGTAGGCAGAGATTCAGAGGACTACAATAGAGGGGAGGTATCATTTAAATGATTACCTTTTGTCCATGCATAGTAGATCCGAGTCATGAATCGGTTGTACATTGCATGGGGAAAAAGTTCACTTCTCTGCATGGGGGCAAGAAGATGCAGGGAATTCTGGTGGTATGGAGGGCATAGCTTGCCCCATGGGGCTGAAAAGGATGATTTGTTTGACTGGAGAGGTGGCCCTGGCAGTGGTGGGACCCCTTGGTATCCCTACACATATTAGGTAGGTAGAGCTTGGGTCTTACATAGGATATAGTTCTCCTTTTAAGGGAAGGCCTGATCACCTTAGATACATGAAATTGACTGTGCTGTTATTAAGAAGGCTTTGGAAATGATTGTGCTTGCACTCCTTTCTTTCTGCCAGGATAGAGATGAGCTACTTGTGGCTCCGACTCTGTGATAGGACTACAGTTTCAATCATCCTCAGCTAGTGGTTGCCTGGGATCATGGAAGTTATAAACATACACTATTTTATGGAGCCCTTAGATATTGAAACAGAGTTTTCATATAGATAATTTGACTCTAAACACCGCAGAAAAGTATATACCTATGTATATAACCATATAATATGTTCACAATAAGTATCAGTGAACAAATAGAAAAAGAATAAAAATGAATGCATAAAATACAAATTAAAGGAAGACTGGACAATGAGACTACAATTGATAGTGAGTAATAATAATTGCTCTTGTCGCAGATCTCACACAAGTTTATTCAATAGGGGTCTTCTCTTTAACTTGTGCACACAGTTCTCATATGATCGCTGCCCTTCCAGCACACCCGTGGATGATGTGCAACACAGGAAAAAACCTGTATATAGTAGACAGAAACAAACAACAGGGCGCAGACCCTCTAAGAGTTGATCTGTATGACAGTGATATGTATATATGCCCCTTATCTCCCAGCTTCTCACCAGATCCAGCGATTAAAAGCGTTTTTCTAGGTCTCATTAAGTCCACAATACCGCCAATATTCCAAATTTTCTTTTATTATCAAAGTTATCCAACATGTTTCGTGTCATAAAAAACACTTCATGAGGGATATATCCCTGATGAAGTGTTTTTTATGACACGAAACGCGTTGGATAACTTTGATATATATACATACCTGGGAACTCTCCGGTTTTGCCCCGGAGACTCCGGATTTCAGCCTGAATTACCGGGTCTCCGGGGCAATGTGTGGATTACCGGGTGGGCAGAGTTTAAATAGAAACTCTGCCCACTTGTGCTCTGTCCCGCCCGATTCCTCCCACTCCCCGCCCTCTTAGAGACTTTTTACAGGTTTTTTTTTTTTTTTTCTGTCCCGCCCCCCCTCCGCGCCTAAGCCCCGCCCCTTTTATGACGCAAATCGCGTCATTTTCTTCCTATGTCGGAACTGACAGGGTTACCCTCCGGGTAACCCTGTTTCAAAAGTTCCCAAGTATGTATATATAACTTTGATATATCCCTGATGAAGTGTTTTTTATGACACGAAACTTTGATAATAAAAGAAAATTTGGAATATTGGCGGTATTGTGGACTTAATGAGACCTAGAAAAACGCTTTTAATCGCTGGATCTGGTGAGAAGCTGGGAGATAAGGGGCATATATATATATCACTGTCATACAGATCAACTCTTAGAGGGTCTGCGCCCTGTTGTTTGTTTCTGTCATGGAAGTTATAGTTCATGTACAGCTGGAGGGCCAAAGGTTGCCCACCCTGATACAGACAAGGTTTCAGAACCTATTTAATGCTAGACACAGGTTGAAAATACATTCTACATGGTTTCATTGATTCAAAGGCAGCCATGAGAAATGCTTCTTTCATTGATGTCTTACATAGAAAATGAGATCTGGTCTAATTAGGTGTAGAGCAATGGTTTGCAAGTGTTTGCGGCTGTGGAATTCTTTAATTTCAAATGAAATCCCCATGGAACCCTAACAGTAAAACCCTTTAATCACTTGGGTGCTAGAGAAATCTCTAGCACATTTCAAAACAATATCCTGGAGAATTCTCTAACATCCGAGGGGTTAACATGCTTTGATACCAACTGTACCTGAATGATAGGTGCAGGTAAAGTAAGACTGATTTATTAGGCAAACGTATCAGGTAGCACTTATCAAGTAATTGTATCTGCTGTGTTTTCTTACTGAGGGCTAGTTTATGTTGATTGGTACAAAACAAAAAAGTTACCCTGTAATGTTTCACTCTGCCACACATCCACTGGAAGTCACAGAACCACAGATAACACTGGTTTTACTCCCCTGTCCTTCATTACTTAAAGGGATAGTAATGTTTAAATTTAAGTTTATTTAATATCATAGGCATTAAGAAAAATAACTACAATGATGTAAGTATTATCTCTCAAACCTTTATGGTTTCAAAGATGTAACTGTCTAAAGTTCCCCCCTCCAGGCTGTTTCAGCACTCTATGGGACAGCAGCAGGTTCCTGTCATTTGACTGGACGGCAGCTCTTCAGCAGAGCCAAAATCGTGCTATTTAAAAATAAATAATTTATTGGAACGGTCTCCAAAGTGTGCATGGTTTGCAAGCACACTTTGTAGACCATTCCAATTAAGTATTTATTTCTAAATAACGCAATTTCGCCTCTGCTGAGCTGGTCCCAGGACCGGAATCTCCTGCTGATAGCTAGATGGCAGACTTGTCTGAAATAGCCTAGAGGGGGGAACTTTAGCTAGTTATATCTCTCAAACCATAATGGTTTGAGAGATAAAACTTACATTGTTGTACTTATTTTTTTAATGCCTGCAATATTAAATAAACTTAAATTTTAACACTACTATCCCTTTAAAGTGAATCTGTCACTATGCAGGTTTTATTCACAAAAGTATATATTTAATCTGCCTATACCAGGATGATGGGAGTCGTGGTCAGTAAACAACTGGAGTAGGCTGACCAGACCTCACCTTTAACCGGGTACACATAGGAAATAGGCATATTTCAGGACTGCCCTGAAATCAAAGCACCCCTGCAGCATGCATTTTTCATATGTGTCCTTGGTTAAAGGTGAGTTCTGGTCACCCTAAACTGGAGGGCTTCATGTTTCCCAGCACTGGACTATACCTTTTATTTTATTTTTTTCATTTGGTGTAATGGTTTAAGACAGTCGTGGTTTAGTAATTAGGGACTCTTTAACTTAGCAGAGGCAACTCCATGAGGCTAAGCTCACACTGGCAATTTGTTTGATGTGCTGAAATTGCATATAAAAACTGCATTAAAAATACTTGAGTAGCATGTGATTAGCATGTGTTTTTGAATGCAATTTAAATTGTGTGAATTTACTTTTCCGCATGTATTCAGCGATATTTGGTGCAATGCCATTGAAATCAATTCAAGTCTCGTGTACTTGCGACAAGCATTGAGTCTAAAGTTGTAGCAAGATGCGTTAGTTTGCAACATTTGATGCTTTTCTCAGCAATGTGAACAGTCCCATACAACACAATAATACAAATTTCATGCATTTTTTTCATGTGTTCAGATTGTTGCAGTGGAGTTGCCAGTGTGAACCAGGCCTTACTGGAGCACTATAATGTCCCATTTAAGTGGAGTCTTTTACCCTTTTCATTGGGTTAAAATCCCTATTTAAATCAACAGGGATTTTTGGAACTTTCATTTCTTAAGCCTTTGAGTGCCAGAGGGGTATGCAACGCATTGCTCTGCAATGCGTTGCATACCCCTCTGGCACTCAAAGGGTTACCCAACTGCAAATAGTATTTCTCAAGAATTCCTACACTTTTCTTTTTAATATATGGACCTCAGGGTACTCAATGCCGACACCTCTTAAAAAAATACAGTATTGGCATTTTCCCCAGAAAAAATAGCCCTTTTTGGAGTAATTTCTGGGGCAAACCAAATGTGCCATAGGGGACAAAAATAATACCAACTGATTTGGGAAAATGAGATGTTTAACCTCTTGAATGCTAGATAAGTCTACAAAGCACTGGATATCTCCCTAACATTAAAGGGGGTAAAAGTTCAATTTAAATAAATAAAAAAGAATAGCTGAATCAATCATTTGTATATTTTTTTTGCAAAATTCAAAATTACGGTTTCCACTACCAAATTGGTTAACTCTGTCTGCCAGAATAACATCTCAACATCCTCCTATATTTGTAAAACAAGCCCATTGTCTAAATCTCATTTGTAATGTAATACAAAGATCTGAAAATGAGGATGCTAGTGTTTAAATAATTGAAATGGCTGCTTGACTGAACTTTAATGCATTGTATACATTACTGACTGCAATTACTTATATGCTGAAAAATCTTCAAATGTTTTTAAAGGCATACACGCTATATGGTATTAATCTTTTGTTAGGTATATTTTGTTCATTATGCTGAAAATTTGAATCTTATAGTTATACTTCTTGGGGGAAGGCTTTGTGTTGACTGTTAACCTCTTAGAAGCTAAAGAGCACACATTACTTTTCATTGTATTGGAGACTTCTCTAGAATCCAAGTGGTTAAATGGATATTTACCACTAAATAATGCTAGATAGAAAATTGAGGGCTAAATGAAATTATGCTCATGAAAAGTTACTGATTCTTATCAGAAACAAATTTACTCATCAAACACAGATTTCAATAGGAATTCTTATGTGCAGTAGAAATAGTGTATGCTTAAATAAAATATGTAGCATGCCTTTAATTGTGTCTGTTATCAGCCGCGGCACGGGCAGTCTGTACTTCGCATAACGGAAGCGCACACAGCCGTCTGTACTGAGCATGACATCTTCTAACAAACATACATTAGCAAATTGTTATATAGGATTGCCTTGTTTTGTGTTAAAAAAAATCCTCTGCTTTTTACATATGATCAAACGGTCTTTCCACCACATGACTAATATAGGAAATCAGAGACAATGGGGGGTTATACACTAAGGCGTTAAAAAGAGGTGATAAAGAGAAAACTTCTCCAGTGAGATCACTTTTCCATTTCTTGTGTTATTCTTTGTAGTCAGTGCAATAAGATATCTATCTCTTGAGATATCTTAGTGCAATCTTAGTGCATACTCTCCATAAAACAAGACATGAACTGGAGAAATGATAATCAATGCATATGTTATCACCTCTTTATAACCTCTTTATCACACCTTAGTGCATCTTCCCCCTGGATTTTTCAAAGCAGCTTTGAAACTCTAAAACATAAAACATAATAATGCACACACATTATTCAGGGGTCTAACAGACAACTCATTAACATATGATTACAATTGAGCTGTTAACTCCTCATGTACTAAAAAGGTCTCAACACATTGTTAAACAATATGTTGGAGACCTCTCTAGTATTCAGTGGGTTAAAAGCCCCATTTAAATGAATGAAGATTTGAGGAATGTTTATTTCTCCCCTATGGTACATTTGGTTTACTCGAGAATCCCTTTTGTTCTTCTTAGCAAATCAACCTCAGGGTGTTTATTGAGCCTGCTCTCAGGTGCCCTGCGTCTTCTCATTTTATCCAGGAGCAGGACAGGTGAGGGAGATCTGCAGATCTATAATGTATAGCGGAAATGAGTTTGGTTTGAAGAAAGTACAGTAGCTCATGCTTGTAGCAAGGGGGTCCATGCACTGATGCACCCATGATGCCATGGGAGGAGACTCTTCCTTTCCTTTACCTTGCTCCTAGTGCAGTGGACCCAGCTGGTATCTGGCTATCTGGAAAAGGTCCATAGTGGTGGGTATATGACTGTTCTAAACCAGGCACAGGAACAGAGTTTGTAATCCTTCTACCTAACTACATTTTATTACACTGAAAATTATCCACTTAACACCACTTGAGCTGAGGGAAGGGTAGTAGGGAAATATATGGTCATTTTTGATTGTTCTTTTCCTTTGCGCTTGTTTAAAGAGGAACTACCACCCTTAAAAAATGTTGTATCAAATAATCCCTCATCTGGCGACTAGCTGCTCAGTAGCGCTAGTCGCCAGAATTCTTACCCGTTCATGAAAATGAGCCTCTACTCCAGGACAGATAGGCAGGATGGAGCGCAGATATCTTTCCACAGTGACGTCCGTGCATCTGCTCTGTCAGTCCCAGCCGGCTCTAGGAGGCATTGCTAGGAGCCGAAAGGGACTGACAGCGCAGACGTGTGGACATCACTAGGGAAAGATATCTGCGCTCCATCCTGCCTGTCAGTCCTGGAGTAGAGGCTCATTCTCATGAACGGGTAATTATTCTGGCGACTAGCACTACTGAGCAGCTAGTTGCCAGATGGGGGATCATTTGATACAACATTTTTTAAGGGTGGTAGTTACGCTTTAATGTGATGTACTAACAAGATGCAGAGGAAATGTATGTCATTGTGTTTATTATTATTTTTCTGAGCATGATATAGGGGTGGTGTTTGGGACTTGTTGGCATTAACCACTTAACCCGTTAAGTGCCAGAGAGGTATCCATCGCATTGCAATGCGTTGGATACCTCTCTGGTGCTCAAAAGGTTAAAGCGGACTTTCAGATATTACTAAGTAGGCATGCATTCATTAAGAGCATGGCGACTAGCTTGGAAATCCATCTCTTACCTTTAAAAATAGATTCTAAAGAAATCCTTGCCGTTTGGAGACTGACGGGCAGGTTAGTGTGGTCTGCGCACCTGCGCCGTCAGTCCCTTCCGGTGACCATGTGGTCACTGCAGTGCTACTCAAAGGAGACCGGGACTGACAGCTCAGGCGCGCAGACAAGATGTAGCCTGGGTTCCGGTCTCCAAACGGGAAGGATTACTTTAGAAAATGCTATTTTTTAAAGGTAAGAGATGGATTTCCAAGCTAGTCGCCATGTACTTAATGAATCCATGCCAACTTAGTAATATGTGAAAGTTCCACTTTAAAGGCTAGAGGTGTGTACAGCATTAAGTGTTTAAGTCATATTTCGGCAGAGTTTGTATGTTCTGGTATGCACTGAAGGGGTTATACATGCTGCTGCAGGAGTGCCCAGCCTTCAGTGGCATGGGATCTGTTTTTGTTTTGTTTTGTTTTTTTTACGGGTAACATGGTATCACTTTATACCTACTCTTTTCATAGTCATCCTAACATAAACTACTACATTACCAGCATGAGTCAGCAGTCCCTCACCATCACACTGAAACGCGTTGCTCAGTATGTGTATGCTTATATTGTATGGCTATATAGAATACAATTGAACCAAGACAACATGAACAATATTTTAAAACATCTGTTAAAAACAAGTAATTCTGGGGCAAATAACATTACTCACCCCTTTAATCTTTTTCCAGAACAGTGTATATTTTTGCCATATCAATGCAGATAGGTTGGTGATCCAGGGAAATATCTGACTGCTATTTGGAGTCGGAAAGGAATTTTGGTCTTTTTTAGCATCACCAGCTATGATATTCACTGCACTGTGAGGCTGATGCAGTAAGAAAAATTGGATCAAACCAAGTGTTCCACAGGAAATAATGAAATGTTCTAAAAATTCCCATTGATTTAAATATGGTTTTAACCTCGTTGAAGGCTAGCATGGTATCCAAACAGGGATATAACTACAGGAGGGGCAGATGATGCTGTTGTGATCAGGCCCAGCATCCAATGGGGAACCAACGAACACAGAGCCCGTTAGGTTCTATTTATGTCCTTGGGGGAATATCTTTGTTTTTAGGGGACCCAAAATGTTTTGCACTGTGGCTCTCCAAAAGCCAATTACGCCACTGGATCCAATGCTTTGACAAGCAATACATTAGAAACCTCTCTGGCATTCAATATATTTAACCCTTTGGATGCCAAAAAGGGGTATCCGATGCATTGTGAATCAATGCATTGAATACCCCTTTGGCACTCAAAGGGGTAAATCCCATTTAAATAAATGGGAATGTTTTGTTTCCCTCTATAGTGCAACTTTTAACCCTTTGAGTGCCAGAGGGGGTATACAATGCATTGCAGACATCCAAAGGGTTAAATGACAAGCACAGTCATAGTGCTCTGAGGGATTTTCTTTACTGACATTAATAATAGTACTTTGTGAGCCTAATGGAGGATAGTGGCGTGCACAGTTTCAGCTGTGGACACATTTGGAAGGTATAAGAGGTGGTTTGTGGACAGGTATGGTTTTTTAATTGTATAATTGTATATATAGCCAAGGCTGCCCCTGACGAAAAAGCAGTGTGCTTAGAAACGTGTTGAGTGTTTCTTGGCTATTTGATGTGTTTTTATATTAAACTTTTTAAACATCTACGAGTGGATCTAGTATCTATTTTTCTCCACTATGGGAGGTATATCTCTGAGCAGGGCGGAAGGTTGTTCCCTGCAAGCTTATTATACTGGTTCTATGAATAATAGGCCGGTAAGTCTTATCTTGTGAGTATAAATATTTTACATATATTATCCTCATTGAAGATTATATATATATATTGGTCTGCGCCCCTTTTGGTTGTTTGTTCTCTTGTTTTGTTCGAGGATTACTTTGGGGTCCTTGCACATGTGTTGGGAACTGCATTCCTATCCGATTTGTGGACTGACTGAATGAAGGCAGTCTTGAGTCCTTCATCTGTCCAACTGACCACTTTTAGTGGTCATCAACATTGCGAGTATGCTGGTGGATTTAGTGGTGGATATTATTCCTGGAGTATGTTACACTATGAAGAACCCCTCTCTTGGTTTTGAATAATAGCAGACATAAGTATCTGATAAACTCACTGGGTGAGTAGATCTTTGTATAATGCCCAGATTATGGTAGGTCTCTGACCCACTGGCACCAGAGGAGTTAATATGTATTCATATTGTGACAATAATAACTCCTACAAAGCTAGAATAACAGGCACTTACTGCCAAACAGGCCCCCATGAGGTATGAAATGTTGTTTTCTGAGCACTGCAGGAGTTTATTTGGTCACAGTGCCAGGATTCCCTTGAGCACTTCAGGGGTTAATATGGTTACAGGCTGTGACTATATTAACTCCATCAGTGTTAGAAGGATTTTTCAAACACTACCCAGTTAGAATTTTCTCACAGTTTACTAGTAATCTTTTAGTTTTCTACTGGTAGATCATGATTTACATACTTTCCAAGTGTCCTTCTTCAGGAGGGACAGTCCTTCTTTGAGAACCAAATCCCTCTGTCCGTTTCCCACCCTGAGATCAGACTGTGTGGTGTGTACATAAATGTATCACATTGCTCCACGGTAATAACATTCACATTAATGTTTGTTTAAACTTCAGGATATGTGTTCATAAATTAGTCTGTGTAAATAAAATACTTTGATCTTACGCTAAGTAATTTATTCAGCTAAACAAAAAGGTTCAATACGTCATGAAATAACCTAAAAATGATCTGTAATACCAGGCCCCAGCAACACCTAAATCAGGACATTTGGAATGTTGGAAGGTGTGATTGTACTGTTGGGCACCCCAAACTAGATCATACCGTAAAATCTCAGGTATCATACGCACCTGTGCATATTATACCAAAGATTTGGGGGGAAAACAAGAGTGCCTATGTATAATACGCACCCTTGTTTTCCCCCTTGCTAAAAAAATATAAAGGTTGGCTGATCCCTTCCCTCCCTCCCCCGGCTCAAACCCGCTGTCACAACAAGCCTTACTTGCTTGAAGTTTAACTCCCCACTTGAATTCCGCATCGTCTGCTGTGTGGAGAAGTCAAAATACAGCTTGCACAAAATTGTGCATATTATACCCGAGATTTTACAGTACCTCAAAGTGCAGATGCTGGAGTTAGAGGCTAATGCCAGTGGAATTGAGCTGGCAGATTCATACATTATCCCCCACATACCTCCAGATTAGCATGAGCAAAGAAATGGCATAAAGTTATTCCAGTTTAGGCAGCACTGTGTTAGTACAACATGTAAAACAAGGTATAGCAGTAAGGACACCCTGGAACCCTCATCCTCTTGGCACAAGTGATGTTAAGGGGATAGCATTGCCTGAAAATAATTTTATTTTATATTGTAGCCCTTAAAAAAACATTAAAAATGATATAAGTCTTATCTCCCAAACCTTTATTGTTTGGGAGATATTACCAAGTAAAGTTTCTCCTGGAGTGACGTCACTGCTCAAGCCTTCAGATTTGGAATCCGGCCCCCGGACTGGCTGCGGCTCTTCAGAAGTGCCGAGATCACGATCTTTAAAAATAATTTCTTCATTGGAATGGTCTACAAAGTGTGCTTGCAAGCCAGGCACACTTTGTAGACAGTTCCAATGAAGTAGTTCTTTTTAAAGATCGTGATCTCAGCACTGCTAAAGAGCTGCCCGCTGATCTGTGTACCGGATTCCAAATCTGTCCACTAGATGGAAGACTTGGCTGAAACAGCCAGGAAAAGGGAACTTTACTTTACTTTACTTGCTAATATCTCCCAAACCATAAAGTTTTGGGAGATAAGACATATCATTTTTAATGTTTTTTTAAGGGCTACAATATAAAATAAAATTATTTTCAGGCAATACTATACTATAGGGAATTTACAGTGAAAAAAGAGCTTAGAACTTTAATGTAGGACTTAGACATCAGTTTAAGCACTTTATAGTGTGAAATTGTATTAGTTCATTCCACCCAAATAAGGTATACTTGCACTAGTGTATCAGGTCACCTTAGGACATGCCAATTGTTTTTGAAGTCACTTGTTTCTAGGTGACATTTCTCCATTAAACAAATTGGATGTAACAGTATATCCAGTATTATGGTCTAGTCATAACACTGTTCATCCATATCATAAAGCACGGTTAAGTAGCACCTGCAGTTCAATAAATGGCTGTCTGTTTTAAATATTACACACTCTGTTGTGTAAATAAAATGTCTGTTTTCATAGGATGAACACAGGTGTGATCAGTAGGATGTCTTTCTCCAGTTCCTATGTTATGCTTTGGAGCCTATTCACGAAGAATGCATTGCCTCCACAGAATAACATAGGTACTGCAGAAGTGTTATCACTGGAAACGTTATCTCTGCTTTATCGCCTCTTTATTACACCTTTATCACATCTCCCACACTGTAAGTGGTTATCTCTCAAACCACAAGAGTTTGAGAGATGCCGCTGTGTGCATTTTTTCTTCACTATTTAAAGGGATAGTAATACTTTGTTTTATCTTTATTTTATTTTGTAGGCTTTAAAAAACATGAAGAATGATATAAGTCTTATCTCAAACCTTTATGGTTTGAGAGATATTCACAAGCAAAGTTTCCCCTCCCCGTCCCTTTTACCTAGTGTAAGCCATCTCTTCTCAGATGTGGAATCCAGTCCATAGACCAGACAGATAACAGAAGGGGACACTCTTATTCCTATGAGAACAAAGAAAGCTCTGCCCCCCTTGACAAGTTTTTCAGGTTTTTCCCTTATCTTAATTGAAGATTGTCCCTGTCTGCAGGCTACCTGGGCACCTCCCTTCTGCTCTGGCTGAGCAGTGTTACATTGGTAAAAGGGGCGGGAAGGGGATACTTTGTCATTGAATTACTCTTGAACTACAACTCTGACAGAATTGAAATAACACTCTTTTATTATGAAACATTACTATCCTTTTAAGGGCTACAACATAGGGATAAGTAATTTTTAAGTATTACTATCCATTTAACCCCTTGCATGTTAGAGATGTCCCCAATGCATTGAAAAGCAATGTGTTAACCCTGTGAGTGCTGGAGAGGTATCCAACGCTTTGCGTTGCAATGCGTTGTATACGTCTCTGGCACGCAATGGGTTAAAGACTTCTCTAGCATTGAAAGGGTTAAAAAGGAATTCCAAATATATATACAGTACATTGTTATGTTTCCCAAATGAGCACTGAATCTTTGTTAGGAAGCCAATTAGACTAAAAGATCATGTCATGGGAATACATCTTTCAGCGGTTATGGTTTAATTAGCTTGTAGGTTTCTCGGAATTATTGCAGATAAACCTGTGAAGACCTTGAGTTCTCTGTATTAGTGGTGTTAGTATAAACAGTACTTATCAACTCTTTTCACATAATGGGTCCCAAAGTGTATCACATTTGGAAAAATAGATAAATCATTTAACCCTTTGAGTGCCAGAGAGCTATCCAAACACGTTTCATTGCAATGGGTTGGATACGTCTCTGGCACTCAGTTAAAGGGGTAGTAATACTTTTTTAAAAAATGCAGCTCCGATTGATCCTCCTATAACGAGTGCCATGTAACACTATTTCAATATTTTTAGTTTAGTAGTTGAACAGTGATTCAATGCTAAAGTATGACCCTACCACCCCTATACCTCCTCTATGCCATTTCCACTCAGATGTGGACTGGACAGCGCGCAGCAAGTGACAATCTTCAGGCAATGAGTATATTTAAAAAACCCTGCCCCTTTGATGAAGGAGGGCAGGATTTTCCTTATCCTCAGAGAGGATTGTCCCTTGCCGGCCGAGAGAGGCAGCGTGATGTCAGTGAAAGGGGAGTGAGGGGATGCTAAATGGAAAATATTGAAACCCAGAATTGCATGGCTCACTTTATTGGAGGATCAATTAGAGCTGCATTTTTTTCAAGGTATTACTGTCCCTTTAAAGCATCTGCATAATTAGAATTCTGTTTAGGGCACGGAATGCAGTAGAAAGATTATCTTTTAAATCTCTTATACATACCAAAGGGGTGTGCAACACACTGTACCACACACCTATCCGGTCCAGTCCTCAGATCTGAAATCCGGCCCAGACGGACAGCAATTAGGGACAATATTGTGTCAGCATAAGGAAATCCCTACTCCCCTTTATCCTTATACTGCAGACACAATACTGTCCCTCATTGCAATCTGTCTGGTTAAAGGGTCAGTAATGCCTTTATTTCACTTGATTCAGTATTGTAGATGTAAATAAATAAAGTATACGCTAAAGTTCCCCCCTCCCTCATGTCAGCTGTAAAGCTGACAGAAGGAGACTCGAGTCATGAGACTCAAGGCGGCTCTTCAGCAGAGCTGCAATAGCAAAATTTCGCTGTTTCGGCTGTGCTGAAGAGCTGCTCACTGGTCCCAGGACCAGGATCTCCTGCTGTCAGCAGAGCGCTGACGTCAGGAGAAGGGGAGGGAGAGGGGGGAAATTTAGCAGCAGATAATATCTCTCAAACAGTAGAGGTTCGAGAGATGGGACTTTCTGCATATACTTTATTTTTTTTTTTACATCTACAATACTGAATCAAGTGAAATAGGGGCATTACTAACCCTTTAACCAGACAGATCACAATGAGGGACAGTATTGTGCCTGCAGTGTAAGGATGAAAGGGAGTAGGGATTTCCTTATGCCGACACAATATATATACTTCACTTTTTTTACATCTACAATATTGAAGCAAGTGAAATACGGGCATTACTGACCCTTTAACCCCTTAAGGACCTACCGCAAGCACACGCGGCCAGCACTTAAGGACCTTTTTAAAGACCTTTTTTTTATTTTTCTTTCCGGTACCAGACTCCCAGAATGGCGTGCAGCCGTGGGTAGATCAGAATTCCATGACGGTCATAGTACGTCATGGGTTGTTAAGTCAGATCTACCCATGACGTACTATGACTGTCCAGGGTCGTTAAGGGGTTAAGCAACTAGATTTCAGATTTGAGAAGACTCTGCGTGACTTAGGGAAAAGGGTCAGGGGGGGCGAAACTTTAAAATAAAATTATAAGAAGAATAGAGTGTTATGGACATTTACAATGCTACCGTTTATTATTAAAAAGTATAATGAATAGTCGATTTTACAGGGATAGTAATGTCAGGAAAAAAGTATTAACTGGTAAAACATTTTCTAAATAAATAAATAAACTATTTGGTAGATACAATTAAAAGATAGTACTTGCACTTATTTGTATCTCTCAAACCGTTATGGTTAGTGAGATTCACTAAGTGGTGATAAAGAGGTGATAAAGTGGAGATAACTTCTCAAGTGATATCTCTTCTCCAATTCCTATGTTCTTCTACGAGCCTATGCACTAAGCTTTCTTCATCTTTGAACACCTTAGTACATAGGCTCTATAGAATAACATAGGAATTGGAGAAGTGATAAACTGGAAAAGTTATCTCCACTTTATCACCTCTTTATCACTTCTTAGTGAATCTCCCCCATTGAGAATTCTATTGTTTTCAAGTATGTCAAGTTTTTACAATAAGAAGTTACACGTTTGCACAAAATAGCAAAACAATACATACACTCACATAAACATACACAAAAATAAATACAGTTACTCCAATTGTACAACTCTGCGGAATTAGTTGGCGCTATATAAATAAAGAATAATAATAATAATATTGTTTTTAGACACAAAGAAGCAGTTATTTGTAGGGATTTTAGACCGGCAGAGAGCTTTTATTCAAACTTTATTACAGCTCAAACTTGTTAAAAAACATTAAACTGCAATAGTCTTTGGTTGCCACCAGATTATGCTTTTCCTACAGTCATAATGAATTAAAACAACAAATGCCTTTTATACAACAGATGGTGCTTTGCTATAGAGATATATAATGAGCTGTAATAACTTTTGAATAAAAACTCATCTACTAGTAGGAATACCTTTGTTTTGCTCAGCAGGAAAAGCAGCATAGTCTATACTTTTCATTACAAAAAATGTGGACTGCTCCTATAATAGAGCTGCCAATTATTACTGGCACCGTTCTGAGTGGCTGATAGGATCCTTTCTGGGACTTCAAGGTGCAGCCACAGGCTTCTTATTAATTCTGTTCCCATAAGAGCAGACTTAGTAAAATATGATAATTCACTTTTACGCATGCCTGTGAACTCTCTGGATCTGACCGAGAGACTCTGGTGTTTATACTTTTTACTGGTTCTCCTGGGACAGAGGCCGATTCACAGGTCTCAGCGAGTTCCCCTATAACTCCACCCACTTCACTGTCACTACCACCCTCTTCTTCTTCCCACTCTCCTCTCATGTTAAGAACAAAGCCTGCCTCCCCTGCTCCCAACCTCTTCCACTTAAGTCTAGCCCCACCCACTTTCTAATGCAAATTTCATCATTTGGACACTTCCATCCCCAGACCCTGGTGGACAAGGAGGTTCCCAGTTATGCTTTTAAATGGGGCTTTGAACTCTTTGAATGCTAGGTCTCCAGCACATTGTGATGCAATGCGCTATAGACCTCTCTAGCACGCAAGGGGTTACGCTAAAGGACCCATATAAATCAATGGGGATTTTGCAATTCATTGCACACCCCTCTGGTCCTAAAGGGTTAAGTTCTCTGAAAAAAGTTCTGGCAAGCTGGTTAACAGAAGAAATCGAGGCAGTTTCCTCTTTCCTTCCAAGGAGTCCTCCATTCTTGGTACCCCCCCCCCCCCACACACTGCTTTCAGGTTTGTGGCCCCTAAGGCTCCTGGGATTCTTTTTAGGGTGATGCGGAGGAAGGGGAGTGTGAGGAAGGGGACTCTACATATGCTTTTGGCAAACCCTTTGAAGCTGAGGGTCTCATTACATAGTAACATAATAGATAAGGCTGAAAAAAGACATGCGTCCATCAAGTCCAGCCCATGCCAAAAACACCCCTGTTGATCCAGAGGAAGGCAAGAAAAAGCCCTCTGGAGCCATTACCAATCTAGTCCCAATTGTGTGTGTGTGTGTGGGGGGGGATCACTCCCTCCTGACTCCAATTGGTAGTCAAAATAGTTCCCCGGATCAATATCCTATTTGCTTTGAAGCCATATGTCATAATTGTAAATATTGTTCTGTGCTAGATAGGCATCCATTGCTTTTTTGAATGCAGTTGCATTATCTGCAAGCACAACATCCCGAGGCAAAGAATTCCATAGCCTTACTGCCCTTACTGTAAAGAATCCCTGCCTTTGTTTTAGGCAAAAGCGCCTTTCCTCTAGTCTTAATGGATGACCTCTTGTTCTTAGCTCAGCTCTTTGCTTAAATAATTCATTGGATAGTTCTTTATATTGACCCTGAATGTATTAGTAAATGGTAATCATATCACCCCTTAGACGTCTCTTCTCTAATGTAAACAAACCCAGTTTGGCTAGTCTCTCTTTGTAACTCAGATCCTCCAATCCCTTTTTCACTGTCGTCCAATACAGGTCACTGGTACTCTGGGAGGCGTAAGTCCCCTTTAATAGGCAGGAACAATTATGCAAATAATTTGCAAGGGGCGGAGCCTCCCCTCTTACTTAAGCCACCTTCTGGCCAGAGCCACTCATATTGATTTGTTCCTGGTGTGCTTCCACACCAGGTAGAGAACATCTATGCATCTTAGTATTTTATTATTTTTTTATTCAAATATGGAATACCACCATTAGGAGGGTGACCATGGCTGTGAATTGCCCTCTTTAAAGTGGCTGGTGCAGCTTCCAGGGATTTTCTGTGGACCTATACCCTGAAGAGGGGACAGCTTGTGTTAAGCAGCTCCCCTGTTGGGGAATTTACCTCTGGTTCTTTCCCTCCCTATCATGGTCACCTGAAGACAGAAGTCAGCAAGGAAGGTGAGTCACCCATTGAGTGCTGAAGGTCCACTTGTCCCCACAGTGTCCCTTTGATGGGCTTGTATTTGGGAGTTTTAATACACTCCAGCACTCATAGGGTGTTTTTATTGCATTATTACTGTTTATGCAATTTCTGTGTTATTCTCTGAGTTTTGGAGCATTGGGTATTCATTTATTTATGTTTCTCATGTGTTTCATGCTTGTTTGGGCACTTTTTAATGTTTTCTTAAACTTTATTAAAAATGGTGTTCCGCGCCTTTAAGCGCGGCTTTTTCCCGCTCAGACGTAAGGGCTCCTTTACTCTCTATGGGAATTCACAGTTTGGGACATATCTCTGGAACCGCTTGTCACAGCAACTTCAGAGAGGGCTCATTTTAATTCTAGGCTCCTGCTCTATCATCCGGAATGTGTTTTATTTATGTGGGGTGTTCAGGGGGGCTTCGGGCACTGTTTGGGGTACTTGTAGGGAAAAACTACATTTCCCATGAGCGCTTGGTTCGCGCTCGTTTCTGATTGGCTGTCACGACGGCCGCCATTTTGTGGTACTTTTCCTAGGCGAGTACACTACGCAGGGACCGAGCCTTCTCTCTCCTCAACAGATTAACCCTTCGCTGGCCAGATAAGTCCGTTTTTAGAACATTTCTGGGGTGAAACTTTAATCTTAACACTTTTTCTGGGTGATAGTGTTATTAGTGGGGTATATTGACGCTGTGAGCATGTCTACTTCACTGGAGCTAGGGGCTAGACCCAAGTCTAAGGAGGATGGGGGGTCCGCTACCCCCATGGCGTTTTGCTCCTCTTGCCACATTGGGCTGGATGGCGATAATGTGGGGGATCTATGCCCTAATTGTACTGGTCAAGATAGCAACCCTGGGCTTCCCAGCCACGCTATTGAGCCATCTTGGGTGAAGGAGTTTAAAGCTGCCACTAGGGATCTCAGATCCACGCTTCAACTCTTTCCCTCTCAGGTACAGGGGGCTCTCCAGGTCTGGCAGACCCCCTCTACTATCAGGACCTCCCTGCCTAAGCCACAGGGAGCTCCTGATATTACTGATTCTTCCGAAGAAGAACTTTTACAGGATTCTGATGCTGAGGAACGTACTGTTATTGAATCTAACAGGTCCATTGGGGACCCCTATGAGTGTGACCCTGAAGTTTCGGCTGAGGGTCTGATCAGAGCGGTTCTGAATACGCTCAACCTTCCTCTGACTCAGGAATCCACTTATGATCCTACTGATGTTTTTCAGAAAAAGCCATCTAAGCCTGTTGTTTGTTTTCCAACTAACCCTACTCTTGCCCGTCTGGTCTCTGAGGCATGGAAGAATCCTGATAGATCTTCCTCTGTCTCCAAAAAGTTTGCCAAACTTTACCCTTTTCCTGAGGCGGAGCTGGCAAAATGGGTTCATCCTCCCAAAGTGGATGCTCCTGTGTCTAGACTATCCAAATCTACTGCTTTGGCTGTCTCAGATGCCTCTGCCTTGCAGGACTGGACGGATAAGAAACTAGAGCTCTCTCTTAAGTCTATTTTTGCCTCCATTGGCACAGCCATGCGCCCCACCTTTGCTGTGGCATGGGTTAATAGAGCTATTGCGGCCTGGACTGAACGACTGACTGAAGCGGTTCGCCAGGATGCGCCTGTATCTGAACAGTTGCAGCTTCTTGCTAATATCACTGAAGCTCAGAACTATGTTGCTGATGCTGCTTTTGATGCTGTGCGCATGATGGCGAGGGCCTCCACTTCTTCTGTGGTGGCTAGACGCGCTCTTTGGCTGAAAATTTGGTCTGCTGATACAGCCTCTAAGAAGGCTTGGCTTTCCTTGCCCTTTCAGGGGAATTTGCTTTTTGGGTCTGAACTCAAAGAAATGATCAGTGAGGCTACTGGCGGTAAAAGTACTCTTCTACCCTCAGTCTTTAAGAAAAAGTTTCCAGCCAAACGCAATCGGTCCTTTCGTTCCTTTCAGACTGAGACACGCTCCTCGGCCCAAACGGGTCCTCCCACTACGCGCTCCTCCTCCAAGCCCAAACAGTCCTGGAGGCCCAAAGTTGCCTCCAAGGCCAAGACCTCCAAGACTGCTTCGGCATGACTCGCCGAACCCGGGTCCGCATCCGGCTGTAGGCGGTCGTCTCCGCATCTTTCGCCGGACTTGGGAGGAGTCAGTGGCGGACCCATGGGTTCTTCAGGTGGTGTCGGAGGGATACAGGATCCCTTTCTCTTCCCTTCCTCCTTTTCGGTTCCATTTTACTCGTCCTTCTCAGGAACCCACAAAAAGGCGTCTGTTCGACGACGCTATTCAGGATCTCTTGGACAAAGAGGTCCTGGAGGCGGTTCCTCAGGGGGACACAGGTTCAGGATTTTATTCCAACCTGTTTGTGGTAGCCAAAAAGGACGGAGGAGCCCGTCCCATCTTGGATCTCAAAGATCTCAATGCCTATGTGGTGACTTCCCACTTCCGCCAGGAGTCCCTGCGCTCTGTGATTGCAGCAATGTCTCCAGGGGAGTTTCTTGCCTCCCTGGACCTTCAGGATGCTTATCTTCACATCCCTATTCATCCAGAGAGCAGGCGGTATCTCAGGATTGCCTGCCACAGGGGACACTTTCAGTTTGCAGCGCTCCCCTTTGGGCTGACTTCAGCCCCTCAGGTCTTCCAGAGGGTGTTGGGCTCCTTGATAGCGGTGCTCCATCAGGATGGGATCAGAGTGACCCCCTACATGGACGATCTCCTACTGAAGGCCTCCTCAGCGGAGCTTCTCCACCAGCAATTACAGATGTGCATGCACACCCTGAACCGTCATGGCTGGATCCTGAACCTGGACAAGTCGGACTTGATTCCATCTCAGAGGCTTCTGTTCCTGGGTCTCCTGTTCGACACTCGCCAATGCATGGTGTTTCTTCCAGAGGACGTGGCTCACCAGATAGCTGTCAGAGTGGCTGGAATTCTGGACCTGGACGTGATTCCAGTTCCGAAGTTGTCGTCCTTAGTGGGGAAGTTCATTTCCACAATCGAAGCAGTTCCATTTGCCATGGCCCACTCCAGGGATCTTCAGAGATTCGTGATCCAGACGTGCAAGAATCATCCAGATCATCAACATCTGTCTGTTTCTCTTCCTCCTCATGTCGAGTCGAGTCTGCACTGCTGGTTAGATCTCTCTCATCTCCTGAAAGGGAAATCCTTTCTAGTTCCTCCTTGGACCACAGTCACTACGGATGCCAGCCTTCGAGGCTGGGGTGCAGTCTGGGGTCGCTTCAGTGCTCAGGGGAAATGGGGTCTGGAGGAATCCATGCTCTCCATCAATGTTCTGGAACTTCGAGCTGTCCGGCTGGCCCTGAGGCACTGGGAGTCTCAATTGACCGGTCTTCCAGTCAGAGTGGAGTCCGACAACGCCACGGCGGTGGCTTACATCAACAGGCAAGGCGGCACAAGAAGCGGTTCCGCCTGGTGGGAGGTCAAGGATATTTTGTCTTGGGCAGAAGATCACGTGCCTGTCATCTCTGCGGTTCATATTCCAGGCGTGGACAACGTCATGGCAGACTTCCTCAGTCGTCATACCGTCGACAGCGGAGAATGGGCTCTGCACCCAGAGGTGTTTCACATGCTCACTCAACGGTGGGGGATGCCTGTGGTTGATCTGATGGCTACCAGACACAACAGGAAGGTTCCGGTGTTTTGCTCCCGGTTGAGGGACTCCCTTGCTCTAGCAGTGGATGCCTTGTCGATCCCTTGGGACTTCTCCCTGGCTTACATCTTCCCTCCTCTTCCTCTATTGGTCAGAGTTATCCAGAAGCTGAGGAGGGAACGTTGTCCTGTCATCCTGATTGCTCCAAACTGGCCTCGCCAGTCCTGGTTTCCGGAATTGATGGCCATGTCAGTGAAGGATCCAATCCCACTTCCAGCCCGTCCGGACCTGCTTCTTCAGGGGTATCTGTGGAAAGAGGATGTTCACTCTCTCCATTTGATGGCATGGCGGTTGAATCCTCGATTCTAGCTAAGAAAGGCTTTTCTCCTTCTGTGGTATCGACGATGCTCAGTGCTCGTAAGCCTGTGTCTTCCAAGATCTATCATCGCATATGGTCAACTTTCGTGACATGGTGCTCTGACAAGAAGTTGTCTCTTGACTTCCATCTTCCCACTGTCCTGGCCTTCTTGCAGGACGGTGTGGATAAGGGGCTCAGTCTGAGTTCCCTCAAAGTTCAGACCTCTGCCTTGTCTGTGTTTTTCCAGGAACGGATTGCTGTCCTTCCTGATGTGAAAGTCTTTTTCCAGGGTGTGACTCATGTTCGACCTGCCTTTAAGAGTCCTGCTCCCCAGTGGGATCTCAATTTGGTGCTGGGAGTTCTACAGCGACCACCGTTTGAATCCTTGGCTTCCATTCCATTACGTCTTGTGACTTGGAAGATGGCCTTCCTCTTGGCTGTGGTGTCAGTGCGCCGGGTAGCAGAGTTACAGGCCTTGTCTTGTAAACCTCCTTACCTGGTGTTCCACAAGGATAAGGCTGTGCTGCGCACTACCAAGGAATTCTTACCCAAGGTTGTGTCCGAGTTTCACATCAATCAGGAGATTGTGGTTCCCTCTTTCTGCCCTAATCCTTCATCTGACAAGGAAAGAGATCTCCATCTGTTGGATGTGGTGCGTTGCCTTAAATTTTATGTTCATCGCACCGAGTCTATCAGGAAGTCTGACGCTCTATTCGTCATTCCTGAGGGGCCTAGGGCAGGAAGACCGGCTTCCAAAGTTACCATTGCCTCTTGGATTAAGGCTACCATCCGTGAAGCCTATAAGTTGAGGAATAAGCATGTTCCCTTCCGGGTGACTGCCCATTCCGCCAGATCTATTGGGGCCTCTTGGGCCTACAAGAATCAAGCTTCTGCTGATCAACTGTGCAGAGCGGCCACTTGGTCCTCTGTGCACACCTTTTCTAAGCACTATCGAGTTGATGTACTGGCTTCGGCTGATGCCAGTTTTGGAAGGAAGGTCCTGGAGGCAGTCTTGCCTGTGTAGGTCTTCCGCTCTGTGATCCTTAGTGCTTCTTTACTATTGAGCCCGGTTGGCTCTGGTTCTGTGTGCTGTGTTAGTTCAGGGATTGTTCCCTTGGTTGGTGTCCGTTGACACTTACAGTTTGGGCTATGTTATCAACTGGTCATAACAGTTCTAGTGACTTGGGCCTTGCGCCTGGTCCTTGCCTTACTTCCCGCCTCTGGATCAGCTCAATGTTTGTACATCCCAGAGTACCAGTGACCTGTATTGGACGACAGTGAAAATAGGATTTTAGTCTTACCTGTTAAATCCTTTTCACTTAGTCCATACAGGTCACTGGTCTCCCACCCTGTCAAGGGACCAGTCTTGGCTCTCCTGTGGCATTCAGTGGGAGACCGTTCGGGCATGCTCACAGGAGTCTTTCTTTTTGCTTAACTGAGGTCAGTTCTTGGGGTCTCAAATCAATATGAGTGGCTCTGGCCAGAAGGTGGCTTAAGTAAGAGGGGAGGCTCCGCCCCTTGCAAATTATTTGCATAATTGTTCCTGCCTATTAAAGGGGACTTACGCCTCCCAGAGTACCAGTGACCTGTATGGACTAAGTGAAAAGGATTTAACAGGTAAGACTAAAATCCTATTATCAGTTTTATTGCACGTCTCTGTACCTTTTCCAGTTCAGTAATGTCTTTTTTTTAAAAAGGTGCCCAAAATTGTACTCTATATTCTAGATGAGGCCTAACCAAGGATTTATACAGAGGTAGGATAATATTAGCATCCCTTGCTTCTATACCTCTTTTTATTCTGGCTAGTACTCTATTTGCTCTTGCAGCAGCTGAGTGACTCTGCACACTGCTGTGAAGTCTATTGTCTATCAGTACTCTTAAATCTTTCTCTAATGAGGATTTCCCAAGTTGTTTCCCATTTAGTTTCCCTGCAGGTCACTAATACCCCTGATGAGGGCCAGTCTTTTTCTGATGTCTTTCAAAGGCGCAAGAAGTTCTACACCATGTTTCCACCCAGTCCCACTCTGGACCAGGTTATCCTGGATGAGGGGAAGATGCCAGACAGGCACCTTTCTCTTTCCAAGATATTCTCCAAGCTGCACCCCTTTTCTGAGGCAGCTTTAGCTAAGTGGGCTTCACCTCCTCCAGTTGACCACCCCTATTTCCAGTCTTTCTAAGCCTACTGCTCTGCCTTTGGCTGAATCTACAGCGCTCAAAGATATGACTGATAGGAAGCTGGAGGCTATCCTTAAGTCTAATTTTGCTGCCCTGCGGCCTACCTTGGCTTCCATATGGGTCAGTAGAGCTATCGATATCTGGGGCGAACAACTTTCTGAGGCTGTCAGAAATGGCACCCCTAAGGAGGACCTTTTAGCCCTCTTTGCCAACATGACTAAGAAGTCACTGATTTCTCTTCCTTTTCAGGGCAAATCCCTCTTTGAGCCTGAACTGAAACAGATTATCACTGAGGCCACTGGAGGCAAGAGCACTCTTGTCACCTCAGGTCTCCAAATGCTCTAACATGACGAAGAAACTGCATCTTTTTCATCACCGCAAAAACAAGGAGCAATGGCCAAGTCCGAGCGTGACTCAAACCGACACCCCCCTCGAAACCACCAAGGCCAGACAGCAGTGGCACTCAATGCACGCCACAGCAAAGCCCAAGTCTGGCAAGTCAGCCTCTGCATGACTCACAGAATCCTGGTCCTCAGGTGAGTGTGGGTGGGCGCCTACACCATTTTTCAAAAGCCTGGGCAGTGTCAGTAGTGGACCATTGGGTTCTGCAGGTGGTTTTGGAAAGGTACAGGATTGTCCTCAGATCCCATCCTCCCTACAGATTCTTTCAGTCCAGAACTCCTCTGGGCCGAGAAAAGCTGCATCTTTTCAACAAGGCAGTTCAGCCTCAGTTCCTCCTGGAGAGAGGTTTAGGTTTCTATTCAAACCTGTTCATGGTGGCCAAAATGGATGGCAGCATAATCTCCCAGCGTTCTGCATTACTGGAGGACCTCACGGGAGCTGCATATAGAAGTCTGTGCAGAAGGAGGCACAGACCACTCCTGTCATGCTGCCAGACCACCAGGGATGATGAGGCCCCCTCGTCCTAAGCCAGGGACGAGGTGGACAGTGGGGGCAAATTCCTGGAGCTGGAAAGTGGGGGCAGATTTGTGGAGCTGGACAGTGGGGGCAGATTTGTGGAGCTGGACAGTGGGGGCAGGTTCGTGGAGCTGGACAGTGGGGGCAGATTCGTGGAGCTGGACAGTGGGGGCAGAGTCGTGGAGATGGACATTGGGGGCACATTATGGAGGTGGACAGTGGGTGCACATTCGTGGAGGTGGACAGTGGGAGCACTTTTATCGGGGTGGGCAATGGGTCAACGTGGTGGGGGGGCACCATGGTAAATTTTGCACCAGAGCCCGGTGGCTTCTAATTATGCCTCTGTGCCTTCTGATGTGGAAGATGGCCTTTCTTATGGCCATGGTCTCTGTCCGCAGAGTCGCTGAATTGCAGGCCTTGTCCTGCAAACCGCCTTTCCTGGTGTTTCACAAGGATAATGCTGTTCTTTGTACCTCCTTCACACAGGAGAGAGATCTCCACTTGTTGCATGTGGTGCACTGCCTCAAGTTCTATGTGCACCGTACAGAGTCTTTCCGTAGGACTGATGCCTTGTTTGTCATCCTTGAGGGTCCTAGGGCAGGTATAGCTGCATCCAAGGTCACTATTTCATCTTGGAATAAGCCTACCATTCGCAAGGCTTACAAACTCAGAAAGAAGCCAGTTACAGCACACCACCAGGTCTGTTGGGGCCTCATGGGCCTCCAGTAATCAGGCCTCTGCTGTACAGCTGTGCAAGTCGACTTGTTCCTCCGTGCACACCTTTGCCAAACACTATGGTGTTGATGTTCTTCAGCTGAAGCCAGCTTTGACAGGAAGGTCCTGCAGGCAGTTCTGCCTGTTTAGGGTCTATACATTCCTTTGCCTTACGTTCTTTAACTGTTTGAGCCCAGTTGGCTCTTGTTCTTGTGTGTTATGCTATAGTTATTCAGTGTTTGTGGACACTTAGTTATGTTTGGGCTGTTCCTTGTCCTGGATAATCCTTGGGAACTCAGGTATCATGGGGACTGACGCTTGGTCTTTTCTTTCTCTTTCCACCCTGGGAGCTTAATGTTGGTTCATCCCCATGGTACCTGTATGTCATATTGGACATTTATATCATATTGTACGACAGAGAAAAGAGGATTTTAGTCTTACCTGTTAAATTATTTTCTCTTAGTCCATATAACATATAGGTCTCCCACCCAGTGAAAGAGACCACATTGGAGTTTCCCTTTCTAATTTCTTATTGTCCTACTTAGTAGGCTTGTCTCAGGTCTATCTGGGGTGGGGCTAGTGGGATAGCCTATAAGGAGAAGGGGAGGCTCCACCCACAACTTTTTTTTTAAATGTTCCAGCCTACATGGAGGATCTGTCACCTCCCCGTGGTACCTGTATGTCATAGGATTTAACAGGTTAAGACTAAAATCCTCCTATCTTAATGATTAAAGTATCCCCCATCCTGTTGCGTAGATAATTTGCTTATCGCAAAGTGTGTTGTATAGTCCATGTTAAAGTGATCTCCGCACCATCATCAGACATACTTCGCCATTATATCCAATCTTTTCTGCATCTCCCCTTTGGAGTGTACACCATAGTGGGAAAAATGTCCCCATATATCCATTAATTTATATGAGGCTTTCAACCAATTGAATCAGGGCCGGATTTACCAATAGGCAGACAAGGCACCTGCCTAGGGTGCCAGATTTTTAGGGGCGCTGCCGGGCTTGGCAATGGCCTGTCACGCCAACTGGCCTGCCCACTTGGGGTTCCCCAGTAAATGTTGTGAGGTGAGTGCGCTCCACACTCAGAGTGGATGCACTGTCCGGACTGACCCGCCCGTGTGTCTTTGCTCACTTACTCTTCAAGTCTCGCAGGATGACATGGTAATAAGCAGCCGTGCACTATGTATAGCTTGCGCGGCTGCTTATATACAGGATAGTGCCTGGACTGCGCTGATGCGGAGTATCCTTCCTCCATCCATCCTCCGCTATGCTGGGCTTGCACGTTCCCCTGCCCCTGGGCTGTGAGGTTAGCAGGGGGCGCCTCAGCAGCCAACTGAATTATGAACTGATACACTTCCATGTACAGGATCCGCCACGGCTGCATCGCGAGATCGGCCTTCCGGTCCAGTGCGGCTGCAACGGGGTGGGAGTCTGTGTCTGTGGATGAGAAGCCTCTGCCAGCAGTTTTCTACAGGCAGGTGACAGCAGGACCGGATTCAAGGTCCAACCAGGGCCTGCAGGGTAGGGGACCCATTGATGTTGGCTGGAGTTGCAGGAGGTGGGTGACGGCCTGTGGGTTTCTAGCCACTGGTCTTATGCAGAAGAAGAAGAAAAAAAAGTGTATATGTGTGTGTATGTATATATATATCATCATGTGTGTATATATGAAAAAAAAGTGTATATGAGTTTGTATGTATTGGGGTGTGTGTATATGTGGGTGTATGTAGTTATATAAAATATATATGTGTGTGTGTGTGTGTATATGTAAAAAAAAAAAAAAGTTTATTGGAAAAAAGACACAGGAAACAACACAACCAACACCAAATGAAAACAATAAAAAAATTGAAATTAATAAAAATGTTTCTTGAATACATAAATAATGAAGGGGAAACCCGATGCGGGAAAACAACGCAAAAAAAAAAAAAAGTATATATATGTGCGTGTGTGTATGGCTATGTGTTTGTATATGTGTGTGCGTATGGCTATGTGTATGTATGTATATGTATATATACATGTGTATATGTGTAGGTATATATGTATGTGTAACGTGTGTGTGTCTGTGCAGCTATGTATATGTAGATAAACCAAACAAAAAAAAACTACTGATACTAAACCTATGAATACTTCTTCTCCCTGATGGTGCTCAAGTACCTGTTGTGGGTGGTGTTCTGCTTATCACTGTGACGGCACCTGGTCCCCACGCTGTCCTTGCAGCAGGATTTTTGGCTCAGTGGTCATCGTTGGAGTTCCCAGTGGGTTTTCTGTTAGTCCTTCTAGGGGGTTTCCAGATCCATGTCTGTTATAGGTGGTGTCTTAGGGGAGCTTCTGCGGTTCCTGGGGCATGGGGAGACATTGGTGCTAATGATGTAATGGGTGGCTCCAGTGGAGTATTCCTGGGTGGGACACGGGGAGCATGCATAACGCTCCTTGGGTACTGATACCCATCACATCCGCTGGGCATCTGGATTTGTGGTGAGGTTGTTCCGGGCATAGGTGTAAAAAAAAAAAAAAAACAGATATATCTGTATTTATCAATATTAAAACATGTACTTAATACATGTAATTAATATTAATGTGAATAATTGATCTAAGATAGGTGTGGCCACAAAAGTGGGTGTGTTTAAATATGAGAGGGTGTGGTTGTGGGTGGGGAAAAGGAGGGGCTATGGGCGCCACAAGGTGTTGTGCCTAGGGGCGCCTGAGATGTAAATCCGGGCCTGAATTGAATGCTAGAGAAATCTCTAAAATATTGCATTAAATCAGTAGAAAGTTGTTTGGTGCAGTGTGTTGGTGACTGCTCTATCATACAAAGGGATTAAAGCCCAGTGTAAATCAGTGGCAATTTTGGAAACATGTATCTCTCCCCTACAGTGCAGCTGGCTTGCTCCAGAAGTGATCCATTTCTTCTTAATCCTTTGTGTGCCAAAGGGCTGCCCAACACATAGCTTCCCAATGCTTTCAGCACCCCTCTGACACTCAAAGGGTTAATACATCAACATCTCCTTATTTAAAGATATAATATTTATTAAAAGTTATAATTCCTGTTATTATTCTATTATTTCCCTATATAATTATTTTGAAAACTGCAGGATAATGAAGAATAACTGTTATCCAAATAAGTGTTTTTTTTCAGTGCTTTTCATTAGGGTTTTGCAATGTTTCAAATGTACCATTACTCAAGGTCAAAGCTGGGAGCCAATCTAGATGGTTTCATGGGAAGAGCTAAACCCTGATAACAGAACAGCAACAATAAGTCTCTTTCCCATGGGTGACAGAAATGTTTGTTTTTTAAATCTGTATTCTGAACTCATTTACTCCTGCATTCTCCTACTGTTCTTGTCACCGTGGGGGGTGGGGGTGGGGTGGGAACTTGGCTGAAAATGCTGAGCCTCAGCTATATCCAGATATTATTGGCTGGTGACCACAAATCCTATAAAATAATTCACTAGGATGTTTGTCACGATGCAGTCATGCTCAGTAGAGACTGCCCGCGTTTGGGCAGTCTTTACTGCGCATGATTGCATCGCGTGAGTGAGGCGACGCAAGACTGCATCGTGTGGAGCAGTGAGGTAGTAGCATCTTAACATTACCGGGCCCTTGGCCCGTGTACACGGGCTTTTACACTAGTAAATATATAATTAAGTAATCATTAGATAGCATAGGAATATACTGTAAGTGCTAACCCATCAATGAATTACCAAGTGGCAAAAGAAACTATGCACCCATCTATTTTAAACAACTAGTTAACATACATATATACATACCAGTTCCATACATGTACTAGTTATATATGTTTAGAAAGATAAAAACGAAAAAAAAACCTAAATATTTTGTATATTCTATGTGATATAGCGACTTAAACCCATGAAGCAAACACAGTATTCGTAAGTAAAATGCCATCCAACAATGCTAGCAAAAAGCTACGCTTTCTTTAATTTACATACAGTATAAATTAGGGCTAAACAGACACATTGTTTATCCATGTCTGGGGAGAGTTTTTATTTACAGATACTATGTTTACTTTATGGGTACAAGGTGCTTTATCATATATATTATATATTTAATACAAACAATGTGTCTTTTTTATTTTTCTATAGTTCTATATGTATATATTATAACTAATTGGTTGCAGCAAGGACTAAGGAACAGTACTTCAGAGTCTCTGTGAGAACAGTATATCTCCTATTTGTGATATATAGCTGCTGCAAACACAGCTTCTTCATTCATGGGGATTTGTATCTATTTTCTTTAATCCTGGTAATGGAGGTTTTACACCAGGAGGCGCACACTTTGTCTTGTTTCTTTAAATCCTAAACCTAGTATTGTTATACAACAGTTGATGATGATATTGGAGTTGGCTAAGTTGGTTAGCCTTCTGTGATCTGAAAAGTAGCCATGTCACTTGGAAATGTTGCCCTGTGATCCCCAGGATGAGGTAAGATGTTGATCCATGTTACTGTTTCTCAACGTTAGTCTTCGGGGCACACCAACAGTGCAGGTTTTCAGGTTGTTCCTGCTTAATCACAGGTGAGCAATTAGTGGCTCAGTTATTGTGATTGATTCACCTGTGATTAATTAGGGGTATCTTGAAAACATAACCTGTTTGGTGTGCCCCGAGGACTGAAGCTGAGAATCACTGATCTATATCATCAAATATAGTATCAGTGAAGTCAGATCTTTCATGAAGCTGCTTCGAACTGAAGAGGAAGAGTCACAAATTGTGATGACCTGACCAGATACGTGTTTTATTGTTTGAATAAGGAAGGAAGTATCCCAGTTTCATTGCAACTATGAAATGTGACTGTACTTGGCATGAACCTAATAGTCATAGATCATCAAAGGCAAAACCCAGTTGCCTGCAGTCCTCGCCTGTAGAGAAATGGATGTGAATCCTCCCTCTAGGAGATGGTCTAGAATTAAACTTATGATGTAACCGTCATGATGAAGGAGTATGTATAGATGTAGATATGTTCCTCTACCGCTTGATGACTCAGCTTGGATTTGGTTTACTGGAAATTCTAGTAAAAGTAAAAGGCGAGGGATAAGTCTATATGAGAAGGTTCTCTGGAAAAGGAAAAGAGAAGACATTTCATGAAACTGAGTCTACTACTCGTATCATTAGCCTTAACCCCTTGAGGACCAGATGACATGCTATGACCGACACGGTCCTTATACCCTTAAGGACCGGTGACGGTCATAGCACGTCACGTACTTTTTACTTACAGTGCTCTCCTGGGAGCGTTGTAAGTAAAAACGGGGTCTAAAATTGACCACTCCAAGGCTGGAGTGATCTCTCTTAGGCCCCAAAGCAGCTTGCCTGTACACGTAATGGGTCACTTGTACCGGCACGTTGGCAAGGATCAAAGTGGTCCTTAAGGGAAGGTAACTTCCCTAGACTGCTGGTCCTTAAGGGGTTAAGGTCCTGCATGCTGCAACAGCATTAGCAGATCAATCTGACATTCTAGTCACCTTAATTAAATATTCACTATTAAAAGTGTGTGCTTTTTACATACAAAAGTCATGTTATCTCTGGTCCATCAGTAAAAATGGTGAAAAGAGAAAATAGAACACAATGAAATAACTTCCTTTACATTGGCTGGCTGAGCATTATGGGAACTGTTGTCCTCAACACTTGGAGAGCTCAAGTTGCCCACCTCTGAGTTAACACATGAGTGTGTGGGTGCTGTCATTGGTATGTCACACAAAATTGTAATTCAGGGCTACTTTTTGCATTATGTTATAATCTGCTTCTTAATATTTTAGACATTTTATGCTATATCTATTTATTGTCATGTACTTTTTATGTAAATTACTTGATCCATTAATACATTCAATTCATGCTTGTTACATTTTATATTTTAAGACATATATTTAGGAAGCTAGGAGTTCAGCCTTTAGTAAATGTTTTATTAATTGTCTGAGCAGAGATGACATCATTGTGATCAGTTCAGTCTGTTTAACAAGGCTGCACTTTTACCTAGTGGTCATGGCCTAGTAAATTTTTAACATGAGAAGTTAAAGTCAATTTGACAAAATACATTGGGACTGCAGGAAATATTTCCAAATTTAAAGTCATTAATTTAAAACGTATTTTAAATCCTTTGATTATAATCACATTCTGATTGCTTGGAATGCCTTATGTTGGAAACCATAAAGCTGCAATAAATCTACACATTCCTTTGTTTACAGCAGTGAAGTAAGACAAGGGGAGGGAATATTAAAGGGATAGTAAAGTCCTGAAAAAAGTCTAGGCGAAATGATAGGTACAATAAAAAAATACGTAATGCCCTTATTCCTATCTCGAAAATAAAGACCTCAGCTCCCTCCCCCTTCTCATGCGTCAGCTGTATAGCTGACGACATGAGATCCTGTTTCCGGTATCAGATGCGGCTCTTCAGAAGCGCTGTCATCGAGATATCTAACTATAAATACTTCATCTGAATGGTCTACAACGTGTGCCTGGCTTGCAAGCGCACATTGTAGAACATTCTGATGAAGTGTTTATAGTTAGATATCTCAATTTCAGCTGAAAAGCCGTGTCTGGTCACACGACCAGATTCTGCCTCTGACAGCTTTACAGCTCGTCAGGCAGACAGGGAAGGGAGCGGAGGACTTTGTTTTCTTATATTGCTCAAACCATAAAGGTTTGAGAGATAGGAATAAGGGCATTACGTCTTTTTTTTATTGTACCTATCATATCGTGTAGACTTTTTCGGGACTTTACTATCCCTTTAAGGTGAGAAATTCTCCAATTGCCATATTATTCTATGGAGCCTATGCATTAAGAGTGGAGAATTCAGGTAGACAGATAGACAGTGGCCAGTATTCCCTCTGATTTGTTCACAGAAAAACAACCCAGCCCTGAAAGAGTTAATGATCACTGCAGTAGAAAACAGGTGTGCCATGCAGCTCTACATAGTTTTAATTGCTCTTTTAAGTCTTTCAGTGTTATAGGGAATACTACCCCTTGATTAACCTCCCAACAGAGGTAGTAGGGACTAATACTGTGAAGGAATTCAAAAATGCCTGTGATAAACATCTATTTTGAGAGCTACGCAAGTCTGTGCATTTTAATTAGACCAGAAAATGGGCAGAGTTGATGGGTCAATTGGTTCTCTTTGCTCTCAAAATATGTTTCTAAGATCTCCATAGAAGAGGCTCCATAGACTAACACAGGAATTAGAGATTTACTTACTGGGGACTTTCACTCACCCTAGAGCATAACCCCAAGGACTTTGAGATTTGTCACATTTTAATAAAACGGAATCTTGTAGCTATTAAAAAACTAAGCTAAATGCCCCCAGTCCTATCTCTCAAACCTTTATGGTTTGAAAGATAATCACAGCGAACATTTCCCCCTCCCTCCCCTTTTACTGAAGTCGGTGCTCTAGCTGACTGCAGGGGAATCCGCTCCCGGTACTGTTGGAGGCTCTTCAGCAGAGCTGGGATTGCGAGACAGAAAAATAACTACTTCACTGGAACGGTCTACAAAGTGTGCTTGGTTTGCAAGCATGCTTTGTAGACCATTCCAGTGAAGTAACTTTTTTTTATATCTCTCAGTGTCGGCTCTACTGAAGAGCCTCCGACGGTTCCGGGACCGGATTCCCCTGTAGTCAGTTAGAGTGCTGACGTCAGGGAAAGGGGAGGTAGGGGGAACTTTCTCAGCGATTATCTCTCAGATCATAAAGTTTTGAGAGATAGGACTGGGGGAATTTAGCTTATTTTTTATAATAGCTACAAGATTACGTTTTATTAAAATGTGACAATACTATCCCTTTAAAGTGGAACTATCACTTTGTATTAAATATGTGGTTTTGTTAGAACTTTTAACCCATTATGGTCCATGGACGTGCCAGGTTCGTCACAGATTTCAATCCTGGCACATCGTAAATTAAATGATCACAGCAAGCCTGAGGCTGTGATCATGCTGGGAGGCTGAAACTGACTTTTACAAGAACGGTACATGTGATCACTCACATGTGCTGGCTAAGTGAATGAAATGGCTCTGATCCTGATGTGTTAAAAAACCCTGGTCCTTAAGGGGTTAATATCCTGTATATTTAAGCTAGCCATTTCTTTTTTTCAAACAATAGTTTGAGATATTTAGCTTTATTTCTTTACCTGTTTATGCAAATGAGCAGCTGTTGGCTGTTAGGAAGTGGCTGTTAGGATTCAGAGCTGGGAAGGATATTGGTATTTGCCAGGCATGCCAGCCAGATTTGCTTTCACTGACAAATAAAGCTTTTTGCCCACTCACCTGCTCTATTGCTGGATAGGAGGTAAATTCCACCTATAGTTTCTGTTTTTATGATCTCTTAGAATTATATTATAAAACGTATGAAGATTGTGATTGATTTTTCATTTTCAGCTAAATAAACCAACTCTTTTGAGTGCCATAGGGGTACGCAACACATTGCTTTGCAATGCAGTGCATATCTCTCAGGCCCTCAATGGGTTAAAGAATGAATTGTGCTTATACACTCACAACAGGGGTGAGCACATTTTTTTACCTTCTTTTCCCTTTTGTCTGCAATTTAAAAAAAAAAAAAAAACAAGAGTGCAACAATGTATTAGATGTGTGTACACGTTATTAAAACAAACGTGTCCTCTATATTTAAAGAAAAAGAAAAACTCAAAGCGCTAGAACTCTCCATTTATTGTGAAATATTATAATTGTGAATATTAATGTGAAAAGTGTATAGAAAAGAAGAGCAGCAAGGATAGAAGGAACCCTCTCAGTCCCTAAACAGGGCTAGCCCAGTACCAAAGAAGAAAAAGAAAACATCCTGCGCTTATCTATTCTAACACCTAAAAGCCTAAACATATACAGCTGCCCTGTAATTAGCATATATCATAAATATTTAATAATTCATATGATCTAAAAAAGATATTAAATCTGGGGGTTTCGTACATAAGATGGCCAAATTATGGTTAAGCTCGCTGACCAACGCCAAGGTACCCCAATTTCAGCGAGTCCCTAACAAAAAAACTTCATCTTTTTTAATCTTGAAAGTCTCCAAAAAAATGGGGACCAGAGCCTCGAAACGTCACTTTAATTGGTCTGTTGATCTCTAAAAAATTAAAATTGCTGCGAAGCGTTACTCAATAGGCTAGAACATTTAAGATAAAACATCAAACTCTAACCTAATTAAAAGCACCCCAAACCCCCCTCTAAGAACTCACAATAGAAGGACACTTGCTGACTTACATGCTAGAAAAGGCTGCAATGGGCGGGAGGAGCACACAAACACAGAACCTGGTAATCCAGTCCATCCTTAAATATGTGCTCCCCCCACCCAGGCAAGCCTCATGCATTTTTTCATAAAGGGATATCCTCGGCTATAAAGCTATCAAAATGTATGGTCAGTTACTGATTCCTTATGCTCACAGTAAGAAGATTATCCCTTGCTGTGAGTGGTTTGGTCTCAAGACCAGATTCCACATCTGAGGGGAGGTGGCTTACACTAGGTAATAGGGGAGGGAGGGGGATATTTTATCATTCAATTACTCTTGAACTACTACTCTGACAGAATTGAAATAACACTCTCCATGGCTCAAATACTATGAAGATTAATTGGAGCTGCTTTTATTTTGAAACATTACTATCCTTTTAACCCCTTAATGACCCATGACGTACATGTACTTCACGGGTTGTAGGTTCCTAAAGGACTAAGGACGTACATGTACATCATGGAATTCCGGGCGCCCCGCGTGGCTGCACGCCATTTTGTTTTTACTAATGGTGTTATTCGCCAGGGGATCTGGGCTCTGCTAAGAACTGTAACATGTAACTACCTCACTTACATGAGCATAGGGATAGTGTGAACGTCTCACTATTGGTGTATCTATAATTTCTCCATCCTACTCAGCCCAACATACTGGCAAAGTGACGGTTATTGTCTCCTTTTTGTGTATACATTTGCTTGCAATTTAATAAGAGGCCAAATAATTCATTTCTGAATTGTCAGGGGTAGCAAACAAACCCCCTGCAACACCAGCGGAGAGATGCACTAAGGGTCAATGCTGTGGCCATGTGTGGCAAACACATCACCTTGGCCATGGAGATTTACATCGCCATATGCACTAAGAATTAGGTATGCAAGGGGAGGGGGGTCAAATGTAATCATTAGCATATCATTCTGCCAGACTGCTGTCTATGTGGAATGGATGCCAGGAGTCCGACAACTCTCTGCTCCCAGACTTGTCCACTGGGGAAGTGGAGGGAATGTGTTCAGACTTCAGCACCACAAACCCTTTCAGTGTGCATTGCATACCCTGTGGCACTGAAAAGAGAAAAAATTATCCCCCCATCTAAGTACACTGTCCATACAATGAATGAATGAATTATGAATTATATGAATTATACTATACATCTGTCATGGAACTGTTCTTTTCTTAATGTAGTGTTATCATCAATTATAAAATGTTATATCGCATGATCACCATTATAAATGGAGCAGATGATAAAGTGAGAGCTATAATAATCACATCGCAAAGCATAACAGTTGTCACATAGATTGATCGGGTACCTTCTAATTTCAATTCAGGACATACAACAAATGATCCCAATATTGACGTATGTGAACGATTTAATTACACATCTGTTAGTAGCTGAATATAACTGGTGATGCACAACCAATTGCTGCTTAAAACAGTGGTCCATGTTGTGACTAGAAACCAAGTAAAGTAAAGCTTCAGACTAGCAGGCATTACAGGTGACGGATGTTAGGTGATAAATGAAGAGTGTCCCATTACTTGTTTATTGTGGGAACCCCCAGTATAGCTGGTATGTTGGGCACCTGTGATACTTTTATTCAGTCAGATGATGATAATTACCCCCCCACACACTCGTTATTAAGGTAACCTTTTTAATAATTCAGATGACTTTGTGGTCCATTATAATATAATCAGTATTTCCATGGGAGTTCTGTACATATAATGGTCAGAGAGATACGAGTATTAAGCCTCTCTACCGCAATGTTTTCTTTATTATTACAATATAACTAATGTACTCAATAATACATTTATCAGCCACATTTCACAATTATCTATTAAGCATTAATACTGCTGTAATTTATAGCATTTATACAGCAATTGTTTGTGCATTGCAATGTCATGATCTATCACATCGCCCACCACATTCAGCTACTGACAGAGGTGTGACTAGATTGTTCACATACTTCAATATTGGGATCATTTGTTGTCTACTGACTTGCAGTTAGAATGTAACTGATCGCTCTGTGTGGCAACTGTCATGATTTGCAATGTGCTGACCACATCACTCACTTTGTCATTAGCTCCATTTATAGTGGTCATCATTCAGTATCTACGTTTTTATAATTGAGGTTAACACTACATTAAGTCTTTGAGTGCCAGAGGGGTATGCAACACATTGCTTCTCCATGCATTACGTACCCCTCTGGCACTCAAAGTGTTAAAGAAAGGAGTGGTTCCATGATCTATGTATGGTATAATTCAAAAATGATTAACTGTGTAGATAGGGTACTTCAACTGGGGGAATAACTTTTTACTCCTTTCAGTGCCACAGGGGTATGAAATGCACATCTCTATGGCACTGAAAAGGTTAACAGAGGGCAGCTGACAGCAAACTGTTCTCTGACTCCATAGAGAGCTGCAAGGAGATCCCAACATTGCCATCCTCAGGTAGGTGATGCTGGGACTGTGAACTCCTACAGCAGAGGCAGCTTTCTGAGTTTAGTGCATGTAGTGACTATCCACATCCTATATCATAATTCACTAGGATGTTTGTCACGATGCATTCATACACAGTAGAGATTTCCTGCGTTCGGGCAGTCTCTACTGCGCATGATTGCATCTCGTGAGTGAGGTAGCGGCCTCTTAACCCTTTGAGTGCCAGAGGGGTACGCAACGCATTGCAAAGCAATGCGTTGCGTACCCCTCTGGCACTCAAAGGGTTAACATTACCTGGACCTTGGCTCGTGTACACGGGCTTTTACACTACTTAACATATAAACATACCCACATGAATATGACAATGGCTCATTATCCTGCATTTCTATATGGAAATGAGCTATTGTCTATGTGTTCAGTGCAAGATTATAAACCTATCTAAGGCATGGTGGATTCATGGCAACGAGGGCTGATTGAAGGGGTATGATGGCGAAGACATGTTTGTGCATATTGGTGATGTGCATTCAACACAGATCTAGCACACCATTGCCATCCTGAGGCCTTATCGAACTTTAGTGTATTTTGGCCCTGGTCTTCCTGACAATTTTTTACTTTAAATTTACTTTATTATTTCGAAGATTTATTCTTCAAAACAGAAACCAAAGAAAAAGCACAGTAGATATTGTAGTCCCCTGCAGTGTATAGAAACCACAATTAACTGCAGCACAGAGACCCGTTCTGCAATGAAAGCCCCCTAGCTGTCCTAGTGTGTAAAAAGATATAACTTTTATTAATGTGATTAAAACATGAATGTCTTGTCCCTATATGATATCAAGTCTAGAAGCTGAGGGACATTAAAAACTGAACTGAATGCTCATCACAAAAAACAAAGGTAGTAAAGGATTGTATAAGGATTGTATGAGAGCGACCTGTTATTAAATCCTGCAACGTATTATTGCCAGAAAATAATTCATGTAAACCACCTAAATCAGCCTTTGTTGTCAAGATGTATCATTGGGCTCTAATAACAGCAGAATTGCAATAAATGGTAATCCTTAATTGCTTAAAAGAGATAGTAATGTCATGTAGCAAATATTAGCTAAATCATAGATACAATAAAAAGAGATTACTTGCGGTTATTCCTATCTCTCCAACCTTTATAGTTTGAGAGATATACGAAAATAAAGTTCTCCACTCCCTCCCCTTTCTCATACGTCAGCTGTATAGCTGACAGCATGAGATCCTGGTCCCAGGACCAGGCAGCGGCTCTTCAGCAGAGCAGACATAGCGATATCTAAGAATAAATACTTCACTGGAACGGTCTACAACGTGTGCCTGGTTTGTAGACCATTACAGTGAAGTATTTATTTTTACATATTGCTATGTCGGCTCTGCTGAAGAGCCACCGTCTGGTCGCGCAACCAGAATCTGCTTCTGACAGCTTTACAGCTGGTCAAACTAAAAAGGGAGGGAACAGAGAACTTTATTTTCATATATCTCTCAAACCATAAAGGTTTGCGAGATAGGAATAACCACAATTAATCTCTTTATTGTATCTACGATATAGCCAATACTTGTTACATGACATTACTATCCCTTTAAATATTCAACAGTATACTGTGGATAATTTCAGTTAACTGTCTGTAGTAACAGCAAGAGCCGACATTCACAACTGAGCAGCTCGTATCAGTCAGCCCTAGTCGTTCAGCCCGAGACAATGAATCGATATAAACAGGCCTAGTATGCGTCATTTAGTATCTCATGCAATCAAAAAAGTATCTGAGTTAGCAAAGTTTGTTGTAGATGATTTCTACTACAGACAATAGTGCAGTATTAAGTGATCAGAAGATAGTGAAATGCTCCAAAGAGCTCTATGGTGCATTCCAATTAGCTAAGTGCACTTGTAACAGTAATCAGCATCACAGTAATGCACCTAGGGCTAGATTCTATTGCAGGTGCTAAATGTTAACACCAGTTTTATCAAATGTTTTCCTGTTGAAGTCTATGGGGAAATCTGGAGATAAAAGCAGTGATAAAATTATCACCTGCAATAGAATCCAGCCCCTAGTCAGATCAACATAAGCCGTTGTAACAGAAACAATGTATATTTGCAGGCCTAGTATGGATCACCGAGTATCACATACAATCAAAAGTATAACATTATGCTGTGCCCAGTCAGTAAATGGGTTAACTTTAAAGAAGTCGCACACAAAACATTGTGCAACTTCAGGGTGCATTAAACATGTCACCATGTTTAAAACGGTGATATGAGAATCTTAGCCTACAAGAAAGGCGTGAGATTCTCATGTCGCACCATTAAACATCACTTCCAGCTGATGACGTCCTGCCTGTCACTGTTACACCAACCTCTTCTTGCTGAATCAATTTAAAAGGCCGTAAAATGCTACTAGTAAATAAATTAAGCTGGCACCATAAACCAGGTGGCTGAGTGCTGCTCTTCTTTAATGGCAGCATGAATAAATATGCAAGAGCAGCGCTGACCATAAGCCACTGAGCGCGTCCCAGCCTGCTACCTGTATCAGAAATAAAATACAAACTTTAACATATTGTTGAACAAGGCACTCATTTAAGCACTCATCTATGCTGAGTGCTGCTCCCGCCTCTCTCTCCCCTTCTCTGCGTGCTCCTCTCTGCCATGTCATTTTGCCTTGTTACACAGTATGTTAAAGTTTGTATTTTTCTTCTGATACAGGTAATTTATTTACTAGCAGCATTTTACGTCCTTTTTAAATTGATCCAGTAAGAAGAGGTGGGATTAAGAGATGGTTGAGGCGTGCTGGAAGGAGAGCAGGGCACAGGAGAGGCGGGTCAGAAAGTAAAGCAGTCATTACTTATATGAATGCCAGGTTCATTGTTTGTTATGACACAGGCAGGATATCATCAGCTGAAAGCAATGTTTAATGGTGCGACATGAGAATCTCGCTCCTTTCTTGCATGGCGAGATTCTCGTGACGATACCAGCATTTGCGCGAGTACTTGTACTCTCGCATATGCGGCTGATGCCAGCACCGATACCCTGTGTCAGGGTCAGTGCTGCAGAGAGGGAGCCCGGGGAGCTGCTCACAATGCTCCCTGGTCACCTCTCTCCCTCCTGCAGCGTCGGAGCGTTGCCGCGGGTTACCATGGCAACGCTCAGACGCTGACCTCTGCCGGGGCTCATGAGAGAACAGCGAGCACCCGGCAGAGGAGGGTAAGGGAGGCAAGCTGGGGCATCAAGAGCGGGTGGTGAAAGAGGCAGAGAGGGGGGTCAAGAGGGAGAAGAAGAGGCAAAAGGAGGAAGGATCAGGCGACAAAAGGAGGGGGTCCAAGAAGATGCAAAAGGAGGGGGGATCAGGAGAGAGAGAGAGAAAGGCAAAAGGGTGGGATCAAGAGTCAAGGAGAAGGAGGGGGAGAAAGGGGGATCAAAAGGGAGAGAAAAAGCAAAGGCAAAAGAAGGGGGCTCAAGAGGGGGAGAATGAAGTAAAAGGTGGGAATCAAGAGGAGGAGAAAGAGTCAAAAGGGGAGAATCAAGAGGTGGTGTGTGTATGTGTGTGTGTGTGTGTGTATATATATTTCAAGAACTCACCGATACCAATTACTGATACTTTTTTTGGCGGTCATTTGCCAGTTTTCCAAGTACCTAAAGCATATAGGTACTTGGAAAACTGGCAAATGACCGCAAAAAAAAGTATCGGTAATTGGTATCGGTGAGCACTTGAAAAAAGTATCGGTACTCGTACTCGGTCTTAAAAAAATCGGTATCGGTGCATCTCTGTCGTGTCGCCCTTTTAAACATGGCGATATGCTTAATGCACCCTGAAGTTGCACAATGTTTTGTGTGCTACCTTTTTAAAATTAACCCATTTATTGATTGGGCACAGTGATCCATACTAGGCCTGCAAACATCAATACACTGTTTCTGTTTCAACAGCTTATGTTGATCCAACATGACAACATGTTTAATGTACCCTGAAGTCGCACAATGTTGTGTGCGACCTTTTTAATGGATACCCAATAAATGTATCCCCAGCACCCTTATAGCCCAACATGTTTCGCCGTTTAGATAAAGGCTTCTTCAGGGGAAACAAAGTTTGAGACCTCCTGCATGCTCATCTATTAGATACCATTTTTCAGTGTTGTTAAGATGTATTCTTGTAATAATACATGTAGATGAAAGATTAGGTAATTACATTATAAAGAACATGCAATAGCTTAGAAAAGGAGTGGGTAAACTGCAGGGCTCCATTTGTTTCTGAACTACAACTCCCATCATCCTCAACCTGAAAACAAAAGGCATGAAGGTTAATTTTTATAGTATTATACTTAATTTAGATATATCTTGTACATACTATAAATTCTATTACAGTGAAACAGATTGATTACAAAAAAGCACAGTAGAAATGTATAATGTAATTGTTTCCCTTTTTGTGTCTTTAATGTAAAATTGATATATAGAAATATAAATTTAGTTTCCATTTTAAAGTACTTTTGCTGTTACATAATTGTGTTCTGTTTTCTTGCACTTTTAGCTTCTTCAGATATAAGTGACCAAATTGTAGATGACATTGAAACTATCCCAGATCAGACCAAACTGGTACCACTTGCTGAGAATGAAGCATCAATAAACGGAACTCCACCTGTAGAGGATGAGGTGAAAGCCATTGATGCAGTAGAATTGGAAGCATCAGAAAGCATGGCACCTGCTGCAGATGACTGTGATACCAGCTGTGCCCCAGCAGACGATGGGGAAGAGGTGGAGGAAGAGAAGCCCACAGAAGTGCTTGCTGATGAGGACAATGATCTAGTTGAAGGTAAATATGCACCTCCTTCCACTATACATGTGAAGAGGACAAGCAGCCCTCTGAAGCTTCTCTAGTGGCCCCCAGTTTGTTTTCTCGTACATCTGGAACATGCAATAATGCCTTTTCCATCACCCATCCTTTTTTGATACAAGGAGCACTCATATCTTCACTCGTATTGCTTTATAACTGATTATGTTGTGTGTGGGGGTGCATACCCTCAATGTCATTCCAAGAAGTCCACAGAACAACGTAGTGTAACTGAGTGGGTTACAACAACATTTTGTGTTAGCAAGTAAGAAGTGCTCGAGGCCTCTCTTCTTTCTCTCTCTTTCTGTTAAAATAAAGTACTCACGATGGCCAGGATTTCTGAGTGTGGGGTGAGCAGTGTATCTGATGTGTTCCTCTCCACCTCAGTCTTTCCTAAATATTCTTGAGGTGTTTATGAATGTCTAATCGTAATTCCTTGAATAGCATATGTTACTCAGGGAAATGTCTTTAGAATATCACTATTTACACACAGGTGAGTTGTTTAAGATAGTTGAGCCTCTGATTGAATCACCTGCACTCAAACCAGGACATGCTCAAGTTCTATCCTATTAGGGTTTCCTGGTGACTGGTTTGGGAACCCCTGCTCTAAAGATCAGGTTATGCAGGATTTTATGCATGGGAAATGTCTTGCTTATGTTTAGTTCACACAAGTTACTTAAGCTCAGCATTATTAATCTAAATCCTTATTATGAAAAACAACCTAATGTATTGTATGCAGTTTCCTGCTGAATAAGAGAAATGCAGTCCCACTGGTAAGAGATGCTTCATTCAAAAGTTATTTTAATACAGTCTTGCAGTTTACTGCTGAAATCTTGTTACTCTCAAGATCATACAGTGGCAGGCATGATCTTGTTGCAGTCAGTTAAATTTGCCGGTCTTCAAGGTCTGGTAACCAGAACCGATTGAGCCAGGATGGGACAGAATAGCCACACCTACACTGTCACAGTTCCCAGAGAAGTTCAAGAGTCAGTACAGTATAGTTAAATGCAATTTATTAACAACCGAAAGGTAAGGAATAGGAACAGGAACACAGGATCTTGATCCAGTGTAGCGTGCTTACCGACTCAAGCCTGCAGTCAGTAGGGAGCGATATCTGACTCACACTGCAGTCAGAATGGAGCGAACTCTGACTCACGCCTGCAGTCAGAATGGGAAATAGATAGCTGACTCGCCTGCAGTCAGTATCAGAGATGGTCTACCAGAGCCCCAGGTCCGCACTAGGTTGGGTGACTGCTAGGTACAAGGAACAAACGTAAGAGTAGTCAGACAGAGCCACAAGTCAGCACCAGAGGGGTAGTCAGACAAGCCAGGTCATACACAGTTCAGGAAGTCAGCCAGAGCCACAGGTCTGCACCAGGTTAGGTGTCCACTATAGGGATAAGCAAAAGATTAGTCAGATAGAGCCACAGGTCTGCACCAGGTTGGATGGAAAATAGCCAGGTCATACACAGAGCCCAAGATAACAGAACTGCTATGAACAACAATGCAAGGGCAACTGAGTCAGGACTCAGTCTGCCATTTATACCCCTCCACAGGAAGCAGGTAGGAGGAGCAGCTCAGAGGGAGGAAGTAGGTAGGAGGAAACTACAGGAAGCAAACACATAAAACAGAGGCCTGCTGCATGTTTGAAGCCTCGCGCCTGTAGATGATTCTGAAACCAAGGTAAGCTGTAACATACACACACTGAGAGGTAGCAGGTCCCTGGATACCAGAGGTGATCACAAGGTTCAGTCGATGGACCCACACTTCTACTGTAAATCACAAGTGGCAGTGGTTAAATCAAAGTATGTGAAAAAAGCAAGTTTGCATTATAATAACTTTGAAATGATTCATCTCCAAGCCGCGGAAATACATGTAACAGTGGTTCCCAACCCAATCCTCAGGAGCCGCTAATAGGTCACGTCTTTAGGATTTCTTTCCTTGTGCATTGGTGAGTTATACAGGAAAGTCCTAAAGACATGGATGGTAATGGTCCTTGAGTTTAGTGTTGGGAACTGCTGCTATATCTATCCTATATAATAATTCGCTAAGTTGTGTGTAACGCCCGGCATGCGCAGTAGACACTGCTGCACGTGCGGCAGTCATGCGCAGTACAGACTGCCCGTGCCGCGGCTGATACAGAGCTGGGCGGTCCGAAGGAGCGTCCAGCTCTGTATCAGCAGTGGCGCGGGAAGTCTCTACCGCGCGTGACTGCCCCGCGACCGGCTGCCAGAGGCACTGTGGCCCGTGTAACGGGCTGTTCAACTAGTATATATATATATATATATATATATATATATATATATATATATATATATATATATATATGAATCTAAGTGATATATAAATATAAGTTATTCTGGTTTGCTGTAGGGATTCATGGCTGATGAATCGCTGATTGGTTGTGGAGGAGCACCCCTGCCTACTCAACCAACCACCAATTCTTAACCTCTTTGTTCAGGAGGAGGTAGACGGAGGAGCTCTTTGCCTTCTCAACCAACCAGCATCATAGCCACGGGAAAGGGGTGAGGCCACCCTGTTCACCATGGCGAAGGGGAGTGGCTACAGCCTCATTAGCTGCTTAGCCACTTTGTTTAGCCTCAACCAACCAGCATCATAGCCATGGCAAAGGGGAGTGGCCACCCTGTTTGCCACAGTGAAGGGGAGCGGCCACAGCCTCATTGCCACTGCGAAGGGGAGGGAACACCCTGCTCAACACTGAGAAAGGGAGGGGCTACTATGAACTATTTTTTCATGTGTATAAACGCACAGCTCCAGAGGGACACAGTGGCCCTCCCATTCTGCACGGAGAACAGGGTGGCTTCTCTCCTTCACCACGACTGTCCCCATCTTCCTCCTGATAAATACGTGCCAATTTCGTTTACTCAAACGCTGAAGCAATGTGGCAAATGGGAAGGGCCACCCTGTATCCTTCGACACACTGCCTCCCTATTCTCCTGTACTGTTAACATAACCAGACTCCTCATTTGCCCCTATGCACTCAGATAAAGAAAAAAACACTCAACTCTGTTTCGTTGCATATGCCATCCCTACTACTGCCTCCTCATACTTCATTGGACACCCTGTGTACTGTGTCATTCAGTTAATGCCTAATATTAATATCAAAGATAATAATCCGGATATTCATGGTGGTATGAATTGAGTGACACAGGATGCCGGATGTCCAATGCAGTATGAGGAAGTGAGAAGAGGGCTGGAATATGCAGTGAAATGGAGTTGTTTGTGCCTTTTTTTTGTGGGTGAAGAGACAAGGTGGTCCCTCCCATTCGCCGCTTCACTTCACCTTCAAGCTTGTGAGTAGGGTGAATAGGCATGTATTTATTAGGAGGAAGACACCTGGGCTCAGGAGGTAGTATGTAGAACATATGGTGAATGAGAGAGGGTGGCAGAAGTGAGGCACAGTTATGGTGAAGGGGAAAAGCCACCCTGTTTACAGTGGTGAAGGGGAATGGGCACCCTGTTTGCCAGGGCAAAGGGGAGGAGCCACCATGTACTACTTATACATGACATATACATACATGACACCGTGGCCACTCCCTTTCACGACTGCCAGCAGGGTGACTCCTCCCCTTCTCTGCAACGGTCCCTCCCTTTCGCAGCATACCGTCTGGCCTGTTGTACGTATATAAATTATCTGTTTACGGTTCGCTGTGCACCTCAGGGCGGCAACGGGGCAGAGACTGGCCGCATTCAGTGAATCAGAAACCACAGTTTTCACATCGACCCCTGCCCACTCCTGAGAAAATCGCTACAGCGACACTCACCACTGCAGAGGTCCAGTGGGTCCCAGACATGCACAGCGGACCTTATTCGTCACGCTACAGAGGTGCAGTTCTGGAACAAACCAGCTGCACCATAGAGTTGTGATAAAATTGCTGCAAATTCCCATTGATTTCAATGCAGCATTTCACTGCATGAATGTTACAAAAAAAATATGTTGGGGACCTTTTTAGCAGTCAAGGGCTTAAAATTCACATTTTTATCAACAGGAATATTTATTTGTTCCCCATGTTGCAATTGGTTTGATACCTCATTGCACTTTTTTAGCTTGATTAATAAGATCCGAACTGTTTGTGGTCCCTTTAAGTGGATCCGCTTGATCAGTTTCTGAGAGGACAATGAACACAGTTTTCAGGTGAACGCAGTTGTCAATCACTACTCACATGGGTCGTAACCCTTTCCATAACACATTGCTTAACAATGCATTGCTTACCTCTCTGGCACTGAGAGGGTTAAACTGAACTCAAAAAGACGTGCAACTCTGACGAATACCATCTGTTCCATAGGGGACAAAAACACTTTACTTCTCAGTGTGTTTGATACCTGTCTTGCATTCAGTGGATTAAAATCCCTATTTAAATCAGTGGGATATTTTATTTCTCCCTGTTGTGTACTTGGTTTGGTCCTGAATTGCTTCTCATACCTTTGTGCATACGGCCCCATGTCATCAGGCAGCACATCACCTGCCCTGCAGTTCTGTGCATAGACTGAACTATGCTAATTATATCTCCATGGTGACTGTGTCCAGGTGAGAATGAAGACGCGGTGGAAGCCAAGACGGGTGAAGAGATAGCAAGCGAGGACACACAAACAAAGGAAGAAGAAACAGGACACTGTGTGGAGGCTGCAGAACCAGAGATCGGTATGTTGATAGGGGAGTGAATGACCACTTCATTATCACTCAGGTGACACAATCCTTGTAGGGCAAGTAATGAGCAGATCTGTCACTAGCAGTCTTCTATTGCCTGGCTCAGGTGAACAGTGATGTAAAGAGATACACAGACCTACATGTATGTTCAACATTCTGCTTTTGAACTAGGCTCTTTGTGAGACATAACCATCTATAATTACTGTGTATATACAAGAGCAGGCACTGCAAGGTCACTGGTCTTGTGTTATACCGTTCTTGTAATTTTAATAAAGGAGCTGTATTTTCTTTGACACAATAATTAATTGGTTTCCTAATCCAGTCATTTGGAGCCTTCTAGTAAGTGAATGGGAAGGTATAGTTCTTCTTTTAGCAAATAAAAATACATTAAACACCTTGGATGCTATGCAATGCTTTAGGGAACTCTGTAGTATCTAAGGGTTTATCATCACCCCAGTATGCATTTTCATGGGGTCCATTTTTATTATCCTTACAATGGAACTGTCTCAAGGATATCAGGTTATATGATTCTTGTTCCTACTTGTTTACTAATTCCAGTGCAGTTTAACCCCTTGAGTGCCATAGAGGAATATGTCTCTGGCACTCACTGGGTTAATGCAGGGGCATATCTGAGATGTGCTGTGATCATTAATCCTTAATGGGCTAGGCCTGTCATCTATCCTCATAGGACAGATTTCTGTAACTGTCCTGGCACGTCACTAGTCTTCAAAGGTTAGTAATGAGTCAAAATAACATAAGATACGATTGTTCCTTATAGTTAATAATAATACTGACAGGAGTGCGTAGAGGCTTAACATAAATGGCTATCATGAATATTGGTGATTTTTAAATGTCTTTTAGACTCACCTATGTGTTACATAGTGATATAGGAAGGGGTAAGAATGTACAGGGTGTAGGATGGGGATAGAATGAAGGCAGTATAGATATAACCGTCTGGAGGTACAGAAATAGCAAGACCAATTTCCATACTGCCTGCCTATTGCCACTAGCATTAGACTCACAGGCAAATAAAAAAATACTGCCATGTAACATCATTAACTAATAACTGGTGTCAGGGAGTATACAGGCCATAATGTGTGCTACCACTAGGTGAAGCTGTGAACTCACGTATTTTTAAAGAGCAAAAAACAATTTCATGGTGAATAAGAGACTGCAATGTTTCGGACCTCAAACTGGGACCTTTGTGAAGTGCACAGCTTATTTATCGTATCTAACTACTCTGGGGTGCCCGGTGTATATATATATATATTAGGTGATTTCCTTACAAATAAAACAAAGGAACTAAACTGCTGGGAGCTGTTTCATGCAGTGGTTATACACGACCGTTCAAAAGTTTGGGGTCACTTAGAAATGTCCTTGTTTTCCATCAAATGACTTGCAAAATGATTAGGAAATACAAGACGTTGACAAGGTTAAAAATAAACATTTTTAATCTAAATAATTATTGTGTCTTTCAAACTTTGCTTCCATTGAAGAATCCTCTATTTGTAGCAATTACAAAATTAGAGCCTTGCAGACCTTTGGCATTCTAGTTGTCAGTTGAGGTAATGTGAAGAGAATTCACCCCATGCTTCCTGAAGCACCTCCCGGAATTTGGATTGGCTTGATGGGCACTTCTTACATACTATATAGTCAAGCTGTACCCATAAGAGAAACAAGGACATTTCTAAGTGACCCCAAACTTTCGAACGGTAGTGTAGCTTAGACTTTTTTTAATCAAGGTGTTAGCACCATAGTGCCCAGAGGGCAATTATTTATCTGTTGCATTCTGTGAAGGGCCTTGAGTCATAGACGAAAAGTTTCCACACAAAGTGATAGTAACAGAAAGTGATAGTAACAGTGCCACCTGGTTGCCACAATAGATATTTTGCAGATTAAGTTATTTTAAAAACATGTTTGAGCTTTAAAGCTTTTAAAGAAGACACCCCTGAAGTGGGAGTCTACTTAATTTACCCAACAGGAAAATAAATATTTATGACTAGTAATTAAAAATTCTATGTAAAAGTGTTTGTGTAAATCCATTAAAGCGGCAGTCCAGCATGTAAACTAAAAATATATTTAATGACAAGCTGCAGAAACAGAAAGTAAAAATACTTTGCTAGAAATTATATGAAAGAGACAATTCCTGTTTAGCCAGAACACCCAGACATCCTTTTGTATAACTGGCAGCCAATGACACTGGAGCCGTCACCTTTTATTCATTCTTATTGGTTGCAATGATTCTACACGGTGCATATACTGTAGGTTGAAATGATTAATCCCTTAGAAGCTAGAGAGGTCTTTAGAGCAATGTGTTAGAGACCTCACTATTATCCAAGAGGTTTTAGCGCAATATACTTAAAGGAAGGATGGACATTTGGTGCATCTAGATCTGTGATGCTATCTTTTATAATGCTGAAGATTGTGTTAACTTTGGGTTTATTTTCATTTCTTAGATGCAACCAGTGAAGAAGCATAAAAGCCTTTAGACCCTTGTGACATCCAGGCAATGATATGGACTCTTTTGTACTTCTGGTGGAGTATTTTTGGAGAATGTGGATGCACAAGGAATACAAGTGTGAAATCGCTCATCAAAGTTCACCAAGCTTCTTTTAAAAGTCATTTTGCCAAGACGTCAGTGCATAGTACTATCCTGTGGACTGTTACTACAATATTGTGCCTTATCTACAGACTCTGGGCATTGGGGAGGAGTTATTTTTAAAATCAGATGCAGTATGTAGATGGTATAATTGTGTGTGATATCTACTTCTATCTTGTGTCTGAGCGTTACTAGCTATTTTGTATTCTTGAATATGATTAGAATGGAATGGGACGCCACTTGTGACTTGTCGTTATTTTTTAACTACAGTTTATTGCTGCAATGTTACCAATTGGCTTCAGGAAATAACCATTTATATCTAATGGGAGCACAAGGAGTTTGTTAGTGACATTAAATACTTGTTTTAATAGCACCAATAATCACAGAAAGTTCATTTTAGTGACATAAAATGCCTGGTCTGCTAGCACATTAGGGTATAGAACTGTCACAGAAACACAACTTTTACACTTTTCTCTTGGTGACTCCAGCCAAATAAAGCATTAAATATTAAAAAAAAACTTAATATCTTAAAATGAAAAGGGGGTTATGCATAAGCAACATAAAGGAATAGGTCAGCATGGCTATGGTCCCCATCCCATTGTTTGCATGCTGACTGTGGTGCGAGTTGTAGTCCAACATCTGGATCCCTGTGTAATGCCTACCCAAGTCTAACATTGGATGGCTGAAGATGATGGGAGCTGTTTTCCAACAACTGCTGAAGCCCGGCAGGAGGCACTGCGTGATGGAACAACAAGTGGTTGTTTCTAGTGTTTGCCCTCTCCCCAACCAGAGAGGCATTCATTGACTTATGGGGTTAAAGGGGTTGTAATGTTTCCCAAAAAAAAGCATAATAAAGCTTTCCCCTCCCGCCCCTGTTACTTACATAAAGGATCCATTCTGATGCCAGCAATGTTTTGAATGCGCTGTATTGACACTCGGCCTGTAGACGGTGTCATTCCAATACATGAACCATTTCACTGGAGAATTTCTAGCATCCAGTGGGTTCAAACCTGCTTGGTTATGGAGCATGTGGAATAAACTGTGCCATAAATTGCTTTATCAAAGGATAAGCACATTAGGAACAATTAAATAGTGGAATAAATGAGGAATTTAATCCCTTGAGGATCAGGAGTGTGTAACACATTGCACACCCCTCTGGTCCTCAAGGGTTAAAGGGATAGTAATGTAACATAAAAAGTAATAGCTATATCGTAGCTATAATATAAAGAGATTACTTGGTTATTCTCATCTCTCAAACCGTTATGGCTTGAGAGATATACGAAAGACAAGGTCTCCGCTCCCTCCCGTTTCTCATACATCAGCTGTATAGCTGACGGCATGAGATCCTGGTCCTGGGACCAGACGGAGGCTCTTCAGCAGAGCCGACATAGCGATATCTAAAAATAAATACTTAATTGGAACAGTGTACAATGTGTGCCTGGTTTGCAAGCACACTTTGTAGACTGTTCCATTGAAGTATTTATTTTTAGATATCGCTGTCGGCTCTGCTGAAGAGCTGCCATCTGGTCGCACAACCAGACTCTGCTTCTGACAGCTTTACAGCTCCTCAAGCAAAAAGGGGAGGGAGCGGAGAACTTTATTTTCGTATATCTCTCAAACCATAAAGATTTGAGAGACAGGAATAACCTCAAGTAATCAGTTATTTAAATGGGGCTGAAAAACCCTTGATTGTTAGAGTTGTCCAACACAATGTTTTGAAGACTCCCCTAGTATGCAAAAGGTTACCCCCCCCATTTAAATCAATAGGAATTTGATACATTTTCACTTATCCCCCCTATGGTGCAGTCTTTGCTCTAGAATTGTGCCTTTTTAATTTGTTGCTATAGTGACGTCCGTGCGCCTGCGCTGTCAGCCTCGGAATAAGTCGTAAATCATTAAAACCAGGTAATAATTCTGGCGACTAGCGCTACTAAGCAGCTAGTTGTCAGATGGAAACTTAATTAAGATAAAAGATTTTGCGGGGTGGTAGTTCCCCTTTAAAGTTAAGAGCTGTTTTCAGCCATAAAAAATGATCAAAACACCATAAATTGCAATTCAAATGTCTGCATTAGCCATGAAAACCCGATAAGCTTGAGTCCCTCAAGTTATCACAGGAAAGTTAACACCTACTTTAACTTGAGTCCCTTATCGGCTGTTTAAGCAGTCGACGCAGAAACTGGAATTTAAAAAAAACCTAAGTCCGCAGTGGATGTATTGATATGGGGCTCTAAGCCCCATATAAATACATCCAAAGTATGAAAAATGTGACAGACGTTCGTAGACTTAACCCTATGAGTGCCAGTGGGGTATAATTACATCGTATTGCCACAATAAAATGTATAAAAATATACACAGCTTGTAGACTTTCAAATCGCTGCCTCAGCCACAATGTGCGGCCACTGATGCGGCGGTGGAGACAGAATCACGTGCCACAGTCCCCCCCTTCTCATGTGCACGGGCCGATGTCCTCTTCGTTCTGAGGGAATTAGAATTGAGACTGCCCTTATATATGGGCAATCTTACTTCCAATTCTCTCACAGCCATTGGCTGGGATATGCTTACGCACCTCCCAGCTTTGAGCGCCTGTGCTTTAAACTGATTGGCTTGGAGGTGCGTAAGCATATCCCAGCCAATGGCCGAGAGAGAATTGGAAGTAAGACTGCCCATATATACAGTGAGGGAAAAAATTATTTGATCCCCAGCTGATTCTGTACGTTTGTTCACTGACAAAGAAATGACCTGTATGATTTTAATGGTATGTTTATTTGAACAGTGACAGACAGAATAAAAACAAAGAAATCCTGAAAAAACGCATTTCAAAAAAGTTATAAATTGATTTGCATTTTACTGAGTGGAATAAGTATTTGACCCCCTATCAATCAGCAAGATTTATGGCTCCCAGGTGTCTTTTATACAGGTAACAAGCTGAGAATAGGAGCACTCTCTTAAAAGAAGTGCTTCTAATCTCAGCTTGTTACCTGTATAAATGACACCTGTCCACAGAAGCAATCAATCAGATTTCAAACTCTCCACCATGGCCAAGACCAAAGAGCTGTCCAAGGATGTCAGGGACAAGATTGTAGACCTACACAAGGCTGGAGTGGGCTACAAGACTATCGCCAAGCAGCTTGGTGAGAAGGTGACAACAGTTGGTGCGATTATTTGCAAATGGTCAAAACACAAAGTAACTGTCAATCTCCCTCGGTCTGGGCTCCACGCAAGATCTTACCTTGTGGATTTTCAATTATCATGAGAACAGTGAGGGATCAGCCCAGAATTACATGGGAGGATATTTTCAATGATTTCAGGGCAGCTGGGACCATAGTCACCAAGAAAACAATTGGTAACACACTATGCCATGAAGGACTGAAATTCTGCAGCACCCGCAAGGTCCCCCCTGCTCAAGAAAGCACATGTACAGGCCCATCTGAAGTTTGCCAGTGAACACCTGTATGATTCAGAGGAGAAATGGTGACAATGTTATGGTCAGATGAGGCCAAAATCGAGCTATTTGGCATCAACTCAACTCGCCGTGTTTGGAGGAGGAATGCTGCCTCTGACCCCGAGAACACCATCCCCACCATCAAACAGGGAGGTGGAAACATTATGCTTTGGGGGTGTTTTTCTGCCAAGGGGACAATGGGTCGTAGAGGGGTATTCCAGCATGACAATGACCCAAAACACACACGGCCAAAGCAACAAAGGAGTGGCTCAAGAAGAAGCACATTAAGGTCTTGGAGTGGCCTAGACAGTCTGCAGACCGTAATCCCATAGAAAATCCGTGGAGGGAGCTAAAGGTTCAAGTTGCCAAAAGTCAGCCTCAAACCCTTAATGACTTGGAGATGATCTGCAAAGAGGAGTGGGACAAAATCCTTCCTGGGATGTGTGCAAACCTGGTGGCCAACTACAAGAAACATTTGACCTCTCTGATTGCCAACAAGGGTTTTGCCCCCAAGTATCAAGTCATGTTTTGCAAATGGGTCAAATACTTATTTCACTCAGTAAAATTCAAATCAATTTATAACTTTTTTGAAATTAGTTTTTCTAGATTTTTTGTTGTTATTCTGTCTCTCACTGTTCAAATAAACCTACCATTAAAATTATAGACTGATCATTTCTTTGTCAGTGGGCAAACGTACAAAATCAGCAGGGGATCAAATAATTTTTTCCCTAACTGTAAACAGAGGCTGTTACTGCTGTGCAGAGATAAAGTGAAACTGGGAGGGGGGTCTCCACCTCCAGACAGCTCTGATTTGCAACGGTCCTGCCTCCTAGAGGAAGCTACTTTACCCCATGGTTTCTGTGTTCTAGTCTGGAAACACCAGCTATATTAAAGGAACGCTCACAAAGGAGACCAATATTGTGTATATATTAGTGAACTGTACTCACAGACAGATACAAATATGGTTAACCACACCAGGTACTGCATCAAGGTGTTCTGTCACTCCGACCATCCAAAAAGGTGAGTGCAATTCTTAGGAGTTATTTTAAAGAATTCTGTACATGATACAAAATATAAAACAGAGGGTGCAAAATGTTGCTGTATGTTGAGGCTGTTTGGGGTGAGAGATCTAGGCGTGGCCCATGTGCATTGAATTTTTGGAAATTGTTTGGGAAAGTCAAGATGTGGAATATTAATACAAAGTGTAAGTATGCACCCCCTTATATTTCATCTGTCATTTCCAAATACACTCCCACTCACCATCTTCGATCTGCACACGACCTTCTCCTCTCAGGGGCGCTTATTACATCCTCCCACTCCCGCCTACTTGACTTCTCCAGTGTTGCACCCGAGCTCTGTAATTCCCTCCCCGCCCCATCAGACTCTCATCCAGCCTTCAAATCTTCAGATGCTCCCTGAAAACCCACCTCTTCAGGGAAGCCTATCACCTACCTCCATAACAGTTATCACAAAGAACCACCCCTTCCCTGGACCACTGCACTCATCAACACTTCTCACTCCCACCCACTGACCAGCAGTTCATGTGGCAGGAGGCACTTACACCCAATATCACTTGCTCTTTTTGTGTCCAACCCATCTTCCTCTAGACTGTAAAAGCTCTCACAGACAGGGCTTTCTGCTCCTTCTGTTCTCCACATTTGATTTGTACTATTTAATATCACTGTATGTCCATTCCCTATTGTACAGCGCTGTGGAATAAGTTGGCGATATATAAATAAAGAAGAATAATAATCACATCAAAATGCATCCTCCAAACCGGTCATATCATTAGTTATATCATCAGAAGGTGACAATGCTACTTACATAGACAGTAAACCTGTATTAGAGGAAGGAAAATATGAATATAGACTAGCTGTTTTCCTGCTGGGTAAATAAGGGTATTCCCACTGCTGGGCAATGCTTCATTCAAAAATTATTACAGCGCAAACTAGCATTTTCTAAAAGCCATGTCAATAGGTGGAATTCCTGCAGGCAGCTGGTGTGCTACTAAAGCTCTCCATAGAAAGCAATAACAAAAGCTACTGGGGACATTGCCACAAATAAACTGTAAGAACCTCTGAATAAAGCACCTCACAGTAGTTGGAAGTACCCTTTATTACAGAGTGGGAATAGGAAAACATTATATATATTAGAATATAAGGTTTTATTGGCACTTTATGTTCTAGCTCCATAATAAAGTTAAGTGGACCAGTCACTTCAAGTCTGCATATTTCAATACATCATTAAAAATGATGTAATGTTAGTCAAAAGGCTGGCAGATACATAGTTTGATACCTTCATTTTTTTTAATTTATTTTTTTTAATTTTATTTAGAAAAACGTTTTACCAGGAAGAATACATTGAGAATTCTCTTGTTTCCAAGTATGTCCTGGAGAGCTTACAGCACAGAGTTGTGCATTTACACAAATACAGAAACATTAATATATACGCATAAGCATATACATATACGCTCTTGGGGCATAACAGTTTATTGGTATGTGAAACCACGTAGAGGGACTTTCACTTATTCAGATATAAATGTATCAGTACTTCCTAAAATATGCATTTGCTGGTGTTCTGACTAACAGAATAGATGAAGTTCTACACAGAGTTTTTAAAATACACAAATTTAATCCAAAATGGCTAGTTCACTGTAAAGACAAACTGGGAAATTCATATTCAAAAAACCTCTGTTTAAGATATTGCCTCTCTCTCAGTCTGGACTTAGGCTTGAGAGTCACTATTCATTATTTGTTACCTTACTGTAGAAAAAAAATGAGTGGTGGCGGTGCTAAATGAGGTATGCCCTTCTGGTGAGGCTGGTTATAGCTGTGGTATGGCACATCAAGGCTGACCTCATGTGCAACTTGAAACTTCTCTGGTCCTGTGTATCACCTATATGGTATGCCACCCTTCTACAAGTTTTTATTAGTGTTAAAAGGGGTACTAACATCTCTTCTAGACCACCCCTATATGTAACAAATTACTAAAGCACATGTAGGCTGCATGCACCAGTTACCACCCGCCCCATGACATCTCGCAATGCTCTGTTATAGAGCAGAGGTTTGAGTATTTTAACCAACTTAAAAACCATTTGAATTCAGTGAGGCAGGGGCAGCCTTCCCCAGCCTCATGCCACTTTCAAACTGGACTAGAAGACACACACTGCAGTTCAGTTCCACAAAGCTGTGTGACATCGTGGAGAGGAGAAGCACCATTCAAAGAGACAGAGAGGGTAACGACACTGTTCAATAGTGTCTAGGGTGGGAAAGCTGACTCCAGGAAACACTGGCGTAAAACAATATAAAGTTTAGAGATGTGCCTGCAGCCTGTGTGCTTTCATACTAAAGCAGGTTATTTTGGGGGTGTGAGTAGCCCTCAAAATCCAAGTAGCATTGAGCCACTTTATATTGTAAGCCTTCAGGCAGGGACCTCACTTCTAATGTTTCACTTTGCAAAGCACTTGTAACCCTGTATTGTCTAAACCCTTAAACTTGAAAAGCACAGAGTACACTTGTGATGCTATTTAAATAAACATATTCATTCAGCTAGCTATTTCAAGGTTTGGCATGAACAGCATTATAAATAGCTAGGGCACAAGGGAAGAGTAATAGCTTCTGCACTGGAGCATGGAGTGAAGAACCAGAGGGATACTAAAAGTTGTGGCTCCTGTTTAAGTCTCTGCAGAGAACAGCTCTTGGAGAAGCAATGCACTGCTCACCATTCTGGCACATGAGAGTTAAACAAAGCATTAAAAAAAAATGTTTTCCCCCCATAGGGTTTCAGAAAACAAAACAAAAAAAAAACTAAATCTAAATGACATGTAACATTTATTAGAATGTTTGCTCATTGTTATGATATCAGAGATAGAAGGTGTGACATGAAGGATTATTTGTACAGATCTCTTGTTCACAAACATTCCAGAGCAAACATATAGAAGTTCTAAGAATATTAAGTTTGTATTTATTTATTTATAATTAAGAAAAGTTTCTACAAAATGCTATGGATCAGTCAGCAGCGAGAACTACATGTTATAGTGCAGAGGAAATTTCTGTTATAGGTCCAAGGACAGCAACAGCTTCGATCTCCACTCGTCCTCCCTAACAGAACATAGAAAACTATTAGTTTAAACTGTAAAAAAGGACACACCAATACAAATTTAGTAATTACATTCACAGACAAAATATTTAAACATTTTATATGTATGCACAACCTTTCGCTCTCAAGTAGCCGATTATATACTACTATATAGAAAGATGCAAAGAGCTAGTCAGAGACACTCAACTAGGAACGAGCCTGCCCTCGAATTGATGAGGCTCTATAGGATAAGTATCCTACCCAGGGTGCAATCTCTTTTAGCTCACTAGTGCCTTTCACAGAGAGGAAATATCTGACTAGCTTTTTTGCATACGCAAGTTGCCCTTGGGACTAGTCACCCTAGTAACAGGGTAATCCAGACGTGGACCCCTTGCTCACAGTGCCTAGAGAGATCAGCTGCACCTCACTGACTAGGCCTAACAAGGCCGAAACGTACGCCTGGGGTTGGCTGCTTCTCTTGTTCAGAGAGGAATTGCCTGGCACTTCGTGGCTGGACTGCCTTTTGGTAGGATCAGTATGATGTGCTTTAGGATATTTCCTCTCTGTGAAAGGCACTAGTGAGCTGAAAGAGATTGCACCCTGGGTAAGATACTTATCCTATAGAACCTCATCAATTTGAGGGCAGGCTCGTTCCTAGGTGAGAGTCTCTGACTAGCTCTTTTGCATACTACTATATAGGTAATTTGAAGACATGATGGAAGTGCAACAGCTGAAGAGCCACAGATTGCCATCCCAATTTTAAACCTTTTATATGCTTGAAACATCTACTGCGCATTGCTTTTCAATATCCTGGATTTGTCTTTAACAGCCATGGATTTAACGTCTAAATTCTAGCTGCAGGTGTTTTACTAACAAGATGGAACATGTGCCAGGTTTATCCCCTTAATGACCTGCAACGTGCTGTCACAACGGTCCGTGCATTAAGGATTGGTGATGGTCCTGGCACATCATCAATTTCTTTTTTTGATCAAAGCACTATGATGATGGGGGAGGATCTAAAAACGGACTACTCCAAGACAAGAGAAGTCCGTTTCATCCTCTACTACTGCAAGCAGGTACGTGTGACTGCTCACACATACCAGCTCTTCAAACACACACACACACACACACAAAAATGGCCTTGGTCCCCTGATGCACACAACTCCTGGTACGCCTGGTATGGTTTTCATGCATGTGTTGCTCTGTGAATAGTGCCAAGTAGCAGTTAAATTAGGATTGCCATACTCATGGTTGTGCGCAGCAGGCTACCAGAAAGGCAACACTTTCAGTAGTGTGTGTGAGCGCACGCGCATCTATTCTTATCCAGCATTTGAAGACAAAATATTTATAACAGTGGGGAGTGTTCCTGAACCCCTTAGGATTGTCACATATATCACACATACAATATTATCAGATTTCATCTAAGTCCTAAGTAAATAAAGGTAAACCTCATTAAACGAATATACGAACATGAAGCTTTGTCAGAATTTATCCTCAACTGATTCAACATTTAAAATCTGTGTGCGAAAAGGGAGAAATTTCTTACCGGTATTTCCTTTTCTTCTGTGTCCCTCCATGGTGAAAGATGAATAGGTATACATCAGCACCCCCCCAGCTGGCGTAGGACCAAACTCAAAATACAAAAGGAAGCCCCTGCTTCCCTCTGCAGTCATCTATTGTCATAGCTGAAAAATATAATATAGAGATGGTTAATGGGCAGGGAGTGCTATGGAGGGACACAGGAGAAAAGGAAATATCTAAGAAAAATTTCTCCCTTTCTTCTGTGTCCCTATCCATGGTGATGAATGGGACGTATCCAAGCAGTAAACAAAAGGGTGGGTACTAAATAGAATGTCCCTTGATATTAAAGACATTGAAAATAATTGTGTGCCTGCCCATCCACATGATTCTGTTATACTAGACAAATTAGGAAACTACTGGCTACTCTTGCTGATCCTGAGTGGACTGCTGCGCCACCAGGACCTTCCTCCCGAATTTTGCCTTTGCGGAAGCATGCACATGATAATGTCTGATAAAAGTGGAAATTGAGGACCAGGTAGCTGCTCTGCAAGTTTCCTCTGGAGATGCAGAAGCTCTTGATGCTCAAGAGGTAGCAACTGCACGGGTAGAATGTGCCTTAAGGATTTCGGAGGAACCTTTCCTGCTTCCAGATAGGCCATTCTTATGCACCGAGTTATCCATCTTGAAAGGGAGGATTTTGAGGCTGGTGATCCTTTGTATTTTCCTTGAGTTCTATTAAGATAGACCGAAACACATCTGACTAGATGTAATTTGTGCAGCTTTTCCTCTCTTTCTCCTTTTGGATTTGGGCAAAAAGATGGTAATACGATGTCTTGTCAGATGGAAGTCAGAGACCACCTTTGATCTGAAAACACGCTAAGTTCTTAGAACCATCTTATCCTTGTTTTGCTGATAAAGCCTGAATTTCAGATACTCTTATTGCGGATGTCACTGCAGTGAGAAAGGCTGCTTTTAGTGTAAGCATCTTCAGAGGTATATTCTCTAAGGGCTCAAGCCTAGGAGATGAGGATAATTGGTCTAGTACCTTATTCAGGTCCCAAGGAGGGATAACTCTTCTTACTCTTGGTCTGACCTTGGTTGTAGCCTTTAGATATGTTTTGACCAAATCTTCCTCTGCAAATTGTTTTGCCAATAATGCTGACAATGCCGAGAGATGCACTTTTAGAGTTGACGGACGTAAACCCTTTTCAAATCCTTGTTGTAAAAAACTCAAGATATGAGTTGTTTTAATGAAGGATCTACGTTCACTCTCAGTTTTGCACCATCCTGAGAAGGCTCTCCAAACTCTGCAGTATATTTTGGAGGTGGACTTTTTCCTTCCATCAATAATGGTTTTTATGACAGACTGACAGTCCTCTTGATCTTAAGGAATTCCCCTCAGCCTACAAGCCATCAGTTTAAAAAATGCTGGATTCTGATGAATTGGTCCCTGAGAAAGAAGGTCTGATCTGTTCGGAAGGGGCCATGGATCCTCTATTGCTAGGTTGATCAGCTCCGAGAACTATATCCTTCTCGGTCATTCTGGAGTTATGAGAATAACATTTGCTCCTTCGTATCTGATCTTCCTTAGAACCTTCGGAATCATTGGGGTTGGAGGAAATATATATATGCTACAGGAAAGTTACATGACTGAGCCATGGCATCCACTGCTTGCACTTTCGGATGTCTTGTCCTGGAGAAGAAGATGTTGCACTTCCTATTCTCCCAGGTTGCCATTAGGTCTATCACTGGTTTTCCCCACCTCTTGACAATCTGTGTATTTCCTCGATGAGTGACCACTATCCCGGGTCAAACTTGTTCCTGCTTAAATAATCTGGAGGTTTTGAGTTCCTGCTATGTGAATTGCTGATATTGCCACTAGGTTCTTTTTGGACCACTTCAGTATCTTTTTTTCTGAATCCAAATTTAGGGCTTTGCTTCTTGTTCTTTATGTAGAGTACTGTCACCTTGCTGTTGGATATGATCTGTACTGGTGGATTCCTGATATATTTCTTCAGACCTTCTAGAGAGACGTATCACCCTGAGCTCTAGGACATTTATGTGGGGGGTTTTTCTTGCCGAGTCCATACTCCTTGAAGGGGGATGTTGTTCCAGCATCCCCCCCCATTCTGACTGACTTGCGTCTGTCGAGATTCTCTGCCAACACAAATACTGGAGAGAGTGTCCTTTTTCAGATTTCTTGGATCCATCCACCATATTAGATCGAACTTTACTCGTGGGGTAGGTGAATCCTTTGAGAGGTGTTTACTGGATTTTTGTTCCAATGTGTTAGGAACAGGTTTTACAGAGATCTTATGTGAATCCTGGCCCATGGAACAATGTGAATGGAGGAGTTCATTACTCCTAATATTTTCATATATTCGTGGGTAGTATGGACCTGGTGTTTCCTGAAGGTCCTGACCCAGTGGACGATCCCTTCCATCCTTGAAGAGGATAGCGTTACTAAGTTCTTCTTGGTGTTGAAGGCTATGCCCAGGAAATTTAGAAGCTGAGAAGGCTGTATCTGGCTCTTCTGGTAGTTTACCAGCCGACCCAAATTCTGCAAATGTTGCAAAGTTGTCTGGGTGTTCAGTTCAGATTGGGTAAATGATTGAGAAACAATGAGAAGGTTGTCTAGATAGGGAGAACTGTTATTCCCCTTTGCCTCAGGGGCTCTAGAGCTACCTGTAGTACTTTTGAAAAGATTCTCGGAGCCGAGGATAGACCAAATGGTAGAGCTCTGAATTGCCAAAGCTGTTCCATGAAGCAGAACCTCAGGAATCTGCGATGACATGGAGCTATCTTGATATGGTAGTATGCATCCATGAGATTGACCGTTGTAAGAAAGGTTGCTGGACGAACAGTCTGAATTACAGATGTCTCCATTTTGAAGTGCTTTAGTCTTATGGCTGAATTCAAGGTCTGTAAATCTAGGATTGTTCTGAACCCTCCGAATGCTTTTGGGACTGTAAATATTACTGAATAGAAGCCCTCTCTGTTTGGATATTGGTTCCATTACTTTCTTGAGGGCGAAGTCTTGGACTGAATCCCTTAACCCTTTGAGTGCCAGAATGCTTTGCAATGCATTCCGTACCACTCTGGCACTCAGAGGGTTAATTCCTTTGCTCTTATAGGATCTTTTGCCATCTTGGATGTTCTGAATAGATTTCTTCAAGGGATGCGGTTGAACTCTAAGGGACACCCTGCTTCTAATATTTGAATTACCCACTTGTCTGGAGTTATTAAGTTCTTCCAGGCTTGTAGGACATTTTCCAGGCAACCGTCGACTGGAATTAGAGGCAGGGTCCTCTGTACTTCATGAGACTTCTCTTGAATGGGTTACCTCTGGGTCCAGATCTTTTAAAGGATCCTCTTGAGGACTGGCCAAAATTACCCCTTTCTCTGGTCATATGGCCTTGAAGATTGAAAGCGCCTTGACTCGCGAAAGGATCTTCGGTTTCTGAAAGATGCTCTTGATGGGGAAGTACCACACGATAGGAAAGGAAGAAGATAAGAACTTTCCCCCCAGTGACTTTTTTTAATGATTTACTCTAATTGTTCCCCAAAAAGAGTGGATCCAGAAACTGGTAGACACACTAGTTTATTTTTTGAGGAGGGGGTCAGCTCCCCAAGGTCTCATCCACAGAGCTCTTCTGGCTGTAATGGAAAGGGAGGAGGATTGGGCAGCTAACCTGATCATATCCCAGAAGGCGTCACATGAGTATCAAACCACATCCTTTATGAAGGCCACTTCTTTCATCAACTTTGACCTGGACATTGAAGATTCAATATTTTCTTCTAGTTCAGGCAACCAAATTCTTATTGTTCTTGACACACATCAGAGCTGCTGCCACTTTTATGTTTTGCCCCAGCATTGTGAGTGGTTTCTTTAGGGTGGCTTCCAATCTCCTGTCCATAGGGTTTCTTAGTGAAGAACCATCTTCCATGGGGAGAGTGGTCTTCTTTGTTAACTGGGCAATGGGAGCATCTACCTTGGGAGGTGTTGTCCATGCTGAAGAGTCTTCTTCCTTGAAAGGATACATCTTGTGAAATCTCCTGGACTCTGCTACTCTTTTATCCCCCTTTTTCCACTCTGTATTTACCAGATCTGATACTGCATGATGTACAGGAAAGACTGGCGATTCTTTCTTCTTGCCTAGGAAGGCCACGTTCGATATGCCCTGCTCCTTGGTTTCTTCTGTTAACCCCAGAGTTTTATGCAGGCTCTTAAGGAAGGGTTCCATTTTATCAATGCTGAAAGTACCTTCATCTTCTTCCAGCATCTCCCCTTCTTCTGAAGAGTAATCAGAAAGGTCTTCAAAGAGGCTGGATTCATCCAATTCAGTGTGTCTGGATGACGTACCCTCCCCAGGGTCCTCAATTTTGGGTCTTTTCTTAGAAACAAAAGATGCTTGAAGGGAGGAAAAGGTTTCCTGTATTGAATTCTTCATCCAAGATAGAAAATCTTGGAACTGGGATGGTACGTCAGGATTAGCAGCTTTCTTTAAACATTCTGAACATAATTTGGAAGAATCTTCTGCAAATAACTTATGATCACATCCCATGCACACTTTTATTTTCTGGGGATTGTTATCCTCTTTCTCCACATTTCCTTTATCCTTATCTTTCTCCTTTTCCTTATCCTTAACAGGCATATTTTTTGAAGAGGAGGATATATTCATGGTAATAAAATTTAAAACTTAACCTTTAATTGCTTAGATAAAAAATATTTACTCTATAGTCAAGAAACACACAGCATGTTTTGCTTGAATAGGGTAGGCCCTGGGCGTGAGTTTCACCTTTGAACTCATAGGCCCAGCCCATTGAAATTAGGCAATGCAACAAATAGGAGTTGGCTCATAGGCCTTACCTTTCCCCTGTAGTAAGAAGACTGGCATCTATTCATGCTGGCAGAAGGGAGCAGATCCATGGACTGAGCCTGTGCTGTCACTGGTGCTCCGCTTCAGTGGTATCCGTCTCTCCCCGTTCAGACGCCTGCCAATTACGTCACTGGGATGTGTTTTTCTTAGGCGCCGAATCTCTACCTGGTGAGGGAGATTCAAGGCGCCAAGCAGATCCACTACTGCCTTGCCGGCTTGCCGCGAAGCAAGGCCCTCGGGAGATCCTTCCCCCGGACTGAGCAGCAGGAAATTGCGGCCCTTAATCTGGAAAAAAAAAATAAAAAGGTAGGAGACGACTGCCATGCGCCCTACCCTAGCTGATGTAGGACCAAAAATGACTACAGAGGAAGCAGGGGGCTTCCTTTTGTATTTTGAGTTTGGTCCTATGCCAGCTGGGGGCGGCAATGTATATCCATTTGTCTCTATCGCCATCGATAGGGACACAGAAGAAATTATGTGAACCTTTTAAATGCAGTACCTGGTGGCACCCCCTTGAGAAGCAATGGCCACACATAAGCATTTCCTGTAACTGTTAGGCACTCGCACATCAGTTTTGAGGAATTTGGACAATTTCTTCTTCCCAAACTGCCTCAGCTCTGACATTTGGAGACTTCCTTGCATGGACAGTTCACTTGAGGTCCTTCCACAACATTTCGTTGGGATTTAGGTCCGAAGTTTGACTAAGCATTCCAAAACATGAAATTTCTTCTTCCCTAGCAATTTTGCCATAGAGCTGCTTGTATAGACAGATGACCTGACATTGTGCTCTGTAATCTTCTGATACAATGTAACAGTTATTTCAAGTGATAGGAAGCTGCCTGTGTCCTGAAGCAGCAAAAGCATGCTGAAACCATCATACTCCCACCACCTTGCTTGACAGATGGGCTTATTCTGTTCAAACAGAGTGCTTATTTTCTACCAAACATTTCTCACTTAGGCTAAACAGTTCTACCTTGGACTTGTCTGTCCAGAGAACATTGTCACAGAAGGCTTGTGGATCACCCATGCGATCCTTGGCAAATTTTAGACATGCAATAATGTTTTTAGAGAGCAGTGTTTTTTTCCTAGTTGTCCTCCCATGAAAACCATTCTTCAGTATTTTTCTGACTGTTGAGTCGTAAACACTCACATTAGCCAAGGCAAAAATGGCCTGGAGAACCTTAGATGTCCTGGGGGCTTGGATTTCAAGGATGATGCACTGGGTTGCTCCTTGAAAGATTTTGAATAGGATCACTCCTCGATAGCGAGACTGGTCATGAAGTTTCTCAGTTTGTAGACTGCATGACAATGAACGAGTGAAGGCCCAAATCCTTAGCAATGGATTTGCAGCCTTTTCTAGATCCCTAAACGACAATAACTGCCTTTCAGTGGATCACAGATATTGCTTGATTATGTCACAACAAGTACAAGCTCACATAGGTTCTGATGTTTTTATAGGCAGGGTCACCCACACTCACCCCCTCAGATCTACCTAATGAAACACCAGATTCTGATTATTCCTTTTAATTGGGCTCATGGAACCAGGGATTCAATTTTGCACATAAGTGGCCTTTTAAGTAAATATTGTTTGCTTAAAATGTATACATTGTTTTATTTCAAAAGACACAAACTTTGTTCGTATCAGCCCTATTGGATTGTTAGACATGGACTGATTTTGATTCATGAAGGCCATCATGGTACAACCCTAATTATCATTGGGTTCACATACTTTCTCACCACTGTAGATACATGAACCTAAAAGTATGCCATCAAATGTGCTTTTCAAATGAATGTGTAGGCAGCAGTGCATAATCATCTGACCTGTTTGTTTATGCAGTCTCCTAATAAGTCATTAGTGCAATGCACAGCATGACAGAGGTAAACTGACTAATAGAAAGTCTCTAGGGACTGAAAAGGGAAGGGTTCCAATTACATAAAAATAGTGATGAAACAAAAACAGCCAACTGTTTTTGACAACAAACGTAGCCGCCAGCTTCCCAACACATTCACTTACGACAGTTTAGAACTCTTTACAACTCTTGGCTAGTATTACATTATTTATAAATGGATACAAAATTTCCTATTTTGAATTACTACTTACCAGGGCTAAGCTGACAATACAATATAAAGTACCTGTTTGTTATTTGAGAAAAAGTACTATAGAGGATAATACATTTTTTCACTTTTTGGGAAAAAGAGGTGCTGGTAGTGAGTGCCCCACAAAACAGCCCTGATACCTACTCTTGGCAATGCAGCAACCTGATATGCAGCTCTCGCTGGGAAATTATTCTTGAAAACTAAAAGAAAAACACAAATAGGATGTACATTAAAGTGGCATGAAGAACACATTTAAAGTGGAACTACCACCCCTTTTAAACATGGCCACAAATAATTATCCATCTGGCTAATACCTGCTCAATAGTGCTAGTTGCCAGAATTATTACCGCGTTACTGAGAATTCCTGCTGTTCCCAGGACTGATAGCCAGGAAACAGCACACATATCTTTCCACAGTGATGTCTGTGTGCCTGCGCTGTCAGTCCCAGTCTGCTCCCGGAGGCATTGCTAGGCGCCGTTCGGCACTAAAAGGAACTGACAGCTCAGGCACGCAGAAGTCACTATGGAAAGATGTCTGCGCTGTTTCCTGGCTGTCAGTCCCAGGAGCAAGAATTCTCAATAAAGCGGTGATAATTCTGGTGATTATTGCTACTGAGCAGCTATTTGCCACATGGGTAATTATTTGGGGCCATGTTTAAAAGGGTGATAGTTCCGCTTTAATACATTTCAACTTTCTACTACATAAAGTAGTAATGTTTACAAGCAAATATAAATCCCCTCTCAAAACACAACCAACATGAAAATTAGAGGATATTGCAAAATATTGTACGATATGTGTCAAACATTATAAATCAAAATAATACACACGTGTCCACTTACAGTCCAAATCAGGGGTCAGCAATGTAAGGCCCTAAAACGGTTGTTGTACATCAGCTTTCATCCAGGATTAGCAGCTGTCCAGCAGAGTATGATGGGTGTTGCAGTCCAAAAGATGGAAGACTGAATATTACCCACCAGTGTTGGGTAAAAAGGCAGCACCAGTACCTGTGTGACTACCATCCTTTCCCTCTGGTGGAATGAAATCACCAATCAACACTCCTTTTACACGTTTCATGATAAATTAAAGGTAAACTACAGACTAAAGTTTTGATGCATATTTGAGTGTCCATTTTGCATGGAGTCCAATGTGTTTTTGCATGCAAAAGCATACACAGATTACCTTCTAATAATTTTTATTTTTTTCATGGTTTGCTCTTTTGATATGCGATTGAAGAGTATTTAAGAGGAGCATAAGGTGATCAGCAGGGGAAGAACCCTTAAGAAGTAAAGTGTTGAGGCAATAGATTAATCTTGATTTGCAGCCAAGAAGTATTATAAAGTGCTCCTTTTAGTCAGATAGCCCAGGAGAAAATGAATGACAGGAGGGTAATTGGCCGAGTAAAGGGTCGAGTAAGACGTTGTGAGTTGAATGCTTAAGTACTGGAACTGTCGTTAGGGCAAATTAAAGTTGAAACTGATAGCTAAATGTTTTTTGGTCTAAGGCTGCACATGGATTGACAGAACTTTGAATTTACTAGTATTTAAAAGTCTGAGAGAGCCTGATAGCAATGTAACTCCACCATCAGGTTGGGGAGGGAGGGGAGGGGTTTGGCTAAAGTGGGAAGGATATCAGTGAAAAGAGTGTGTTTTTAATCAGCCCTGCCTATGAGAATACCGGTAATATTTGGATTAAGTCGAATGTGGGCCACCAGAGGCTCAAGACTCAAAATGAAAGGGGAAAGTGGTCAACCCTGTCTTGTGCCGATATGAATAGGAGAGTAGGGGGAATCTCTTTTGTGGAGACATGAGTCATGGAGTGTGACTATAGCACCCGACTGACCAGCAAGAAATGCTTGGGAAAGTGAAACTCCCAGAGTGTGGCAAGCATAAACGTCCTGTTAAGAAGTCTTCTGATCATCTAGAGAGACAGAACCAGAGAGGAAATTTTACGGGTTTGAGAATGGTGGATCAAATTTTGAGTCTGCCTGATATTGTCTGAAGGTTGACATTCCTGCACGAAACCACTCTGGTCAGGGTGAATCAAGGAAAGAAGTAGGGGGACAGCCTGTTAACCCAAATCGTCGAGAATAGTTTAACATCTGAGATTATTAAAGAGGTTGGCCTGTAGGAATTGCAATTAGTAGGGTCCTTGCCAGACTTATGTAAGAATCAAATCAGTTTCTAATCAGCTTTATTGTGCATTAAAAAAAAAAAAAAAAAAAAAAAAAAAAAAAACACACACACTGGTGCCAATTTGCTGCCTATACTGTTCCTTTAAAGGGATATGTAATGTTTCACAATAAAAGCAGCTCCAATTAATCTTCATAACATTTGGTCCATGAAGAGTGTTATTTACTGTCCGTGTTGTAGTTCAAGAGTAATTGAATAATAAGGTATCCCCCCTCCCGCCCCCTTTACTGATGTAACACCACTCACATCAGAGCAACAAGACTGTCCAGATGGACTGCAGAGAGGGACAATCTTCAGTGAGCCTAAGGAAAAACCTGTCAAGGGGGCAGGATTTTCCTTATGCTCACAGTAAGAAGATTGTCCATTGCTGTGACCTGTCTGGTCAAGAGACCAGATTCCATCTCTGAGGAGAGATAGCTTACACTAGGTAAAAGGGGCAGAAGGGAGATACTTTATCATTCAATTACTCTTGAACTACAGCATGGACAGTAATGAAATAACACTATCCATGGCCCAAATACTATGAAGATTAATTAGAGCTGCCTTTTTATGAACCAATACTATCCATTTAAGTTTCTTCTCTCGTCTGCCTCTTAACATACCTTCAGTGTATTCTCCCTCTGTTCTATTTGAATCTAGCTTCTCTAGCCCTTAGAAAACGTTAACCATTTGGCACTGTCAAATTAAAGGAGAACTCTAAAATGCTGAAATAGTATTATAAAAACACATATTGTAGATCTTTTCCTGCTGAAGTAAATAAGGGTACTCCCACTGCTGAGAAAATTTGTTCCAAAGTTATCAGCAAAGATTTTTTTGTGGCCACTGGTGTACACAGAGCTCGCCTACAGTTGACTGGTATTTTGCAGCATTCTATGGGAGAGGTGAGAGCCTCTGGCTAGAGTTCTCCATCAAACCTGATCACAATGGCTACAGGACATACTAAGTTTGAAAGGTTATAAAGTTGAATATAAAAAATACCTGCAGTGAGCGTACGCATCCCCCCCCACACTTTTTAAATGTATTTATTTATTTTTTTAATCATCTTGGCGGAAAGTGGCGTACCCAAAACTGTCACGATGCATTTGTCAACAAGGCTCAAACACCAATTTTTCTTTTTAGCCCATTAATACAGGATAACATGTCAGGACCATCACAGAAATCCATCCTTTCAGGAAGAATGACTGTCCTGGCACATCATTAGGGTTAGTGGCCACAGCGCGCCTTAGGGCTTGATGTGATCATGCCGGGAAGGCTGTCACTGTCTGCTGCAGGACAGGAACAGTCAGTTCCAGCTGTTCCCCAGTGGCTCCACACATGCGATCGCTGTTACTTCATGACCTATTGACACCTCTTTGTGTAGCTGAATAAATGATTTAGAGCAAGACCAACATATTTCATTTACACAGACTAATTTATAAACCCATATAGTGCTTTCGAGCAATGTGATACACACTTATATTCACACTACATGGCCTCATTTCCTAAAACGAGGGAGACTACCCACTACCCATACCTTTTGTCCCATCCCTGTTAAATTAAAATGCTCTAAATGAGAACAAATCACAGGATAACCTAAAAAACTATTTTTTTGTCAAATCGGTTTTCATTTTTTATATTACTGAACTAAACAATTGGTTAGACCTATAAAAATGGCATCAAAAGAATACCCCATTTATCCATAAATAAAATGTATATCATTTTGTGGGTGTATTAAAGGAATCTGTGGGAAAAATGGTTGAAGAAAAGGCATACTAAAACAACCAACATTGGTCTTGTCTTCTAGTGTCACCAGGGGGTTAATTCATTATTTGGTATGCCTCATCTGCTTATTCTTTGATGCTTTCTGGTGGGTCTTGATCCTGTGCACACAAGGCCCACATTGAATGGAAGAGATGTGCAATTTAACAGTACAATCACTTGTGTGAACCTCTGCGTGTGAACCTCTGCCCAATGACCAGAGAGGCCCTTGTGCACACTCTTCAAACAACTTCAATGAGATCTATTCCATCACAGGGAAATTTTCCAACTTGCACTACATGAATGAAACGATTTATTCTATATAAAAAGCATTGCAATAGTCCAGTTATAGGAATGGTCGGCACAACAGCCCTTCAATTACCAAGTTGATTTTCCAAACTGCACACCTATCTGGCACTCAGAAGGGTTAAACATTATAACCTATTGTTGTCCGTAGTACTTACACTGTTTGTAAATTTCATTAACATCATTAAAGTCATTGATGTCAGCCAATAAAACTGTTGTTTTCACAACTGAAAGATAAAATTAAACATTATGTTTAAAAAATAAATAAATAAATAAAATCACATAGTCACAAACAAATAATTTTATTTTATTACACATTGGTCATATTTTGTCATTTGCAATTTAATATATCTATGGAGGTTGTAAATTTGGTTTTTACTAGGTAACTTTTTTTAAGCTTAAAGTGTTAGTAATGTCTGAAAAAAACTTTTTTGCATTTAGAAGAGCTTAAAAAGCTGATCTAAATGCAAAAAAACGTCTCTCTTAAACCGCTATGGTTTAAGAGATACGGGCATTTAAAGTTTGATTTCTCCTACTGACAGCTGTAAAGCTGTCAGCAGGAGATCCGTGTCGGTCGACACGCTGGCGCTTGAGAAGTGCCGGGATCTCGTTACTTACACGGAATCCCTTCATTGTAATGGTCTAAAATGTGTGCCTTTACAGCTGCCAGTAGGAGAAATCAAACTTTAAATGCCCGTATCTCTTAAACCATAGCGGTTTAAGAGATACGGTTTTTTGCATTTAGATCAGCTTTTTAAGCTATTCTAAATGCAAAAAAGTTTTTTCAGTAATTACTAACACGTTAAGAATTTCACAGATTTATGGTGGTTGGGCCACACTACTTTTTTTGTGAACATTGTTTAAAATAAAATAAAAAATAAAAACATCCAGTCATCAAGTTTTGAATCTCAATTTGTGGCAAGGAAAGAAAAAAAAAAAAACTTAAAGATGTATGCCAACATTTGTAGCTTTTGTATTTGCAAAACTATCCACTGCAAACGAAAAATGAATTGTTCTGGAACAATGAAATGGATCCCAATGTTCCAGCTGGAAAAGAACAAATATCAGTAAAATGTAACGCATAGTCAACATGAACAAGTGATCAAGGGACGAGAGAGTCTTCACTCTGTAGGGATAAGGGAAGGATTACATTGCAAAGAATAAAAATAACTAGAAATACAAAAAAATAAAACCTTCACCTGCTTACCATTACAATAATCACACCCTGCAGCTTTCAGGATTTCTCCCATATTTACTAAAGCCTGGAGAAAAAGGAAATGGGGATTACAAGTTGTTTGATTTACTTAATAAACTGAAGCTTTACATTATACACACACAGACTCCAAAAGAATAATTAAAACAACTGTTCACTTTTAACTACCATCATTGCTTCTGGATTTCACTGTAATCAAAGTTTTTGTGGTTTGTTACCGCAATCACTTTGCCTCTGTGTGACATTAGGGCAGGGATTTACTCAGACACAAGAATCTCCAGGAGCTGAATTCACAGAACTATTGGAGCGATGCAGGAAACATGCGCAATCTCTATTTCCCGTGTGAAAACCACTAGGGAATAGGTTTGCTCATGATTTTGTTGAATTGCGCATGAAAATTCAAGATTAGCGAATGGCTGCATATATTTTTTTTTTTGTGGGAGTGGCTAAGATTAACGAATCTGTGTGAGTGGAATAGCGAATGAACCCAATGCAAGAACTGCTATTGCGAATTAATTTATACGTCTGTGTACTGCTGTCGTAAAATTGAATTTTTTATGCGCAATTCAAGAAGCGTTTGGTATTTAGCTTCCTGGATTAGAACATGCGCAAAATGTACCTGCGCAAAAAATACCTTTATCCAATGCAAACGTTACTTGCATTGCGCCATATGTGCCGAAACAGCAGTATGGAATCTTCTTATTAACAAAAAACATGAATAAGAATTTATGGACATAGAAAAATGTAAAACACAAAACATCCACTCATGCCAGGTCTGTAGTATAACGCGGCCAAGTTACTTCAATGGGATGACATCAGGCCAAAACTCAAATATACAGAGATTGATTTTGCACATAGTTTGGACCAATTAATAAATAGGAGAGAATGAAAGGGGGGGGGGGGTCTTCTTGTATTTTTATTAACCCTTTGAGTGCCAGAGGGGTACGAAATGCATTGCTTTGATATGCTGATGTCACCCAGCCATGCAGCTCACTGAGACTTGCAGGGCGTTTGGAAGAGGGAAGCAAAAATATACAAACAGCCAATTAAAAAAAATTATATATAAAAATTAAATCAGTATGTATATAGACAGATAATCAATATCACACATACACACACATAAATATACACACACACACACACACACACACACACACACACACACACACAGTATCTAGTTCACGTAAGAGAATATACACAAAGAAGTTGACAGAGGAAGAGTATTAGAACTCAGACTGCAAACGATTTACTATCGGGGCAATAATAAGCTTCAGGTAGATTATAAGTCACCCTAATAATGCCTAAAGTACACTGGAATAATATCCAAATACAGTATATTTTACTAATCCTATATAATAATTCGCTAAATGTGTGTTTGTCAGAAGCAGTCATGCGCACTACAGCCTGCCAGTGCCGCGGCTGATACGGAGCGGGCGCTCTGAATTCAGACCATAGTCTTACAGTCTGAATTCGGAGCCCTGCTCCGTTATCAGCCGCGGCACTGGCAGTCTGTAGTGCGCATGACTGCTTCTGACAAACACACATTTAGCGAATTATTATATAGGATTAGTAATGGGCATGACTGCACCACGGCTGTTGCTGGGTGGCACTGTGGCCCATGTATAAGGGATCTTCAACTAGTCAGATATAAAATATATAATTCTGGGAAAGGAGGATGAATAAGACAATGCTAATGGCCTAATTGAGTAGTGTCAGTTTATCAGTGATGACGCCAGTATAAATGTTAACAATTAAGGTGAAATGAAGACATTATGATGGAAATTAATTTCCTCTAATTTTTCTGTGTTATGCAGCATCTACTTTAGAGAAGAATACAATCTGCAACAACAGAACAGTACACAGACAGACACCAGGAAAATTAAAGTGAAGCAATTTATTATTGTGGAGGAATTAAAAAAAAAAAAAAACACCTCATATAATGCGCTCACATGCTCCCTCTTTTGGATAGTAAGCATCTCTGGGGTCTCTCCCCAGTGTTGATATGTCCTCCTGTAACAGTCTAGAATCTTGTAGCAGTGTGCCTGACGCATGTGTTTCAGATCTGTCTGATGTTGTCCTGAATCACATGAGAAGGCTCTTTCTCACAGCATATACGGCTTCTCAGACTGAAGTAAACACAATCTTAAATGAGTTAGTTAAACCCTGAAAGCCATAACTGGCGTCTAGGGAGCAAACAGGGATGCAACCAGTATTACTGCTCGTGGGGTTTGGCAACCCATAGGTGGTGTGAAAAGAACGTGGTAACTGGGTGAGTATTTCTAACAGCTCAGCGCATATTAGTGGAGATATGCTTCATTACTTCAGGGGTAATCAAAAAGTTATTTTGGCTCTAGGAAATAGTCTCTCCAGCTAAAAAGTTTTAAGCATATACTTTAGAGGTTGTTTTTTATGGGTATGTAGGTGTGTGTGTGCGCGTGTGTGTATTTTATATAAACTAAAAGTGTATGAAAATAAACACACACGTATGTAAAAAATATATATATTTAGTCTATATATTCTGGTCATATGATAATATGGGTGCTTAGAGTTAATGGACCCAGCTGAAAATATGCATCTTCTGGGAAATGTCACCTGTATTATTGGGGGTGTGGGGGGAGGGGGGGTAAATCCATCCTCTAATTCCAGGAGGATTTGTTTTACTGAGTCTCAGGAATCTATCAAGTCCTCTGCGATTCATAATCACTTTTGCTAATCCAATAATACATGTTTAGGTTTACAATTATGCAGTTCTTTTCAGTGCGACTGGACAGATAAGTTTCAACTCCAAAACTTGGAAGATTCTTGCTTTTCTTTTCATTCTGCCTATGTATCGAAGTTTGCACATGATAACACTGTCACTCAAAAAAGGTGAAATTTACTCACCGTTTTTTTATTTTCATCGGTGTCCTTCCACGGCAAGAAAAATGGGTTAACTCCGCCTTCCAGCTGAAGTTATAAAATGCACTACTGGAGGGATGAGATTCAGTTATACTACTGTCCAAGCTGTGAGATAAGAAGAAATCAGTAATCCCATCAAGAGAAAAAAAAAAAATCACTAGCACATCAATAAAAACATATATCTATATATTAAAATAATAACAATGTAATTAAGATATGCATACATACAAATACACATTATATACGAATAAGTACTTCTCAGAAAATACTTGTCAAACAAACCCATGAACCCAGGGAGGGAGTGCAGTGAAAGGACACACAGGAAAAAAAAAATATATCACCAAGTAAATTTCACCTTTTCCTCTGTGTCCTATCCACGGGCGACTTCCCAAAGCAGTGCCATGCAAGGGTGGGAAAATAAAGAGGTAAGATCCTACCGTTAATGAGGAATCACTGCCTCCAGGACTTTTCTCCCGAATTTTGCATCAGTTGAAGCCTGAACATCCAGTGTATAATGCTAAAAAAAAAAAAATGTTGAAACTGATGCCCAGGTTGCAGCTTTACAGATTTCCTCCGGAGTGGAAACAGCTTTTTGAGCCCAAGAAGTGGAGACAGCCCTGGTGGAATGGGCTTTAATGCTAATGGGAGGATCCTTCTTAGCTGATATGTATGCCGTCCTAATACAGTCTTTAATCCATCTAGATATGGACGGCTTAGAAACCGCAGAGTCTTTTGTTTTACCACACAAAAAAAAAGTGCATCAGATTTTCTAAACTCTTTAGTCCTGTCCAGATATACAGAGAGCATCTGACCAGGTTCCATTTGTGCAGTTCCTTTTCCCTACTGTTTTGCAGATTCGCACAGAAAGAAGGAAGGACTACTTCCTGGTTAAGACGGAGTTCCAAAATGACTTTGGACCTATAGGATGGTTTAGTTCTTAGGACTACTTTGGTAGTCCTAAGAACTAAAAAGAAAAAAGAAAAAAAAAAAAAAAGAAGAAAAAGCCTGCAGTGCACTGACCCTTCTGGCAGAAGTAATGTCTGTAAGAAATATTGACTTAAGAGTCAGGTTCTTCAGCAGGATAGACTCAAAGGGTTCAAACTGGTTATTAGAGGCTAGTTGTTAAGGACCAGATTGAGATACCATGCAGGGATAATTTCCCTTATGGGAGGTTTAATCCTAGAAATGGTCTTAATATACTTTTTGACAAAATTATAAGCGAAAAGGGTAGCCAACACTGCCTACAACACTGACAGTTGAACCTTTAGCGATGAAGATTTCAGACCTTTTTTTGAATCCCTCTTGAAGAAAATCCAGGATTTTGTAGACTGAAATGTCCAAACTGGTAAGGTTCTGATCAACCCACCATTTCTTGAAAATGGTCCAAACCCTGTAATAAATCTTTGAGGAAGACTGCCTTCTTCCAGAAATGATAGTGCTGGCTACATCCTCTGACATTCCCTTCTTCAAAGATCGCCTCTCAACCTCCATGCCTTCAAGGTCAAAAAGGCTGGATCCGGATGAAGTACTGGGCCTTGAGACAGAAGGTCCAGTATTCTCGGAAGAGATATTGGGGGGTTGAGTGGACATCCTTATTAGATCCACAAACCAAATCTTTCTGGGCCATGCTGGGGTGATTAGAATGACATTTGCTTTATCCTTCCCGATTTTCCTGACTACCTCTAGTAATCGTGGGACTGGAGGAAAGATGTAGGCTAGCGAGAAGTTCCATTTTATTTTCAGAGCATCCTGGACCATTGCTCTGCTGTTCCTCCATCTGGATATGAAGAGAGGGCACTTTGTGTTCTTGTCTGAGGCCATCATATCTATCACTGGATCGCCCAGACTTAAAAGGGATAGTAATACTTAGAATTTACTAATCCCGATATTGCAGGCATTAAAAAAAGAAATTAATTGCCCCCAGTGCAATCTCTCAAAGCCCAGATCACGTTAATAACCCTGATGGTCGTACGACAGGATTCCTCTGCAGTCAGCTAGAATGCTGACTTCATGGAAAGGGGAGGGAGGGGGGAACTTTGCGAGTGATTATCTATCAAACCATAAAGGTTTGAGAGATTGCACTGGGACAATTAATTTTTTTTTTTTTTTTTTTTTTTTTTTTTTTTTTTTTTTTTTTAAATGCCTACATTTCAGGGATTTGTAAATTTTAAGTATTACTGTCCCTTTAAGGTGATGTCTTGGAACACTGCTTTTAGGGGCCATTCCCCTGGATCCAAGGTGTGTCGGCTTAAGAAGTCCACATGTTGATTTAGATCCCCTGAGATGTGAGAGGCAGACAGGGCCAGTAGGTTCTTTTCTGCCCAGGACAAGATTCTGAGAGCCAGACTATTGAGGGAGTAACTTCTTGTGCCTCCTTGGTTGAGAATGTAGGCAACAGTTGTCATGTTGTCCGACATTATCCATACCGCTTTTCTGCCAGGTTTTTCTTTAGAAGTTTCAGACATCTCCATACAGCTTCCAGCTACAACCTGTTGATGTGAAGAGCTGACTCCTGAGGAGTCCAGAGGCCTTGCACTGATTTTAGGTTGTAAACACCTCTCCATCCCGTCCTGCTGGCGTCTGTAGTCAGAATTTGCCAGTCTGGATCCTGAAGAGGTTTGTCTTCTTCAATCACCAGGCCAGTTCTCGTCTAGTGGATGGACTGATGGGAATCTTTTGGGAAAAATGTGAAGGATTCTTTTTCCAGTAATGCAAAAAATTGCATTGGAATTGCCTGATTTGAGCCCTCACCCAGGGTACTATCTGTACAGCCGAAGAGAGGTTGCCCAGTATACTGGAGAATTCTCTAGCCGAGAGTTCCTTCTTGCATATTGAGTTCCGGATTTTTTTAGTCAGTCTGGACTGCCCTTCCTCCAACAGGGAAGCAGTTCCCAGAATGGTATTGAAATGGATTCCCAAAAATTCCAATTTCTGGGATGGAGATAACTGACTTTTCTCCCATTTGATCACCCATCCGAGGCTTGACAGAAACTCCAGCCTGGTCTGTATCTTTTTACTTCCCGAAAGGACTGCTTCCTATATCCAGATGATCTCGCAGGAGAAGGACAGCCTCATCTTTCTTGTGGCAGGAAGGTACTTTTACCACTGGATGACTTGCAGATGATCTCTTCTAACTGGTCACCAAAAAGCATCTTGCCCAGGAAAGGAAGAGGCACTAACCGATTATTTGAAGATGCGTCTGCTTCCCATGCCCTGATCCAAAGGGCTCTCCTGGCTGTCACGGAAAGGGCAGAGGTCCTGGCAAGCAACTTGAGAGATGTACAGTGGAGCTAGTGCTACACCATCCTATGGACATTTTCAGGCCACTGTGATATTGCACCTAAAAAATTATAACAGCACAAACTTGAATTTTTTAAAAAAAATATCTCTCAGCAGTGGGAGTACCCTTGTTTTACTCAGGGGGATAAACCCCTACAACATTTTTTTTTTTTTTTTACATTTTAAGTATTACTATCCCTTTAATTTTAACACGGCTGTTATTGTGAAATCTTTTGTGCCAGATTAATGCACCTAAAGCCAATACAAATGGTGACAAGGATGGAATATCCACAGAAGTTATTTATATTAATGATTAATAACCATTATAGACAGACTTCATAGAAATTAAAAAAAATACATTTTTAACAAAATATTAATTAAATATTTTTTTCTGGGCAATTTAGTCAGTAAGCCTCCAAAGTTGTTTTTGTGTGCCAATACCACACTGCGACAAGAGTGGTGTGTTTTAGTATTGTCACATTGCAAGGGGGCTTATTCACTAAATGAGGATTTTTGTGCTGGAATGCTCTTGGACTGTACTTTGCATGCTTTAATTGATCCTTGTGTGCCCTCAGAGGAGTTACAAACTTTGAAATGTATAGGTAAGTGCTCATATTACAGTTATCTGTATGGTCTGTATTGCATATATACGTGAATATCTATCTATCTATATCTATATATATCTATATCTATATATATACATACATACATACATGCACACACACACTGTGTATTATATGTATTTGTATATAATTAGGTGCATACTTGTGTGTGTCTGGGTATCCAGAGGCAAAAGGGAGTGTTTACAGTTACACTGCTTCAATTAAGTCTTGTGTTCCCTCAGAGGAGTGCTAACTTTGCAGCATTTTAATTGTAACTGTTAGGTCAAGGTTCTGCAATTGCCGGATGTAATATTTCTAGAATGGCTAGATTTATTGCGCATATGCGTATCCCTGTACTGTTAAGACCTCCTATTAAGTGACTTTAATTAACCCTTGTGTGCCTCTGCAGAGATATAACTGACTTTAAAGTTGCACTTCAATTATAGACTTGTGTGCCCTTCATTGGGAAAAATAACTTTGAATTAGTGCTTCAGTTAGAAAACTTGTGTGCTCTTTCATTGGGATATCTTTGAAGCCTAATAGGAAGTCACCTGACGTGCAGGTGTGTGTATATGAGTTTGTTTGTTTTCTTGTGAAACCTTTTGTGCCAGATTAACCCCTTAAGGACTGGGAAAATCTGATGTCGTTTTCCCTTAAGGACCGGAGCAATTTTGACTTTTTTGACTATGTCTTTGTTCAACCATATTTTCTCTTTAATTCCTTTTGTGCACCCACATAAATTATATACTGTTTTTTTAAGCACAAGTAGGGCTTTCTTTTGATACCACAATTATATGAATACCTCATTGTTTAATTTGATTAAAATAGAAAAAAAGAGGAAAAAAATTGAAAAAAAACAACATTTTGCTTACATTTTTCTGTCAGGATTTGCATACTATTAGTTAATGAAAAAAAATACCCCTAAATATATTCAGTTGCTTCTCCTGAATATAAGAATACCCCATATGCCTAGTATTTTAGTCCTTTACTCACATTTACAAGGTAAATATTACAAGATGGCTGCCGTTATTTCCAACTTGTGATTTCTCAACAATTGGCATGTGAGCATCATAGCTTAGCTGACGGTGCCAGAACCAAAAATGTCCCACAAAGGTATATGTTTCTGAAAACTAGACAACATAAGGTAAATAATCAGGAGAATTTTGGAGTTTTTCATGCAGCTATTTTTCCAGAAAAAAATTTCAAAATTGTGGTAATATTTTGTTTTTTTGCAGTTTTCACACTTACATTTCAATACTACTGTTGATATCAAGCACATGATAGGTGAAGATTTTTAAAAATGCATTGTTTAGTATTCATCTCCTTCTTCTGAGTACGGCAATACCCCATATGCATAGGTTTCTCAAGGTTTGGGAGAGCTACGGGGCCCAAATTGGAACATGCGCGTTTCCAGTTTCACACTTTGAATTTTCACAGCTTGCATCACTGGTGCCATGTCTCATTTGGGGCTGTGTAACAGTGCTCCACTCTAAGATTTCCCCCCAAAAGTATATATTTTTGGAAAGTAGACACCCCAGGCTTTCATTTTATGTATGTTTTCAATTTTTTTACGCAGCCATTTTACCACCAATCGCTCGTAAATCTTGACGTAAGTTAAAAAAACAGCGTTTTTCACACTTGCACTTCAATGTTGATGTGAATTTCAAGCACATGATAGGTGAAGATTTTTAAAAATGTTGTTTAGTGTTCAGCTCCTTCTTCTGAGTACGGCAATACCCCATATGCATAGGTTTCTCAAAGTTTGGGGGAGCTACGGGGCCCAATTTTGAACAAATATTGAATTTTCACATCTTGGTTAACTGATGCCATTACTCATTTTGGGCTATGTTCCAGTGCTGCACTTTAGAATTTCCCCCCAAAAGTGTATATTTTTGGAATGTAGACACCCCCAGCTTTCATTTTAGGTGTGTTTTCAAATTTTTTACACAGCCATTTTACCACCACTTTCTCATAAACTTGAAGTAAGTAAAAAAACAGCGTTTTTCACACTTTGCCTTCAATGTTGATGTGAATTTCAAGCACAGAATAGGTGAAGATTTTATAAACTGAATTGATTAGTGTTCAGCTCCTTCTTCTGAGTACGGCAATACCCCATATGCATAGCTTTCTCATGGTTTGGGAGAGCTACGGGGGCCAAATTGGAACATGCGCGTTTCCAGGTTCACACTTTGAATCTTCACAGCTTGCGTTACTGGTGCCATGTCTCATTTGGGGCTGTGTAACAGTGCTCTTTTTTTAAGATTTCCCCCCAAAAGTGTATATTTTTGGAAAGTAGACACCCCAGGCTCTCGTTTTAGGTGTGTTTTCCAATTTTATACACAGCCATTTTACCACCAATCCTGTGAAAATTTGACGTAAGTAAAAAAAATTCAGCATTTTTCACACTTTGCCTTCAATGTTGATGTGAATTTCAAGCACAGAATAGGTGAAGATTTTATAAACTGAATTGATTAGTGTTCAGCTCCTTCTTCTGAGTACGGCAATACCCCATATGCATAGCTTTCTCATGGTTTGGGGGAGCTACGGGGCCAAATTGGAACATGCGCGTTTCCAGGTTCACACTTTGAATTTTCACAATTTGCGTTACTGGTGCCATGTCTTTTTTAAGATATCCCCCCAAAAGTGTATATTTTTGGAAAGTAGACACCCCAGGCTCTCGTTTTAGGTGTGTTTTCCAATTTTATACACAGCCATTTTACCACCAATCCCTCGTAAACCATGACGTAAGTAAAAAAAAAAAAAACAGCGTTTTTCACACTTAGGGTTGGCGGCATATATATACTGGGCTGCATACAAATTGGTTTGGGAAACAATTTCACCTAAAACGTCTTCCCCAAAAACAAATCAAAAAAATGATCATGGGTAAATCCTTCCACATCAATTTGAATCCCTGGGTTGCCTGTGAATTCTGAGATTTGTGGGCATAAATTGATACCCATTCATTAGGATCCGGAGTGGCAGGTGTTGGGGCATTTCTTTGGGCAGGTCTTTTGGCAGGTCTTTGGGCAGATCTTTTGGCAGGCGCTGGGGCAGTTGCCAGGGCAGCTCTTGGGGCATTTCTTTGGTAGGTCTTTGGGCAGATCTTTTGGCAGGTGCTGGGGCAGTTGCCAGGGCAGCTCTTGGGGCATTTCTTTGGGTAGGTATTTTGGTAGGTCTTTGGGCAGTTCTTTTGGCAGGCGCTGGGGCAGTTGCCAGAGCAGCTCTTGGGGCAGTGCGTCTTTTCTTGACAGAAGGCCCAGGTTCATCACGAGAGCTGCTCTCACTTTCTGAAAACTGCGCTATGTCAAAATCTGACACAGTGTCTGTTGCCTCAGAGTCAGACGCCAAAAAGGCATATGCCTCTTCAACGCTGTACCTGCGCTGCATTTTGCCCACTAAAAAAAACTTTTTTTTTTTTTTTTTTTTTTAATTTTCTTACGCTATCCCTAAACCTAACCCTAAAACTTACCCTAGCCTACGTATATCCTGAACCTACCTAACCCAAATGAACTACCTATCTAAACTGCACTTTATATATATATATATATATATATTTATTTTTTTATTTTTTTATTTTTTTTTTGGGGGGGGGTTGGGGTTTTTTGGTTTTTTTTTTTTCTTACGCTATGCCTAAACCTAAATCTAACCCTAAAACCTAAATCTAACCCTAAAACTTACCCTAACCTACGTATATTCTGAACCTACCTTACCCAAGTTAACTACCTATCTAAACTGCGCTTATTATATATATATTTTTTTTTTTATTTGGGGGGGGGGGGGGTTTCCCTTAAACCTAAATCTATCCCTAAAACTTTCCCTAACACACGTCTACACTAAACCTATCCAACTACCTACCAAAATACCTAAACTATATTTAGTATTAAAAAAAAAAAAATTTAAAAAATTTTTTAAAAAATTTAAAAAAATCTAAAAAAAATTCAAGGGGGATGGGGGGTGTCCCACAGATCAGAAAACACTGATCTGCAGCAAATTGATCACTCCAAGAGTGATCAGATGGGGGGCACTTATTGATCACTGCAGAACAGTGATCAAAGGGTTAATTTTCTTTATTTAAACTTTTTTTTTTTTTACTTTTTTTTTTCCAGGAACACTGGAACACCATCTCTCTATGTCGCTCTCCACCTCAGCAGTATGCAAGGTGGAGGGAGGCATAGAGATCTGACAGGGACAGTATTTACAAATACTGTCCCTGTCATTCAGGTTTTGCAACATGCGATTCGCTTTTGAAGCGAATCGCATGTTGCAACAATGTTTCTGCCGCTTGTTACTAAGTGTCCCGATACCGGGACACTTAGTAACAAGCGGCTTGAACTCTTCCATCGCTCCGTGCGGCCGCGATGGAAGAGTTTAACCCATGACGGTGCAGGACCGTCATGGGTCCTTAACGGGTTTGCAACCCATGACGGTCCTGCACCGTCATGGGTCCTTAAGGTGTTAATGCACCTAAAGCCACGAACCAATACAATCCATAACGTCTAACTCTTTTTGGGTTTCAGAGAGACCCAGAGTTTTTTCATCATGGCTTTTAATAAGCCATCCAGCTTGTCCAGACTAAATGAATCAGTTTAGTCAACTAACTCACCTTCTCCTGTCAAAGAGACTGCAGATTCAAAGTACATTAAACTTCCTTCATCCTCCTGTTCTCGAGAATGAGATGGACCCTCATCCGGATCAGAAACCCTTGGCCTCTTTTTATCAGACTCCTGCATTGCTGAGAAGGCTTCTTGCATTGAGGACCCGAGCAGTGCCTTCATAGGAATGCATCCTGCAGTTGCTGGCAGGATGCATGAATTAAACTTTAAAAACAAAATGAAACTTTGTGCTCTAGCAGGAGGTTAAAAACCTCCGATCTACCAGCTTGGCAGGACCAATCATAACTGAATCTCATCCCTCCAGTAGCGCATTTTAGAACTTCACCAATTGGTCCTACCAGCTGGAAGGCGGAGTTGACTCATTTTTCTTGCTGTGGATAGAGAGAGTGCAAAAGCGAGAGTGTGTGAAAGAGAAAGCACGCAAGAGAGCCAGAGAGAAAGCACATGAGAGAGCCAGAAAGTGAGAAAAAGCCAGAGAGAGAGAGGAAAGTGAGAGAAAGCCAGAGAGAGTGCCAGAGGAAAAAAACATAAACAGAAATAATTCTCTCTCATACTTCTCATATGATACAGGTACGGTAGGAAACAGCAATGCTGGCTGTAAGGGAAAGGACCTCAGAGAGGGCACAGGTCAGTGTTTTATTCTTCTAAATTAATAAAAAAATAAATTGTTACACATAGTTTTCCTGGTGTCTTTCTTTGGAATGTTCTATTGTTGCAGAAGCAACTGATGAGTTTAACCCCTTAAGGACCGGGAAAATCTGAGGTCGTTTTCCCTTAAGGACCGGAGCAATTCTGACCTTTTTGACTATGTCTTTGTTCAACAGTGTTTTCCCTCTTAGGCTTTTATTCCACCCCCATAAATTATATACTGTTTTTTTAAGCATAAATAGGGCTTTCATTTGATACCCTATTTATATGGATAACCCACCATTCACTTTATTAAAATTTAAAAAAAAAAAAAGGTAAAAAAATGTAAAAAAAAAACCACCATTTTTGATTTTTCTCTTAGGATCAATTGGCCACAAAGGGTTAAATTTTTATGAAGACTGCATGAAAGGTATGACCGGTCAGTCATACCTACAAAATGTGCAGTTTAAAGTGGCCACTGTCCCCCCTGGGTGAAAATCCCCATGTCCCTTTTTCCCACCCTATTTTGACACTTTTTTTGTCCCTGGCATTTGATGGTGTATATAAGTGTATTACATGGCTCCACAACAATCACACTTGTAATATTGTTTAATTATGTATTATTTTTTTTTTAAAAATAAAAATGTTTTTGTAAAAAAAAAAAAAAAAAAAAAAAAAAAAAATAAAAAAAAAACATTTTTTTTTTAAGTGTAAAATTGCAGGTCAAAAATTGACCTGCATTTAGCCAGCCTCCTGCACCAGCAGTGAAGGGGTTAATACCCCCAACTGCTGTATTTTTTTTTTAACCACTAGGTGTCTCCCGTCTACTTCTGTCTCCCTTACTTTGAGAGCAAGGGAGACAGAGGCAGACGAGACAGGCACAGACAGCATGCTTTGCATGCTGCCTCTGTCTGTCACTATGCTGGTACATGTGATCGCTGATACGGCGATCGCATGAACCGGAGGAAGAAAGAAGGGCTGAGACTGAATGCCCCGGTCTCGGAGCGCTCAGTCTCAGCCTGGATTTAATGATAGCAGCGTGCACGGAGGCACGCTGCTATCATTTAAGCCATGACGGTCCTGGACCGTCATGGGTCGTTAAGGGTATAACAACCCATGACGGTGCAGGACCGTCATGGGTCCTTAAGTAGTCAAGGACCGGCCACGCACGGTGCGGTCACTTAAGGACCACAGAACATTTTTTTTTTTAACCATTCAATCTGGACTCCCCGAACGACGTGCAGCCGCACAGGGAGCCCAGAATTCCATGACATATGTGTATGTCCTATGTCCTTGGTCCTTTAGGGACCTCAACCTCATGACATCCATGTACATCATGAGTCGTTAAGGTACAGGAACTCTAGTCCATATATACAAGCAAACTGGTGTAAAAAACTGCACTATAGTGGACAAATAAATTCCTGTTAAATTAGATTTCGCTTTTAACCCCTTCACTGCTAGGGAGGTCACCAATGCATTCTAAAGCAATGAACTGGAGACCTCTCTAGAGCTTTTTAACCCCTTAAATGCTAGTCAATTATATGAAAAATGTGGAATTTTTATTTGCCCCCTATGGTGCAGTTTATATAAATATGGGCCTCTGTTTTCATAGTGGTCAGGACACTACTTATAGACTGAAAGGCCTTTACACTGATCCTTCACAAACCCTTTTACTTCCAGAGGAGTACACAATGCATTGAAGAGAAATGTGTTGCCTACCCCTCTGGCACTCAAAGGGTTAACCCATTAATGATTATAGGGGTGCACAACACATTGAAGTAATGCACTATATTGCTGTCTTGTTCTTAACCCTTTGAGGGCCAGAGGGGTACACAATCCATTGCTTTGCGTTGTGTACCCCTCTGGCACTCAAAGAGTTAAAGGTGTAACTCAAAAGACTGGAGGGAAAAAAAAAAGTGCATTACTCAGTACGACACATCTTTTTCTGTTTACCTGATGTGCTTCACTCTTAACCCCACCTGCCACCAGCTGTCCACTTGCAGGGTCCATGCCCAGCTGCCCCGACACGTACATGGTTTTATCTACCACCACAGCTTGGCTGAGAAGAGAACACAAACAGTATAGCAGTATGAACAGGTGCCCAAAAATCAGTTAAGCTGATGTATTGCAAAAAAAGTGGTACAATTCAGGGGAAAACAAATCTCCCAGCAAGTTCATTCAATTAAATGGCACGTTTAGCCACAAGAACTCTAGACATGTCTCCAAAGCAATGCAGAGTCTATCCCACAAGTAGTTAAAAGCCTTATTTAAATAAATGGGAATTTGTATTTCTTCCCTATGGTGTACTGGGTTGGGTTTGTCCCAGAAGCGCACCACTTCATTATATCAGCCTCAAAATTAACGAGCGTTGTCATCAAGTGGCAGAATATACAAATACATTTATTGTCAATTGCCAGTTGAAACATAGTGCCAGAGAGGTGTACACCATATTACAGGGCATGCCTTAATTAGCATACAGGTATTGACGGGCAATATTTAGCATGATATTTATGTGCTGTGCATAACAGTGACCACTTCAGAATGTTTTTAGTAAACTAAAAGCACTCCATGGAATCAGATGTAGAAGCTAGCTGTGAAAACAGATCAGAGGTAGGCAACTTTTGTCACTCCAGCTGTTTGGAGACTACAATTCCCATCATCCCCAGCCAATCAATGGCAACAAACCTGGTCTGTCAGATGTCATGATTGCAGCGGGCCTCAGGGCACGCCTTGATCATGCAGGGGAGGTTGTAACTAACTGTTCTAGGTCCAGCGCAGTCAATTTCAGCCTTTCCCGTGTGAACTGGTACATATGAACACTGCTACGGTTTTCCAGTGACAAAGAATACATTGCCTTTGATTGTGTTCTCTGCCTCTCTCTCTTCCACACAGCCTAATTTATAAACACACAAACATATACTGAAGTTTCAACAACTATTAGGTCAGTTTTATTACTGCACCACATTGCCTAAAAGAGGGACACCTGAGAGGGGCAGTACTCCCCTAAAAAGGGACATTTGGAAGGTATGAATGACTAACGATACCTTTTATACAGTCCCTATTAAAAAAAAAAATGAACCAATTGAGCACAAATTATGACCCCTTCATTTTCTCTCATTGGGTTATCCATACAAATGTGATGTCAAAATAAAGACCTACTTATGCTTACAAAAAAAAATTGCATTTAGTCCAATTACTGAAATTATATGTGTAGAGGAAAAATATGGCTGAATAAAAGCATACTAAAAAGGCCAGAACTGCTCGCCCTCTAGTGTAAAAATGCCCTTGTCAATAAGGGGTTAATTCTTTTTCAGATAATGTTATTATTCACTTCATTTCTTTAATTTATGGAGATGAGAAAACGGGACGTTTCAAAAAGTTTAACACACCACTTCAGGGTTTTTGTGTATTGGACCAATATATAATGAGGTCTTATGAAAAGGCTATCAGTTGTACATAACTGCCTCAGGCCTTCTAGCTGTTGTGGACAACAATTCCCACCAATATTTTGTCATAAAACATGAATGTTCATAGAGCCAATCTAAAAGTATTTTTTGTGGCAAGTCGAGTTACTTATACCTCTGGTACTCAAAGGGTTAGATGCTCTATTGTGACACCTGATAGCTCCAACAGTACAGCTTGGGCAATCAAGCTTGTATGCAGGACAAATGGTGAGGCGGGGGGGGGGGGGGGGATGGGGGCGACGGCAAGGCTCAAACTTGATTTGACAGCAAGTACAACGCCTCTGCACTCTGTTACTTATTTAGAGACCAAGAGGGCAAAAGGTCTTTGAGAAGTAAATTTAGATGTGAAACAAATACCATCAGCCAAAACTGCATGTTAATTATTTTGTATTCTACCAAGAGACTTGACATTATGAAATCATGACAAGAAAGTCCAAGAACATTTTACTATCTTACATTCTACAGTTCAGCCTGGTTCTGCAAACCTGAAGTTTCTTAGAAATAGAATACAAATGACAGAGCAAGGCAAAGTCAGTGTTTTATACAAGAAACAGTCCCTCTTCTCCTCCATAAAGCCAACTCAGGCATAAAACCAGACAATTTATGCGTTATATAACCAATTTAGATTTACAGGATTATGTTAATTAAGGCATGCTATGCAGGCACTTCCTGTATTAAATACAAACAGAATGGGAGCACTCTCAATGTCGGGGTCTTGTCGGGTGAATGAATACACTATAGATCGGAGTCATTTAAAAACACAAAACTTTATTCATTTCTTTAAAAGGACATTGTTGTCAGACATGGGGGGAGCAGGAGACCAAGACAACATGGTATAGCTTAGATGGACCCCATCTCCTGTATTAACCCTACATAATGGTATTGTAGATCTATGATGAAGCACCCCCAAGTAATGTCTTAATTACCATCATTCTTAAACCTAAATAAGTCAAAAACTAGGTTTTCCAAATACTAATAAAATTAAAAAAGCCAATAAAATAGGTGAAATTTACTCACCGATATTTGTGTTTCCTCTGTGTCCTTCCACGGCACTGTGGGCTTTGGCTCCGCCTTCCAGCTGGGTAGGACCAATCTTTAAATTTTGTTTGCTACCTCTCCTCTGCAGTTATACCGTTTGACCAAGCTGAATGATACGAGAGGTTAGAGATAGCCAGTCCATTATGTAATAATCACGTTGTCATATTTAAAAAGGCAAAGGAATCGATACTGATACCATAATACTCTAGGGTGGGTTGCCGTGGAAGGACACAGAGGAAACACAAATATCGGTGAGTAAATTTCACCTTTCCTCTGTGTCCAATCCACGGCACTGTGGGACTTACCAGAGCAGTACCCCACATAGGGATGGGTAGCCCAGTATTTAGAGTTGGATGGCTGCTTCAAGCACCTTTCGCCCGAATTTAGCGTCTGCAGATGCTTGTATGTCCAGCTTGTAATGCTTGATGAATGTGGAAACTGAAGCCCAGGTTGCGGCCTTACAAATTTCCTCTGGAGAAGCTGCCGCTTTAAGGGCCCAAGAAGTTGACATGGCCCTGGTTGAATGGGCTTTCAGACCTTTTGGTGGATCCTGATTTGCCGTCTCATATGACAGGGCAATACAGTCTCTTATCCACCTTGCTATAGAGGCTTTGGATGCTGCCGATCCTTTAAATTGTCCTCCAAAATGGACCAGCAGAGAATCTGTTTTACGGAAGTCTTTAGTCCTAGAGAGGTATATTTGCAGACACCTGACTAGGTCTAGGTTGTGCAGGCGTTTTTCCAGTTCGTGTTCTGGATGGGGACAGAAGGATGGCAATACTATATCTTGGTTAAGATGAAATTGTGAAACCACTTTTGAGCGAAAAGATGGTTTTGGTCGCAATACCACCTTATCCTGATGGAATGAAATAAAGGGCGATACCGCCATCAGGGCTTGCAGTTCACTCACCCTCCTTGCTGACGTAACTGCAATGAGAAATGCTGTCTTTAAAGTTAAATGTTTAATAGACACTTCTAGCAGGGGTTCAAACCATGGATGTGAAGCCAACTGCTGTAAAACTAGATTTAGATCCCATGGGGGGATGGTGTCTCTAATTGTTGGTTTAATTTTCGATATAGATGTTAGATAACGTCTTACAAGGTAATTATCAGCAAACGGAGTGGCAAATATAGCTGACAATGCTGACAGTTGTACCTTTAATGATGATGGTTTTAAACCTTTTTGAAATCCATCTTGTAAGAAGTCCAGAATTTTCATAGGAGATATGGAGGATCTGTTAAGTTGATGTCTCTTACACCAGTTGTGAAAAATTGACCACACTCTGTAGTATATTTTTGTGGTTGATGCTTTCCTCCCTTTAAGCATAGTATCTATTACTTCCTCTGAGGTTCCTTGTAATTTCAGAGACTGCCGCTCAGCCTCCAGGCCCAGAGCTGGAAGAATGCCGGGTTTGGATGCTGAATGGGACCCTGTAACAGCAGGTCTGGGATGACTGGAAGAGGTAGAGGGGTTTTGCAGGACATCCTTAGTAGGTCTGGAAACCATGCTTTCCTTGGCCAGTGGGGAGCAATCAGAATTACTTCTGCTTTGTCTTTTTTGATCTTTCTGATGACCTCGTTCATCAGGGGAAGAGGTGGAAACAGGTATGCCAGTTTGAAGTGCCATGAGGTTTGTAGAGCATCTTGTCCTAATGCCTGAGGTTCCTGCCACCTGGATATGTACCTTGCGCATTTTTTGTTGTGACTTGTGGCCATGAGGTCCACCTCTGGGGGACCCATGTTCCTTACCACAAGTTGAAAAATTTCTGAGTTCAACTCCCATTCTCCTGGGTTGATGGGATGTCTGCTTAGATAATCCGCCTGAGTATTCAGCTGACCTGACAGAAATGAGGCCGTGAGTGACTGCAGATTCTGTTCCGCCCACCGCAGGATTTTGATTGCTAGACAATTCAATTGGATGCTGCGGGTACCTCCCTGGTTCATTATATACTGAACTGTAGTGGAGTTGTCCGATCTGATCCTTACCGGTTGTTGTTGAAGTTCTTGACTGAAGTGTTGTAACGTGTTCCATACTGCCTTCAGTTCTAATACATTGATATGTAGTACCTTCTCCTGGGTGTTCCATATCCCTTGGATTGTCTTGTTCTTCCAAACTCCTCCCCATCCCAATTTGCTGGCATCCGTATGGATGATCTGCCAATCTGGTTCTGTCAATGTTCTGCTTTTCGCTAGATTTGCAGGCTGTGTCCACCAGTGTAGTTCCCTTCTGACCTGTTTGGAGATTGGAATAATCTGGTGGTAATTTGTAGGTTGCTTTTTGTAATATCTCAGGTAATGCATCTGGGTCATTCGAGCATGGGTTCGGGACCAGGGGATTACTTGGTAGGTAGATGTAAGGTGCCCCAGGAGTCTGGAGAATTCTTTTGCTGATCTTTCTTTTCTCTGAAGAAATGTGCTGACATGACTGTGTATCTTCTGTTGACGTTCCGAAGATAGATATGCTAGTCCCAGTTGGGTATTGAATCTTATCCCTAGGAATAGTAGGTCTTGTGAGGGTACCAGCGAACTCTTGCGGTGGTTTAGAAGCCATCCTAGCTTCTGTATTTGAGTCAGGCATGTTCTTGTACTGTTCACAGACATCTGTAGGGATGTTTCTAGAATTAAGATGTCGTCCAGATATGAAATGACTTTGAGTAAGTGTTGTTTTCTTAGGAATGCCATGACGTTGGACATAATTTTTGTGAAGATCCGTGGGGCCGATGCCAGTCCGAATGGTAATGCCCTGTATTGGTAGTGCTTTCCGAAGATGTGGAACCTGAGGAATTTCCGATGTTGTTGTCTTATCGGCACATGGTAGTATGCGTCTTGAAGGTCTATGCGTGTCAAGAAGGCGCCTTGTTGTATCAATTTCATTGTGGATGATACAGTTTCCATCTTGAAATGTTGTAAGCGAAGGAAAGAATTGAGGTCTTTCAGATCCAAAATGAGGCGCAGTTCCGCTGTAGGCTTTAAAGTATAGAAAAGAATCGAATAGAAGCCTCTGAACCTTTGATGAGAAGGAACTTCCTCTATCACATTGTTGAACATCAGGGACTGTAAAGCCCGCCGCATCTTCGGAATCATACTCTTTTGTCGTATTTTGGAGTCCCGAAATTGATGTTGAGGAGGGGCAGTTTTGAATTCCAGTAGATACCCCTTCTGGATAATTTCCCATACCCATTTGTCTGGATGAATGTGAGCCCAGGCCAAATGGAATTCCTCCAGCCTGCCCCCTACTGGAGGAGAAGGGGGGAGACTGGCTTCATTGAGGGACTTGTCCGCGCCGCTGGAAATCTCTACGATTTCCAGGCCTCTGTCCGATCTGTGAACCTCTTTTCCTTTGATCGTAGCCTCTTCCTGGCTTATAACTTCGAGCCTCTCGAAAGGATTGTTTCCTGTACTGCCCTGAACGCGGTGGAGATCTTCTAGCCTTCTTATCTTGTGGTAGAAACTGGCTCTTCCCTCCAGATGATCGTTTAATTATTTCTTCCAGCTGATCTCCAAATAACTTAGCACCTGAAAAGGGAAGGGAGACCAACTTGTTTTTGGAGGAAGGGTCAGCTTCCCATGCTTTAACCCACATGGCGCGTCTGGCAGTAACCGAGAGAGATGAGGTTCTTGCAAGCAAACGAATATTATCCAATGAGGCGTCACATGAATAATTAATAGCATCTTTAATGATGGCTAATTCTTTAATCAGACGAGCTCTAGAGACTGACGATTCTATCTTCTCTTCTAGATCTGTGACCCAAATCCTTAGGGTCCTAAAGGTAGATGCTAGGGCCGTAGCGGTCTTAAGGTTTTGGCCAATAGTGGCAAATTGTTTCTTCAGTACACTATCTGCCTTCTTCTCCATAGGGTCTTTCAATGTAGTACCGTCCTCCAGGAGAATAGTGGTTCGTCTTGAGGTTTGGGCAATTGCTGCATCTACCTTTGGTGGAGTATACCAATTTGAGGTTTCTTCTTCTGGAAAGGGGTACATCCGATGGAATCTTTTGGATATGGCCCCTCTTTTCTCGGTCTGCTTCCATTCACTAGTAATAATGTCTTGAATTGAGCTGTGTATAGGAAATTGTGGGACTGTCTTCTTATATCCCACGAATGCGGCATCCATCACATTTAAATCTTTTTGGACCTCCTCCAATCCCAGCGTCTTTCTCAGGGTTTTGATAAGATGATCCATTTTGTCAGTGCTAAAGCTACCCGCTTCCTCCACTAGCTCACCTTCTTCCGCTGAAGAAGCTGCTGACTCTAGATCAATATACGTGTCATCATAGTCATCCTGGACCCCAGATGGACCTTCCTCTGGATCTGAAGTTCTAGGGCGCTTCCTTGCGGTTTCCTGCATTGAGGTGAATGTATCCTGCATGGAGGTCTTCATCCAGGATAAGAAGTCCTGGAACTGCAGTGGTACATTCCCCCCTGCTGCTTGTTGTAGACATGCAGAACATAGTTTTGCTGGGTCAGTAACAGGTAGAGTATTGTTACAACCAGCACAGGGTTTCTCCTTTGGTGCTGCTTTTTCATCTTTAGCAGATTCAGGATTTCTAACTTTGTCAGACTTAGTCTCTTTAGATGCTGACATGACTGCACAGGTCAGAGCTGGCTTAAGTACTGAGGCACACTATATGAGCTCGCTGAGGAAGAACAGGCTATATATATATACATATGTAAGAGTTACATGTATGTATGTATGTATGTATGTATGTATCTTTATTTATATGGCGCCACACAGTGTACGCAGCGCCTTACAATAGACATATGTTACAATAAATAAGAGGGGATGAAATAAGTGCGACATTCATAGAAACAATGGGAGAGAGTTCCCTGCCCCAAGGAGCTTACAGTCTAAATGGATAAAGGGAGACATACAATGGGGTAAGAGGGTGTTAAGTGCTGAGATTACAAGTGCTGAGTTTGGCCAAAGGCAGTGCATGGTCCTAGTGCTCCAGAAGATAAGACTTAAGGGTAGACTTAAAGACAGAGGGGGATTTTTCTAGGCGTAAGGAGAGGGGTATGGCGTTCCAGAGGTAGGGAGCAGAAAGCGAGAAAGGTTTGAGACGGGAGAGGGCAGAGGGTGTGGATGGTGCAACAAGAAGTGCATTATGTGCTGAGCGAAGGAGGCGGCCAGGAACATAATAGGAGATGAGGGAAGAGATGTAAGGAGGGGTAGCAGTGTGGAGAGCGTTAAAGGTGAGAAGAAGGACTTTGTAATTGATGCGCTGCTGAACTGGGAGCCATGACAGATGTCTGAGAATTATGTGGGCAGGTTCAGTTTTTGGGGAGAGTGTGGTGATTCGTGCAGCTGAGTTTAAAACAGATTGCATAGGTGAAAGATGAGTAGCAGGGAGGCCAGTTAGTAGGATATTGCAATAGTCTAAGCGGGACAGAATGAGGGCCCGTATAAGAGTTTTAGTAGTTTGTTGGGAGAGGAACGGGCGGATTTTAGATACCTGGGTATCTAACGGGCGGATTTTACATACCTGGGTTTCGTTCAGAAGCCTCTTCTTATGCATGCTTGTCAACCGGAAGTGTGTTTTGTCGGCGTGCGTTCCACTCTGGAACGCGTCCTGGGACACTTCCTGCTTCCGTTCTATCCGCTTCCCTAATAGGCTGAGAGCGGGCGCGTGCGCGCGCTATTCAACCTAGAGAGCCACATTGAGAAGCCGCATATGGGAAGTGGCGTTTCGCCGTGCGAGCAGCCAGTTTCCCTGTTGATCTGGGTGCCGTCTGCCAGATCAGTCCTCCGGTACGTGCAAGCTCCGTTTTCGTTCCTTGTATCGAATCCTAATTTTTTTCTTTTGTTGTGAGAGCGGGAGGCTTAGCCTCCGTCCTCCAGCTGGGTAGGACCAAAATAACTGCAGAGGAGAGGTAGCAAACAAAATTTAAAGATTGGTCCTACCCAGCTGGAAGGCGGAGCCAAAGCCCACAGTGCCGTGGATTGGACACAGAGGAAATATAGGCGATTTTGAAAACTATTTTGTAATAAATAGTGGTTTTAGGTGATGTGGTCTCTGTAAAATTCAATCATTTTCTTTTTTGCCCCCAATAGAAAAACAAAAATCTGTCAAAGCTGTTGCGCGCAAGGCCCCATGTGACCCACTACTGCATTTAATGCACAGCCCTTCTCTGACTACCCATACGGAAGTGGTTCCTAGAAGTCAGAATGTAGTATTGTGCAGGGAGGACTTGTTTGTCCTCCCTGTCAAAATAAAGCACATATGTTTAAAGAAGCTTTGGGCTCTCCTACCTGGACTGGCTATATGGAGTCAAAGCCACGCTGCAGTGAATGATATTGCAGCAGTTTATCTTTCCCAAGCTCACCTCCTCTATTCTATGAGAGTGACTTGCCTGCGTCACAGCCATCTAGTAAGTAGTTAGCCTCTATATCTTAAATACATTTATTTTTTTCCTTTACGTAAAATCCCATTTTACAAGCTGAATGATTAAGGGGGAAATGTGGTGCTATGGCAGATGGAGATATGGGGGAGAGTATGGAACTATGACAAATTAAGGTGATATAGGGGAGAATATGGTACTGCGGTGGATTAAAGCTGAACTACCACCCCTTTTAAACTTGCCCCCAAATAATTACCCATCTGGCGACCAGCTGCTCAGTAGTGCTGGTCGCCAGATTTATTACCGCTTTATTGAGAATTCCTACTGCTCCCGGGACTGACAGCCAGGAAACAGCGCAGACATTTTTGCACAGTGACGCCTGCGCTGTCAGTCCCAGTCTGCTCTAGGAGGTGTTGCCAGAAGCCGTTCTGCACTGGAAGGGACTGACAGTGCAGGCGCACAGACGTCACTACGCAAAGATGTCTGCACTGTTTCCTGGCTGTCAGTCCTGGGAGCAGTAGGAATTCTCAATAACGTAGTAATTATTCTGTCAACTACTGAGCAGCTAGTCGCCAGATGGGTAATTATTTGGGGGCAAGTTTAGAAGGGGTGGTAGTTCCGCTTTAAGGTGACATGATGGAAGGGAGGAAGGTAGAAGGTGGTGCTATGTGTAATAGAAATGATATGTGGATGATGAAGGGAGTATATGGTGGAATAAGGGAATATGGCAGAGGAGGTTGTGTTGCGTACCCCTCTGGCACTCAATGGGTTAAAATTCCACCAGACCTTGGCCTGTGTACACGGGCTTTTACACTAGTTTATTTATATTGCGCCACAAAGTGTATGCAGGCCTTTACAATTTAATGCTGATCACCCAAATTAAAGTTACCCCCAAATAATTATGCACATAACAATAACGCATATCCATACTAGTATTATAAGTCCATCTTTATAGAGAAATCCAACTCGTTCTGAGATGGTCAGGCAAGCAGCTTGCTGTAGAGATATCTGCTCCATCAGTCCCTTCCTGTACCTTAAGGTACAATGCAGCGCCTCCTAGAGAAGACTGGGATGGACAGCACAGGCACACAGAAATCTGTGCTGGTGCCTGTCTGACAGTCTCAGAATGAGTTGGATTTGTCAATAATACTGGACTTATTCCGGATAATACTAGTATGGATATGCTTATAGTTATGTGCATATTTATTTAATCTGGGAGATAGTTCTGCTTTAAGGGTTTACACCATACAGGGTTACTAGTCCTCTGCAAAGTGAAATACTGGAAGTAGGATCCCTGTTCAAAACCTAAAGCAAATAAAGGATAGATCCAAAGTACATATGGGTTAGAGGGTTTGAGTGCCAAAACAATGCACTGCGTACACCACTGTCATTCAGAGGGTTAAGTGATGAATACAGTGAGAGAGTTCTGGTTGTGATAGGAGAGACACAAATTAATTATAAAAGCCTTGCATGTATGAAGTCAGTGTCTTCTAGCTCGTTGAAGCCTTGTTGAGGGGGTGTACATTTTAAGCAATATTTGAAGACTGCAAGAGAAGTGCAGTGGTGCAGGCTGGGAGGTGGAGCTTTCCACAGATAAGGAGCAATGAGGGAAAAGTCTGATACGAGAAAGGCGTAGACACAAAAGGAACTGTGAGAAGTATGTTCTTGGCTGATTGGAAGTGGCAGGATGGGGTACAACGGGAGATCAAAGTGGAGATGTAGGAAGGGGTAGAGGAGAGAACAGACATGAATGAGAGAAGAAGTATTTTAGAAAGCGATCTGAATTTTGATAGGCAGTCATTGGAGAGATTGGAGGAGAGGGTCAGGGACAAGCCTAGATGACATTAAGGGAACTTCTGCTGCAGACTTCTGTATGGATTGCAGTGTATGAATTAGGTTACAGTATTCCGGGGGGGAGAGGGGGAGAATGCAAGTCCAAAGAGGAAGACAGGAAGAAGCAGATTTTGGAACAGTTTTTAATGTCAGCATTACTGGGATGCAATGTATATCCCTCTGGCTCTCAAAGGGTTAAAGAAGGGATGGGCAACCTGTGGTGCTCTAGCTGTTTGACAACAACTTCTATCATCCTCTGCTGGCCATCTGAGAATAATAAGAGCTGTCAAGAAAAAATAATCTGAGACAAGCAGGTTGCCCACAGTGGCTACAAAGTATATTTTACAATCTCTTACCTGTAAACATCTCTCAGGGCAGGTGCTTTCAGTGTATAGATAATGCGTCTTAATGTAAAAGCCATAATCCGTTGTAGAACGTCTGCCTGCAAGTCCTGGATGTGCACCTTACACAGCACAATTAACCTTTGATACTTATTAACAAAATATGTCACCCAGTGATATGACCAGAGATCCTACTCTGTGACTGGTGTTTGAATTGGCAAGCATTACTTATGTCTTTGTTTATGGTGAAAACAGTTATACTCTCTTCACTGTTTACTGTATTCAGAATGGACAATTAGGGGTTTCCTAATCCAGTGAGACATTCAGAATTTCCATACCTTCTTTTCCTGGTACAGTGTAATGTATTTGATGAAAAAGAACATAATTGTATAACTTCGCATCCAAAATGAGCAATAATGTAATTTATGTTACACTGCATATATGTGAGCGCTACCACGCCTTAGGTATATTTACAGCAATTTCAGAAAAGCAATAGAAGTGTTAACCCACTTGGATGCTGTGGAGGTCACCAATGACCTCACTAGTATCCAAGGAAATAAAGCGTGGAAACCTTGTGCCAGTGCAATGTTGATAGGCCAGATTATTGTTAGTGCAATATACTCCCCATTTTGCCAATTAACCCTTTGAGTGCCAGAGAACTATGCAACAAATTGTAAAGCAAAGCTTTGTTTACCCCTCTGGCACTAAAAGGGTTAACAGAGCACAAAGTTAAAGGAGCAGTAAACTTTTTTTATGAAAAAATATATATTGTAGGGATTTTCCTATTGAGTAAAATAAGGGTACTCCCACTGCGGAGAGATTTATATTTCCAGAGTTATTATAGTTTGAATAAAACATATGACAGCAGTGAGAGTGATCTTGTTTTATTCAGATGGAGAAGCTCTATAAAATATGTGTTTTCATAAAAAAAAAAAAGTTTACTGCTCCTTTAAAGAAATTACTGAAACGGTCTCTTGGTGGCCCTTGAGGAATGAGGAGTGTATCCATGGAATAAGTCAACAGAGGCCTTGACCACATTCAGTGGCGCTTGGTAAACATGGAACTTTATCAATAATAACACATACAAACAGCTCTTTACAAAGAACATTGAGGGCAACTCACGAAGGGGAAACGCATTTTACTTGATAAAACTTGCTATGCACGAAAGGAAATGAACAACTCAGATTTAGCGAAAACACAACAAGACAGAAAAAGGGGAATGTGTTCATTGTGGAATGAAGCATCTGCCCCAAAGAGCTTACAAAATGGAGACAAAAGGTGGGAGCGGTCTTCCTTTTCCTATTGCATTGGGTCAGTGTTGACCAAGCCCTACATTTTTCATCCAGAAATGCATAACCAGAGATCTCTGTACTCCAGTAATTACTGCCTACCATGATGTCCGATTTAACAGGGGAGTTGAACTAATAGCATCTATCCTAAATAAAGATCCACATACAACTTATCTTGAAGTATCAATTTGCATTAAGTTTTCATGTTTTCACATTTCATATAAACTAACCTATACATCACAACAGCCAAAAGGAGAAATTGCTTTTATATTTGCATGGTGATAATTTTTAGTGGTCTTCTCATCGAGTTGCAATAAGAGCAGGAGGGTATTAGATACACTGCTCTTTGCAAGATCATTTACAATTATCTTTGGATAAGAAACAGTTCTTGATCATATTTCCCTGTTGTGCATATGGGAGCCAGGAAAATATGTTAAAGACATGAAGTTCTGTAGTACTTAATGGAAGCCCTGGGTCAGGCAGTCATTAAAGGGTTAATGAATGAGTACTAGATATGATTCAGCCATTGATAAATTAGAGAATGGAAACTCCGTGAGGAAATCAGATTACCTTGCACATTCAGCCATTGTCATTTGAGGAAGACCACAGACATATTTGGGTCTAGGCAAGCAAAGGCAGGCGATGTCAGTAGAGGCAAGCCTTTGCCATTCCACTGTGGGGTATTCAAAGAGGAGACTGGGTGATATAGCACATTCATCTAAAGCAGGCATGTCAAACATGTGGCCCCCCTGTGGCTCATTTATGGCCCTCCATGGAAAGACATTTTAGTTAATATGAAAAATGTAAGTCTTTGTGCCAACTCATTCAAATGGGCAACAAATAGCGCAGTAGTCTCAGGTCAACATAGTCTAGAAATTGTGAAAACTGTTTTGCAAAGTTCCAAGACTACAACCAAATTTATCAGCTACAGCCAATTTTATTTTAACCAGAACCAATATGATTTTCAATTACTGTATAAATGTATTTTGACACAATATATGTCTCTCAACTCCTATCATGCGTCACAGTGTATTGCAGTCTTCTCTAGTATTCGAATTGTTAAACTGGCACAAAGTATATAGCACAAAGTTTGAACGCAGCTATAAGGATATAGGGGTTGTGGGTCATATGAACAAAGACAAAACTGGAACAATTCTACGACAAAAAAAAAAAAAACAACCTACACCTCTTAGAGGTCTCTGTATAATTCAACAGGTTAAAAGTCCAACTTAAATAAATGGGCATACAGGAGATTTATATGTATCTCGTGTAATACAGTAAACTTGTCAGTTTGCACACATATACCATAGGGCATCATGCACAGACAAAAAAAGTGAAGCAGTTTTGGGGCAACCACACTACTCTATAAGGAACAAATAAGAATCCCAAAGGCTACAAATGGGGCTTTTAACCACTTGAATGCTACAGCTGCAGTACGCTAGCATTCAAGAAATAAGTATTTGCTCCCTACAGCAAATTTGATGCAAATCAACTGAATTACATGTCCTATGAATTTACAGATCATCCTTTGAGTGCCAGAGGGGTACCAAACGCATTGCTTTGCAATGCGTACCCCTCTGGCACTCAAAGGGTTAAGTTGGTCTGGTTTTATAGAAGCAGACCTGGTGATCTCAATACATTATAGTGTAACAAAGCACTAATAACTAAACATGAAAAGGGAAATGCTGGTATCTGTAAAACGTCACTGTTTTCTACAGCCTAAAACCCATATGCGCTGAAGGAAAAGCCATTCTTGCCTTTTAACCCTTTGAGTGCCAGAGGGGTACACAACGCATTGCTTTGCAATGCTTTGAGTACCCCTCTGGCACTCAAAGGGTTAAAGAGCTCCCAATGATGAGATAAAAAACAGCCTTTCTAAAGAGCAACTGACAATAGTTAATCAATTTAGCGATTTTAGCTTTTATAAATCAATACAAGTATCATTAAACACATGATCTAGGAATGGACAATACACGCTATTAATTTCTACCTATGCTACCTATAAGGAAGTAGACTGGTAGACTAAAATTATTTCTTTATTGGCAGGGTGGTATTTAAAACTATAGTAACCCATTTCATTTTTTTATGTTAGAGTTCATGGAAGAGCAGTGCTCACACCCCCTTGTTCCTAAAGGGTATATAAAAACAATACCTTACCTGTATGGCCCAATAGCAGCAGGAGCCTTAGCAGTGGCAATAATTCTCCTAACAATTGCAGCCATATCTTCTGTACTTCTCATACACACAACTTTTTCCACCTGAACTGCAGCCTATGACAGAATCACTAGTGACAATTTCAAAGCATGCGCATTAATCAAACAAGGGTCGCTACCGGATTGGCACGCTGTGCTCCACCTCTATAATGACGCCTTTGTTGGTCAGATCTCTCCCCCAATCATATAGTCCGTACGGATTCTAGAGTGAGGTCTGGAACGCACCGCCCTTCTCCCACGTGTAAAGTGTATGTAGAGGACCTATATCATAGTGTGAGAGGGATGCTTTTTGCAGTTTGATTTGGCAAAGACGTTGATGTGGCTACCAACTCTTCCAAAGTATATAATCAGGTAATGCCTTTTGCACCGTGTTCTTGTAGTTGTCATTTATTGCCTGTGTTTGGTTTCAGGTGAATCGGTGATAGGGTCACGGAAAATATAACGAATGCTTTGGAAGTTATGAAGGAAACAATTCTCCCACCAGTATCCTGGAGAACCTCTTGGATGCAAAATATGTCTCCAATTCACTGCAAAGCAATGCTATGAAAACATTGTCACCCAAGGGGCAATAGCGTAACAAAAGCGATGCACCCCCTGCAAACTCTGGGAAATAAAGAGCTTACAGGTAGTCACACGATACATAGTCTGCCATCCCAGCCTTGTTCTACTGTCCACTAGTAGTAACAGACTAACACACTGACAACCAATCTTGTTTCACTGATAATCACTATGCCACATAATACACAGTCTGACACCCCAGTCTTGTTCAACTGTCCACTGGTAACCTTAGAACCACACAGGAAAGGTAATAAATATCAGATCATGTCAGACTATATTTCAGGAATCTGAAAACAATGATTTTTATAGAGGCTTCATGAAGTACTGGTTATTTTAGTGTCCATGACCCCAGTTCCTGTTCCTTTACAGAAAAAATGGCATCTAAAAACGAACAGAGGGTTAATATATTTTACTGAAATTAGGTTTTTACATGATTGTCCATCCCTGACCAGCTTTAACCCCAGCAGCCAATGTCATATTTTGTCACAGTGCACTGTTTTGCAATACATTGTGCACCACTCATCTCCTCAAGATAGTAATCAAATATGAACATCATGCTTAATTACCTTATTGATGGTGAAAGGTGTGTACAACAGATTGCAAAGCAATGCACACTCTACACCCATTTGGTTTTCAAGGGGTTAACTTATGACAAAATATGACTGGCTACTGGGTTAAGGTTTAAAGCTGTACTGGGATGGGCAAACATAAAAATGTAAATTTAGCACAGCAATATTTATGCATATGTTATTAACATAAAATAATTATTGTATGATGTTGACTGTTTTTTAAACATAAATCAATGATTTTCTCTCGTTATTGGACAGGGCTGCCATTAGAAATTTTTGGCCCAGTACCTAACATAACCTAAAACTCAGGATCCAGCATAGTATATTACAGGAGACCTACAGGACAATACAAAACTTTATGAAAACAGGCAAGACAGTCAGCTGTTGTGTGACTATAATTCCAGTACATTCCAGCTAACTGTCAGATATCATAGGATGAGCCTAGTGTTAGCACATCCACAGCTGGAGGGACCAGGTTGCCTATCTCTAAAGAAAATGGTGTGAAAGAAGGGCAAGGATGGATGTAGGATTTAGAGGTCAAGGTGAGTATGAATGGTGAAAGCATTAGAATTAATATGAAGGATAGCAGAGGATGAAGGGTGGCAAACAAACATTTGTTTAATGTATCTGTTACCTTTTTACCTGTTACTGCAAAGTAGCAGAAGAAAGTATCTATTTCCTTCCAGACAAGTAATGTGTGTGTTTGCTTTTAACACACTGAATGTGAGAGGGGTGTCTAGTGTGTTGCTTTGCAATGTATTGGATACCCCTCTGGCACACACAGGTTTAAAGCTGTAACTTCACAAGAACAATTATGTTTAATTTGAGTGCCAGAAGGATATCCAGCTCATTGTTTTACAATGCATTTGACACCATTCTGACATTTAAGCAGCTGAATGAGGAATAATCCTGCACTTAATACAGAGCTCCATTATCACAAAAAAGCAACAGCTCCTTTCCAGATCTCTCTGCAGTGTCAGAGATTTATTAGATTTTTGTTCGCTTTAACTATTGTTTGATGTCTTATCTCAATTAATCTTGACTGGGGGAGAAAGGACACCAAAAGAAACAATAAAACCACACTGACTGTAATAAATCTCAGTGGCTACAGAGATATGAGAAATGAACCAAGCTGTTTGTGATGAGAAGAATTGGCTCACTGTGGGACATGCAACACAAGGCCTCTCCCTGTGTGTACAGTTATCCCTTATTATTAATCAGTGCCATGTTACATCCACAGATGAACTCTTTAAAGGGATAGTAATACTTCGTTTTAACTTTATTTTATTTTGTAGGCATTAAAAAAACATGAAGAATGATATAAGTCTTATCTCTCAAACCTTTATGGTTTATGAGATATTCACAAGCAAAGTTCCCCTCCCCGCCCCTTTTACCTAGTGTAAGCCATCTCTTCTCAGATGTGGATCAGGTTGTATGACAGGACAGATAACAGAAGGGGACAATTTTCTTTGTATGAAAACAATGAAAGCCCTTCCCCCCCTTGACAAGTTTTTCAGCTTTTTCCATTATCTTAATTGAAGATTGTCCCTCTCTGCAGTCTACCTGGGCACCTTCCTTCTGATCTGGTTGAACAGGGAAGGGATACTTTGTTTGTGAATATCTCTTAAACCATAAAGGTTTCAGAGATAAGACTTATATCATTCTTCATGTTTTTTTAATGCCAACAAAATAAAGTTAAAACGAAGTATTACTATCCCTTTAATGTCAACCGCTCTTCTTTTTAAAGTGGATGTGTCACCTATGGACAACATCCCATAAATAGTTCGGTGACACATCCAATACCATAAAAACATTATTTATTTTTTATTTTAAGCTTCGATTTTGTTTAAATTTAACTTACAAAAGTCTGGGCTGCAGCCACTTCCACAAAGACTGCAGCCCGACACTGTGCCTCTGCTCTCCACCCTCCTCCGATGGCAGAGGATTCTGTCTGTATACTGGAGCGCTCTCATTGGCTAGATATCGATCTCTGCCAATTAGACCGCTCCAGTTTACTGACAGACGCCTCTGTTATCAGAGGAGGGAGGAGAGCAGAGGCAGAGCTCTGTAACCGCAGAGAACCGCAGTCACCCAGAAGTGGCTGCAGCACAAACGTTTGTAAGTTAAATTTAAACAATATCAAAGCTTAAAATAAAAAATAAATAATGTTTTGATGGTATTGGATGTGTCACAACTATTTATGGGATGTTGTCCATAGGTGACACATCCACTTTAAGACCTTGTGGACTAGAGGTGTTTACAACACTGTGAAGCAATGTGTTGCACACCCCTGTGATTCTCAGGGGGTTAACATAAACAGTAATTGTTACACCAATTTATTGTGTATTTTCTCCCTTTCTGGAACAGATGGGAGTGTGCTGCAGTTCCTGACTGAAGCTGCAAGCCAGCCCATTTGACACGTCTTGCCAGCTGGTTGACTTAATTAAACTTATCTGGTGGCTGTTTCTGCTCCCTCTCCTCTGCTCTCCTCACTGCGCACACACAGGAGAGAGAGCCAGGGGAGAACTGCACCAGCACGCTCCTCTGCAAGTGCTTAAGTTGTAAGGAATTTTCAAGTTTTAAGCAGCCTGTGCAAACAACTCATCACTTGGGCCTTTAAGCGTGGCTGCACATGATGATGTAACATCACCCTGCCTGCCCTCACGCATCACATCTCTTACTAGTGAATGCAGCACTTAGTGCAATCAAAGTTCATACACAATATCTGGAAAGAATATTCAATTTTTCTCTCTCTTCCTTTAGAGATGTCGACAGCAAAAGAAAAAAAGTATGCCAAGAGGATGCGAAACCAGCCATCCAGTGTGAGCCTGTCCTCAGATTTAGGTGCAGATCAGGGTGATCAGCCTCGTCACAATGCAGGACGTGGAAGCTTTCACCCACACAGAGGTAATCGCAGAAGGAGGGATGATGGCAATTGCGGTCCAGCAGCCAAAGGGAAAGTGTATGCATGCCCATGCCTGGTTTGCAAGCTGCACTGAGTAAACAGAAGACGTCTTAGCTTAACTTATAGACTCAATATCTTCTATTTTACAAATGTTTGAAAAAACAAAAACCTAACACGACTCTAAATACTACTAATACATTGAAACTGAGTCTCTAGAAGGTGAAAGTTCCCCTTTCACTTCAAAGACAGTAAATTCTTTGAACACCATGGAATTGTCTAGCATTTTCACTACCTAATGACATTCCAAGAAAATAAACAGTATCCCATTGTTACACACACACACACACACTAAAAAAAAAAAAAAAAAAAAGTGTGAAAACTGGGGAGTCGCATTGCTCTCAACGATTCACTATTGATCTGCTATCCTATTGCCTGGGAGATCAATAGCTGGGGGGCATCTGCAGGAGTCCTGATGCCCGCAAAGATGTCTGATACAAAGGGGGTGGGCAAATGTATTTTTTTTTATATTTTATAACATTACATCCACTGCATGCCGGAAGTACTGGCTTAATAGGTGTCTACATTGAGGCAATGCATGGTACAGGCTTAGCACAGCTAAGGTCCACCTTTACAGCATACGGCCTTGACATCCTAAGGGTTAATTTATAAATTATGTTTAGACATGTTAATTTGGAAGTTTGTCAAAGCATGATTTTGGACCCCATAGTATTGTCATTGGTAATAGGTTATCTGGGCTTTCTCTCTGCTAGGTGGCCACCCTGGCCCTTCTGGACAGCACCACTCATCACCTGGTCATCATTTCCAATCAAGAGGAGGTAAAGGAAGAGGAGGACTCGCTGAAGCTCCACAAATTCCTAAATACATAACAGGTATGTATAAAAAGAGTATAAAGGCTCAGCAGAGGATCATTTAATGTAACCCTTAGGGTGTTGAATGGGTGTCCAACAAAATGCTCTGGACAGATCTCTAGGACAAAAGGGTTAACGCTTTGCTTTTGTAGACCCCTCTGGCACTCAAGTACCAGTCAAATGATGTTTTGCAAATGTGGTAATGAATCAGAAGAGTAGCGTATGTTCTCCCAGCCTATGGCTCTGGGGCCACTTTCTTGTGGTTCACTTCCTGCTCCAGAGGTATGTATAATCTGTTCCTTGGCAGGTCTAAAATTAGGTAAATACAACCTCAGGTGAACAACAACACATGACATATTACACCGTGTCTTGATTTATTTAACAAAGATGGCAGATAAGAACCATTCGGCCCATCTAGTCTGCCCTATTTTCATACACTAAAAATCTCCAACTCTTATTTGGTCTTGTCTTATGTTCAGGACAGCTTTATGCCTGATCCCATGCATGCTTACATTCTATCACTGTATTACCCTCTGCCATTTCTGCTGGAAGGCTATTCCATTTATCTACCTCCCTCTCAGTGAAGTAAAATTAAGCCTCTGACCCTCTAGATATAGACTATTGCTTCTACTCCTTTGAAATATATTTTCCTCCTGTACGTTGTTGAATCCCTTCATTTATTTGAAGGTTTATACCATATCCCCTCACTCTCTTCTCCAAGCTATACATGTTCAGATCCTGGTCTGTCCTGGTAATTTTCCTGCAAGCTCTTTACCAGTTTAGTAGCCCTTCTCTGAATTCTCTTCAGAGTATCTATATCCTCTCCAGCACTATACACAATACTCTAGGTGGTGCCTAACCAGAGATAGGTAGAATTGCATGACCATTTCCTTCCTTCTGCTACTAATGCCTCCTGTCTATACAACCTAGCACCATGCTTGCATTCCCTGCCACTTTGTTACATTACATTCCTTCCTTTAAGTCATCAGAAATAATCACTCCCAAGACCCTTTCCTCTGCTGTCACCAACAGCATAGTACTGGCTTCTGAGATTTTGCTACAATTTGTAGTCCATCTTCTATGGATGTGAGTGTTTTTATTTTTAGCAGATAAGCAGTTAACTTCTGGCCTTCAACATTATTTTTCTTTTTTAAAAAAAAGCGGATTCTTTTTTATAAATATGAAACCTTATGTTTTATAGATTTTTTCCTGGGGATTACTACTGCTGAGAGTTGATTCAGAAGTGATAAGTTTAAACCTGTTTTGCTGTTTGGAAACAGAAATTCAGGGAGCTTACTTCCTGAATGTTCAAACTGACAGGAAGTGACTTGGCAGTTAATATCTCATTTTATGGAAAACTGTTATCAGGGACTCGCCTCTCAGTTTACACCGTGACAACTCTGTAAATATGTATCTCCCAGGATGAGAATACTCTTGATTTACTCAGCAGATAACGATTTATACTAGGGTTTAAAAAAAAAAAAAAAAAAAAAAAAAAAAAAGCGAACAAAGGTTGAAGAAACTAGAAATTTGGACTCTCTTCCTTTTTTTCATGGGTTTGGAGGAACCATTGTAGACAACAATTAAACTGCTATCAATATTGTGAACCTTTGAAACCAGGAAACTATAAGCAATGCTGAGCAAACTGCTAGCTGTTGTGTGCTAGCACATTCATGCTTTTTGCTGGAACCCAGGACTGTTATTTATATAATTACCCTTGATAGGCTAATACTGAAGGTAGTAATTTCTGCTACAGTTGGGTAAATCCCAAATACTGGGGAAAGTACAAGAAAAAGTTAAAAGGAATCTGATGCTTTTTTGTATCTCATTTAGGTATAAAATTGGTCTTCTCATGCTCTTACTTACTATTTCTTACAGCAACAATGTTTGCACAGGCCCGGGCTGCTGAAATCAATGCAATGGTTAGAGCTGTCTCTCAGAAGTCCTCAAACACATTGGTGTTTCAGTCCTTACCAAGACACATGCGCAGGCGAGCCATGGGGCATGACATAAAACGCTTACCCAGAAGACTTCGGGAGATAGCTAAAAAGGAGGTACATCTTTTATCCTAATTACATACATAGATGAATGCTTTACCAGTGTAAAAAAACTAGGGGAGGAATACACTAAACTCTCCATTTCCTATGTTAGAACAAATTGGTGATAGTCTGTGGAGCATATACACTATCTTATTGCATAAGTTCCACAGAATAACATAGGATATGGAAAGCTTATCACATTGGAATAGTTATCTCCTCTTTCACACCTTAGTGCATAACCCTTGGTGTAATTATGGAGTTACCAACTGCAAAATAGGGGGGGAGATACGGATTTCCAAAACTCCCACTGTTTTTAAATAGGGTTTTTAACACCCTGGATGCTAGCGTCTCCTCCAGTACAAGTGCTTTGCAATGTAATTGAGACCTCTCTAGCCTTCAAATTCCCATTTCAATGAATAGAAACTTGGAGACTATTTATTTGGTACCTGTTGTGCATTTGGCTTACTCCAGAATTGCTCCTCATGTTTGTTCATTTGGCTCTAAATCTGTATACTTTAAAAAAAAAAAAAAAAAAAAAAAAAAAAAAATCAGGCCTATATAACAACAAATGCATACTGTTGGTTTTAAATGACTCCTGTGATTGACCGTACTTCTAATCCTGTTTACTTATTACAGGGCTATCCAATTTCATTCCTCAAGGGCCACTGACGGGCCAGGATTTAAGGATTTCTTTGGCTAAACTCAGATGGGCCAATCAAAATGAATGAGCAAATGATTAACTCACCTGTGTTTAATCAGGGAAATAATTAACCCTTTGAGTGCCAGAGGGGCATGCAAAGCAATGTGTTGCGGAACCCCTCTGGCACTCAGAGGGTTAAATCCTGACCTGTTGATGGCCCTTGAGGACTGAAGTTGGACAGCCCTGACTTATTAGATAAACCAACCACAGTGTGTTGGTTTTAAAAGGGAAGTGGTCTTATTTGCCCACATTCCTGACAGAATGGGGAAAAAAAGGCTGTTTGTTAACACAAGTGTCTTAACAATACTTTGCACACCCCTCTGGTCCTTAAGAGGTTAATGGTCATTTAGTACAACTGATTAACATTAATGGGAACTTAAAGGCTAAGACAAAGCATGAGGAAAGTAGACACGAAAACACAAAATGTTTGGTATAAATAAACTTTTCAAAGGCTCCATAAAGCTATTTTTATGATAAAGTTGTATGGCTTTTACTGGTAAGTAAAACATGGATACTCATTGCTGGAAGACTACATTCAAAAGTGAATCCAGTTCATACGTATTTTATTTTAAAACATTGTGGGAGAGCTTGAGTAATTGACTGTGGCTCTCCATAGTAAATGATGTACAGCACCACCTAGTGATCATAATAGACTGCTGCAGTTCAATTATAAAACACGCATTTGAGCTGTGACTACTTTTAATTGAAAAAGTAGGTGTACCCTAATCATCAGTACATATTTCTTTTATTAAAACCTTTACTGCTCATTTGATAGAGGAAGGCCATTTCCTTGAAACCTTTAACGACCAATGTTTTGCACACTCACTCTGGTCCTTAATAGGTTAAACCCAGTGAGAAATGCCCATCAAAGTCTCCCAGCTTCAAGACTGGGTCATAATTTTTTAACCCTTTGAGTGCCAGAGGGGTTGCTTACCCCTCTGGCACTCAAAGAGTTAAATTACAAGTTTCAGTTGCTACACCTTTAGAATTTAGGAGAATATAGTGCAGGCATTTTATTCCCACCTTTCAAGCTTGGAGATATCTGTTTATGTCCCTTATATAGCCAAGCTCAATTTCTGTCTCTGTGTCAGTATGCACACTCCATAAAATCCTTTTATTCTATTCAGATGGAGAAAACCATACACCAAAAGAAAGAACAGTCAAAAAGCAAGTGCCGCAAAGCACGGAGACGCCATGGAAACCTTCAGCTGGAGTTTAACCGCAGGCAGAGGAAAAACATCTGGCTTGAGACCCACATCTGGCACACTAAGCGGTATCACATGGTTAAGAAGTGGGGGTATTGCCTTGCTGACAAGCCTACCATGAAGAGCTACAGGGCTTGTTACAGAGCAATGACAAGCCACTGCCTTCTGCAGGTAGGTACTTGTGAGTCACCTTCTGGGACTCACTGCAATGATGTGATTATGCAGGGGCAGCCATCCAGCTGTTTTTGGATTATCAATCCCATCGCCCTTAAACAAGCTCTGGCTGGAGATGGTGTAGGTTGTAGTCCAGCAAAAGCTGAGGGGGGTGGGTGGAGTACAAGTTGCTCATCTATTTGCAGGTAAAGTGACAGAGGCTATTATTTATTAACCCTTATGGACCAACAGAATGTGCAGCGCTTTGCGAAGCAAGGCATTGCACATTCCTTTAGTCTTCAAGGGTTAAGAGGCGATAATGGCCATGGGGCTGTATTGTGGCTCTATAATTCTCTTATGAAAAATCTTGTGTATACTAAAGTAAATAAGAATTTTCCTCTGTGTCCAATCCACGGCAATGGACTGAGGGTATTGTCTCCGCCCTCAAGCTGGTAGGACCAATTATAAAATTATAAAAGTCAGCCTTGCCTCCCCTATCCTCAGTTATGTTGGTCCTACCAAGCTGGAGGACGGAGGTTAATACCTCCTCAGTCCAAGGCAAGGTGGATTGAACACAGGATAAAACATCAAAAAAAAAAAAAAAAATTGTTCAGTGCAACCGCATACACTGCGTGTTGCAAAGGCTTTACAAATACCTGTTCAGTCGGTTCAGCCGGAGGTAACAGGGAAACTCTACACAAGTCTCCCAGTTGCTTAAAGCACAATGGGAGCATGGGCATGCCGGACATTCCCTGTTGGGGCTTCCTCGCTGGTGCACCGGACCGCAGCGCTTAAGGCGGGCTCGCGGCAGTAAGAAAAAGTTTTAACCGAAGAGACCGGAAGTCAGAGCGCGTGCGTTCCACAGGTGGAACGCGGAAACCGGAAGTGCATGGAAACGCTGACCCAGAGCGGTGAGAAGCGGGGAATTGGCCGGCAGTTCAAAAGTGAGTATATATAGCAGCTATAAGGCAGTGTTCATGTGGATAAATTATTGTTGTAATATGCTATAACTATTCTAGTATACTCTATTACATATATATATATATAATGTCTACTAAAGAGTCAAAGGGAGATAAACAGAAGGCTCCCTCTGAGAACCCCAAGGAGGACAAGTCTGCTCCTAAGCTAAAGTCCTGTGCGGGGTGTGATGCTAAACTACCTGCATCTGATACTGCAAAATTATGCCCGGAATGTTTAAGAAAGATCTCCAATACAGAAGTTCCATCCCAGTTCCAAGAATTTCTGGGATGGATGAAGTCTTCAATGCAGGAGACTTTTAACAGCATGCAGGAATCCTCTAGAAAGAGACAGAGAACATCTGATCCTGAGGAAGGGACTTCGCAGATGCTAGACTATGAAGACAGTCCCAGTGTTCCAGAAATGGAATCTGTATCATCCGCAGAAGAGGGGGAGATCACTGAGGATTCAGGTGTATTTAACCTAGAAAGAATGGACAGTCTAGTGCGGGCCATGAGGAAATCTTTGGGCCTGGAAGACACACAGAAGGAGTTAAATGTGTTAGATAACGCATTTATAGGATACAAGAAGGAAGCTCCTACATTCCCTGTACACAGCTCCATTCAAGACTTAATCTCTGCTGAGTGGAAGATTGGGGAAAGGCGTCCTCAGTATACCAAAAGAATGCAGAAAATGTATCCTTTTAAGGACGAAGATACAAGCAATTGGGTGTCGGCTCCCAAAGTGGATGCTGCAGTAGCGCAAATCTCAAAACACACCACTCTACTATTAGAAGATGGAACTACCTTGAGGGACCCTATGGAGAAGAGGGCTGATGCAGCATTAAAGAAACAGTTCTCAGTAATCGGCCAGAATATGAAGATGGTGACTGCCATGGCCTGTGTATTCAGGACCTTAAGGATCTGGTTAAACGAATTCGAAGAAAAGCTTGATTCATCTGTCTCCAGATCCCGTCTAATAAAAGAATTAACACCCATTAAAGATGCTATAAACTTCTCTTGCGATGCATCATTGGATTCCATCAGAAGTTTGGCAAGAGCTTCAGCATTATCTATTACTAGCCGCAGGGCTATGTGGATTCGATCTTGGGACGCGGACGCTGTCTCCAAAAACAAATTAGTGTCCCTTCCATTTTCAGGGGTCAAGTTGTTCGGAACCCAATTGGAGGACATAATAAAACAATCATCTGGAGGAAAGAGTTCATTTCTTCCCCAGCAGCGAAGAGCTAGACAGTCATCTCCAAGGTCAGCAGCATCCAGGAGACAGTCCTTTCGAGACGCCAGACGGTACAAGCCAGGTAGAACCTATGATCAAAAACAAAAAGGATCTACAATGGGTAACAGACAAGGAGGTCACAGGGATTTCCATCGGAAATCCAAATTCACTCAGAACAATCAATGAAACGCAGCTGATCCCGTCAAGTTCTCCAGTAGGGGGCAGACTGGAGGACTTCAGGACTGCGTGGGAAAAACTCAATCCAGACAGATGGGTACACCAGATCCTGAGGCTGGGATACAGCTTGGAATTCAAATCTGTCCCTATCAAAAACAGATTCAGGAACACAAAGATCAGAAATCCAAGATTAGCAAGCAAGATGAGAAGAGCTATAGCGGATCTGAGTTACAACAGAGTAATAGAACCAGTTCCGAGGGAGCAGGAATTCCATGGATATTACTCAACAATTTTCTCTGTTCCCAAGCCTTCCGGGGATTTGCGGATAATCTTGGATCTCAAGGACATCAACAAGCAGTTACGTCTTCAGAAATTCAAGATGGAAACTGTGGCAACAGTGCTCAAGATGGTGCAGCCGGGGGTTTTTCTGACCAGGATAGACTTAAAGGATGCATACTATCACATCCCCATTCATCCCTCTCACCAGAGATTCCTAAGATTCAAGGTCCTGCACAGTCATTATCAATACAGAGTACTTCCTTTCGGACTGGCGTCTGCCCCCAGAGTCTTCACAAAGGTAATGGCAGTGGCCATAGCAGCTTTAAGACTAGAGGGGATCCGAGTCATTCCATACCTAGACGATCTGCTAGTGGTGGAAGATTCTTTTGGACGGGCAAATCAGAGTACCTCAAGATGTATCCAGGCGTTGCAGTCCCTAGGTTGGATAATAAATCTGGACAAAAGTCATCTAATTCCATCCCAAAAGATTCTGTTTCTAGGAATACAGCTAGACAGCAGACAAGAAATAGCGACACTATCAGAAGAAAGACAATCAAGGATATTATCCAGGGTTGCTCAATTCCTGTCTCTACCAACCAGAACAGCCCTGGAATTCTCCAGACTTCTAGGAAACTTAACGTCTGCACAACAGATAGTTCCCTGGGCCAGGACACACACCAGGATGACGCAAGTAAACCATATAAAGTTCTACAAAAGAGATCCAGACAATCCGAATCTCAGAATTCCCATTCTTCCTGCAACAAGAAGAGAGCTAAAATGGTGGCGTATTCGGAGCCACATCAGGAAAGGGAAAAGCCTAAAACCCATTCAGTGGGAAACGGTTACCACGGACGCAAGCAAGACAGGTTGGGGAGGTCTCTGGAAAGAGAAAGCAGTCCAGGGACGATGGTCATTGAAAGAACAAAAATACCACATAAATATTCTGGAGCTTCAGGCAGTATGGCTCACTTTAAGACACCTTCAGAAGTACCTAATAAATCGTCATGTTCTCATAAGATCAGACAACACGACGGCAGTTCAATATCTACGAAATCAGGGGGGCACAAGGAGCAAGGTACTCAATCAGGTGGCTCTAAAGATTTTGTTCTGGGCGGAAGAGCATCTGGAATCCCTGACAGCGACTTATCTGTCAGGAAACCTGAACATTCGAGCAGATTATTTGAGTCGAAATCAGATAGAACCAGGAGAGTGGTCCTTAAACAAGAAAGTATTTCAGGACATCACAAAGGTGTTTGGAAAGCCTCAAATAGACCTGATGGCAACAGAGAAAAATACAAAGTGTCGAAATTTCCTATCCAGATGGAAAAACAGGAGAGCAAGGGGGCAGGATGCCCTCCAGCGAACATGGAATTATCGGCTGGCATACATCTTCCCTCCTCTTCCACTTCTCACGGAAGTCTTGTTGAAAATCTGGAGGGACAGGGCGGAGGTGATTCTGATTGCTCCAGACTGGCCCAGGAAAGTATGGTATACGGACATCAGGAGGATGTCCATACAAGCCCCCATCCAACTTCCAGTAATCCCAGATCTCCTATCACAGGGACCGATATTTCATCCAGAACCAGCATTCTTGAGGCTTCAGGCTTGGAGGCTGAGCGGAGTTCATTAAGAATGAAAGGAATTTCAGAACCAGTAATAAAGACTATTTTAGCAGGACGGAAGCAGTCTACGTCTAAGATTTATTATAGAACTTGGTCAGTCTTCTATAACTGGTGTAAATCCAAGGAAGTTGAGCGTGACAGCATAACAACAGGAAGGGTGCTGGATTTCCTACAAGAGGGGTTTCAGAAGGGGCTTAAGCCTGCATCTATCAAGGTACAGTTGTCTGCTATATCAGCTATATTGGCAGTCCCCTTTGCTGAACAATATGTGTGCAGGAGGTTTTTAACTTCTATCTCCAAAATAAAACCAACTATTAGAGATATTACGCCCCCGTGGGATTTAAATCTAGTACTTCAGCAGCTGGCCGCCCACTCTTACTTTGAACCTCTAGAATCTGTATCATTAAAACACCTTACATTGAAGACGGTTCTTCTTACTGCAGTGACTTCGGCTCGCAGAGTAGGGGAGTTACAGGCTCTACTAAGCACGCCTCCTTATTTGGTATTCCACTTGGACAAAGTAGTCCTTCGACATAAGGAATCATTCAGATCTAAAGTAGTATCCTCCTTTCATTTGAGTCAGGACATTATTCTACCTTCATTTTGTGCTAACCCAACAAATAAAAAAGAGCAGGAATTGCATAAATTGGATCTAGTTAGATGCCTAAAAACCTACTTGCATAGGACTAAGTCCTTTAGGAAGGCAGAATCCCTATTCGTGCATTTTGCAGGAAAATACAAGGGAACAGCGGCTTCCAAGGCTTCTATAGCAAGATGGATTAAAGACTGTATTTTCTTATCTTATAAAGCAGCAAACATTTCGCCTCCAACAGGAATTAGAGCTCATTCTACTAGAGCAATATCAAGTTCATGGGCTCAAAAGGCCATTGGCACTCCAGAAGAAATCTGTAAAGCGGCTACGTGGTCATCAGTATCCACGTTTATGAAACACTATAAATTAGATGTTTGGGCTTCCACAGACGCTAACGCTAAGTATGGCAGGAAGGTGCTAGAAGCAGCCATACCTGTCTCAGAATAGCTTCCCACCCTGGACATTGCCGTGGATTGGACACAGAGGAAATAGGAAATTTACTCACCGATATTTTAATTTCCTCTGTGTCCTTCCACGGCAACCCAGACCCTTGCTTTGGTATGGTATAAGTATCGTTACAGACCTTGGAAAGTTTTTATATATGCTTAATTGACAAAAATAAAGACTGCGTATAATCATAAAAGAATGACGTTTTCTTAAAGAATGGTGCATATAACACTAACTCTCCCCTTATATATATTTACAGCTTGGTTAAGAATGAATAACTGAGGATAGGGGAGGCAAGGCTGACTTTTATAATTTTATAATTGGTCCTACCAGCTTGAGGGCGGAGACAATACCCTCAGTCCATTGCCGTGGAAGGACACAGAGGAAATTAAAATATCGGTGAGTAAATTTCCTATTTTGCTCTCCTTTTGATCTGTAGAAAAAAGGCAAAATCCAGTTTCAATGGGCTGTACGCATGGTAGGTGGCTTAATACGCACAGGGTGGCTATTGAAAACTGGGCCAATACATTTTCCTGCATATGTGCTAAAGTGTTAGGGGTGGAGGTCTGTGTGAGGAGCAGAAATGTCTGAAACTGTAATAGCATAATCTCTTTTGATAAATAGAATAAGATGGGAACTGAGCAGAAATTGTCTGAGTAAAACTATATATCTTAGATCCACTTTTCAGCATTTATTAATTGGATGCCAATGTGTTTGTATGGGGTTCTGCATTACAGATTGATTTAGTCTTCTCATCTGCATTTAGGCAAGCCTTTATTAAAATAGATTAGGGTAAGATCACCTTCATGTACAAAAAAAGGCCTGTTATTGTATGCTAGAGGGTGTCTGTACATGCAGACTTATCAGCTGGAATTATAACAGATTCCTTCTCTATTACTTTGTTCTACTAATGAGTGCACCCAGGGCAATATGCCCAAAGACAAAAATGGAGAATTCTGGGGCAAACCAAGTTCACCACAGGGAAGAAATACAAATTTCCATTTATTTAAATGGAGCCTTTAATTTCTTGAATGATAGCTCATTGGTGAGCTTTCCAGCATTCAAGAGGTTAAATTAGTGGGAATTTTGGCAATGTTTATTTGTTCACTATGGTGCCGTTGGTTTGCCCCAGAATTTGTGCATATAGGGCTTTGTATGTTCAATTATTCATAATACTAATTGCCGTGCTGATCTTCATTATAGATAGTGATGTCTTGGAAAGTTTCCAAAACCAATTCTCAGAATTGTTTTACACCACAGTAATGTCACGCTAGGCTTTTTTATTCCCCATTTTATAATATATTGTACATTGCACATAATAATTATATATACAATGTACTAAGTAAGAGGGAGGCATTTTTGGGAATAGTCAACTGCACTATAGGGAACAAATAAAACTTTCTAGCACTGCGTTGTCAGTGGGCCAAAAGTTCCATTTAAAAAGAGGGATTTTGGGATATTTATTTTCTATGCTTAAGTGGATTTATCCCCAAATGTATCAATTTTTTTTGTCTTTGTGAATGTAATACACTATTTTATTGGGCCTTTTATTTTGTAGGATTTGTCGTACCTTTGCTGTCTGGAGTTAGTGGGAGACGAAGAGGATCTACTGAAGGCTTTATCAAGGCTTACTAGCACAGACACTGGTAATGTGCCTTTTCAGTGAATAGAGAGTTATCCTTAAAGGATGTTTATTTAGTGAAGGGCCAGATTAGATCAAGAGTAGCAGATTGTGCAGCTTATGTCCATTTTGTAAAGCAAATACACTACTAAAAACCTCTTTCCCAAATCGAACATGCCTATATGGGTTAACTTCATAAATTACATTTTCCATTCTGTTTAAGCTACTTGGATGCTATTTATCTGCATTGTGCGTGTTTTTGTGCCTATAAAATTGGATATATTACACATTTTGCCTTTTTTCACCTTATGTGAAGTTGGGGGTGCATATTCTACACAAGCAAAAAATTACTATCCTGTTGTCCCCTCCTTTCCCCACCCACCTCAATATGTTCCTACCTCCATTAAGTTGACCCCCTTCCGGAGGCAGCTGAGAGATCCATATAGCAGGTGGCATGCTTGTATTTGCAACCTGCTTCCACCATTGCCCTGTGAGGACCTATTCTCACAGGACCTAATTCATAGCAACAATAGTGCCAGTGCAGTACTATAGTTTCATTATTGTGAAGTGGAAGCATCTAGAAGTAACAGCTCAGCCACAGAGCGGTAGACCATGCACAATCATAGTGGGGCCGCCGAGTGCTGAAGCGTGGCGCACAAATAAATCACCTGTCCTCTGTAACATCACTCGCTACAGAGTTCCAAACTGCCTCTTGAAGCAACATAAGCACAAACACTGTGCACCCTGGAGCTTCATGGAATGGATTTTCACAGCCAATCGGCTCCATACAAGCCTAGGATCACTATACGCAACTCCAAACTTTGACTGGAGTGGTGAAACGCACATCGCCACTGGACTGTGGAGCAGTGGAACTGGGTTCTCTGGAGTGATGAATCACGCCTCACTATCTGGAAGTCTGATGGACTAATCTTGGTTTGCTGGATGCCAGGAGAATGCTACCTACCTGAATGCATACTGCCTACTATAACTTTTGGTGGAGAAGGAATAATGATCTGGGGCTGTTCTTCAGGGTTTGGGCTAGGCCCTTTATTCCAGTGAAAGATAATGTTAATGCTACAGCATACGAAGACATTTTAGACAGCTGTATGCTTCCAACTTTGTTGCAACAGTTTGGGGGAAGGCCCTTTCCTGTTCTGGCATGACTGTGCACAAAGCAAGGTCCATAAATACTTGGTTTGAACACCTTTGGAATGCAGATTACGAGCCAGACCTTCTTGTCTAACATCATTGCCTGACCTTACAAATGGGCACAAATTCCCACAGACACACTCCAAAATATTGTGGAAAGCCTTCCCAGAAGAAAGGAGGCTGTGATAGGTGCAAAGGAGGAGGGGAGCATATTAATGTCCATGGTTTTGGACCTTACCCATTTTAGGTCAATTAGGATTACCAAAATTATTTATATTTGCCAAATGCCAGAATAGTGAGAGAGAGAGAGAATTTTTTTAAGGCATTTTTATTACTTTCTGCAAAGTCAAAAGTTTACATACATTTCATTAGTATTTGGTAGCATTGCCCTTAAACTGTATGACTTGGGTCAAACGTTTTGGATATCCTTCCACAAGCTTCTCACAATAGTTGGTAGGAATTTTGGCCCATTCCTCCTGACAGAACTGGTGTAACTGAGCCATGTTTGTAGGTCGCCTTGCTCGCACCTGCCTTTTCAGCTTTGCCCATCATTTTTCAATAGGATTGAGATCAGGGCTTTGTGATGGCCACTCAAAAACATTGACTTTGTTATCCTTAAAGGGATAGTGATACTTCATTTTAACTTTATTTTATTTTGTAGGCATTAAAAAAACATGAAGAATGATATAAGTCTTATCTCTGAAACCTTTATGGTTTAAGAGATATTCACAAACAAAGTATCCCCCCCCCTGTTCAAGCAGATCAGAAGGGAGGTGCCCAGGTAGACTGCAGAGAGGGACAATCTTCAATTAAGATAATGGAAAAAGCTGAAAAACTTGTCAAGGGGGGAAGGGCTTTCATTGTTTTCATACAAAGAAAATTGTCCCCTTCTGTTATCTGTACTGTCATACAACCAGACTCACATCTGAGAAGAGATGGCTTACACTAGGTAAAAGGGGCGGGGAGGGGAACTTTGCTTGTGAATATCTCATAAACCATAAAGGTTTGAGAGATAAGACTTATATCATTCTTCATGTTTTTTTAATGCCTACAAAATAAAATAAAGTTAAAACGAAGTGTTACTATCCCTTTAAGCCACTTTGTAACCAGTTTGGCAGTATGCTTCAGGTCATTGTCCATTTGGAAGACCCATTTCCGCCCAAGCTTTAACTTCCTGGCTGATGTCTTGAGATGTTGCTTCCGTATTGCCATTGTCTCATGATGCCATCTATTTTGTGAAGTGCACCAGTCCCTCCTGCAGCAAAACAACCCCACAACATGATGCTGCCACCCCCGTGTTTCACAGTTGGGATGGTGTTCTTAGGCTTCCAAGCTTCTCCCTTTTTCCTCCAAACATAACGATGGTCATTATGGCCAAACAGTTCAATTTTAGTTTCGTCAGACCACAGGACATGTCTCCAGAAATGTAGGTCTTTGTTCCTGTGTGCATTTGCAAACATTAATCTGGCTTTTATATGTTTCTTTTGGAGTAATGGCTTCTTCCTGGCAGAGTGGCCTTTCAGCCCATGTTGATACAGTACTCGTTTCACTGTGCATAATGACACAATCTTACCAGCTTCCGCCAGCATCTTCACAAGGTCTTTTGCTTTTGTTCTTGGGTTGATATGAACATGTCGGACCAAAGCACATTCATCTCTGAGACACAGAACCCATCTCCTTCCTGAGCGATATGATGGCTGGTCATTCCCATCTTGTATGTACTTGTGTATAATTGTTTGTACAGATGAACGAGGCACCTGCAGGTATCTGGAAATTGCACCCAAGGATGATCCAGACTTGTGCAAGTCCACAATTCTTTTCCTGATATCTTGGCTGATTTCTTTAGACTTTCCCATGATGTTACACACAGAAGCAGTGTGTTTCTGGTGTGCATTAAAATACATCCACAGGTGTGTCTCTAATTAACTCAGATGTTGCCAATAAACCTATCAGAAGCTTCCAAAGACATGACATCATCATATGGGCTGTCCCAAATTGTTTAAAGGCATAGTAATCCTAGTGTATGTAATCGTTTGACTTTGCAGAAAGTAATAAAAATGCCTTAAAAAATTATCTCTCTCTCTCATTATTCTGGCATTTGGCAAATATAAATCATTTTGGTAATTATAATTGACCTAAAACGGGTAAGGTTTATTCTGATTTCATGTCAGTGAGAAAAACATGCATATGTGTCTTTTTATATAGTGTATGTAAACTTCTGGTTTCAATTGTATATATAATATTATTATTATGCCCAGGTGCACAATCTTTCTTAGTTGCAGGGTCAAAAAAGGCAGCACCAGTGATACTTTTATGAAGAAATAATTCAAAGCAAATGTATTTTCACAATAAATTTACTTCAGCAAACCATCTGTTCCATAGGGGACAAAATAAAATTCCTGTTGATCTAAATTGTTTGTTAGGATTCATACACAAGGCCTAAAGTATCATAGTGATGAGTATTGTTCCCTGTGTAGTATAATGTTTTGTCTATGGATTCATACTACAGGCCCATCATTTGCTGCTGCCCCCTGTCTCTCTGGAAAGCGCCAAGGATCCCTAGTTCTTTATCGGACTGATAAATATCCGGATGAAACGCTGGGGCCTGTGACATTTATCTGGAAACCCAAAAGTGGCCCTTTGTCATCTGCTGAGAAAAGGCAGCTGTGGATATGGACACACCCAACATTCAAACAGGTACCATACTAATCTAGTATTGTATTGTCCATCTTACAGATGTTGCTATGGGCCTTAATCCAGAAGCTAACGAGGTGCAATTCTGGTGCAAACCAACTGCACCACAGTTGGTGAATTGTAGACCACTCTAGAATTCAAGGGTTTAACAGACAATTTTAAATTTAATGTCCACTTAGGGAATTTAATTTAAAATGTTTTGAAGCAAACCAACTGCACCATGAGGCAAAATAAAAATGCCCAGTTATTTAAATGGGTCTTTTAACCCAGTGAATGTCACTAACACTGTGAAGCAAAGCATTGGAGACATCTAGCATTCAACAGGTTAAATGGCCATTTAGATCCGTGGACATTTTCAATATTTTGTTGTCCTCTAGAGCACAGCTGATATGCTCCAAAACTGTATCTCTTTAGCTCCTTGTATACGGTCCTAATTAACTCTTGTTCATTTTCTATTGCACCCTCTGTCTCTTGTTATTTTTTTTTTTTTGCCCTATCTGTTGCTCTTTCTTTTGCATTCTGGTTTTTCTCTCATGATATTTTGTTATCTTGCTGTTTTGCACTCTTGCACATATTTTCTTTACACTTTCACTCGCCCTTTTTATAGCCGTTATGTGCTTTCTCTCGCTCTTCTCTTTCTCTCGCTCTCTCTTCCTTTGTATTCCATACAGCTATCTGGTTGCTGTTTTGCATCATGCGATAGAAACCTAAACACCACAAAATCATAGTCAAATTTTGTGCATTTTATCATTAATAGATGCAGTAAAGCCTGCAAAGTGTAAATGATTGTTTTGTCTGTTATCAGTCTGGACTTTTCTGATCTACGCTCTCCCTAACCATTCCATATCCATTCTTTTTTAGGATATTTTGAAAGAACTAAGACATGTCTGTCTTTGTGAAGAGAAACCAGACAATGCTGTGAACAAGCCTGATTCAGTGGCTGATGTACAGCAGGAGGAACCAATTACAAAAGGCACAGCGAGAAAGAGGAAAAGACACGACAAGGATGGGGAAAGGGCAGTACCTGTAAAAAAGATTGTTGGTGATGGAACAAGGGATTCCATTGATCCGTATTATTGGGTGTCAAAACATACGTCCATCAGGATTAGGTAGGTATGTTAAATGAACTGTATGTGTCATAAGGCCATATATACAAATACAAAAGTGGAGCAATTCTGGAACATGCCAACTGCACCACATGGAATATGCAAACTTTTTCTTTGATACAAAAGGGTATTTTAACCCACTGAATGCCAGAGAGGTTGCCAATTCATTGAGACTGATGTCCAGAGAAAATCTGGAGTAATGGGGCAAACTACCTGCACCATACAGGACAATTGAAAATTCCCATTAATTTAAATGGGGGCATGAGGCCTTAAAATGCTTCATTAAAATCAGTAGAACTTTGGGGTATTTGTCTTTTGGTGAACTCTGTATATCTTGCCCATGGTGTCGTTGGTTTGCTCCAGAATTACTCTAGTTCTTAGTACATCACCTCATTGTTCCTGTTGGACTAGGAGACAATGACTGGGTTTTCTGCCTTGGCTTCTTTGCACTACATTGGATGATCAAGGACAAAATGTATCCCTTCACTATAGTTGATCTGTTCATTCAGTGAAAATGTATTTTAGCTGTTACAGATGAGGGAGGGACAGGGTTTGAGCAGAGAGGAAGTTTGATGCCTATGTATGTAGCTAGCTCCAACTTCCCTATGAGTAGCGATGGTCACTGGGAAGTTACAGCAGTGGAATTCTGTACAGCAACCCATGTGACAATGCAGGCCTTTCAGTTGAGTGAGTGAATTGTTGAGATAACTATAGCAATGATCCATACGCTGGCTGGACCACATGGGGTTAACCAGTCCCCAGTCACCACTATTCACACAGGCCTACATCATTTTAGTGCACACCTCTCCCTTTGATGAGAGTTCAGTGCAGTGGTGGAATAAGAATACAGTTATATGGCAGTGATCAGGGGATTTGCTAGTTTCTAGAAAAACTAATTCTTGGCAAGCCTAATGCGTTATTAGTGCAGTGTGCAATCTAATTGTTTGCTTGTGACTATTCATTGGAGTTTGCGATGAGCAGTGCAACAGTCACCAGCATTTGTGTGAAAGGTCTTCCAGTGGCCCCATAGGCCATCGGGCAGACCTTCCTTTTTGCAAATTTGCTGTGTTCCTGAGTGAAAGTAGTAACTTTGCAGCGTGCCGAAGTTTGGTGTGTTTACACGAGACGATAGTTGCCCTTGTGAAATGCTCCATTGCCTAGCATAGAACCCTTCACAACAGGCAACAAAACCAGAGCAGCATTGCTTTTGTGAGAGGGGTATTCTTAGGCCTGTTTCACATGGGCATAAGAATGAGGCCAGGGATTTTATCCTACTTAAAGGGATAGTAATACTATTCCCCTATAGTAGATATTTGCAAAATAATTTAATAGCCCCCAGGTTAATCTCTCAAACCGAAGGCAAAGTTCCCCCCTCCCTCCCCCTTCCCTGAAGTCAGTGTTTTACTGACTGCAGAGGAAGTCTGTCGTACGACAGGCTTGCGGCTCTGCAGCTGATCCGAGATCGCGATAGTGAAAAATAATTATTTCACTGAAACGGTCTTCTACATGTGCTTGGTTTGCAAGCACACGTAGAAGACTGTTTCAGTGAAATAATTCTTTGTCACTAACACAATCGTGGCTCTGCTGCAGAGCCGCCTGTTGAAAGTCAGACCGGATATCCCTGCAGTCAGTACAATGCTGACTTCAGGGAAGGGGGAGGGAGGTGGGTGGGAACTTTGCCTTCGGTTATCTCTCAAACCATAAAGGTTTGAGAGATGAACCTGGGGGCTATTAAATTATTTTGCAAATATCTACACTATGGGGGATAGTAATAAAGTATTACTATCCCTTTAACCAAAACCTGCCAGTGCCTGCTGGCATGGTGTTGCATTATCAAGTTGCCTCTTACAGGGCATGTTTTTTTACATTCTGAAGTGACCAGTCTCTTCTGATTTGGCTAAATGGTCCAGCAATTGACTGTCCCTGGTTTATTGCTTCAGCCTTTATGTATTCCCAAAGCCAGTCTATAATTAAATGTTCATGTTTTCTGGTGGCCTAATTATCCCACTAATGATCCCATCTTTGTCACTTTCCAGTGATCTTACTATGGAAATAGTGAGATATCGACTGATTGGTCCCCTTTCACACTGTGTCCTCAGTGAAGCTTTACGTGCTGCCCCTCTTCATAAAGTAAGTTTGAACAATCTTTTTGTTTAATTTGGCACCCCCCTTTCTAGACTCTACAGTTTCATACTGGTCTCACCTCCCCATTATGTTTTAAAGAAAAACTATTCCCTCGTACGTTTTATGTCTTGTAACATATCCTAAGCAATAATAAAGTACATCACAAAATATTTAAAGGAGCTGTTTTATGAAAATCTATATGCTATATAAATTTTCCTGCTGAATAAAACATTGGCACTCCCAATACTGTCAGTGTTTTACTCAAAAGTCATAACAGTGGGATTACTTCCTGACAGTTCTAATGGACAGCATGACTTAGCAGTTTCTATCACATTCTATGGGAAACTGTCAGTGACTTTCCTCTTAAATACAATTTAACAGAATAGCTAATTGGAATCTAAACTATATTAAATGGATAGTAATGTTTCACAAAAACAGCAGCTCCAATTAATCTTCATAGTATTTGGGCCATGGAGAGTGTTATTTCAATACTGTCAAAGTTGTAGTTCAAGTGTAATTTAATGATAAAGTATCCCCCTCCCGCTCCTTTTACTGATGTAACAGTGCTCTGATCAGAGCAGCAGGGAGTGTCCGGATAGATTGCAGAGATGGACAATCTTCAGTGATCATCGGGAAAAACCTGGCAAGGGGGCAGGGATTTCCTTATTCTCACAGTAAGAAGATTGTCCCTTTCTGCGACCTGTCCGGTCAAGAGACTAAATTCCACATCTGAGCGGAGGTGGCTTACACTAGGTAAAAGGGGCGGGAGGGGATACTTTATCATTCAATTACTCTTGAACTACAACTCTGACAATATTGAACTAACACTCTCCATGGCCCAAATACTATGAATATTAATTGGAGCTGCTGTTTTTGTGAAACATTACTATCCCTTTAACTCTTGAAATATGCATCGCTCAGCAATGAGAGTACCCTTATTGTACTCAACAGGAAAAGCCCTGCAATATATATATTTGCTCATAGAAAAAGTTTACTGCTTCTTTAAGTATTACACTTTAAAAATAAGTGTATGTACTTGCCATTTTATCTATTTTTGGCACATTTGCTAACATGAACAGTGGCCTCACAATAACTTTACTCTCTGGAATACCTGTACACCAGGGATAGACCATTTTAGGACGTGCAGCTGTTGGACTGCAACTCCCATCATCCCTAACTAGCCAACTTCCATCAACCCCAACCCAGCTGTTCAAGGCTCAACAATTGCCTATCCCTACTCTACACACTGTAGGGATAGCAAACCCATCGCGATGCACTGCAAAGGTCATGCTGTGATATACATACTTGTGCCAGCATGCCTTTCAGTTGTCAACCTCTGAGCTGTACAGTGAGCCTGTTGCCAAAACCCTTTTGCCTTTTCATGACAGCAGGAAGCCATGAAATGAACCATTGTAAAGCAATGCATTGGATACCCCTCTGGCACTCAAAGGGTTAACTTCAAGGACCTAATTGGGCTATTGTGATGGGAAAAAGGAATTGATTATTAGTCTCACCAGTGAGGCAATTTCCAGCCAGGCTGGCCAGGACCTGATTTTACTCCTCACAAGGGATAGGCAACTTTGGCTGTCATCATACCCAACAATTCCCCCCCATGCCCAGCCAGCCAATGGGAACTATAGTCTCCAACAACTGGAGAGCAGTTGTCTTCTCTTATTGTGTGGGTGATAAGGTATATTGTAATGTGATGGTTTATCCTTAGGAATTGGAAGGTGCTGATTCTGGACCTCACGACTGGTGGGCAGACTACTGCAGGAATCCAGATAATGTCCTTCTTCATAACCAACAGGAATCCGTGTTTCAGTTACTGCAAGGTAAAGGCTAAACTCTGTTATTATATAGGTCTTATTGTTCTGAAGAGAGGTGGAGCAATCCAGATGCACTGTACAGAACAACTAAACATTGCTTGAACTGGTTCTTTTAACCTCTTGTATGCAAGAAAGGTTAATTCAGTTGACTGTATAAAGGTCTCCTACCCAGGCAAGTATTTCTGTTGTAATGTTATCCCCTTAAGAACCAGTGAGTTGTGCAGTGCCTTATGCACTCCTTTGGTACTAAAGAAATTAACCCCTTAACGACTGGCGAACCATGGGTACTTTTACCGTAAAGGGCTGTATTGACTACATTCGGGGAGTCTGCCCATGTGAGCGATCACATGAAGCAATTTGCCAAAAGAGAGGCTGAAACTCACTGGTCCGGTTTTGGAGCAGTAAGTTTTAGATTCCCATCATGATCACCACATTCCTGCAGGAGCACTGTGATAATAAAAGTCATGACATGCCAGGACCATCACCTTCCTGTAACGCACGTCACTTTACCTTAAGGAGTTAAACAAAGAACGTGCGCAAAGGCAAACATAGAGAACTTCTGGGGAAAAAACATCTTCACCATAGGGAACAAATACTAATTCCCTCTGATTTAAATGCTAGAGAGAAGGGCTGAATTGGACACCTATGTAGCATTAAGGTGTTAGAAATCTCATTTCAATCAGTGGGGATTTGGGGAATTTGTATTTGTCCTTATGGTGCAGTTGGTTTTGCCCTGGAATTGTTCATCTTAATAGGTCCCTAATTCTTTACACTTATTAACCCCTAAAGGAAGAGAGGAGTGTGCAGCTCTTTGCAACATGTTGCACATCCCTCTGGTCTTTAAAGGGTAAAACAGTGTTACATTAATGCAGGGTGCCCTATACAATATATCTAGGGATCAAATGCAAATTCCCTCTGATTTTTAAATGGGGGATTTTAAAGTAATTTAATTTAATTTTGTACTGTAGATTAAAAAAATAATGTGCAGCAAATCCCATCTCTCAAACTTTTATGGTTTGAGAGATATTTTGCAGCTAAAGTTCCCCCTACCTCCCCCTCTCCTGATGTCAGCTGTAAAGCTGACAGCAGGAGATTCGATTTGGCCGACTCGAGGTGGCTCTTCAGCAGAGCCGAAATCGCGTTATTTAAAAAGAAATATTTCATTGGAACGGTCTGCAAAGTGTGCTTGTAAACCAGGCACACTTTGTAGACTGTTCCAGTGAAGTAATTATTTTTAAATTTTGCTATTTCGGTTCTGCTGAAGAGCCACTGGCTGGTCCCAGGACTGGGATTTCCTGCTGTCAGTAGAGCGTTGACATCAGGAGAAGTGGAGGGAGGGGGAACTTAAGCACCAAATATCTCTCAAACCATAAAGGTTTGAGAGATGGGATTTGCTGCACATAATTTATTTATTTTTTTAAGTCTACAATACACCATAAAATTATTATTGCACATTAGAATCCCTTTAACCCCCTTGAATGCTATTGAGGTTTCATATATATTTCTCTGCAGTGCATTAGAGACCTCCTAGCATTCAAGAGATTAAAAGGGCTGTTTAAATAAGTGGGGATTTTGGTAATTTCTATTTGTCCCCTATGGTACAGTTGGTTTGTTCAGAGATACTCCACTTTTTTAATCACTGTGGGATATGATGCTTTATTAAAAAAAATCTGAATGGAAACCTGCAGGATTTTTCTTTGTTTATGTTGCAGTTTGTGGGAGTTTGATCCTGTGGTGGCAGAAACAAAGTGGAACTAAAATTTTGTAATGACTTTTTGTTTTTTTATGTCTAAAATAATATTTATATTACCCATTATTTATGTAAAGCTATAGTTTGTGAGCTATTTAGCGTTGTTTGCCAGTTTATGCAGATATTCCAATACTTCCTGGTAGGAAGTGGCAGTTGGGAGGGAGAGTGAAATGTGCCACCTGGAATGCCTAGTTTGCATAAATTGACAATTCAAGTGAAATATCTCTTAAGCCAGAGCTAGACAAACTCTGGGTGCCAGGCTGTCATGGAAACTAAGAAATGTGACCTGATTTCTAGACACTGGCTGCCCATATAGTAAGCAGGGCCAATTAACAATCATCATGTTGTAGGTTTATCCTCCTCTTCTAAGTACCAATCATGCCCAATGCGTTTGCCACTCCTCTGGCACACAAAGGGTTAGGGTGGCTGTAACACATTAACACCATTTGTCAGATGTTTTAAATTTTGGCTATTTGCAATGCTCGAATAAACCTTGCTGATGACACACTGCAACTGTATCCCCATATTTTCTGTGCCCTCTGTGACAGGACAGTCAAGCACGGGGTTGCAATTCCCATTTATCATTGGAAAGTTTATTGGAGCATTGCCAAAGGCCAAATTGAAAAATTCTGATAAAGAACATTTATGGTGTTAATGCACCAGTTGCGTAAACCTTTGATTGCCAGAGCATGTCCAGCGTGTTATGCTCGTCAGATTTGGGGCCAGTGTGTTTTGTTTTTTTTTGTGTACATGTGGTTGCACCCACTTGTCTTGCCTAGTTATTGGCTTCAACCAAGGGAAATTGCTAGGCTTCAAAACACGTTGGGGACATGATCCTCATTTAGTGCATACTTGGGGTGTAGGGTGTAATGGTGCAGTTGGGCACTGAGGGATTGAGTCACAACTGCTAGTTCCTAGCAGAGACCCTGCCCATTTCTTACCCCACTGTCTGTCTTCTCACATATTGCTGTTCTGCCTCCCTTTTACCACTGTCTGCCTCAGCCATGTGCCTCCCATCCTCCCCTACCTCTGGACTTTAAAGAGGACTTCTCTCCTTTCCAAGTCTTCCCCTCAGTGGCACCTTCCATCTTGAAAGACTTTGCATGATTATTCAGCCTTATCAATGTATCGCCCCTTATAATGAAAAGGTATTTTAGCAGCCTAAAAAGGTGGAGAGAGGTGTATTTCTGGACATGTGAGGAATTGGTTATTCGGGTTTATCTGATTGTTTGAGAACAACGCTCTGCTAAGATTAGGTTCCCCAACTACTAAATGAAGAATCCCTAAAACCATTGTCCTGTTTTCAAAACAAAGTACAAGGTAAATGTAAATATATTTAATGAGACTAAATGCTGTGTAGACAACAGGTCCACTTTAACCCAATGCATTCCGTACCCCTCTGGCACTCAGTGTTAACTCACCACCTGAGTTACCACTGTCTGCTTCCCCTCATCCCTCTCCCCCAACTCTCTCATCAGCTTCCACATGGGTTGCTTCCCACCTCTTCTTCTTTTTCTCCCACATCTAGGTTTCCTTTAATCCCTTAAAGACCACCTGATCTGGCAGGGGTTGGCCGTAAAGGACCACGGCACATTTTTTGCAATTAATTCTAGGATGGCAGAGTGGTGTGCAGCCTGGCTGCCATCCCAGAATTCAATGACGTGGCAGGACCCATCGCCTGTCCTTAAAGGGATAGTAATGTTTCATAATAAAAGCAGCTGTAATTAATCATTATAGTATTTTGACTATGGAGAGTGTTATTTCAATTCTGTCAGAGTTGTAGTTCAAGAGTAATTCAATGACAAAGTGTCCCCCTCCCGCCCCTTTTACTGATGTAACACTGTTCAGCCAGATCAGAAGGGAGGTGCCCAGGTAGACTGCGCAGAGGGACAATCTTCAATTAAGATAAGTGAAAAAGCTGAAAAACTTGTCAAGGGGGGCAGGGCTTTCATTGTTCTCTTTGGAAGAAGATTGTCCCCTGCTGTTATCTGTCTGGTCTATGGACTGCATTCCACATCTGAGAAGAGATGGCTTACACTAGGTAAAAGGGGCGGGAGGGGAAACTTTGCTTGTGAATATCTCTCAAACCATAAAGGTTTGAGAGATGAGACTTATATTGTTCTTCATGTTTTTTAATGCCTACAAAATAAAATAAAGATAAAACGAAGTATTACTATCCCTTTAATGTCCAGACCGTCATGATGGTCCTGGCATGTTGTGTCTCCTTAAGAGGTTAACACCTTAAGGACCAGAAGGGTGTGCAACAGCAAAGATGCATCTAAGCTGCGCATGCCGACATTGATTTTAGATAGAACATTTTCTGACTACTGTTGAAGGTATCAAAGAAAGGTTTAAACAAGAGAACCAACTAGGTTGGATATCTTCATGTAAATAGATAAATAATAATATAATTTTGAGAACCTTACACAATACTAGGTATTGACACACTACTTCACAGTATAGAATTTATTAAATAATCAATTACACATATTTGTGCAAAAATATATATAATTTATTTAAATAAATACTATATGTATAAAAAGTGTAAGCATAAATGAGTGAATACCAATTTCAATAGCTACACAGTAACTGAAACCACAATTATCACCATTAGGATTACCAGCAATTAAAGGGTTAACCAAACATAGGTATGTTCAGAGGTATTAACTTGCAATAATTGAACACACAAAAATATGTTTAATAATTGTGTTTCACTTATATAAAATGATATTGTACTGCAGGTCTTAATTATATATTAAATTTTGAAAGAAACAGAGTTAGATGAGGCAACTGCTGCCTAATTTTCCTTCTGGGCTTCCAGTTACATACGACCAGTTCAATACCTTTCTAGTGTAGCCTGTTGAGGTGTCACTAAAACCTAATCGATTTTATTTGAAAGTGCGTCATAGTTAGATCGCTGATTAGCTTACATATAGTTAAAATCATTAGATCAGTTTCACGTCCTCAGACGGACATCAATCTGTGATAAAAATAATATGGGCATGAAATCACTTGCAGTTGGTGACCTATCTCTCACTGATATGGGGATAAGGAAAGGAGCTGTAGCAGAACCACGTGATCCGCTTTAAGCCCTGTGAAGTTCCTCTCAGAGCGTTATTTATCCATAGGGTTTATAAAGACACTTTAATTTTGACCACCTGGTAGCTAATTGTCTTATTTTTATATTCGCATCTCATCTTTTATATAGAAGAGAGATTAGACTATGTTTCATATACAGTCACTTATTTTTTAAAGGCATTTTTTAGTCTTATCTCCTTCCAAACTATTCATCAGGGGTTAATTTTCCCTTTTTCACCCTTGACTTTTTTTTTTTTTTTTTTTTTTTTTTTTAACAGGTTGTTTTGACATGTTTTTCCTCGACCACGGCTGCCATATAATGTGTGGTTAGATGATTTAGTGTTTTCTTTTAATCATTTATATTTTCAGTATTTATTATTTAAGCCCCTGACGAAGCCATGTGGAACAGAGAAACGCGTTGGGCAATGGGCATGATAAACAGTTAAAATAATAGACAATAATCTCACTGACAGTATGTTTGGCTGACTAAGAATAGACTTAGGTGTGTGGAATGCTCCATGAAGAGTGCCACGAGGGCTAGATCGAGGGAATAGCCATTCAAACACTGTAGAAGTAAAGAAGCAGACACAAAAATGTGACCAAGCTTCTAATTAACTCTTTCAGGAATACACATGGCGAATAAGAAATAAACAGTTGCTGTCTCATATAAAAAAGACCTCCTCAAGATATCTAATGGGAGGAAACAAAGAATGAGAAAGGGCATTGAACAGAGTGTGATGTTTGAAAATCCCTAAACAGCCGGTCACCAGAGAAATAAAATCCAGATATATTACAATGAAAAGACAATAAACAGGGGTTACAGGAAAGGAAGTAGCTTTAAAAAAAAAAAAAAAAAAAAAAAAAAGAGCAAAAAATAGATGTATTTGAACATCCGGAAAATCATGGGTTAAATAATAAACACTGAAAATATAAATGATTAAAAGAAAACACTAAATCATCTAACCATACATTATATGGTAGCTGTGGTCGAGGAAAAACGTGTCAAAACAACCTGTAAAAAAACAAAACAAAAAAAAAAACAGAAGTTTGGGGCGTTATCATACGTCACATAAACATGTAATTCTACCAGACTTTCCCGTATGGGAGTATATCTTCCTTTAGACTTGGTGTCTAGCACAGAGTCGTATATCCCCATAAAAGTGATATTCAGTTATTTTCACCCCCTACTTTCAAGCAAACGTTCATTGTCTTAACATGAGATCATTTACACACATTTAGGATAGAAAAAGGATTTTTATAAAGTCCATACTGGTTCCAAAATTTTAACCCTCTACTCTCCACCAGGACAAAGTCTCTGACACTCTTAAGTTTTTGGTGCTGCCTCCTAGATTTTGAAATATTTGTGCAGCCATGTCTAAAACCGCAGTCTTTATATAGTGTTTGTTCCAACTGATCCAGAGAGAACAATTAAACATTTCCTAAATACCCATTGATGTACGTGGGGCTTATAACCATTTGATTGTTAGAGAGGTTTCCATCTAATCCCTTCCTGCAAGATTCTCTTGTAAGGCATCCATGGGCAAAGTCAAAAGTTGATACCCTGCTATTGTCCTTATTTGTATATCCTTACCCAGAGTCCCTAGCTAAAGTGAATCCACTCTGTGCTATTTGTTTTGATGGAAAAGTAGAATGTCTGTTTTCTTTCAAAAAGTATGATGCAGAAGAAACAATTATATAAAAGGAATACCAGTTTTATATTTCCTAAAACTTTATTATGATGGTGCTGGTTTGTTATGATTTATAACCTGTTCGTATTGCTGTTCCATTGTAATGTTTATTCATAGGAATAGGCTCTCCAGCAGAAATTCCAGCTGGCACCATATTGGGCCTCACTGTGGGAGATCCCAGACTAAATTTGCCTCAGAAGAAAACAAAAGCTGTGCCAAATCTAGGAAAATATGAAGGTAAATCTTCCTTTTCTTTCTTTTTTTTTTTTTTTTTTATTATTCCCTACCAAAATGTAACTCATTTGACTCTCTATTTAATTTTTTATAAACTAAAAACAGGCTAGGAAGGAACATGCATCTGGTGCTGGCCTTGTGCTCAGTGGGAGCCTCTGTCTCACCATACAGATGATCCAGGTTCAAATCCTGGCACGGCCAACTAAGGGATGTAATGCCTTCTACTACTTGTCTTTATCACAGTTGTGTTCTGCTCACTGGTTTAATGCTTGAAGGGATAGTAATGTTTCACAAACAAAGCAGCTCCAATTAATCTTCATAGTATTTGGGCCATGGAGAGTGTTATTTCAATACTGTCAGAGTTGTAGGTCAAGATTAATTGAATGAACAAGTATCCCCCTCCCGCCTCTTTTACTGATATAACACTGCTCGCCTCAGATCGAATGGATTTCAGAGAGAGAAAATATTCAGTGATCATAAGGAAAACCTGAAAAACCTGTCAAGGGGGCAGGGTTTTCCTTGTGTCCACAGTAAGAAGATTGTCCCTTTCTGTGATCTGTCTGGTCCCTGAAATCACTCTAATTTAATTATCTACTGATTTCAAATATTGCATACCTTCTGAATAAAACATATAAATTGCAATTAATATAGTCAATAATCGATAATACCAAGAATATACTTAGAATCAATCCAATAAGATATGTCTAGACAGTATACCAACTTCATGCAAGATATATATCATAAACATGACCATAGCAATCTTATGTAAAACCAATAGGGTACTCCAAGGGTTAATCCACTTATTACTATAGGATGCCACACCCAAGATGGTAGCTTCTTTTGTCTAGTGAGAGGTTTAAATAAACTTTCCAGTGTAAAAAAGAATTCCCCCAGATAAACTATTAGCTATAATAACCTTTCTGGAAACACAATATATTCTAGAAATATCAAAGATTATATTAACTAATTTATAAACAAGAATATATAAATCTCACTGAGATCAACTATTTTACATTTATCTGGCAAAATATGACAATTTACCAATTAATTAATGAATTCTGCTTAATTTAGAATTACTACAGCCAATATAGCTTATTATAATTGGTCCCAATTGGGTGGCCAGTCTGAGACAAATTATAAAAAAAAATTGTTTGTTCAAATATAGAAGAAATATATATTTGATTCTGAATTTTGCAGAATTAAAATAAGTAAAGATATAGTTACTAGTCCAGTAAGTGTTTCTTAGTATCTCTTTACCAGCCAGCCAGGTACACTTCAGGAAACAGAACAGGAAATCCAGAGCCCCCTTCTCTTTCAGAAATTACATATTTATAATGTAAATTCCTGTTATCAAAAAAAAACAGCCCATCTTATCTGATTGGGTAAATAGCCATTTCATTATACGGTGTCAGAATATATCATCCGCATTTTTGGGAATTCCTCAAAACACTGGTAATAACACTCTAAAGATGGTGCTCTCATTCCACATTAAAATTCACACCTAAAATGACACCTAGTCTGTGTTTTCTCAAAAGACAAGAATTTGGTGCGTTATCATACATCACATAAACATGTCATCCTACCAGACTTTCATACACGGGAGTATACTTCGTCCCAGATTTTCACAGAAGATAATGAGTCTGCTTTAAACTTATTGTCTGGACAATGGTCATAAATCCCCCTAAAATTCACCAAGATATTTCCCCCCTCCATAGAGGTGAAGAGGCCCCCTTTGTCTAGAAGAATGAGCTAATTTAAGCACATTTTAAACAGACTTTCAAACAATTCTGCTTTTTAAAATTAACTGCCTCCACCAGAACAAAGTCTGTGACAAGCTTCAGTGCTGTTAGGTTGTTGATCCTGAGAACTATCTGACTGCCATTTGGAGTCGGGAAGGAATTTTTTAACCTACTTGGGGCTAAATTGGGAATTACTTAAATTTTTTTTCCCTTTCTTTACATCAATAGGGGTGATTTGGCATGGGCTGGACTTGATGGACGCATGTCTTTTTTTCAGCCTCATCAACTATTTTCTATGTAATTAAGATTTGCAGGCTGGGCACTTCCTGTCTTAGCCATGCATTTCCTCTCCTACTCATCGCTACTCTCAGAAATGCACTGTCCACCTCTCCTAGTATGTCTCTCCTAGAACTAAAAGGGATAAGTGTCTGTGAGTAGGAGAGGTAATGTAGGGCTAAGACAGGAACAGTCTACATGGCATGCCTTAATTAGGATAATCTTTAAATCTTAACTCAAGATGACTAGTTTTCTAAATTACAAATTGCTAATGTAACATATAGGTGAAAGATCTTTCAAAATCCCCAAGTTGTTTTTTAGGTGATGGGGAGCCTTTAAAATCAAATGTAAACTATAGGGCAATATACAGATAAAATACCTACAGAATATGGCTAAACTATCATTATAGTGCAGTCATTAAAAAGAAAACAAAAAAACTGCAGGTACAAAAGATACAGCCAGTTATTGAAGAAGTAAACTTGTTCATGAAAACCTGTGATAGGGCTTCTCCTGCAGAGTTAAACTATAGTGCATCCACTACTGGTAGTTGTTTTATTCAGAAGTTATAACCATTCAAAACTGTTATGCTCTCTGGAAACATGGATCCAGGGAGCTTACTTCCTGAAAGTTCAAACTGACAGGAAGTGACTGAGCAGACACTATCAAATTATACAGAGAAGTGTTATCAGTTGCTCACTTCGCCCAGAGAATGCAACAGAATACATTAAATTTGGCCATTGGATTGCAGTGTTGATGGGAGCGGAGAATAAAAACAACACAAAACTGTAAACTCTGTAAAGATATATCTCACAGTAGTGAGAGTACCCTTGTTTTACTCGCAAGGAAAATCCCTGTAATATGTTATTTTATGAGGGGGGGAGTTACTTCTCCTTTAAGCTATCAGGTGATCATTATGCCTCATAACTTGATATCAAAGTTCCTCACTTTTGTAATCCATATAACTAATGAATTGGTCAAACACATATGAAGTCTTTGGGTAGCTGTTTTATTGGGATTTTATGTTTGATTGTTTTTTTTAACTTAGTGTATGGCCTAGTAGGTACAAAATAGCAAGATTTGAAAATTTGTTATAATATTCTGTGCTATTTCTCTTTTATCCATTGTGGATCACAGGAACAGTGGAGATAAGTTTCAGGGCACTTACAAACTAAAGATCTCTAGGGGCGGAGACTCCCTCCCAACTCCACTTAACCCCTGCCCAGAAGCAGCTGGCTTTTTTTTTTCCTGTAAGGTGCTCTGCTCAGGGAAATATATATATATATATATATATATATATATATAATTTTTTTTTTTTTTTTTTTTTTTATATATATATTTTCGCATTTTATTACTCATGGGGTGCTTCTTTTCCACCATTAGGATGGCTCCTTTTATCTACAAGTTCCTGCACACAGCAGAATGTGAAGCAAACTCACGTCAACCTGCATTTCTGTGCATTTGCTTTGGCATGGCCAATATACTTGAGAAGCCACTCTACTTGTCTCCTCAAAGGAGTTACAAGAATAAAAGAGCCAGAGTGGCAGGTGGTATAGTTCTGTCTGTCTTTCAGCTACAATGTGAAGTCTGTTAGTGCTGCATGGCTCATTCCTGCATTCTCGCTATTCTTTCATAAAGGGTTAGTAATGTCCAAAAAAACATTTGTTTGCATTTAGAAGAGCTTAAAAAGCTGAGCTAAATGTAAAAAAACGTATCTTTGAGAGATACAGGCATTGAGAGATACAGGCATTTAAAATTCGATGTCTCCTACTGTCAGCAGGAGATCTGTGTCGGTTGACATGGAGGCTCTGCAGCAGAGCCTCAGTCTTGTTAGTTACAGTGAATCCCTTCATTGGAATGGTCTAAATGAAGGGATTTGTTGTAACTAATGAGATTGCGGCTCTGCTACAGAGCCTATCTGTCGACCAACTCAGATCTCCTGCTGACAGCTTTACAGCTGTCGGTAGAAGACATCAAACTTTAAATGCATGTATCTCTCAAACCATATTGGTTTGAGAGATACTTTTTTCTTGCATTTAGCTCATCTTTTTAAGCTCTTCTAAATGCTGGACATTTCTAACCCTTTAATTTATTTTTCCTTCTACTATTGCACATTTTTACTTATGCGTCTGGTGAGGGACAAGTATTCTAAAGAACATGGACACATTAAGATTTTTGGGGCCACGTCGCCTTTAAAATGAGGCCGTTATCTGTATTAGGGAGCTGGGTGGTCTCCAGGCTGTGGGACGAGCACAACAGTTCCTGGCCTTCCCCTCTATACATGGGGACCACTTGTCTGGGGTCCCCTGCTTTGACAGGAGAGTTTGGCCTCCCATAAGTGGTGCAGATAAGTTTATCATCTTTCTGTCCCTCCCCCACCCCAGGTTTCTTCTTTTGGGGAGTTGTGTTCCATGTCAGAATCCATAGGGGATGTGGGGGAATATCAAGATCACCATAACTACTATGGCTGTTTCTTTAGTGGTCAGTTGTCAGGACAGTCTCCCTAAGGGTCAGACGGGTCAGTTTATGCTACACTTGTACTTTGGCCCTAATCAGTCTCTTCATGGACCCAACTCCTCTGATCAGGAACTTATGTGGGCAATGACACTTATCTCAACTAAGGCTAGTATCTTTTCTTTTAGCCAGTGTGTCTTTGATCAGCTAGATCAGGGTCTCTGTATCCCCCACCCCCAAGAAGAGGGTCTGTTATACATTGGAGAGTGACCTTTTTCCTTCTGGGGAGGATTCCTCACTGGAGGAAGTTGAAACAGTTGATGAAGATGTTAATGATTCTTCACTTATCTTTGGAGATTCCCTTGAGGAGGACCTTGGGAGTTTGGTAGAAGGACTGATTTAGTCTGTAATACAGACTCTTCAAGTCTCTGAGGCCCCCTCAGATTTGTCCTCTCTATACATTTTTTAAAAGTCATTGAAGGGATGCTATACTCCCTTCTTATGATTATTTTGAACAGGTGATCCTTGATGAATGGAAGTCTCCACATTAGAGGGTCTTTTTAACCAGGTGCTTTTTTTTTTCTTCTTTGTCCCTTTTCCCCTTTTGTGTTGCAGCTGTGGGCCACTCCTAGCAATCAATCCCCTTATTCTCCAAGCACACAGCTTTACCAATGGTGGATGCAGCTATGTTTAAGGATCTCTAATCTGACCACTAGAGTCAGCTTTCCATCAATGTACTGGAGCTTGGGGTGATTTGTCTAGCTCTTCAGCATTGAGCCTAATCGCTTTGCAGACTACTGGTTCAGGTTTAATCAGACAGTGCAGCAGTGGTGGCTTGTACCAACCGCTAAGGAAGGACCAGACTTACAGCTGCGTGGTCCGAGTTTCATCTGATTCTTGTTTGGGTTGAAACTTGCTTTCTGACTTTGTTCACAGTCCAGGTATAAACAGTATGGTAGCAGACTTACCTCCGCTGCCAGTGCCTGGGTCCTGGGCAATGGGGACTGAAGCAGTCCGTTTTTTGACTCACAGTTTAGAAGTGTGATCTGCTGGTCGTGAACATGATGGTGTCTCAGCTGAAAGATTTGCTCCAGGTCCCGAGATCCTCTGCCGTCATAATAGACGCAATGGGCATTCTGTGGCATTTCCCTCTGATGTATGTGTTTCCTTTGCTGTCCTTGATTCCCAGGTTGTTGAGGAAAATCTGGGTTGACCGAGTGCATGTAAGTCTGATTGCACTTTATTGACCTCGCTAAACGTGGTTCTCAGATGTGATCAGTCTGTCAGTAGCCGAGCTGTGGCATTCTCCCTCTTCTTCCAGACATCTTGTCTCAAGGTCCTTTGTCCAGACAGGGAGAAGCTAGCCTTGATGTCCTCAGGTATCCTGAGAAGAAAGGGGTTTCTCTCAGTCAGTCATCGTGGTCATGCCTAAAACCCATAAGCCGGTTTGTTGTAGGGTGTATCATCAGGTCTGGTCATTGTTCTTCAGTTTGTGTGAAGTCCATGGCTTAGACCCCACATCCTTTTCATCTTCCGTTGATCTTGGCCTTTCTCTAGGACAGCCTCTAAAAGGGACTTCATTTACTTTCTATCAAAGTCCAGATCTTGGCCTTTTCAGTTCTTGCTGAGAAACGTATTGCATTTCTGCCAGATGTTCAGACTATTGTGCAAGGATTGGCTCATGCCTATCCCATCTTTCAGCATCCCCATCTTCCATTGATCTAAATGTTGTCCCTGAAGTGCTTCGGAGGGATGCTTTTGAGCATCTGGTTTGTGTGTCTCTTTGTTGGTTGACCCTGAAGACCGTTATCCTTTTAGCGATTGTGTGTGGCTTAACTGTAGGCATTGGCCTTTCTCATTTTTCATGCAGTTAAGGTGGTTCTGCTTACTCTTTGGGTTTCTTCCCAAGGTGGTTTCTGATTTCCATATTAATAAGGATATTGTTCTCCTTTCTCTTCGTCCTGCTTCATCTAACAGATGGGAGCAGGAGCTTCACTGTCTGTATTTTAGGCGTCTTAAAAACTGCACTCACTGTACTGAAACTTTTCACAAATTGGACTTTTTTCATTATCCCAGGGGGGTCTACTTGTGGGCCAAGCAGCATCTAAGGTGACAGCGGCCTCTTGGATCAAGGCGACCATTCACAAGGCCTATGTCTTTAAGAAAAGGTTGATTACTTTTTTAAGGTAACTACTCACTCGACCCGGGTGGTGGGTGCTTCTTGAACCTACAAAAACCAGCCCACTGCAGATAAGTTATGCAAGGCAGCAATATGGTCATCACTTCACAAGTTTGCAAAGCATTATTGGGTCAATGTATTGGACATTTTTGGGAGGAATGCAGTAAAGGTAGTAGTGCTTGTGTAGGTACCTCTTTTCCTTTGTATCTATAAACTTTTCTGATATTGCGTAGTTTTTTTTGTGCACCAGTGCCCTTTGATACACAAGGTTCATGGTTGTGTCTGGTTTGTCTCTTCTCGAAAGAGAAAAGAGGATTTTTGTGTTCTTTTAGATAAATCCTTGTCTCTTAGTTCTTGTAGGACAGAAGACATCCCTCCCAGAGCAAAACCTGTTTGAGTTTTGGCCAAGGGTGTCCTTTGGGGTCTTTAGTGTGCTGACCACCTTCCTACCTTTGTAGCATCTTTGCTATACATTAAAACTGAAGGCTAATGAAGTTGAGAGGGAGTCTCTGCCTCCAGAGAGCTTTATCTATTTAAATTGGACTTTTAACCCTTGAATTCAAGAGCAGTATCCAGAGCATTGCTTTGAAATGCATTGAGACCTCAAGTATTCAAGGGGTTAGAAGCTTCTTTTAAATAACAGTACTGTTGGTATTCTCTAGAATTGCTCCACTTTGCCTTATGCAGAAAGAAAAAGTGTAAGAATTCTGGGGAAAACAAACTACTATAGGGGTCAAATTTCCATTTATTTATGTTGTTGTGTGTTTTTAAACCCCTTGAATGCTAGGTAGCAAAGCAATGCGGTCGAGACTTCTGTAATATTAAATGGGTTAAAAGCTTCACTTTAATCAATGTGAAGTTTTATTTGTCTCCTCTGGTACTACTTGTATGCTCCAGAATTGCACCACTTTGGCTCATTTGTTTTATTTGAGCTGCAGAGTGTATGGAGAGTAGGCGGCTGGTTGTGATCTCTGATTGACAGTATATTTGCAGTAATGTATTTATGTACTTCTGCAGATAAAGACAAAGCCAAGTCCATAAGACTGGAAGGGGTTCCAGTGGAATGCACTCAAAGCATTATTTGGACTTCTGACATTCGCTCCAAGGCAACGGAAAATAAAATCTCTGAGCAGGTAATGAAAAGTGGAGCAAATCAACTTCACCACAGGAAACAAATTCAAATTCTTTTTGATGTAAATGGGGCTTTTAACCCCTTGAATGCAAGAGTAGTTGCCAGCATTTCCAGTGCTTTGGAGACCTCTCAAGCATTCATGGAATTATTAAATGAAAGGAAATTTTTATATGCTCCCTGTGGTGCAGTTGGTTTCTCCGGGTTCACTGGTCCTTGGGACATCTGCCGCAGCATCTCCCTTGAAGTAATGAACATTACAAGCAGGTAGTTCCACCCCATCCTATATAATAATTTGCTAGAATGTTTGTCACGATGCAGTTAGGTGCAGTAGAGACTGTCCGCGTTCGGTCATTCTCTACTGCGCATGATTGAATCGCGTGTGTAAGGCTACGCAAGACTGCATCACGTGGAGCAGTGAGGTAGCGGCCTTTTAACCCTTCGAGTGCCAGAGGGGTACCCCTCTGGCACTCAATGGGTTAATATTACCTGGAACTTGGCCCATGTGCATGGGCTTTTACACTAGTAGTCTAATACACCAATAGTAGTGGGAAGGAAGGGAGGGAGTGGGAGGTGGGCAATGGAGCGTAAACAAGGTGTGTGTGTGACAGTGGAGGTAGGCAGCCTGTGGATCTCCAGCTGTTTGAGATTGCAACGCTCATCATCCCCAGCTAGTCAGTCACTGATTGGGAGTGATGAAAGTTGTAGTCCCCATCATCTGGATTGTCTTCCTGGGATATAGAGGATGTCAGGGCATAAAAACAAATGTATACAGATCTTTAACTCTGTGTATATTGTGCATAAAGTTGCATGTTGCCATTTGCTATAAAAGATCCTACTGAGAAACAGTCCCTGAAGTGAGAGAGTTGCTGGGAGTCTGTTTTTGGTGTCCTGGATGAAAACAGCTGGTCTCTAGGGAAGGGTTTCTCAACCATCACTGTATCAAGAAAACCTAAAATATTTGTAAGTACCCCAACACTTAGTTTCTTCACTATTTGCAAATGAATATAAACTTGTCATGAGTGGAACGACAGAAAATATGTGGTAGAGAGAACAGCCCTCTCTGTCACTGACGCACCCTCACAAACCCCCATGCATCCACTTATAAACATTCACTTTTTAGCTTAACGTTTTTTTATCCCACAAATAACTTCATACAGTTGTTTGTATAGTTCTGATATATTTTCATTAGATTAAATTAAATCCCTTTTCATTGGGTGGAATGAAGTATAGGAGAGGAAAGTGCAGTTGCTAGCTTCAATTGTTCCACACTCACCCAGACTTCTCTTGATGCAGATGATTTATCCACAGTACAGACATGCTAGGCTGGTACACCACCATATTATGTAGGCTCAGCCATCGTCACAGAATTGCATAATTTTTCTGACGTTCACTGGTTTGCAGGGGATGATGGGAATTGTAGTCCTTATCAGCTGGAGTGCCTCAGGTTGCCGAGCCCTCATCCAGATACACAAACATTAGCCTAAGAGAACAATTTTACAAGATGCCACACCTGGAGGGGATGCACAGACTTGACCCAAATAACTCCGACCTATGCTTTCAAGAATATAATACCGTGGTCACATTTTTACACTCCTGATGGCAATACACAGAAGTATGGGTGTTTAAACTACATTCCAAAAGTCCCGAGACTGCAAATGTTTTGACCATCTTTGATTTTGCACGGGTGTTAGTCAAAAAGACTGCGCTACTGATTGTACATAATCCGTTATCCCAAAAATCTGCCAATTTGGAATGCAAGTTGGCATCCGTGCTTTACAGAAAAGAGGAGGGCCAGTTCAGGATGCTCTTGTATCTCCCCTTCGATTTCATTCCTTGAAGTGAGATCCTGGAGAAACAACAATTTCAACTCATCAGCTGTATCTGTATACCTTCAAAATGGCTTCAACCTTTGTGATAACCTTAAACACTTTCAAATACACAAATCCTAGCCAATGGAATAGCTCTGAGCAGTATCTCACATCTCCACTGGTAGCTTCTTGTGGATGTGGCAGTCCAGACAAGCAGTCACTACACAACTAGACTTGCAACTACATGATTATTATGACAGTGATGCATGTCCACTATGACACACACACACTTTTTTTTTTTTTCCCCACTCTGTGAGATTTGAAAGTTGTTACTAAGTAATTATGTACTGAAACCAATTAAAGGTAATGTTTTCCTGCACTCATTTAAAGGAACTGTCACCTTCCCAAATCCCCTACTCAGTGGGAACATCCACATTGAAAGGATTTGCATAATTATTATTCCCTATTAATTTATTTGACCCCTCTGGTGGAAACTGATGTGTTAAGTAGCATAAGAAGGTGAAGAGTGATGATTTTATGGACATGTGAGTAATTAATTATGCAATCTATCAGCGCTGTTAAAATCTTTAGGGCCAAAATGAGTTCTGGCTGGTCCTCAGATCATCGTACTGTCGTAATTACATCCCTTGGCCAGCATCCTCTGTAAACAGAGTTGGTTGTATGAACCCATGTTGCGGCCTAACGCTTGTTGCAGCCTTCTGTTCCCACAACTCCATGCAGTGGGAACATCAAAAGGAAACTAGCCAACTTTTAATGGTTGACATAGTGTCAGACATCTAGCGTGAGCTAGTTACTCAGTTACCCTCCCCAGCACTTAACCCTAATAGTACAGCCCTGGCTCTCCACTACACCTAACATTACCAATAACATAAAATCCTAGTCCTAACCTAGCCGATTCCCTGCAATAACAACACACTTTTCCCTTAAAGTTGGAGGTCCAGCAGTATCGTCTTCACCCTGGTCCTCCTGAATCTTCTCCTAAAATAAATAAATATCTCCCCCCCCCCCCCCCCCCCCAACCCCGTTGCCACCTCCACTGCCTATAATAAATGGGTTATGTTTTGTGTTTTCCCCAAACACTCTTGCTGTCCTGCTTGGGCTGTTGACTGAGCCAGTATGAGGGAAATATGAACAGAGATCTACTTTTTTCACTGGCTCAGGCAATGGCCTGAGCAGGATCAGCAAGGGTGTTTTTTGTATTTTTTGTTTGTTTTTTAATCAAAGACTAGGAGTGGATTAATCCTTTACTTACTGCGGGGTATGCCTTGCTTACCACTCCGGCACTCAAAGGGTTATTTATTTTTTTGATTTAATTATGTTTTTTGCAAATTGGATTCATGATATGGGGGCTCAGGGCCCCATATCATTTTGTCCACAGGTTACTAGTGTAGAGATGCCTAGTTGCTCATGCATGTGAGTGTGTGTGGGAATTGACTAGTTTTCAATTGCATGTTGGTGGTTTTTACCACACATTAGGGACACAGAACTTCTGTTTGGTAGGTGCTGAATCACCAGCAGAAGAGGCAGTCCCTTAAATGGTGTTAATAACCACCACAAGCAGTAGAATAGGACACAGATGTGCTAGGCCATTACTTTCAAAGGGCACCCCCTCTGGATTAACCCTTTGAATGTCAGAGAGGTAGCTGACAAATTGCAATATCTTATATACCTCTCTGACACTCAAAGGGTTAAAATTGCTATATTCATTGTTCAGAGACTGAGGTCCTGCTGGCGCCTGTTTCGTCCACCTCCACGGACATGACATCCATGACTGAAGATGTTCTCTCTCAAACAAAGGCACAAGGACAAAGTTCTGAGGGAGCATTAGGATTTTCTGTCCACAGTAAATTAACTGTGTGGGTTTATTATTAGGCGGTATTGTATTTTTTTTCTTTAAGTTCTCTTAATGTCTTTGTTTTGTGTGTATCAGGAACTGAACCGTCTGAGGAGTGAACTGCTTGTTCCCGGCTCACGGCTTGACCTGGGGAACAGTGAATCTAAGATCCCTCTTCTACTTATCCAGCAGCCTGGGAGATGCACAGGAACAGAGCAGCTGGGCTGGGGGAGTGGCTGGGACATCTGCCTACCCAAAGGCTGGGGCATGGCCTTCTGGATTCCTCTTGTGAGTGTCTTTGACTATCTTTTCTGTGAGGGTACAGCTTAAAATATTTTGCAGGACTAATAACACCACACGTACACATTTACCTTACTTTGACCTGAAAATCATAATGACCTTGGTCCAAGCAGAAGCCTGTTCAAACAGTCCTGGATGTTGTCAGCAGAGGAGGACATGACAGTTTATGGCTGGGCAATGGGACCTCCGACTGCTCACTGCACATGGTAATCTTAACCCTTTCACCAGAGGTGTGTGCAGTGCATTGAACAACTGTCTGGTCCTTAAGTAAGGGTTAAGTAAGCTCATGCACTTTGCCTGCTTCAACTTGAAAATACTGCCAAAAACTGTAATGTCCGCCCCTATGTACAGGATATCCAGAACGGACTGAAAAATATATTTTGATAAAATCACGTGGCACAATGTCCATTCAAAGTTTCTGGCCATAGTAAGGTCAGCTGAGGTTAGCATTAAGACATGTTACTTCTCCTTTAAGCTTTTTTTATTATTAAAAGCTATCCCTGTTTTTCCTGCTGCTCACTGGTGTTTAAGTGAAAAGTTATTACAACTCACACTCCTATTATTATTGTTCATTTAATTGCTAATGGCAGACAGTGCCACCTGGTGCTCAGACAGAAATTTGATGTTATTGGAGAGCTGATCCTAGGGGTATTTCTCCATAAAGTGTAACCGTAACAGTTCCATTTCTTTGTGATGATTTGAATAGCATCACACATTATATTTACCCTGTTAACCAGAGCAAAGTCCAATGGCTGGATACCCTTCTGGCACCTAAAGGGTTAAAGAACAAATTCACTGAGGCTGCAGCTGTGTTCGCTAACCTGTGTGTGTGTCTGTGTGTGTGTCTGTGTGTGTGTCTGTGTGTGTGTCTGTGTGTGTGTCTGTGTGTGTGTCTGTGTGTGTGTCTGTGTGTGTGTCTGTGTGTGTGTCTGTCTGTCTGTCTGTCTGTCTGTCTGTCTGTCTGTCTGTCTGTGTGTGTCTGTGTGTGTCTGTGTGTCTGTCTGTGTCTGTGTGTCTGTCTGTGTCTGTGTGTGTGTCTGTGTCTGTGTGTGTGTGTGTGTGTGTGTGTGTGTGTGTCTCTGTGTGTGTGTCTCTGTGTGTGTGTCTCTGTGTGTGTGTGTGTGTGTGTCTCTGTGTGTGTGTCTGTGTGATATCTCTTCATGGCAAGTGTGGGTTGGTCTGAATAGCCTTTGTGGGTGAAGAAAGGGCAATTATTCTCAATTGTTCTGCATTATATATTTTTTTAGATGGATGATAAAATGCCTAATATATATAAATAAATTTTTTTTATATTTTTTTTTCTGTGCTGCTCAGTAGAAAAAAATACTATTATGCCTCCCCACCGCCAAACGTATTGAAACATTTTCCTTTTATATTTCCAACACAGTAATGTCCCAGAAAAATGTTTTTTAGATAAAAAAAAAAATAAAAAAATGATGTGGCACAAATACTATCTCTCAAACCTTTATGGTTTGAGAGATATTTGCATCTAATGTTCCCCTTCTCCTGATGTCAGCTGTAAAGCTGACAAATGGAGATCCATGTCAGCCGACACGAGGCGGCTCTTCAGCAGAGCCACAAAAGCGATATTGGAAAAGAATTACTTCATTGGAGCGGTATACAATGTGTGCCTACAAACCAGGCACACTTTGTAGACCGTTCCAATTAAGTATTTATTTTCCAATATCACTATTTCGGCTCTGCTGAAGAGCCGCCAGCTTGTCACAGGATCGGGATCTCCTGTTGTCAGCATAACTCTGACGTCAGGAGAAGGAGAGGAAGGGGGAACTTCAGCACCACATATCTCTCAAACCATAAAGGTTTGAGAGATGAGATTTGCGCCACATCATTTTTTTCTTTTTTAATCTACAAGACAACAAACATTTTTACGGGACATTAGTGTCCCTTTAACGTAGCTTTGTTGTGATGCTAGAGTTGCTGTTCTATACCATAAGTCTTACGTATAAAGGCAAAGTGAAGCTTTTCTGGTGTAAACCAACTGTAACACAAAATTTTTCGCACCACTGTATCATTAAAGTCAGCTTCTTAAAATCATCTTTATTCTTGTAATTCACATAATAATCAGAAACATACCCTGGACTACATAGATAAATTGGTCAGAGGTGATACTGGCAGAGTATTGGGAACCAGCGGGTATTTAAACCTCCCGATCTCCGCGTTTCGTACCAAGCGGTACTTACTCATGATCAAAGACCTCTGACCTATTTGTCTATGTAGTCCAAGGTATGTTTCTGATTTTTATGTGAATTACAAGAATAAAGATGATTTTAAGAAGCTGACTTATTCCTTGGCAAAGAAGAGATTAATGATACAGTGGTGTGAAAATTATTTTTTTTTTTGTGTTTGAATTGTTGAAGTGTGGGAGAACACTTTATGCTTGCACACTGGGCCAAGATCTACAGTCATCAGTGATGGACACTCTTGTTTTGCTATAGCCAGTGAATCTGAAGAATACGTGTGGTCACTTGTTTAATTGGAGCCGCTATTTGTAAACCAACTGTACTCAGAGACAATTAAAAATTACCTTTGATTTAAATGGGACTTTTAACCTTTTGAGCGCCAGAGGAGTACGCAACGCATTGCTCTGCAATGCTTTGCGTACCTCTCTGGCACTCTAAGGGTTAATCCCTTGATTGTTAGAGAGTTAACCAATACATTGCTTCATAATGTGCTGGAGACGTCAATGGATTAACGATTCCATTGAGATGAAAGGGAGTTTTCTGCATTTTTTTTCCTCCCACTTAGTTTTTCCCCAGAATTCATATTCTACACCATTATAGATAAGTTCCCATGTGTCAACCCTTTGAGTGCCAACGGGGTATACAATGCATTGCAGAGCAATTTGTTGTGTACTGTTCTGGCACTCAGAGGGTTAAGGCTATAAAATTATTATGGCTGTGTCCCTATGCATTTTATGTAATTCCTTACTCTCTACCCCACATTCTGACTTTGCAGATCTACAGAGGTGTGCGAGTTGGTGGTTTACAACAGAGTTTACAGCATTCAAAGTACATGGGAGCTCCCTTTGTCCCTGGTGATTTTCCAGACTGTCCAGCTGGAGTTCAGGCTGCTAAAGAGATGGCAGATAGTCTGCTGGATAACTATAAAAGGTACAACTGACTTTCTCTACCAGGTCATGCCTGATTGCAGCTGTTTTAGTTTGGGCCTAGATTCCACTGTAGTTAAGTATTCTCAGTGGTTTTCCATACTGAAGTCTACGGAAAAATGTGTAAAACCCCTGAAAACGTTTTCAACCAGGCTAAATGATTTTCAGTGACCAAACTGCACTTTAATAAAGTTACAGTTAGGGGTGCACCGAAATGAAAATTCTGAACCGAAACAGAAACCGAAACTTCAGGATGCTCTTGGCCGAAAACCGAAACCGAAAAATGACTTTTTAATTTATAGGGCGATGCCTAACAAAAGAAATAAAAAATATAGTAGAGCAAGTGCTCCCACCAGATTTAACTTACCCCCTACCAGCACTACTTTGCCCATCAGCTCCAGGTTCCAACTTGCCCCCCATCAGCTCCAACTTGCCCCCCATCAGCTCCAACTTGCCCCCCCACCAGCTTCAACTTGCCCCCCATCAGCTCCAATTTGCCCCCACCAGCTCTATTTTGCCCATCAGCTCCAAGTTCCAACTTGCCCCCCATCAGCTCCAACTTGCCCCTACCGGCTCTACTTTGCCCATCAGCTCCAAGTTGCCCCCCCATCAGCTCCAACTTGCCCCCCCATCAGCTCCAACTTGCCCCCCCATCAGCTCCACTTTGTCCCCATCAGCTCCAACTTGCCCCCGTATCACATACCTGTAGCTCACATTTGTTCTCTTTAGTAATGCAGAGCGCTGGGAGATTATTTCATCTCCCAACGCGCTCTGCATTACTAAAGAGGCAAAGGCGACGAGGGAACTCAGAAGCTACAGGTCTGTGCTGAAGACCGCACAGACCTGTATGTACTGTGGTGCCGGGCGGGGGAGTCCAAAACGAGTGAAGTAAAATCTGCAGCACAGCACACGGAGGCACTTCAGCTGCAGCACACGGGGACATCACATCACTGCTGTTCTTGTTTAGAGCCTCCGTGTGCTGAATCTGAAGCGCGTCTGTGTGCTGTGCTGAAGATTTTACTTCACTTGTTTCTGCTCTCCGTTTCGGCCTTTTTTTTTTATTTCGGCTTTTTGCCGAAAATGCTATTTTCGGCCGCCGAAATTTCGGTGCATCCCTAGTTACAATAGCATGGTGTTGGAAAATGTGATTGTGCCATGTTCTTTAAAGGGAATGTTTAACCCCTTTACAACTCTGCCTAAATCGTTTTGTTATCTACTGTAAATAATGAAAAGTGTATACATTTTTTAAAAAAAACCCGCTTGTTTGGAAAAATTAAAAGAATAAATGCAGCTCTGTATCTACTTCCGGCCAGACTGTGTTTAAGCTATCTGTACCGCATTCTGACGCTTCTATCCTGCATCCTCCGATGACGGAGGCTTTCTGTCTGTAAGCTGGAGGGCTCTCATTGGCAGAGATTGATTTCTGGCCAATGAGAGCACTCCAGCTTACAGACAGAAAGCCTCCGTCATCAGAGGATGCAGGATAGAAGCGATTTCTGGCCAATGAGAGCACTCCAGCTTACAGACAGCCTCCGTCATCGGAGGATGCAGGATAGAAGCGTCAGACTGCGGTACAGATAGCTTAAACACAGTCTGGCCGGAAGTAGGTACAGAGCTGCATTTATTTTAATTTCTCCAAATAAGCAGATTTAAAAAAAAAAAATGTATACACTTTTTGTTGTAGCTCAAGTTCTGAGCTATGGGCCATTTGGAAAGTGCAGAACTGGTCTTTTTTCAGCATTCACACCATGATCCTCCTACAGGAATGAGAGTCTGATATAAAGGGATGTTTTTTCTTCTTTTTGGTTTTGGTCCTTTTTATAACGGTTTCAGGTATTGTTATGTAAATTGTGTCACACTTATTCAGTTACCTTCCTCACGTAAAGGATGGGTTAATATCTTATTGGTATATTAACACATCAAACGGGTTTAGCCAACAAAAACAGTAGGAGTGAGAGGTCTTTCACACTTAGCACAGCAAGTTATACATTGTTGAACAGGAATCACTGTGACACATAAAGAGCCTGTATTTTGTAGTAAAACTGGAGAATAAACATTCTCAAATGGGAGCAATATTATTCGAATTAAAATGAAGAAAGAAGGTGATAGGAACTCTATAAGTTGAATTTTCAAGGGGAAGGATTAAAATGTCGAATGTGAACAATATTTGTCGAATTAATGTGGTGAAAGAAATCACTGTAAGTCGAATTTTAAAAGGGGGGTTAATATATCGAAGAGGGGGCACTGTCGGATTTCTATGCTGTATACTGTATTCTGCACTGCTTTTGTTCGAGCAAAGATGGTTTTGAAACTGTCATTGTGTCTTCTATGCCTCAACCTCTGAGGCGTAGAAGTCCCGACATAAAATGTAACCACAAAACAAGGGCTAATACTGAGCGTGGGTAATAGAATGTTACTTGCACATTGTTTTTAGTTGTTTCCTATGGGCTTTATTTTTTGACTGGCAGTGTGTATAATTACAGCTGAGTTTGTTTTCACAAGTCGGGTAATAGGATACTAAAACCTAACTTAAAAAAACACAATGCCTGTTTTATTGTTTGTTTGTTTTTTTTAGCACTGGTGATAGAATCGTGCCCCTTGTGAGATGAGGGAGGCAATACATGTGTTAGGAAAATACAAAAACACAGAGTTTCACTGTGAAAGCAGTATTGACCCATCTACCTCATACATTTTTTAAATGTTTTTATTTATGTTTGTGTGTAATTCACGTATCTCTCTGGTCCTTGGTTTGCCTGTCATCTTCCCCCCTTCTCCACATTCCTTTCACAATGAAACTGGTGTGATCTGTAGCTCACCAGTTTTTCTTCACACGTTTTTTGCCTCAGTCATCTGACTTTGATATTTCATTTTGATATTTAGGACCGCTTGAATGTTATTCCAATAAAAATAGTATTATCACATACTGCGTTACGCATTCATTTTGCATCTACATCGATGGTCTAAAAGACTGTCCTAAATTAAATGTTATTGCAATATAGATCTTTCTGGGACCAAATACACACATGCAGGAAATTCATCTCTCCAGCCACTCCCTACAAGAGCTCGCTCATCCACATTCCATACTGCTGCCAGCCTTCCTCCCTCACCCTCCATGGTGCTGTCAGCCTCCCTCCCAAACCCACTTTCCATAGTGTTGCTCCCTCCCTCCCTCGCCCACCTTTGATGGTGCTACTGGCCTCCCTCCTATACCCAGCTTCCACAGTGACACTGGGCTCCCTCTTGTATTCATATTCCAGGGTGCTGCCGTCCAAAAGGGGAGGTGCTGGGCCAGTGTTTGTGTGTCCCCTTCACAGCATCAGTGTTTCTTTTGGTAGACTATTTATAAAGATGATTATCTTTGACATATTACTCTGGTAATTGAGATATTAAGTCCCTGCAGCGTACTGGCTACTGTCAAAATCCAAGTTTAGTCCAGATGTTCTGGCTCTTACACCAGAGCATTTTTACACATTACGTTTCTATGTGAAATTCTGTGTCTCCTATTGATTGTTTACTGCAGTAGAGTGCAATCTGAGGTCCTGCAGCTGCAACTCCCATCACTCCCAACAAGCCATTGGGACTTGTAGTCCTTCACAGCCGGAGGGCTTCAGGTTGCCTACACCTGAAAACTATTCTCCTTAATGTGCCCCATAAGATAACTTTAAAGAAAATAAAAAACAACCTATGTGTTGTGCTAGCCATTTTGGTAGTGATAAAAATTAATTTTGAGAAATTAAACTTTATTTGTTGGGGGCACAGAGTGGCAATTTATGCTACTTAGTGTCTGTACTGAGTCAATATTACCACACACTGTACTAGGAATGAATCTAGGTAGAGCCACACACTGGGGTATTTCTAATAGCTTGGCCTTGAGCAAAACGAACTGACATACTGTTCAGGGAATGGGTATAAAGTGACGTGCTGTGCCATCAAAACAAAGGTTCATTTCTCATCAACAGTTTTTTTACAGAAAAATAGCGAATATAGTATAATGCTCTTTAAACTTCACTAAACTTTTCTTACGATAACAGGCCCACTTTAAAGGAGCAATAAACTTGTTTATGAAAAAATATTGTAGCGTTTCCTTTTGAGTAAAATAAGGGTACTTCCACTGCTTCGAGATGCATATTTCCAGAGTTATCACAGTTTAAACCCTTGTTTTGTGTTGTTAAAAAAAAAAAAAAAATTAGCAGTACCATCTAGTGGTTAAATTCCAATTGGTTATTTTGTTACATTCTAATGGAGAGGAACGTCAGTGACAGAGTTCTCCATAATATGTGATAGACATTGCCTGTCACTTCCTGGTTATTTGAACTGTTATATAGTTTGAATAAAACAATTGACATTGGTGGTAGTTCCCTTGTTTTACTCAGCAGGAAACGCTCTATAACATAGATTTTCATTTAATAAAAAGTTTACTACTTTAACCCTTTGAATGCCAGGCATTCAAAGGGTTACATTTGGTATTTGAATAAATGTTTGCCATATGGATGTCCTACAAACCTGCTTTTATTTTGAATACATAGGCAAGTACAGATAATACATATTTTTCCTTCCCCTGTTAGACGCCCACCTGCAAAGAGAACCAACTTTATCAAGCATGGCATACTGGCCCCCTTCCTGTGTCCCTGGGAGCAGTTAACAAGAGAATGGGAGTTACGGAGCAGAACCGGCACTGAACTTTCATCGGAGGAGAAAGAGGCTGAAGTGTCCGATAGAAAGGGAACAGACTCCCAAACTCCAGAAATCATCCAGACTGAGCCACCAGAAGAAGTAAAAATGGACACCGGGTCTCCAGTCATCCAGGGATACACATCAGATGTGAAAGAATGTGCTGGGGGTACTGGCGTTACTGTACTAAGGTATATAGGTTTATCTACATTGGGCCTACGACACAGGCAACAAAAGAGGAGCAATTCTGAATCAAATCGGTTGCGCCATAGGGAAAAAAATTTACATTTCCCTTTAATTTAAATTTGGCTTTTAACTCCTTCAATGAAGAGAGGTCTCCAGCACACTGCAAAGCAATGCACTGGAGACTATCTAGACATTCAAGTGGGTTAAAAGTCCCACGTATATCGATGTGAAGTTTTATTTGTCTCCTATGGTGCCGTTGGTTTGCTCCAGATATGCCCATTTACACTAGGCATGTGTAAATGCGTAATTCTTTGAATGTGAACACCTATTTTGAATTGGGTACGAGTAGGGTTGAAAGGGGAGCTAAGCAGTTGAAGGAAGCGGCCCTTAGTTTAACAGAAGGACTTGCTTAGGTGGGTAATCTTCGTACTGCCGCTGGGTCTATCGGTTTTTTTACTGCCGCTGGGTGGGTCTATCTGTTTGTACTGCCACTGGGTCCATTGGTTTGTACTGGCGATGGGTCTATCGGTTTGTACTGGAGATGGGTCCATTGGTTTGTACTGCCGCTGGGTCCATTGGTTTGTACTGCCGCTGGGTCCATTGGTTTGTACTGCCGCTGGGTCCATTGGTTTGTACTGCCGCTGGGTCCATTGGTTTGTACTGCCGCTGAGTCTACCGGTTTGTGCTGGAGATGGGTCCAATTGGTTTGTACTGCCGCTGGGTCTATCAATGTGCTTTTTTTGTTCATCTCAGCTCTGCTGTAATATGTAGCTGGAGAGGACATCTTGTAAATACATATATGATTGTTACGGTCAGTGGGAGGGGCTTTCATTCTATGGCTAATCTCATTTATACTGATGGTGTGATGGTTTGAGAGAGGGGATTTTCTCCTAATACTTTTATTTTTTTTTAAGTTTTACTGCATAAAATTATATAAGGGCATTACTAACCCTTTAAAGGGTTAAGTAGGTTCATGCACATTCCCTGCTTCAGTTTGATAAAACTGCCTACAGTTATCATGTCTGCCTCAACCAGGAGGCTGATCCAGGACTGACTGAAGATATTCACTCCTGAATCCCACAGTTGTCAAGGGCACAATTCATAGAGGCCACTGGCCACTAGGATATATTTTTTTAGGATACTATCAAGTTAGGAGATGCTTTCAATTAAGAAACATTACTCTCAGGAGTCCCCCCCCCCCCCCCCAAAAAAAAAAAAAAAAAAAAAAAAGTTTTTATATATAATATAGGAATATAAGTCGTTTCTGGTTCGCTGTCTGCCCCCAGGCCGGTATGGGGGCAGAGATCATTCCATTAAAAAAAAAAAAAAAAAAAAATGCAAAGCTGCTACAGTTTTGTGATCAACACCAGATAGGCTTGCTGGGTAGGATGGTGGATTATAGTTCTCAATAGCTGGATGGTATCAGGCTGCCCAACAATGATCTGTAATGTTACTTCCTTTTCTGTTCTAGAAACAAGAAGATCCTGAAGCAGATCTCGGCATTCTGTGCGGTTTGTCCGCGAGGAGGCACAAGAGCTCGCCAGCCTTCAAAGCCATCTGCACAGGAATTTTCTGATTCACTAAGACCTGCTTTGCGTCAATTCCCAAGGACACTGGTGTGGGTGAGACTGTCCATGGTGACAAAGGGTAGTCCAGAACTCCACGCCTTGATCTGCATCCCATCTGAGCAGGATTTACTGCAGCTGAGCTCTGAAAAGACTTTCCCTGGCCCCCAGGAACTGAAACATGGAGACACTTTTAAAAAGAAAGTGTTGAAGCTTCAGAAGGAGAGGAAGAAAATGAAAGCCAAAAGGAAATCTGAGACCAAGAAAACAGAAATTAAGGAAAAGGCCTCAAGGAAAGATGATCTGACCCAAGAGGCCTCAAAGACAGATGATCTGACCCTAGGACTGTGGCCAGGCCCTCTTCCAGAGGTCAGCACGCACTGCAACAGAGTTCTCCTGGGGTTTGTAACCCAAGGGGACTTCTCCATGGCTGCAGGTTGTGGGGAAGCACTAGGATTTGTCAGTTTATCAGGCCTAATGCACATGTTCTCTTGTCAGCCAATAGACAGGATAAGTTTTGTACTGGTTAGGAACCCAAGCTCCCTACAGTACAGGTTCGCTAAACTGATAATTGATACATAAGCTTCCTCAGCCAATCAAAGCACAGAATATATATATACATATATAATTATATACAGCATAGGTATAAGGGTGAAAGTGGATCATTTTGGGGGCGAACCAGCTGCACCACAGTGAACAAATAATTCCTAAATCTTTCATTGATTTAAATGGGGATTTTAACCCCTTGAACGCTAGAGAGGTCTCTGAGGCATTGCTTCACAATGCCTCAGAGACCTCTCTAGTATTCAAGGGGTTAAAATTCCCATTTAAATCCATAAGATGTCTTGCTCATCATTTTCATTTATACAAATGCCCCAATGAATTCTAAATGTACTGTATGTTCTTTATAACCCAATTTAAAGGGATAGTAATGGATTATTTTAACAACATTTTATATTGTAGATATTAAAAAAAATAAATTGATGCCTGTCCAATCTCTCAGATATGTATAGTTATAGATGTACACTGCTAAATTTTCCCCATCCCGCCCCTTACACAGATGTCAGCGCTCCAGCTGGCTCCATGAGATTCTGATCCCAGGACCAACCGGTGGCTCCTCAGCAGAGCCGAAATAGCACTGTCTAAAAAGAAATACTTCATTGGAACAGTCTACAAGCCAGGCACACTTTGTAGACCATTCCAATGAAGTATTTCTTTTTAGATAGAGCTATTTCTGATTTCCTGAAGAGCCGCCAGTTGGTCCCGGGACCAGGATCTCATACTGTCAGCAGGAGCGCTGACGTCTGTGTAAGGGGCAGGAGGGGTGAAGTTTAACAGTGTATGTCAATCAAACTATACGTGTTTGAGAGATCAGATTGGCATCAATTAATTTATTTTTTTAATATATACAATATTACGTTTTGTTAAAATAATCCATTACTATCCCTTTAACAATGAATTGCATCCAGTCGGACTTTAACACTTGAGTGCCAGACATATAGAGTTATGAACTCTTCACTGGTATTCAGGAATTTAAAAATATCTAAATTATCATTAAAGTGAAACAGACACCTAAATAAAACATGATTATGTAGTTTAAAAAAGCTTGTACTTCAAGCACAAATGCATTTTCAATTCTGGATCTTTAAAATTTGATCCTAAATATATATATATATATTTTTTTTTTTTTTTTCCCCTAATGTATGTATAGCATTATCTGTGTTCCTGTTATTTATCCCATTAAAGAGGTGCAATTCTGAAGCAAACCAACTTCACTATAGGGGGAAATTAAAATTATGGAAAATCCCATTGATTTAAATGGGGCTTTTAACCTCTTGAATGCTAGAGAGATCTCTAACGCATTGCTTAACAGTACATTGTATGCGTCTTTATTATTCAAGGGGAATATGCAGCCCATTTAAATCAGTGGGGAATCTAACCTTTGAGTGCCAGAGTAAAGCAATGCATTCCATAGCCCTCTGGCACTCAGAGAGTTAATTCACCCTCCCCCAGCTGGCAGTGGTCTAGTTGCATCTCTTTAACCTCATGAATAAGACACCCTGTTTTCTTCATTTTATTTATGATTGCTTGTAATGAGTGACCAGCTCTAAAGCAGTTAACAAAGTTATGACAAATGGATAACTTGGTTTCATTACCCCTTTGAGTGCCACCTGGCAATCAGTGTGGTGCAGAATTAAAACTTTTTTTTCTCTCTCTAATGCCTCTATTCTTCATCTGTGGGTGAATTCAGGCATAAATTAGCCATTCAGCTTGCATGCCTGAGCTTGGCTTCTATTTGTTTGTTATATATGGTTAATTGTTTTCCCCAAAATTAATAGGTGATGCCATCCAGAATCTTGTGTACAGAAATGGCATATTTCCTTAGTGTGTCTTTGTATTTGCTTGTTGATAAATGAGTACAAACATTTAGAATTTCACAGATATATCAAAACACAAACACATTGGGGGTTATGCACTAAGATGTGATAAAGAGGAGGTACCTTCTCCAGGTCCTGTGTTGTTCTGTGGAGCCTATGCCATAAGATCTCTCCCACTTGAAAAATGTTAGTGCATAGACTCCATAGAATAATATAGGAACTGGAGAAGTGATATCACTGGAGAAGTTATCTCCACTTTATCATACATTAGTACATCTCCCCCATTGTCTTGTGTTTAGCCATTGATTGTTTAATACTTTGGATGCCAGAGGGGTTGTCCAGTGGATTGCTTTACAATGCATTGGCCACTGCTCTGGAACTCAAAGGATTAATAGGCATTTTCTTGTTTGATTTACCTGCAATAATGTTTTTGAACACTGGGTGTCGCCAAAGTAACACCAGTATTCCTTGTTGAATGTCAGTAGTCCCCATCCTTTTAAAGGAATGCTGAAACTCAGAAAAGAAATACTCTTATATAACTTTATATATTAGTTACCTACAGCTAATGTGTAAAAATTCATTTTTCATGTTACCTTCTTAAGAAATAATCATAAACTTACTTTTTAATGCTTGTGTAAGTTGACCTGTTCAGAGAGCAGTTTAACCATTTGAGTTCCAGAGGAGTGCACAATGTTCAGTGCGTTGCGTACCTCTCTGGCACTCAGAGGGGTTAACATTATGTGAATTCAGAGATAAGAGCAGTCTTGGTTAATTTATCATGATCAGGGGCGTACCTACATGGGGTGCAGATTCAGTGGGGCCCATTTCCCCAGGGTCCAATAAGTTTTACTAATGCCTCTGTGAAAATATTTTTCTGATGAGGCCAAGAAAATATTTGTCTGTGGCCCCCCAGTGATTGGTTAAGCCACTGATTGTGATTGGTGCTCACTGCGTCTGTATTCATATTATCTCAGACCATTTATATTTAATCCTGAACGGGAACCCTGGACAGCTGGGAATGTCTGCTCCTTCATAACACATATAAAACTAGATTTTAGGTCTCACAATACAAACAGAGAGTTCTTACAGATTCTAACATGGAGTAAAGGATAATGAAGTGTATATAACCCCAGTGAGGTGCTAGTGTTCCTTTAAAGTCTTAACACACGTAGCTGAAAAATGTAAATATCTGACGTCTAGGAAAAAAAAATGCAACGTAAAGTGGACCTTTTACCTGCAAAGTTTTTGCCTCATTAAATGTATCTATTTAACCTTTTGAGTCCCATATGGGTATAACGCATTGCATAACCCACTGGCACTCAAAGGGTTAAACAAGTGGGTGTCAACCAGGGTGCCATGGCACTTTGGCATGCCACAGACATCCACTTAGGGTGCCCATTTTTTTCTGCAAAGGCATTTGCAAAAATGTGAATATTCAGTTTCAAATGGACATTTATGGACCTCGTTATACATAATATACTTGTATTATTAAAGTGGAACTGTCACGTTTTAACCTCACCCACACTTTTTGTTGACCCCCCCCCCCCCGTAACCTCCCTTCAAAGCACAATAATGTTACCCACTATGATTGGAAAAAAGCTACCTTTCCTCTTTGGCAGCTAAAGGGGAGATCGCTGCCATCTTGATTACATGGAGAACAGAGCTCTCCCTGCACCCTAAGCCTGCCCCCAGTCTTTTTTTTTCTTTCAAACTGTTGCCGGCTGCCGCACACACAGATGGCAAAAAATGACTCTAATAGCTCCTCTTGTCTTCTCACCACTCCAGATTGCGCTCCTTCTTAGTCTCGCGTCTTACACCCATCGTTGGCAAGAGGGGACCTAAGAGGGAACGGAGTCCAGAGTGCAGCATCTGAGCATGGTGAAAATTAATCCTTTGAGTGCCAGAAAGGTATCCAATGCAGTGCACCTCTCTGGCACTCAAAGGGTTAAGAGGAGCAGTCCGTTTTAGTGTGTGAGAAGAAAGCACCTTACAGAGAGCCTCAAGCGTCCCAGACTGAACTGCCCCGTCCTCTTCCTGAAAGAGCTGGGAAGGGAGGTGGGAAGAGATTTGCACAAGGGGACGTCCTGCAGAGCTGTGCGGTACAGCTTGTACCGCAACATGAGGGAAAGGTGACGTCACTGGGTACGTTTTGAAAGCCCATAACTAATAAACGATTGAGATTAAAACAAATCGAAAAGAATAATTAACAAACTACAGACACTAGTAATAGTTACATCCAATTACATAAAGTCTCTTGAGGATGAAAGTTCCACTTTAAGATTATGAAACCCAAGAATAAGTGCATATGTATTTATTGTACCTTTCATTATGTTCTTGATAAATTACATAGAATAAGTTAAGGGCACCACAAACAATTCCAGACTGCATGTCAGGGGTGCCTTGAGGAAAAAAAATAAATAAAAATTGAGTACTACCAGTTTAAATTGCCTATAGCTTGTGGTTTGTTTTACAGATTAATAGTTTGAGAATTCTTGATGTAGTTGAGGAATCTGATGTCAGCAGAGCTTAGTTCTCTGACTTGGTCACATAAAGCTGCATAATTCGTTACACTCATGTCCACAAAATCCCCTTTCTTCCCCTTCTTAGGCTGCCAGAACCTATCCGTTCCACCAGAGGGGTGCAATAAATTGATAAGGAGGAATAAACATGCTGATCCTTTCAAGATAGAAGCTCCCGCTGAGGGGAGGACTTGGAAAGGTGATGAGGCATCTTTCAATAAAAAAAATGGTGCATCTTAGAAAAAAATAGCAATAAAGTAATACAAAGTCAACTTTTCATTTTTAATTACTAAGCAAAACTGTTTTAAAGTGATATGTCCACTGTAAGGCATTTATTTGGGATGATGCGATGATCATGATGTACCTGTTGGGAACCACTCATCTAGGGCAGAGCTGTCCAAGTCCAGTCTTCATGGGCCACCAAGAGGCCAGGATGGAAGGCTTTTCCACAGGTGAGTTAATCAGTGCCTCAATCATTTTGACTGACTCGCCTGTGTCTTAAAAGGATAGTAATGTTTCACAATAAAGCAGCTCCAATTAATCTTCATAGTATTGGAGCCGAGGAGAGTGTTATTTCAATACGGTCAGTGTTGTAGTTAGAGTAATTAAATGATACGGTTTCCCCCTCCCCTTTTACCTAGTGTAAGCAACCTCCCCTCAGATGTGGAATCTGGTTTCTTGACCAGACAGGTCACAGCAAGGGGCAATCTTCTTACAGTGAGAACAATGAAAACCCTGCCCCCCTTGACAGGTTTTCCCTTATGCTCACTGAAGATTGCCCCTCTCTGTGATCTATCAGACAGTCTTGCTGCTCTGAGGTGAACAGTGTTATATCAGTAAAAGGGGTGGGAGGGGGGATACTTTATCATTCAGTTACTCTTGAACTACAACTCAGACAATATTGAAATAACACTCTCCACTGCCCAAATACTATGAAGATTAATTGGGGCTGCTTTTATTGTGAAACGTTACTATCCCTTTAATCAGGGAAATCCTTACATCCTGGCCTCTTGGTGGCCCTGGAGGACTGAACTTGGACAGCTGTGGTCTAGGTTATTTCTGTTTTGGGGGTGTCTTAAGCCCACGATTTGCGAATTTCCCTGCTTGTGCTCTAAATGAGTGAGTCATTTTTTAACCTGTTGAGTGCCAGATGGGTATGCAACTCATTGCAAAGCACTCAAAGTGTTAACCTATGCTTAATCAGATTTCCTGGCCTGTTTGCAGCCCTTGAGGGTACAAGCTTCAATACAACTGTATCCGTTTTTTTGTTTTGTTTTGTTTTGTTTTTTTAAATCTGCTTTTAGTTTACTCCTCTTTAAAGCATACACCATAATTAAACTGGTATAATTTCATTTTAATGTATCACTTAAGTATTGCTATGGAAAACCTCTATTATACAACTTTATCCCGTAAAAAAAGGTACTTCCACTACTGGCAGTTGCTTTATTTAAAAGTCATAACCATTAAAACTGTCACAAAGTGATGAAGCTGTTACTATCCCATTTATTAGAGAACAGTAGCCAGTGGCTCATGTCTCCCACAGAATACAACAGAATAACTGTTTGGACAACAGGTAGTGCTGCTAGTAGATGGAAATAGTTTGAACTGTAATATGTTTGGAATGGAGAGTCTCCCAGCAGTGCTGTTACCCTTCCTTTTAATCCTTTGCAATGTATTGCATGCCCCTCCCAGAATTACCCCTTTGAGTGCCAGAAGGGCACATAACGCCTTGCTTTGCAATATGTTGTGTACCCCACTGGCATTTGAAGGGTCAGATCCATTTATAGTTTTTGTTTTCACATACTAGTTTGACATGTGATCATTTCGTTTTTCGTGTGAGAGTTTTCCTGTAACAAAGTCCATTTAAGAAAATTAAGGATATAGCATTTGTCCAATTGTAAATATTAATCGCTTGAATGAAATTTGAATATTATTGTTTCCTCCCATGAAACTATAGATAAATATTTAAAAGTATTTGACATATTTTATTTAAACCCTGGAAATTATATTGCAAACCTTAACCCTTTGAGTGCCAGAGGGGTAAGCGACGCAATGCTTTGCAATGCGTTGCGTACCCCCCTGGCACTCGAAGGGTTAAACGTGAAACTGGATCATGTCATTCAGAAAAGCTCACAGTGTAATGTCTATGAATTATTAAAGGGCTATTTATTATTTTTGATATCAGATTACTGCTAATTGAATTTACCCATTCTATCAGGTTCCTTAACCCTTTGAGTGCCAAAGGCGTGTGTGCAAATTCTTTCTTTGAGATATTTTACTGTGTCCTGAACATTAATGAATACAACTGTATCAGGACACATTAAAATGACTTGTAGGATTGTTCAGTGATTCTCAACCAGTGTGTCATGGATATCAAATTAGGGTGCCCCATGTTTTTTATGAAGACTGACAAAAATGTGAATATTGTCCTTTTAAATGTGGACTTATGAAAATTGTACAATATGTTTATTTTTATTATTATGATGGTGAGACCTAATAATATCTGTATATTTTTCAATTGTACCCTTTATTATGCTCTTGATAAATTGTATTAAACATGTTAAGGGTGCCCCAAAGTTCCAGATTGCTTGTTAGGGGTGCCTTGAGCAAATAATAATTGAGAACCACTCGTACAGTTGGCAAGGGTTTCCATTGACAACCTGTCTTACTTGGTGGAGCCACTGTCTGAGCTCGTTAGCTGACCCATAGTGAAAGGAGGAGTCATGGAAGTGGGAGACAAATTAAAACATTAGTAACTTCAGAAGATGAAGAGATGTCTTCACCACATTGTGATGTAATACTCTGTAGATGGCTCTATAATCCAAGTGGATAAGGGATAGTAATGTTTCATAATAAAAAACAGCTCAATTCAACATAAGGGAACAACCTGTTAAGGGGCAGGGCTTTTATTGTTCTCACAGTAAGAAGATTGCACCTTGCTGTGAGCTGTCTGGTCCCAGGACCAGATTCCACATCTGAACGGAGGTGGCTTACACTAGGTAAAAGGGGAGGGAGGGGGATACTTTATCATTCCATTACTCTTGAATTACAACTCTGACAGTACTGAAATAACGCTCTCTATGATTCAAATACTATGAAGATTAATTGGAGCTGCTTGTATTTTGTGAAATATTACTATCCCTTTACTCTCCAGTTTACAGAAACGTGGGAAGAAAATATGAATGGCAGCTATGAATAAATTAATGCATTTGTTCTGCAATTAAAAATTCATCTTTATTACTGGATATCATGTCCTCTGAGGAAATCCTGATTGATTCTTTTTCTCAGGACTCCTCCCTCTGAATTTCTTTCCCGCTTTTCCCATCTGAAAGAGGAATCGTTGGGTACCTTGATCATGCAGCTCTTATCTTTGACTTTCTGTTCTGGCCCAGGAAACACTGATTTATGTATCCTGACACTCGTGCAGTAACCAGCTAATAGAGGACTATATTCATACTGTGTAGGCCAGTGGTTCTCAATTTGTGTCCCTATGGATCACTAACAGGCCAGGGCTTGAAGATTTCTCTGTTTGAGCACAGTTGAAATAATAATTTTGATGCACTCACCTGTGGAGAGAAATCCAGTAGCCATTTAAAGTCCAAAAGGAGTGTGTGTGTGTGTGTGTGTGTGTGTGAGTGAACATCATGAAGCAAATTGCTTTAATGAAGTTTTGTTTGCAACACTCTTTACTGGGGAAAGTACATTATGTAATAATATAGACACTACAGGCCTTTTCCTTCTAAGCTAAACAAGGCTACTCCCCCTGCTGGTCAATGTGTAATAGATAGATTTCAATATGTTTTAGTATAGAATTAGTGAATTGTTAGTCCTCCAGCTGCTGGTAGCTACACCTTTCATCATCTCCAGCCAACCAATGACTGGCTGGGGTTTATACAAGCTGTAATAACCAACAGCTGGTGGTCCAACAGTTGACTACTCCTGCTTTAGAATATGTTGTTTAAGTGATCTATTTGGTTTCTTGTGAAGATTATGTTCTGCTTTTCATTTAAGATTTCCAGAAAGCAGATCGTAGCATGGAGGACTTAAAGGGATAGTAATACTTCATTTTAACTTTATTTTATTTTGTAGGCATTAAAAAAACATGAAGAATGATATAAGTCTTATCTCTGAAACCTTTATGGTTTAAGAGATATTCACAAACAAAGTATCCCCCCCCTGTTCAACCAGATAAGAAGGGAGATGCCCAGGTAGACTGCAGAGAGGGACAATCTTCAATTAAGATAATGGAAAAAGCTGAAAAACTTTTCAAGGGGGGGAAGGGCTTTCATTGTTTTCATACAAAGAAAATTGTCCTCTTCTGTTATCTGTCTGGTCATACAACCAGACTCACATCTGAGAAGAGATGGCTTACACTAGGAAAAAGGGGCGGGGAGGGGAACTTTGCTTGTGAATATCTCATAAACCATAAAGGTTTGAGAGATAAGACTTATATCATTCTTCATGTTTTTTTAATGCCTACAAAATAAAATAAAGTTAAAACGAAGTGTTACTATCCCTTTAAGTGAGAAATAACACAGCCTAATAAAACCCCCATTTATTTTACTATGGCCAGAGAATCCTAATGACCCTTATGATTTTTCCCCTGTGCCTTTGTTCAAGATATAAGAGTATTAGATGTGCCAATGCAGACACAGAGGAGAAAATTGCACAGCCAATAAAAATGGGGTACAAAATATTTTTTAGATCTAAAAGTGAAAGGAGAAAAACGAAATGAGGAATAGTTAGACTGTAGGCAAAAGACGCAAGTTATGTAAATCAGGATAAATGTCTGGCTGACTACCTCAATGAATATTTCTGTTGTGTTTTACAGAGGAAGGGACTACTATTAGAAAAGAGAAGTAGTGAGGCATGGGAGGCATGCATGTTTATAGAGGAAGAAGTTGTACTTCAACTCTCTAAGGTAGAAACAGATAAATAAGTGGGACCCTGTGGGATACATCCAAAGTTATTAAAATAACTTAGGAGTACTCTGGAAAAACATTAACCCTTTGAGTGCCAGAGGGGTACGCAACGCATTGCTCTGCATCTGGCACTCAATAGGTTAAACATAAATATTTAATCAGTCACTACTGACAGGAGTATTTCAAGAATATTGGAAGGTAACAAATGTAGTACCCCTTCACAAAAAAAGGTAGAGAAGAGTGGTAACTACAGAAACGTCTTACTTAGTAGTGGAAGATTAATGGAAACCATGTTAAAGGAAATAATTGTTAAATATCTGATTTTAAATGGCTTGCAAGATAATAAATAGCATGGAGAATATTCAGAGGAAGGTTGTGTTACTAGTGGGGTACCTCAGGGATGATCTGTACTGGAGCTCTTTCTTTTTAATTTTTTTATTAGTGGTATTGCAAAAGGTCTTCAAGGTAAGGTGTAAGGTGTGAAAACATCTGCAATTAGGTGGACATCGCTGGGGGAATAAGACAAATGACAAATTATTTGGGTAAGTTAGAAGAACGGATGAGGGTGGCAGCTGCACTTTAATGTTAATAAATGTAAAATAATGCACTTGAGTGCCAGAGAGAGGTATCCAGAGCATTGCTTTGCAATGCATTGGATACCTCTCTAACGCCTGTTGACCTTGAAATTCTTCATACGATTACAGCATAACTAGCAAATAATGAACTCTGAGAAGACATCATTACTATTCAGTAAAACAAACAATCTGCGCTGCTTCTTTTTGTAAACATTACTATCCCTTTAAGGCCACAATTGTGGACGTTGTTAGAGGACATTACATTTTTTTACTCCCTGTGTAATGAAGTCTGTAGGAGCTCGACCATTTAATTGATTCCCATTGGGCTTAAAATCCCATCGGGTGAAAAAGGCCACAGGATAATTCTGAGACAGTTGCATTTAACCTTTGATACAATATTGCATCTAATGTCTAATTTGATGTACAAATATCTCTTGTTGATAAGTATTTTATTACATATCTGGTTTTCATTTTTTTTTTTTTTTTTAAATAATCTTTATTGAGAGTAAGATATAGATACAGAGATAATTCCATGTTTACAATATCAATCCAAACAATTATTTGAACATAGCAGAAAAAGTACATAGGGATTTGTTTTATAAGTAATACAGGTGAGCAAATATAATAAGATTAAATCAAATAACTAGTATCACTCTAGGAGTGAAAACAGCATAAGAAAGGGCAGCAGAAAATGGTCTACTATTGCATAAGATAATCCTGTAAGGAAGGAAAAAGAAAAAAAAAAAAAGGGGGGGGGGAGTGAAAACAAAAAAACATATATATTTCTTCTCTTTACCTTTCCCTTCCTCTGCTCTTGGTTTTCAATTTTTAATGTACTTTTGATGAGTTTAGTCGATCAATTTTATCTATATGTATATTGTTATCACTACATTGTATAGGTAGTTTACAGAACTTCAATTTCAGAACTTATGAAATCAGTATGTATCAAGATTGTTCCTTCCTCTTCACCTTAAATGTCTGAAAATTTCCAAGGTCACAGGCCCTGATGGTTTCTCAAATAAATACTACAAGACTTGTCACTCCCTACTTATCATCTTAGAGAGGGTCACTCCCCCCTAGTTCCTTGCTACAGGCTTGCATTGCACTCCTGCACTCATTGTACTCCTACACTCTTGCACTACTACTCCCCCAGTTCGTACTGGCCTTTATCACTTGTCGACACAGATACCAAGCCCTTCACTAAAGTTCTAGCTAATAGGCTTTAACCTCTTCTGCCCTCCTTGGTCCACCCGGACCAAGTCGGTTTTGTAAGGGGCAGACAGGCCTCCGACAGTGTCAGGTGTGCTATTTCTCTTATCTCACATGCCCAGGCCACTAAACAGCCATCAGTCCTTTTGTCGCTCGACGCCCAACAGGATTTTGACAGACTGAACTGGAGATTTATGTTCTCACTGCTACGTAAGTTTGGCTTTCCTCTATGCTTTCTACAAGCCCTGCAGACTCTCTACTCCTCCCCATGGCCAGAGTCTCTGTTGCGGACCTTCTCTCACCCTCTTTTCTTATCACAGGTGGTACTCAGCAGGGTTGCCCCCTGTCCCCTCTCCTAATCGTTCTAAGCATGGAGCCTCTGGCAGCTTTCATTTGCTCTAATCCGGACATTTCTGGTGTTTCGGTAGGTGATCTCACTTTCAAGCAATCCATTTTCACTGTCGTCCAATACAGGTCACTGGTACTCTGGGAGGCGTAAGTCCCCTTTAATAGGCAGGAACAATTATGCAAATAATTTGCAAGGGGCGGAGCCTCCCCTCTTACTTAAGCCACCTTCTGGCCAGAGCCACTCATATTGATTTGTTCCTGGTATGCTTCACACCAGGTAGAGAACATCTATGCATCTTAGTATTTTATTATTTTTTTATTCAAATATGGAATACCACCATTAGGAGGGTGACCATGGCTGTGAATTGCCCTCTTTAAAGTGGCTGGTGCAGCTTCCAGGGATTTCCTGTGGACCTATACCCTGAAGAGGGGACAGCTTGTGTTAAGCAGCTCCCCTGTTGGGGAATTTACCTCTGGTTCTTTCCCTCCCTATCATGGTCACCTGAAGACAGAAGTCAGCAAGGAAGGTGAGTCACCCATTGAGTGCTGAAGGTCCACTTGTCCCCACAGTGTCCCTTTGATGGGCTTGTATTTGGGAGTTTTAATACACTCCAGCACTCATAGGGTGTTTTTATTGCATTATTACTGTTTATGCAATTTCTGTGTTATTCTCTGAGTTTTGGAGCATTGGGTATTCATTTATTTATGTTTCTCATGTGTTTCATGCTTGTTTGGGCACTTTTTAATGTTTTCTTAAACTTTATTAAAAATGGTGTTCCGCGCCTTTAAGCGCGGCTTTTTCCCGCTCAGACGCAAGGGCTCCTTTACTCTCTATGGGAATTCACAGTATGGGACATATCTCTGGAACCGCTTGTCACAGCAACTTCAGAGAGGGCTCATTTTAATTCTAGGCTCCTGCTCTATCATCCGGAATGTGTTTTATTTATGTGGGGTGTTCAGGGGGGCTTCGGGCACTGTTTGGGGTACTTGTAAGGAAAAACTACATTTCCCATGAGCGCTTGGTTCGCGCTCGTTTCTGATTGGCTGTCACGACGGCCGCCATTTTGTGGTACTTTTCCTAGGCGAGTACACTACGCAGGGACCGAGCCTTCTCTCTCCTCAACAGATTAACCCTTCGCTGGCCAGATAAGTCCGTTTTTAGAACATTTCTGGGGTGAAACTTTAATCTTATCACTTTTTCTGGGTGATAGTGTTATTAGTGGGGTATATTGACGCTGTGAGCATGTCTACTTCACTGGAGCTAGGGGCTAGACCCAAGTCTAAGGAGGATGGGGGGTCCGCTACCCCCATGGCGTTTTGCTCCTCTTGCCACATTGGGCTGGATGGCGATAATGTGGGGGATCTATGCCCTAATTGTACTGGTCAAGATAGCAACCCTGGGCTTCCCAGCCACGCTATTGAGCCATCTTGGGTGAAGGAGTTTAAAGCTGCCACTAGGGATCTCAGATCCACACTTCAACTCTTTCCCTCTCAGGTACAGGGGGCTCTCCAGGTCTGGCAGACCCCCTCTACTATCAGGACCTCCCTGCCTAAGCCACAGGGAGCTCCTGATATCACTGATTCTTCTGAAGAAGAACTTTTACAGGATTCTGATGCTGAGGAACGTACTGTTATTGAATCTAACAGGTCCATTGGGGACCCCTATGAGTGTGACCCTGAAGTTTCGGCTGAGGGTCTGATCAGAGCGGTTCTGAATACGCTCAACCTTCCTCTGACTCAGGAATCCACTTATGATCCTACTGATGTTTTTCAGAAAAAGCCATCTAAGCCTGTTGTTTGTTTTCCAACTAACCCTACTCTTGCCCGTCTGGTCTCTGAGGCATGGAAGAATCCTGATAGATCTTCCTCTGTCTCCAAAAAGTTTGCCAAACTTTACCCTTTTCCTGAGGCGGAGCTGGCAAAATGGGTTCATCCTCCCAAAGTGGATGCTCCTGTGTCTAGACTATCCAAATCTACTGCTTTGGCTGTCTCAGATGCCTCTGCCTTGCAGGACTGGACGGATAAGAAACTAGAGCTCTCTCTTAAGTCTATTTTTGCCTCCATTGGCACAGCCATGCGCCCCACTTTTGCTGTGGCATGGGTTAATAGAGCTATTGCGGCCTGGACTGAACGACTGACTGAAGCGGTTCGCCAGGATGCGCCTGTATCTGAACAGTTGCAGCTTCTTGCTAATATCACTGAAGCTCAGAACTATGTTGCTGATGCTGCTTTTGATGCTGTGCGCATGATGGCGAGGGCCTCCACTTCTTCTGTGGTGGCTAGACGCGCTCTTTGGCTGAAAATTTGGTCTGCTGATACAGCCTCTAAGAAGGCTTTGCTTTCCTTGCCCTTTCAAGGGAATTTGCTTTTTGGGTCTGAACTCAAAGAAATGATCAGTGAGGCTACTGGCGGTAAAAGTACTCTTCTACCCTCAGTCTTTATGAAAAAGTTTCCAGCCAAACGCAATCGGTCCTTTCGTTCCTTTCAGACTGAGACACGCTCCTCGGCCCAAACGGGTCCTCCCACTACGCGCTCCTCCTCCAAGCCCAAACAGTCCTGGAGGCCCAAAGTTGCCTCCAAGGCCAAGACCTCCAAGACTGCTTCGGCATGACTCGCCGAACCCGGGTCCGCATCCGGCTGTAGGCGGTCGTCTCCGCATCTTTCGCCGGACTTGGGAGGAGTCAGTGGCGGACCCATGGGTTCTTCAGGTGGTGTCAGAGGGATACAGGATCCCTTTCTCTTCCCTTCCTCCTTTTCGGTTCCATTTTACTCGTCCTTCTCAGGAACCCACAAAAAGGCGTCTGTTCGACGACGCTATTCAGGATCTCTTGGACAAAGAGGTCCTGGAGGCGGTTCCTCAGGGGGACACAGGTTCAGGATTTTATTCCAACCTGTTTGTGGTAGCCAAAAAGGACGGAGGAGCTCGTCCCATTTTGGATCTCAAAGATCTCAATGCCTATGTGGTGACTTCCCACTTCCGCCAGGAGTCCCTGCGCTCTGTGATTGCAGCAATGTCTCCAGGGGAGTTTCTTGCCTCCCTGGACCTTCAGGATGCTTATCTTCACATCCCTATTCATCCAGAGAGCAGGCGGTATCTCAGGATTGCCTGCCACAGGGGACACTTTCAGTTTGCAGCGCTCCCCTTTGGGCTGACTTCAGCCCCTCAGGTCTTCCAGAGGGTGTTGGGCTCCTTGATAGCGGTGCTCCATCAGGATGGGATCAGAGTGACCCCCTACATGGACGATCTCCTACTGAAGGCCTCCTCAGCGGAGCTTCTCCACCAGCAATTACAGATGTGCATGCACACCCTGAACCGTCATGGCTGGATCCTGAATCTGGACAAGTCGGACTTGATTCCATCTCAGAGGCTTCTGTTCCTGGGTCTCCTGTTCGACACTCGCCAATGCATGGTGTTTCTTCCAGAGGACGTGGCTCACCAGATAGCTGTCAGAGTGGCTGGAATCCTGGACCTGGACGTGATTCCAGTTCCGAAGTTGTCGTCCTTAGTGGGGAAGTTCATTTCCACAATCGAAGCAGTACCATTTGCCATGGCCCACTCCAGGGATCTTCAGAGATTCGTGATCCAGACGTGCAAGAATCATCCAGATCATCAACATCTGTCTGTTTCTCTTCCTCCTCATGTCGAGTCGAGTCTGCACTGGTGGTTAGATCTCTCTCATCTCCTGAAAGGGAAATCCTTTCTAGTTCCTCCTTGGACCACAGTCACTACGGATGCCAGCCTTCGGGGCTGGGGTGCAGTCTGGGGTCGCTTCAGTGCTCAGGGGAAATGGGGTCTGGAGGAATCCATGCTCTCCATCAATGTTCTGGAACTTCGAGCTGTCCGGCTGGCCCTGAGGCACTGGGAGTCTCAATTGACCGGTCTTCCAGTCAGAGTGGAGTCCGACAACGCCACGGCGGTGGCTTACATCAACAGGCAAGGCGGCACAAGAAGCGGTTCCGCCTGGTGGGAGGTCAAGGATATTTTGTCTTGGGCAGAAGATCACGTGCCTGTCATCTCTGCGGTTCATATTCCAGGCGTGGACAACGTCATGGCAGACTTCCTCAGTCGTCATACCGTCGACAGCGGAGAATGGGCTCTGCACCCAGAGGTGTTTCACATGCTCACTCAACGGTGGGGGATGCCTGTGGTGGATCTGATGGCTACCAGACACAACAGGAAGGTTCCGGTGTTTTGCTCCCGGTTGAGGGACTCCCTTGCTCTAGCAGTGGATGCCTTGTCGATCCCGTGGGACTTCTCCCTGGCTTACATCTTCCCTCCTCTTCCTCTATTGGTCAGAGTCATCCAGAAGTTGAAGAGGGAACGTTGTCCTGTCATCCTGATTGCTCCAAACTGGCCTCGCCAGTCCTGGTTTCCGGAATTGATGGCCATGTCAGTGAAGGATCCAATCCCACTTCCAGCCCGTCCGGACCTGCTTCTTCAGGGGTATCTGTGGAAAGAGGATGTTCACTCTCTCCGTTTGATGGCATGGCGGTTGAATCCTCAATTCTAGCAAAGAAAGGCTTTTCTCCTTCTGTGGTATCGACGATGCTCAGTGCTCGTAAGCCTGTGTCTTCCAAGATCTATCATCGCATATGGTCAACTTTCGTGACTTGGTGCGCTGACAAGAAGTTGTCACTTGACTTCCATCTTCCCACTGTCCTGGCCTTTTTGCAGGACGGTGTGGATAAGGGGCTCAGTCTGAGTTCCCTCAAAGTTCAGACTTCTGCCTTGTCTGTGTTTTTCCAGGAACGGATTGCTGTCCTTCCTGATGTGAAAGTCTTCTTCCAGGGTGTGACTCATGTTCGACCTGCCTTTAAGAGTCCTGCTCCCCAGTGGGATCTCAATTTGGTGCTGGGAGTTCTTCAGCGACCACCGTTTGAATCCTTGGCTTCCATTCCATTACGTCTTGTGACTTGGAAGATGGCCTTCCTCTTGGCTGTTGTGTCAGTGCGCCGGGTAGCAGAGTTACAGGCCTTGTCTTGTAAACCTCCTTACCTGGTGTTCCACAAGGATAAGGCTGTGCTTCGCACTACCAAGGAATTCTTACCCAAGGTTGTGTCTGAGTTTCACATCAATCAGGAGATTGTGGTTCCCTCTTTCTGCCCTAATCCTTCATCTGACAAGGAAAGAGATCTCCATCTGTTGGATGTGGTGCGTTGCCTCAAGTTTTATGTTCATCGCACATCTATCAGGAAGTCTGACGCTCTATTCGTCATTCCTGAGGGGCCTAGGGCAGGAAGACCGGCTTCCAAAGTTACCATTGCCTCTTGGATTAAGGCTACCATCCGTGAAGCCTATAAGTTGCGGAATAAGCATGTTCCCTTCCGGGTGACTGCCCATTCCACCAGATCTATTGGGGCCTCTTGGGCCTACAAGAATCAAGCTTCTGCTGATCAACTGTGCAGAGCGGCCACTTGGTCCTCTGTGCACACCTTTTCTAAGCACTATCGAGTTGATGTACTGGCTTCGGCTGATGCCAGTTTTGGAAGGAAGGTCCTGGAGGCAGTCTTGCCTGTGTAGGTCTTCCGCTCTGTGATCCTTAGTGCTTCTTTACTGTTGAGCCCGGTTGGCTCTAGTTCCGTGTGCTGTGTTAGTTCAGGGATTGTTCCCTTGGTTGGTGTCCGTTGACACTTACAGTTTGGGCTATGTTATCAACTGGTCATATCAGTTCTAGTGACTTGGGCCTTGCGCCTGGTCCTTGCCTTTCTTCCCGCCTCTGGATCAGCTCAATGTTTGTACATCCCAGAGTACCAGTGACCTGTATTGGACGACAGTGAAAATAGGATTTTAGTCTTACCTGTTAAATCCTTTTCACTTAGTCCATACAGGTCACTGGTCTCCCACCCTGTCAAGGGACCAGTCTTGGCTCTCCTGTGGCATTCAGTGGGAGACCGTTCGGGCATGCTCACAGGAGTCTTTCTTTTTGCTTACCTGAGGTCAGTTTTTGGGGTCTCAAATCAATATGAGTGGCTCTGGCCAGAAGGTGGCTTAAGTAAGAGGGGAGGCTCCGCCCCTTGCAAATTATTTGCATAATTGTTCCTGCCTATTAAAGGGGACTTACGCCTCCCAGAGTACCAGTGACCTGTATGGACTAAGTGAAAAGGATTTAACAGGTAAGACTAAAATCCTATTTTCGCTGATGACATTTTACTTACCTATACTTCTCTAGACCTCTTACCTTACTGTCCAATCTGATGGTGACTCTAGCACTTTACCGTTCTTTATCCGGGTTCAAAATCAATACTGAAAAGTCTCAGGCACTTGGCCTTTCCCCTCCCCCGCGACGCTCAGAAACTGCTTGAAGTGAACTTTGACTTTAAATGGTCTGCATCCCAGATTGCTTATCTCGGCATGCAGCTGATAAATTCCTATGGCTGTTCATACTGTGCTACTTATATCCCTCTTCTCCAAGCTGTGAAAGCCGATCTTGTACGATGGCATGCTTACAATACATCATGGTCGGGAAGAATCTCCGTGGTTAAGATGAACTTGCTACCTCGCTTGCTTTATTATTTCAGAGTCCTCCCTGTTCCCTTTCCACGGTCAGCTGCTGATACCCTCCAGGCTCAGATTTGCCATTTTGTCTGGGAAGGGAGCATTCCACGGGTCTCCTTGCATATTCATACGCGTCTAAAACACCAAGAGGGTCTAGGTCTCCCACATCTTCTTTCGTACTTCCTATCGGCCCAACTAGCTCAACTCCTTCAGTGGCATGTCCCTGGAGCTCCGCCTGCCTGGGTGTCCATTAAGTAGTTTTTCTCTTCCTCCATGCCAATTGCTAACCTGCTTTGGATACCCGGGCCAGGGTGCCTGGCGTCCTGTCACTCATCTCCTACTGTCTTTCTCTTTAAAACTGTGGCAGCATCACCGACTCAGACTATCCCTGACTACTGCTATATCAAAAATCAGACCAATCCTGAGTAATCCAGAGTTCCCTCCTGTGTCTCCCCTGCAGGGTTCCACTCTTGGTCCCGACTATTCCCTCTTCGACTGGGTGACGTAGACAACCAGGAAATCCTTCCATTCCGGACTTTAGCAGACCAACTCGATCTCCCTGCACACAAACAGAACAGATACCTGCAGATATCTCATTTCCTCAGATCCTTCAAACATGCACTCCCTCTACCCAGCCTGACTTGGTTTGATCGTCTCTGTTTACACCTGACCTTCACTACTGGACTCGTATCACACATCTACACAGACATCCAGTCTCCCCCCCCCCCCCCACCCGAGACAAAATACATGCTTGACTGGGAGAGAGATTTGGGATCAGAGCTTCCAATTGAGTCCTGGGACAAGATTCTTACAGCAGCCAAGAGTTCCTTGTGTATCACCAATAAGGAGAGTGCATAGAAGATCCTATACCTATGGTATCTGATTCCTGTGCGGTTACATAGAATTTCCTCTGTGTCCAATCCACAGCAATCTGTGGGAATTGGCTCCGCCCTCCAGCGGGTAGGACCAATCAAAAATTAATAAAGCTGCCTGAATCCCTTGACTGCTCAGTTATTTTGGTCCTACCAAGCTGGCGGACAGAAGGAGTTTTCATCCTTTTCTCCTGCTTAGCTTTGTTATTTTATTCTCATGTAGTTTGCCTTTTAATGCAAACTACATTGCATTCCAAGCACGGTAAGGCTTATTCCAAACGGGTGCTAGATCCCATACAGTGAAGGATCTTAGACCCGATTCTGTCTATGGGGCTTGCTGTCTATCCCGTTCTTAAGCTGTGTATGAAGCAAGTACCTTGTCCCTGGTGCATATCCTCGATGCTGCCTCTATCCACGCGCCAAACGGAGGCGCCGGCTGACGAGTGCTCTTTACCCGGTCCAGCAGGAAGCTGAACCGGAAGTACTCGGGGTGCTTTCCAGGGTGGAACGCAAAGGCCCTCAAACAGGCGGGCGGCTTAAGAGGACGTGCAGACGCTATGGGAAGTAAGTTTAACTTTCTCTATAAATATATATAGATGTATTTAAGCTTTTTTGCTTGCTGTATTGTTGGGGTTATTGCCATTTAGTTTCCTAACATGTCTAAGGAAAGCAAGTGTGAGAAAAAGCCTGCAGAGGCTCCCAAAGAAGATAGACCTGCTGTTAAGTTTAAACCTTGTGCAGGCTGTGATGGGAAGATCCCTGCTTCTGACAATGCAAAATTATGTGTGGATTGCCTGCAAAAAGTATCCTCTTCTGAAGTTCCAGCTCAGTTCACTGAATTTCTGAGCTGGATGAAGTCATCTATGCAAGAAACATTTTCTTCTATGCAGGAGGCTTCAAGAAAAAGGCATAGACAGTCTGATCCTCAAGAGGGCACTTCCTATATGCTGGAGGAGGATGATACTAGCCTAATGGATGTTGAATCTGCAGCCTCGTCTGCTGAAGAAGGAGAAATCCTGGAAGATCAAGGTGCTTTTAGTATTGACAAGGTGGATGGATTGGTTAAAGCCTTAAGAAAGACCCTTGGTTTAACACCCATAAAGAATTAAATGTTATGGATGCGGCCTTCATAGGTTACAAGAAAGAGACCCCTTCGTTTCCTGTTCACAGTTCAATCAAGTATATGATTGCAAATGAATGGAAGTTGGGTGATAAGCGCCTACAGAACACTAGGCGCATGCAACGCATGTATCCTTTTACTGAAGAAGATACGGCTGTGTGGATTTCTCCTCCCAAGATAGATGCAGCTGTTGCCCAGATTTCCAAAATAACTGCCTTTTGCTAGAAGAAGGAACATCTCTAAAAGATCCTATGGACAGAAGAGCAGATTCAGCTCTAAAAAAGCAGTTTTCAGTGATTGGACAGACTCTTAAAACTGCTACAGCTATGGCTTGTGTCTTTAGAACTCTGCGGATCTGGCTAGCTGATTTTGAAGAAAAATTGGACTCTTCAGTATCCAGGTCCAGATTTCTAAAGGAATTAGGTCCTATCAAGGATGCCTTAAACTTTTCATGTGACGCCACCCTGGATAACATTAGGGAACTGCCAAAATCATCAGCACTATCCATCACAACAAGAAGGGCCATCTGGATAAAGTCTTGGGAAGCTGATGCTACATCTAAGAATAAGCTTGTTTCTCTCCCTTTCACAGGCAACAAATTATTTGGTAGCCAGCTGGAAGACATAATTCGCCAGTCTTCAGGTGGCGTAAGATCAAAACATCATCTCCTAGAGGCACTTCTGCACGACAGCAGTCCTTTCGTGAAGCAAGAAGGTACAGACCTGGCCGTACATACGATCAGAGACAGAGTGGAACATCTCAGGGACCCCGGTTTGGAACAAAAAAGGCGTTCCAGAAGAAACCTAGGTTCCAGCAAAATCAAAAATGATATTGTAGTCACCCCATCAAGGACTCCTGTAGGGGGCAGACTGGAGTCCTTCAAGGACGCGTGGTTCAAGATCAGTCCAGACAGATGGGTGCGTCAAATAATTCAGATGGGGTACTACTTAGAGTTCAAAACTGTCCCTCAGTTCAATCACTATTGCTCTTCCAGAATGCGGAATCCGAGGACAGCAGAAGAAATGAAGAAGGAGCTTTTTGTTCTATTGAAGAACAATATAATAGAGAAGGTTCCCAAGAACGAAGAGTTCCGTGGAATTTATTCTACAGTTTTTGCTGTTTCAAAGCCTTCAGGGGAATCACGTCTTATCTTAAACTTAAAAAAGATCAATTCTCATCTAAAAATTCAGAAATTCAAGATGGAAATCATACAAACAGCAATGAAGATAGTCTTCCCTCAGGCATTTCTCACCAGAATAGATCTGAGGGATGCCTATTATCACATCCCAGTTCGCCAAGCTCACAGAAGATTTCTCAGATTCCAGATCTTCCACTCCCACTTTCAATACAAGCTACTGCCCTTCGGGCTGGCGTCAGCACCCAGAGTTTTCACAAAGGTGCTTGTCGTGGCCATGGCATCCCTGCAAAAACAGCATATAAAGGTTCTTCCCTATTTGGACGACATTCTGATTGTGGAGGAATCAGAGGAGAAATCAAGGGAAAGCGCAGCTTTGTGTCTAGATCTGCTTCAACAGTTAGGCTGGCTGATAAATCTTCAAAAGAGCCAGCTACAGCCAGTCCAAGAACTTCTCTTTCTGGGCGTACGATTCAACACCAGACAGGATCTAGTAACTCTATCACAGGACAGTCAGAGTCTCCCATCACTCTGGGAGAAGTATCATGGCAGACAGTGATCACAGATGCCAGTCTAACAGGCTGGGGAGGTGTTTGGGGATCAAAAACAGCCCAAGGGCGCTGGTCTCCAGCACAATCAAAAAGACACATAAATATGTTAGAACTCCAGGCTGTGTGGAACACACTCATATTTCTGGAAACAGATCTCACAGGAAAGTTTGTGCTGGTACGGTCGGACAACACGGCAGAAGTACAATACATGATGAACCGGGGAGGAACAAGGAGCCTGCATCTCAACAAATTAGCCATCAGAATTCTTCTTTGTGCAGAATCTCGACAGATAACCTTAAAAGCGACCTACCTCTCGGGGAAGCTCAACACTCAAGCAGACTTCGTAAGCATGTTTCGTATAGACCAAAGCGAATGGTCTCTAAACAAAGAAGTGTACCAGGCGATCATAGCAATGTGGGGCTCACCCACAATAGGTCTCATGGCATCAGAATCCAACACCAAGTGCCAGAGGTTCTTTTCCAGATGGAGGTCCAGCAAGGCAATGGGGCAGGATGCTCTCCTTTTCAGGTGGAATTTTCATCTAGCATACCTGTTTCCACCAGTTCTCTTGTTAGCAGAAGTGATCTTGATTGCTGCAGACTGGCCCAGGAGGGTATGGTATTCGGATCTTCTGAGGATGTCCATCAGGGATCCCATCAGGTTACCGCTGATCCCTCAGTTCCTGATTCAGGGTCCAATTGTTCATCCAGACCCAGCATTTTGGAGGCTGATGGCATGGAGGCTGAGCGGCAGTCTCTGAAACTTAAAGGGCTTTCGAATTCAGTAATAGAAACCATCCTGGCCAGTAGACGCCCATCAACCTCTAAGATCTACTACAGGATTTGGGCTGTTTTCAGAAGATGGTGTATCCAACAGAACTTGGACAGGAAAGCTATTTCATCAGGACGCATTCTGGACTTCCTTCAGGGAATGTTCAAAAAGGGATTGAAACCAGCCTCTTTAAAGGTCCAACTGTCTGCATTATCGGCAGTATTAGCATCTCCATTTTCAGAACAATATGTTTTTAGAAGATATATGTCAGCTATTTCTAAAATCAAACCAACAATTAGAGATGTTATTCCTCCATGGGATTTGAACCTGGTCCTTACCCAATTTTGTTCACGTAGTTTTTTTGAACCTTTGGAATCTATTTCTCTGAAATATCTAACATTAAAAACTGTTCTGCTTACAGCGGTTAGTTCTGCTCGCAGGGTAGGAGAACTTCAAGCCCTGTTATGTGAACCCCCGTATACTATTTTTCATCAGGATAAGGTGGTTTTGCATTCTAAGCCGTCATTCAGGTCCAAGGTAGTCTCTAGTTTTCATCTTAACCAGGAGATTATCTTGCCTTCTTTTTGCTCTAATCCGACCAACAACAAGGAGAAGAAATTTCATAATCTGGATCTGGTGAGATGCCTACAAATTTATCTTGACAGAACTAAAGGATTCCAGAAGGATAAAGCCCTTTTCGTGCACTTTGCAGGAAAATTTAAAGGGACTGGGGCTTCCAAAGCCTCCATCTCCAGATGGATAAAACAGGGCACTATCCTGGCTTATGAGTCTGCTGGGTTTCAACCCCCAGCGGGGATTAAGGCACATTCTACAAGAGCTGTTGCCACATCCTGGGCCCAGAGGGCCATTGCTACGCCATAGGAGATCTGCAAAGCAGCAACATGGTCTTCTTTGTCCACCTATATTAAGCATTATAAATTGGACATTCATGCTAAGTTTGGCAGGAAGGTGCTGGAAGCAGCCATTCCTGTCTCTAACTGAATCTCCCACCCTTTTACTGGGGTACTGCTCTGGTAAGTCCCACAGTAGATTGCTGTGAATTGGACACAGAGGAAAAGGTGAAATTTACTCACCGATATTTTGTTTTCCTCTTTGTCCTTCCACTGCAACCCACCCTTATTGGATCTGGTAAGGTGGTTGTATTGTTCCCCTCTTGGCATGAGTATATATATATATATATATATATATATATATATATATATATATAATATATTTCTGGTAGATTGAGTCTATGACTCTTCTTATAGTCTATGTATAACTGATTCTATCTATTTATTCTGGCTAAAGTATTTATGCTGTCTATATCTAACCATTTCTTTGTCTAATTTCAGCTTGGTTAACAGGGAATAACTGAGCAGTCAAGGGATTCAGGCAGCTTTATTAATTTTTGATTGGTCCTACCAGCTGGAGGTCGGAGCCAATTCCCACAGTAGATTGCAGTGGAAGGACACAGAGGAAAACAAAATATCAGTGAGTAAATTTCACCTTTTACCCCTCCTCCTCCTTGTTGCTTCTGGGGCTGTCAAACCCCGGGGACATGCTTCATATCTGATGGTCTTGCCCGGTCACCCACTGCTTCTAGTCCATGGTGCTGTCTCTGCTAATTGATGTTATTGGGGTTCGTTTTGGTCTGGACCCTTTGTTTCTGGTCCTGGGGCTGCCCCTGGAACACACATCTCAACATACTGCCACTCTGTGGTCACACATGCTTTTAGCTGCACGGAATTTGCTGAAACCCTCTCTACCAGATAGAGATGCCTTATTTCACAACATTTGGCCCATATGCAGTATGGAGAACCTAACTGCTCAACTCTCTTTGTCTCAGTCTGGGCTCCCTAGATTGAATATACTGACTCTTAGGATCGCCCAGCTGACCCGCAGTGATTCTGGGTTCTTATGCTGCTTTTAAATCGCTACACTCTGCATACAAGCGATTTAAAAGCTTGTTCTGTTCTTCCCTGAACACATGGAGAAATGTGATGTATGTCTACCTCAAAAACTTATCTAATGGTAATGGCTCATTTCTATTATGAAGAAGTTATTAATATAGTTGACCATCTCGTTATTTTCTATTATTTAGTTGTTAACTTTAATTAGGTCATTAGACTGTCAATCTTGTTTCAATTTTGGCACACTTTTTTGTATTTAAACGGTGACAGAGTGTACTTTTGTTAAGCACCTGACAAAGGGATTATTCCCCGAAACGTTGTGCAAGTGCAATGGTGATGAATAAAATCATTCAGTAATAATTTTCTAATCAAATCCTGAGTGCGAGAATCATCTTTTATTTGTGGTACTCAATTACGGGTCATATCGTGGTACTGACCCTCAAGTTTCTTATGCACCGGATTTAACAAAGAGTGGTGAGCTGAGGTAACTATTCCAAGTTTACATTTACGATTGCCACACTACCTCCAAGCAACCACGTCTATACATCATCTCTACATATTATAATGTCATTTTACGATATCACCAGAACTACAGAAGAGAGAGCTCAGACACACAGATACGGAACGTAAAAAAATCCTGGAAACTAGTATCAGTACTGACTTTAATGTTAAATTGGACCAAAAAGAACTTTGTAAGCAATTAGACAAGTTGTCTAAAAGAGATCTAACCCCTACACTACATAGTACTACACTTCTGGAATATGCCAAAGCCGAACGGATTCCTAGACGTCTGAGAGTTAAGAATTGTCCGATATTATGCAAGGATAATGCAGAATTTCTCGAAAAACTGCAACAGATTCTGAATAAATGTAGTTTGTACTTAATCTACCTTACTATCCAATATTAGCAACCTGGTATCAGAAAGACTACACAAGAAATTTCAGCATTGACACATGACTTGAAGGAAATGTTAGATGATACTACATACAATGATTTAATTGATGAATTGAAATCAAAAATTGATGGATTACGGAACTAACTATTACAGAAAAAACTGAAAAAATGTAAAAGGGACACTAAAGATTATGAACTGAAACAAGTCTACAATTGGAGCCAAACAAGATCAAGAAAGAGTTATACCAAATCATCCAGATCCAAACAAGTATATACGGAAAGTGACTCTACGTCCACTGAGAGTGACTCAGGACAAGAAACTGGTCATCCAAATAGGAACCAATACAATAGGAACCAGGATCACCAGGCTGAGGAGCAAGCTTTTTTACAACAACCCCCACACAGCCCATACCCACCGAGAGGCAGAGGAGGGCGAGGAAAACTAGGAGGGGGAACTGGAGAAGCTCCAGTCACTCGTCAACAGACAAAACAAAAGAATTCAGCAGTACCAGAAAATCCACAAGTTTAGATCAAAATCCTGATTTGGTTATCAACATCTCTAAAGTTTCCCTCTCGGATGAGAAGAAATTGATTAACAAAGGATTGGGCTTTGTCCAGTCTACATGGATGGGTGACTTAATATTTGATAGAACTTTGGTCATCGTCTCTAAACAATTTTATGCCTTGGAATTTATTGCACTGGTCTTTGAAAACAAGTTTGGACTTTACAGATGAGTGAATATGTTATGTTCTTCTGGTATGCCTTTTGGATGCATAATTACATTTAAATGGTAACTGATTCGAGTCAGATATCAAGATAGAGTTATGTCTTTTTATGTCTTTTTATGTGAGTTTGGATCGTGGTGTTTGTTACCTCGATCCAAACTACTGTGATGTTCACAGAGTTAATTAAGTGGTTAAACTTAGTGTTGTTCCGTACTCCTTGTGTGCGGGATAGTGCAGAGTGTAGCGATTTAAAAGCTTGTTCTGTTCTTCCCTGAACAAATGGAGAAATGTGATGTATGTCTACCTCAAAAACGTATCTAATGGTAATGGCTCATTTCTATTATGAAGAAGTTATTAATATAGTTGACCATCTCATTATTTTCTCAAAGGTTTATTAACATGAGCCTATTTTTATAGTGCACAATGAGTTAAAATGTGTACCATGCTACTTTAATAACAACTTCCTATTTTCAGTCTATTATGTTGTGTATTTGGGCAATGAATATATCACTCCCTTTACTTGATGTATCACATTTAGCACATAATGTGTCATTTGAGTATTAGGTGGAGGAACTATTGCATGATTGTTTTCAATTATAAACACTTATTAGTTGTTAACATTAATTAGGTCATTAGACTGTCAATCTTGTTTCAACTTTGGCGCACTTTTTTGTATTTAAACGGTGACAAAGTGTACTTTTGTTAAGCACCTGACGAAGGGATTATTCCCCGAAACGTTGTGCAAGTGCAATGGTGATGAATAAAATCATTCAGTAATAATTTACTAATCAAATCCTGAGTGCGAGAATCATCTTTTATGATTCTTTAATGAACAGAAGAAATATGAATCCCTCATTGAGGCCATTTGGTGATTTGGTTCTCACTAAGTAGATCGATTTAGCTTCTTGTTTCAGTAGTTATATATATATATATATATATATATATATATATATATATAACTATAAATCTGACATGTTTTTGTTACGTGTGTGGGATTTTCCTCTTGTGTTTGTGTAACAGGTGTTCTCTGTTGGAGATTAGCGCTTTTTCTATAACCACTTTGAAGCGCACACTTCATTTAACTGCTTCCTCTTGTTTGAAATCAGTGAGATTACTGCAATTCTCCTCAGTCTGAGGTATTGACCTGTTGGTATGCTTTACTTGAGGGGAACTGGATGGTCACTTGAGGCTTCTAGAAAGCTGTATGTGGCAGTTGATTTTCTATAGAGACTGATGATAATCTGATTTCTTCACTTTGTTTTATCAGGATGGCTAGAAATGGCATCTCTTTGTTGTGATTTGGGAATTTTACCTTTTGTTAGTTTTGAGTTTGATTTCTACATCTAACCTGGCAATTCTTTCTTCAGATTAATTGTTTTGACTTGCTCTTCAGTTTCTTTGTTGATTGCATCTAATTGTAATTTATCATTTGCAATTATCAGTTCTATGAGTTCTAATGAGCACTTGGTTAAAATGTTGTCCATTTCACAACAAAAACCTCATCTATTAGAAGAGAAGCAGGTAGGAGTGGATCTCTGGTTCTTAGTTCTTGGAGCCTGCTGGACTTGCAGGTCGACTGGCTGCCATCTTTACAAGGGGCAAAAGATCCAGCCTTGATGAACAGGATGTGAGCAGGTGGTGCAGTGGCATTTTCACACCAATGGACATTAGATCAAGGCTGGGGAAGCAGATTTTATATAATGCAAGGTGATTGGATGATGACCTGGTATTAGCCCCTTCATGTTTGCCCTTAGTAAAAAGGAGGGACTCTCTGCTTTCCAACAAGGATACCCTTGTATTTTGTAAGAGGCAGGAGGGTTGAGGTATGAGCTCTGTTCAAACTCAACCTCTGCCTCCATTCACTCACCCTGATAGTTCCTCTCCTTACAGTGGACTTTGTCTGGGAAGGGAGAACCTGGTAAGTATTAAAATGTGCCCCCAGACCTCTCTAAGAATTATATCATCAGCAGTTTTTGAGGATCTGCTAAAGTTGTCTTCCATAACATTCTAAGCAACAAATTAATTTAAAGGGACATTCACCCTTGAAATAAATAGATTTTAATTTGTTTAATTAAAGGACTTGATTATGGGCATGACCTTCATACGGTAGTCAGATGCATCTAATTAATTTTGTTTTGTTTTTGTGTTTTTTTTGTTTTTTTTTGTATCTGAACTCCGCTGTAGTTTGTAAAGGAACAGAGACATATTGTTACCTTGAGAGGCTTCTCACATCCCATTAGAATCAATGGTGGGGCTCTCTATCATTAACCAATCAGTCTAATAAAGTCTATTGTTTATTGTGTGGAAGTGAAAACTAAATTGAAACCTAAAATGGTGTACAGCAAATAAAGGCAACGCCATACAAAATATATAAATTGGTATGACTGGCTGCTGTATGGAGGACTCTTACCTAGGTACGTGCTTCTGTTAAACACAAGTTTAACAAATGTATGTATGTATGTATTCCTAGAGACATAGTTCTCCTTTAAAGGAACACTAACACCTAAAAATGAAATGGGATTTATACACACTTATATTCCCTGTACTTCATGCTAGAAGCTTTAAAAAATCTCTATTTGTTTTCAGAGGCCTATTATTAGTGATGAGCGAGCACCCCAATGCTCGGATGTTCGGGTGCTCTGACCGAGCACCCCCTGAGGCTCGAGTGCTCGGCCGAGCACCCGAGCCCCATTGAAGTCAATGGGAGGACTCGAGCATTACACCAGGCACCCCCTGCTCTGATGAGGGGAGGGTGCCTGGTCCATAGGAAAAGGGCAGAAAAAGATGGAAACACTACAGAAATGGTTCAGGGACAGCATAGGGAGGATGTCTGGATGCACCTTGGACTCCAACATCGCTGCTGGGAACGATCTTTCGCCCGTAGTACGCCATTTTTACAGACTGACCGTAAAACACACAAAAAGGAAAATAAAAACGACTTTAGGCGAAAAATTGTTACCAAACAGTATTTGCTGTATATTTACTTGTATATCATCTGCAAATTCTCCCAAAAATTTCATCGATTTTCTGAAGTGAGGCCATGATTAAGAGGGAAACGTGCGCAGAGGCAAATTATCCCAAAAATTTCCTTGATTTTCAGAACTGAGGCCATGATTAAGAGGGAAACGTGCGCAGAGGCAAATTCTCCCAAAAATTTCCTTGATTTTCAGAACTGAGGCCATGATTAAGAGGGAAACGTGCGCAGAGGCAAATTCTCCCAAAAATTTCCTTGATTTTCAGAACTGAGGCCATGATTAAGAGGGAAACGTGCGCAGAGGCAAATTCTCCCAAAAATTTCCTTGATTTTCAGAACTGAGGCCATGATTAAGAGGGAAACGTGCGCAGAGGCAAATTCTCCCAAAAATTTCCTTGATTTTCAGAACTGAGGCCATGATTAAGAGGGAAACGTGCGCAGAGGCAAATTCTCCCAAAAATTTCCTTGATTTTCAGAACTGAGGCCATGATTAAGAGGGAAACGTGCGCTGAGCTGACCATCTAAAACATTATGGGTGAGGGTCTGCTGCAGAGCTGACCATCCTAAACATTATATGCGAAGGCCCGCTAGTGAGCTGACGCTATAAAACATTATATGAGAGGGCCCGCTAGAGAGCTGACCCAATAAAACATTATATGAGAAGGCCCGCTGGTGAGCTGACCTATATAAAAATTGTCAAACAGGGCCCGCTGGTGAGCTGACCCTATATAAAAATTATATCACAGGGCCCGCTGGTGAGCTGGCCCTATATAAAAATTATAGCACAGGGCATATGGAAGAGGAGGAGGAGGATGAGAAGATTAAGAGTCAACCATATACCCGTTTTTTGGGTGGAAGGGGTGAATGGGAATACAGAGTATTCCCATCATTGTAAATAACATATATAAAGTGAGTTTATGTTCCCCCGGGGCTTTCCTCCAGTGGAGTGGAGAAGTCAGGGGAAATCCAGGCCTTGTTCATTTTTATAAGTGTCAACCTATCAGCATTGTCGGTGGAAAGGCGGATACGCTTATCTGTTATGATGCCACCAGCAGCACTAAATACCCGCTCAGACAGAACGCTGGCGGCAGGGCAGGCCAGCACCTCCAAGGCGTAGAGTGCCAGTTCATACCACGTGTCCAGCTTGGACACCCAGTAGTTGTAAGGCACAGAGGGATCATTGAGGACGCTGACACGGTCTGCTACGTACTCCTTCACCATCTTCCAAAACTTTTCCCTCCTTGTGACACTAGGCTGCGCATCAGGGTGAGGGTGCTGGCGGGGTGTCATGAAGGTGTCCCACGCCTTGGAGAGTGTTGCCCTGCCTTTCTCGGAACTGCTGTGTGCTCCCCTTTTCTCCCCTTCTCTGTTGGCCAAGGTAGCACGTACTCTGCCGCCAGCGTTGTCAGATGGAAAATTTTGGAGCAATTTTTCGACAAGAACCTTCTGGTATTGCACCATTTTGCTTGTCCTCTCCACCGGAGGAATGAGAGATGAGAAATTCTCTTTGTAGCGGGGGTCCAGAAGGGTGAACACCCAGTAATCCGTGTTGTTTAAAATGCATATAACGCGTGGGTCACGGGAAAGGCAGCCTAACATAAAGTCAGCCATGTGTGCCAGAGTACCAACAGTCAAGATTTCGCTGTCCTCACCAGGAGGATGACTCTCAATATCCTCATCCTCTTCCTCCTCTTCTGCCCACCCACGCTGAAGAGATGGAACTAAAGTTCCATGGCTACCCTCTGTAGCGGAGGCAACCGTGTCTTCCTCCTCCTCCTCCTCCTCCGCCTCCTCCAATTGTCGCTGAGAAGACGAAGTGAGGGTGCTCTGGCTATCACCTTGTGTAAGCTCTTCCTCCCCCATTTCCACCTCTTCCACATGCAAAGCGTCGGTTTTAATTGTGAGCAGCGAGCGTTTCAGTAGACACAGAAGTGGGATGGTTACACTGATAATAGCGTTATCGCCGCTCACCATCTGTGTCGATTCCTCAAAATTGCGTAAAACCTCGCAGAGGTCTGACATCCATTCCCACTCCTCACTTCTGATTACAGGAAGTTGAACGGAGAGGCGACGACCGTGTAACAGCTGGTACTCCACTACTGCCCTCTGCTGCTCACAAAGCCGGGCCAACATGTGGAAGGTGGAGTTCCAGCGCGTGCTCACGTCACACAGCAGCCGGTGAGCTGGCAATTGTAAGCGCTGCTGCAGCTTCAACAGGCCGGCCGAAGCTGTAGATGACTTACGGAAATGTGCACACACGCGGCGCACCTTGGTCAAGAGATCATGCACATTGGGGTAGGTTTTTAGAAATCGCTGCACCACTAAATTAAATACATGCGCTAGGCATGGTACGTGTGTGAGCTTGCCGAGCTCCAAAGCCGCCACCAAGTTACGCCCATTATCACACACAACCATGCCTGGTTGCAGGTTGAGTGGCGAGAGCCACTGCTCGGTCTGGTGACTAATCCCCTGCAACAGCTCTGAGGCCGTGTGCTGTTTGTCCCCAAGGCAGATCAGCTTCAGCACGGCCTGTTGACGCTTCCCCACTGCAGTGCTACACTGCTTCCAGCTACTGGCTGATGGGGGAGTGGCGGTGTGTGTAGAGAATTCGGAGGTGGAAACGGAGGAGGAGGAGCCAATAACGTAGGTGCTGGTGGAAACCCTGATGGAGGTAGGGCCCGCAATCCTCGGCGTGGGTAGCACCCGTGCCATCCCAGGGTCCGAGTCGCTCCCAGCCTCCACGACATTCACCCAGTGTGCCGTCAGGGAAATGTAGCGTCCCTGGCCACAAGCACTTGTCCATGTGTCAGTCGTTAAGTGGACCTTCCCAGTAACTGCGTTGGTCAGGGCACGGGTGATGTTACGGGACACATGGTGGTGTAATGCGGGGATGGCACACCGGGAAAAGTAGTGGCGGCTGGGGACCGCGTACCGAGGGACAGCTGCTGCCATCAGGCTGCGGAAGGACTCAGTGTCCACAAGCCTAAATGGCAGCATTTCGATGGCCAGTAATTTTGAAAGGTGTGAGGTTAGTGCTATGGCCTGTGGGTGGGTGGCTGGGTACTTTCTCTTGCGCTCAAATGCCTGGGGTAACGACATTTGGACGCTGTGCTGGGACAGGGAAGTGGATGTGGTCGCTGATGGTGCTTCAGATGGTACAGGTGCAGGGCGGGAGGTATGCGGGCCTGCGCCTTCGACAGGCGATTGGCCGGCACCGAAAACAGGGGAAGAGGAGGCAGTGGTGTGGCCTGCAGACACAGATGGGCGATCCAGGCGTTCCTCCCACTTACTACGGTGCTTGGATGCCATGTGTCGGATCATGCTGGTGGTGGTGAGGTTTCTAGTGTTCATGCCTCGGCTCATTCTGGTGTGGCACAGGTTGCAAACTACAATTCTTTTGTCGTCCGCACTTTCCTTAAAAAAACGCCATACCGCGGAACACCTACCCCTTGGCAAGGTAGATTTACGCAAGGGGGTGCTCCGTGGAACATTTGCGGGCCGGTTTGGTGCGGTCCGCCTTCTTTCTGTAGCCACACCACTGCCTCTTCCAGCCTGTTGCGGTGCTGCAGATGGCTCACCCTCAGGACTGCTGTCATCGCTCGGCTCTACACCTTCCCAGGTGGGGTCAGTCACCTCATCGTCCACCAAGTCCTCCTCCACTTCCTCACTCTGATCATCCTCCTCAAGTCTTGATCCCACCACATACTCAGTCATTGACAACTGTATAACATTCTCCTCAACAAGGTCTTGAGACGGAAATAGTGGTTGATTTAATGGCAACTGTGTCTCATCATCATCATCATCATCATCCACTACTTCCTTTGACCTTAAATGCCGTTCACATCTGTCATCTTCTTGTGATTGGGTAGCCTCTAGAGGTTGTGAATCAGGGCACAAGATGTCATGTTCCTCTGCAAGCGTGCTTGGAGAGAGGGTCAAATGAAGGATTGGTGATGAGACGAGCTCATCACTATATCCCAGTGTGGGATCACTTCTTTGACCAGACCGTGTATGGTGGGAGGAAGGATGATCAGAGTGAGGATTATGTTGACCAGACTCTTGGCTACTGAGAGTGGACTTGGTGGAAGACAGGGTGGTGCTTAACCGACTGGAAGCAGTATCAGCTGTCATCCAACCGACCACCTGTTCGCACTGGTCGGACCTCGAGAGTGATGTCCTGCGACGCCCTGTGAAATCAGACATGAAGCTAGGTATGGTGGATGTCTTTCTTTCTTGTGCTCTGGCACCAGGCACAGTTTCTCCGCGTCCTGACCCGCGCCCTGAACTTTCAGGATCACGTCCACTTCCCCGTCCCTTTTTACCCGCCTTCTTCATCTTACACGATATATATGACTTTAATATATATGAGTTTGAAAACTTAACAGTATTTCTTACTATTCTGCAACTCTGCAGAGTACACAGAATAGGCTGCTAAACTGCGGTGACACACACTGAATGGAATAAGTGACTTTAATATTTGAGTTTGAAAAATTAACAGTATTTCTTACTATTCTGCAACTCTGCAGAGTACACAGAATAGGCTGCTAAACTGCGGTGACACACACTGAATGGAATATGTGACTTTAATATTTGAGTTTGAAAACTTAACAGTATTTCTTACTATTCTGCAACTCTGCAGAGTACACAGAATAGGCTGTTAAACGGCGTTGAAACACACTGAATGGAATATGTGACTTTAATATTTGAGTTTGAAAACTTAACAGTATTTCTTATAATTCTGGAACTGTACAGAGTACACAGAATAGGCTGTTAAACGGCGTTGAAACACACTGAATGGAATATGTGACTTTAATATTTGAGTTTGAAAACTTAACAGTATTTCTTATAATTCTGGAACTGTACAGAGTACACAGAATAGGCTGTTAAACGGCGGTGAAAGACACTGAATGGAATATGTGACTTTAATATTTGAGTTTGAAAAATTAACAGTATTTCTTACTATTCTGCAACTCTGCAGAGTACACAGAATAGGCTGCTAAACTGCGGTGACACACACTGAATGGAATATGTGACTTTAATATTTGAGTTTGAAAACTTAACAGTATTTCTTACTATTCTGCAACTCTGCAGAGTACACAGAATAGGCTGTTAAACGGCGTTGAAACACACTGAATGGAATATGTGACTTTAATATTTGAGTTTGAAAACTTAACAGTATTTCTTATAATTCTGGAACTGTACAGAGTACACAGAATAGGCTGTTAAACGGCGGTGAAAGACACTGAATGGAATATGTGACTTTAATATTTGAGTTTGAAAACTTAACAGTATTTCTTATAATTCTGGAACTGTACAGAGTACACAGAATAGGCTGTTAAACGGCGGTGAAAGACACTGAATGGAATATGTGACTTTAATATTTGAGTTTGAAAAATTAACAGTATTTCTTATAATTCTGGAACTGTACAGAGTACACAGAATAGGCTGTTAAACGGCGGTGAAAGACACTGAATGGAATATGTGACTTTAATATTTGAGTTTGAAAACTTAACAGTATTTCTTATAATTCTGCAACTGTACAGAGTACACAGAATAGGCTGTTAAACGGCGGTGAAAGACACTGAATGGAATATGTGACTTTAATATTTGAGTTTGAAAACTTAACAGTATTTCTTATAATTCTGCAACTCTGCAGAGTACACAGAATAGGCTGTTAAACGGCGGTGAAAGACACTGAATGGAATATGTGACTTTGATATTTTAGTTTGAAGACTTAACAGTATTTCTTCCTATTCTGCAACTCTGCACAGTACACAGAATGTGCTGCTACACTGCGGCGAAGCACACTGAATGGAATATGTGACTTTGATATTTTAGTTTGAAGACTTAACAGTATTTCTTCCTATTCTGCAACTCTGCACAGTACACAGAATGTGCTGCTAAACTGCGGCGAAGCACACTGAATGGAATATGTGACTTTGATATTTTAGTTTGAAGACTTAACAGTATTTCTTCCTATTCTGCAACTCTGCACAGTACACAGAATGTGCTGCTACACTGCGGCGAAGCACACTGAATGGAATATGTGACTTTGATATTTTAGTTTGAAGACTTAACAGTATTTCTTCCTATTCTGCAACTCTGCACAGTACACAGAATGTGCTGCTACACTGCGGCGAAGCACACTGAATGGAATATGTGACTTTGATATTTTAGTTTGAAGACTTAACAGTATTTCTTCCTATTCTGCAACTCTGCACAGTACACAGAATGTGCTGCTAAACTGCGGCGAAGCACACTGAATGGAATATGTGACTTTGATATTTTAGTTTGAAGACTTAACAGTATTTCTTCCTATTCTGCAACTCTGCACAGTACACAGAATGTGCTGCTACACTGCGGCGAAGCACACTGAATGGAATATGTGACTTTGATATTTTAGTTTGAAGACTTAACAGTATTTCTTCCTATTCTGCAACTCTGCACAGTACACAGAATGTGCTGCTACACTGCGGCGAAGCACACTGAATGGAATATGTGACTTTGATATTTTAGTTTGAAGACTTAACAGTATTTCTTCCTATTCTGCAACTCTGCACAGTACACAGAATGTGCTGCTAAACTGCGGCGAAGCACACTGAATGGAATATGTGACTTTGATATTTGAGTTTGAAGACTTAACAGTATTTCTTCCTATTCTGCAACTCTGCACAGTACACAGAATGTGCTGCTAAACTGCGGCGAAGCACACTGAATGGAATATGTGACTTTGATATTTTAGTTTGAAGACTTAACAGTATTTCTTCCTATTCTGCAACTCTGCACAGTACTCAGAATGTGCTGCTAAACTGCGGCGACGCACACTGAATGGAATACGTGACTTTGATATTTTAGTTTGAAGACTTAACAGAATGTGCTCTAATCTGCAACTTTGCACACTAAACAGAATGTGCTCTAATCTGCAACTTTGCACACTAAACAGAATGTGCTCTAATCTGCAACTGTGCACACTAAACAGAATGTGCTCTAATCTGCAACTTTGCACACTAAACAGAATATATATATTTTTTTTTTTTTTTTTTTGTTTTTTTCCCCCCACACCAAATAACCTGCTGCCCCCACACACAGTAGTCCTAAAAAGGACTTTTGGTTCTTTTTTTTTCACAATTTTTGTTTTTTTCCTCCCTACACTGCCTTTCCCTTCCTATCCTCAGCTCTCCCTGGCTCAGACTGAGCCGAACTCGATGGTCAGGTGCTATACAGCACCTGACCACGGGTTCTGGCCAGCCAATCAGTGTAATGCCAGCAGCCAACATGGCTGCTGGCATTACACCGATGTCAGAGCCTCCCTGCACGTTTATTGGCTGCGCAGCAGCCGCAAAACGTGCGGGGAGGAGACCCGAACATGGCGGGCGAGCACATGCGGTACTCGTACGAGTACCGCCATGTGCCGAGCAGAGCGATGCTCGAGCCGATCCGAGCATCGGCCGAGCATGCTCGCTCAACACTACCTATTATCTAGTCTTACATATGATACGAGGCAAACATGTAGCAGTGAAAGATCCTCCAGAGAGAGAAATGTTTTAAGTGCTCTACCCTCTCCCATTTAAATAATTGGGATTTTTTCTTCAGTCACTTTAAAGGGATAGTAATACTTAAATTGTAAAAAAAAAAAAAATAGGTTTTAGGGTTTATCCCCCTGAGTAAAACAAGAGTACTTCCACTGCTGAAAGGTGTTTCATTCAAAAGTTATTAATTTTCAAAGTTGAATTTTTTAGGTCCAATATCACAGTGGCCTGAAATTGTACAGTGGCGCTGTTGCTACACGATCCTATGGACAGCTCTGGTCCCGGGACCATAAATCTCCATAGCAACAGCGCCACTGTACAATTTCAGGCCACTGTGATATTGCACCTAAAAAATTCAACTTTGAAAATTAATAACTTTTGAATGAAACACCCTTCAGCAGTGGGAGTACTCTTGTTTTACTCAGGGGGATGAACCCTACAATATATATTTTTTTTACATTTTAAATATTACTATCCCTTTAACCTGCTAGAGAGATGCTCAGTGGATTGCTTTGCAGTGCATTGGATACCCCTCTGTCACTCTAAGGGTGTGCCCAAGTAAGAAAGAGAGAGAAGACAGTGTATGGGTGGTTCTGCGGATAGCAGTGGACCAAGGATGGTGTGTCAGACAGTTTATCATCATACACGCAAATATGTGGACCATAGCCGCCAATGTTGTGACCATCTTTGGAGGTAAATGTTGAGTGTGTGACTTTTGACAGTGTTTGAGTTTGACATGCCTGTGTTGAAGAAACAGACTCCCAGGACTCCCATTCAATTACCCAGATTACCTGTGAAAAGCACCAATAACAAAAGCAAGATTAGGATTATAATTTAGGGATATAATATATGAATTGTTAATTTTACATTTGCTAGCTGTAAGTACTCGATAGTTACATTTATATCAATCTATTTCATTTTTTGGCGTCATTGTTCCTTTAACCCTTTGAATGCCAGAGGAGTGTGCAACGCATTGCTTTGCATATGCATTGAGCATCCTAAAGCAATGCAAGGACACAGCAATCTGCTTACAGGCTAGATAAATGCTGTTCTGGGTATATGGTATTTCTGACTATTCTGTTTGGAAGAAATTAATAAATTCAAAAGAAAACCAATAGATGGTGACATTGATGCATTTTCCAGCCTTTATTTTCTGTTTGTTTATGGAATTTCAAATTAGCATACAGTATTCCATTAAGATAGATTGCAATAGTGTTGACAAGATAGTCATATGAATTATTTGATGATGTAATTCAGGGCTCAAAATTTCCACTAGCCAATAACGAGTGAAAATTCAGCTCCGGCGAGTAGAAATTCAGCCCTGGTGGGTATGGTCTGGCTAGTAGCAAAGGACTTCACATTTTAAGCCCTGATGTAATTAATTAAATTGCTTCACTGCATTGCACTCCACTGGGTCGCTGCCCACAACTGCTGAAATAGGGTTGAGTACCAGTAATAGGAACTAATGATAAAATATGACCTTCTATCTTAAGAAGTAATAGACTGCAACATCCACAGATGGACAAACACTTGTGTAAGGGCAAGTGCAAAAAGCAACTACCAGTCCTCAAAAGTCACCCTGGGTACACACACTCACACTCTATAGAAAAATCACCCCTTAACACTCCACTGGAGGTATTTCAGTCCCACAATAATGCAATGATGTGGTGGATGATGAAGATGGAAATGATGAATGAGAAGGAAGAGATGGGGGTAATATGCACGAAATATGTCCCTCTTGTTTAGTTCATGTGCTGCTAGTCAATATTGGTGGTCTAATAAACCACCATCCAACATACCAGTAGAACCAGAGACCACAAAGGACACTTCACTAGAAGAAACATCCAGTAAACATTGCTTCTTCCTTTTGAATTGCATGCCTCAGGCCTTGATGGAAATGAATATATACAATATTACAGGTTCTCTTTTCTAGCAGGCTGGGGAAGCAATTTTGCTTTGCAGTCCTGATTGCCTGTTATGCCTTACACAGTAGAATACAGCATCCTGACCAGGAAGTGAAGAATGCAAGGAGAAATTGTTTTCCCCAATCTGCTGAAAACGGAATGTAATTTCAAATAGCTGAGGTTCTACAATTTTATATTACCAAAACTTTATATGAATGTTACCGCATACACTTTTCATTTAAAGGTGTAATGAAAGTTTATTATTGTAGGGCTTTTCCTGCTAACCAGAACAAAAATAAGAATATCTAATGTTGGTAATTGCTTTAGTTAAAAATTATTACAGTTATCTATTTATTATTTTTTATATATATATATATATATATATATATATATATATATATATAAAGCTGCTGGCAACAGTGCTACGGTTGGGTAATGCACAAAGGTGTGATAAGGAGGCAATAACGTGGAGAAGACTTCTCCAGTGTTCTAAACTCTCTGTCATCACCTACCTCCTCCTGCTGTATGCAGGCACCTGAAAGAGAGCACTTCTCTCCTTGCGTAATTTGTAGTGCAGCACACGTTCTTGTTCTGATATTCTTCACATTCCACCACTCCTTTAATGCTTCATTGTTAGCCTTTTGGTGAAGACCTGGTTCCTTATTGCTGTTCTGATGGTTTGCCCTTGGCTTGTCTCCTGATTCCACTTGAAGTCTTCCCCCCTCAACCACAGCTTTTCTCCTGATTCTACTATTATTCTGCCCACTTCAACCTGGGCTTGTCCATTGATCCTGCACAAACTCTTCCTGACCCGACTATGGCTTGTCTCCCTACTTTTGCTTGATCTCTGTTGCTATCTACCTACCCTGCCATTGGGATCCTTCTATGTGGGGTATCTGCTTTTCTTACCCTAACAGAGTATTATCAGTACTAAAACAGCAGAAAGAAGGGGCGCAATCCACAATATAACCAAATGAAATATAAAATGATACTCACAGGGCAAATCCCACAGGTCTGTTTTCATAGAACCGGAAGTAATCACATGCAGGAATAAACCATGCAACCTGCTTCAACCACATTCTTTATGTAATTTCTTGTACATGTAGCCAAACAGCTCCTAAGGGAGAAGCAGTGGGCTTTGAAACGCGTTGAGCTTTTTGGCTGTTACTACTAAATTGTATTGTTTTTAAATTATTTTGGCAATAAATTTTGCATTTTTAAACAAGCGGACTTGTACTCACTGGAGGTGGAACTCTGAGCAGGGAGGATAGGTTATCCCTGCATGCAATAATTGCCCTGTGAGTATCATTTTATATTTAATTTTCTTATATTGTGAATTGCGCCCCTTCTTGCTGCTGTTTTCGTTTTGTTTAAGGATCTTGGGAGAGGTCTCCTATTACCGTTGGAGTGCTGCAATCCTTGTCCAATTGTGGAGTGACTGAGTGGGGGCAGTCTTGAATCCCCCATTCATCCAGCTGACTTGTAGTTGTGTAATTTATTGTAAGTATGGTGGTGACTTTGTGAAGGTGTTCAACCTCAAGCCATATTTATACTATGAGCACCCCTCCTGTTCTCCTTTTTTGTATTATCAGTACTACCACCTCGTGGTTCACTGGTGTTTTAATCCTGTCATCTGGCTTTGTGGCCAGCACCTCTAACCTTTAATCTGAACTATGTTCTCTATTCCTCGTTCTCAAGCTAGGGATAGTCTGACAATCCCTTGGTGATTTTCGTGACACTCTCCAAGACCTATGTTATGCTGTGGAGCCAAATACACTAAGATTTCTCAAATTAGAGATATCTTAGTGCATTGGCTCCATAAAATAACATAGGACATGGAGATTTTTTCATACTGGAGACATCATCTCTACTTTATAACCTCTTTATCAGTTCTTTATTATACCTTAGTGCAACTTCACCCTGGTGTCCAGACAATTATTCTACTGTATTACATTGGAGAAGTGAGTCACTAGCCCCAGTTCCCCACAGAATGTGATAACAGCTCCATCACTTTGTGGCAGTTTGAACTGTAATACCATTTTAATAAAGCAACTCCCAGAAATACCCATCTTGTACTCAACAGAAAAACAGTACAATATAAGTATTTTGTAATTAAAGTTTACAGGTCCTTTAACCCTTTGAGTGCCAGATTGGTATGCAATGCATTGCAAAGCAATGCTTTGCTTACCACTCTGGCACTCAAAGGGTTAGCATTATCTTGTGTAGAATTAATGTTCCTTTAACCCCATGGATGCTAGAGAGGTTTTTGAAGACCTCTCCAGCATGCAAGAAGTTTCATTATCTACTGGCCACTATGGGGTTAAAGTAACCTTTTCCCACAAACTAAATGTAAACTAAAATATTCTACTGCATGGCAGTACCTACAAATATCATCTATTCTCCCTATTTCATTTAAATTGTTGGGTTTTAAAAAAAATAAATAAACGTAATAGCCTTGTCATGGTTCCAAAGACAGAGGCTACAATGAGCAATTAGGTCAGCTCTATAAATAATGTACAGCACAACAATTTCCTCATTGCATTTAAATTGTTTGTATTATCTAACTCGGGCAAATTAGTTGGCAAGTACATCAAGGGCATCTGAATGATATCATAAGAAATGGAGGGAATTGAATTTACCCTGAACTGATTCTCAGTCTTCCCTGGTGGAAAATAACAGTGAACACATTAGGGGAGAAAATGAGCAAACATGTTTACAGATTTCTATATTGCAATCCCATGCTTACTGGCTTTTTCTAATTAGGCAGAACTACCCTGGAACTCAGCTCTTTTAAGGATTGGTAACAGTATTAGCCCACAGGGCTGAACAAAGCATACAATAGGTTGCAACACGAGTCAACATAAAACAAAAGAGCAAACATGATGACATTAACTTAGACAATGGGTCAGACGATATAACAAAGGGCTAGGGGCTGGAATACACATGTTGGACAATGGTTCCCCCGGGTGGAAGCATCTTTTGAATATTCCGCTTCAAACGCTGGCCAATCCTGAACTCCGAATGCATGGGCCAATCGTATCCGTGAACGTCACCCCAGGTGCTAGCCTATCAGGGTTTCAGGAAGGGAAACCTGTCGGCCAATCCCTGGGTCGCCTAGTTTTCCCCCCATGTTAAGTCAATGACGGCCCTTTAACTCGGACTGGCCAATCAGTAATCCGCCGACTTTTAAAATCAGTGACGGCCTTTGTACAGTCTTTCTGGTATAGGGAATCCCATTTTGTAGACTGGCTGCTTTTCCCATAGTCTTTTGTAAAGTCCTTTAAACCCTTTATTGTGACATACTCCACCGGCTAACTAGGAAACTGTTAATTTCACTTGATCTGTGAAACATCTAAAAGTGGCTTGGATAGTAGACTGTAGCAATGCTCTGGTGTATAACTGGAACCTTTACTGACCCACACCACATTGATCTGCTAATTGGCCCCAGGCCCACAAAAAGGGGTTGCTTCTGTGTATATTGTATGTATTTACGGATGTTTTGATATAATTTCTGCTCTGATCTAAACTGTAATAAACTGATCTATCTCCGTAATCCCTTGGATGCTAGAGAGATCTCCAGTACATTACTTGGGAATGAGTTGATGACTCTGTTCTCTACTGGGTTGAAAGGGGACTATACCTCTAGGATAAATGGATCTTATTTTTTTTTTTTTTTTTTTTTTAAACCCCTTAGTGACGGCCGCGGCTGCACGAACGGCGTGCAGCCGCGCGGGGATCCGGATTTCCGGGACGTACATGTACGTCCTCTGTCACTAAGTGACAGCCACAGAGGACGTACATGTACGTCCATTGTCGCTAAGGGGTTAAAGGAACACAAGTACATTGTAATATAAAAGTCACACATCATAATCTGGACAGAAAATACTAATACCAATTTACTAAAGTACATATGCCAAAAATGATCTTCTGTACACCACTTGCATCTGGGGAGGTCAGTAGAGAGAGATAAAAAAGTTTAAAAGTTCCCCCGTCACTGAAGTCAGCTGTAAAGCTGACAGCAGGAGATGCATGTCGGCAACTCAAGGCAACTCATCAGTAGAGTCAAGATACGGAAATCTAAAGAAATACTTCATTGGAACGGTCTACAAAGTGTGCCTGGTTTGCAAGCACACTTTGTAGACCGTTCCAATTAAGTACTTCTTTTTAGATTTCGGTATCTCGGCTCTACTAAACAGCTGCCTGCCGGTCCCCAGACCAGGATCTCCTGCCATCAGCATACAGCTGACATCAGGGAAAGGGTAACGAGGGGGGAACTTTAAAACTTTTTATCTATCAAACCATAAAGGTTTGAGTGATGGGACTGGGATTATGTAGTTTATTTTTTAATAGCTACAATATTTTGTTAGGCTTTAGAAAGACATTACTATTCCTTTAACACTTAACTGTCATTTTGTAACAAATAGGGGATTTTGAAATAAATTTTAGAAACAACTATTTATGATATCCATTTGTATTTAAAACAGTAGATTATGAGATTTTTAGCTTTATATATTAGTCAGTTAATACAAATCTGGTAGACATGCTTGGCATATAATAACATTACACACTGATTTATATTACCAACTGCCACTTCCTACAAACCAGAACTAGCAGGCATTAAGTAACAAAAATAAATCTAAATATCTCAAACAATTGAAATAAAAAAGAAGGGGGACATGTTGAAAGAATGGATCATAATCTGTCATGCTGGTCCAGTGCTGGTTGGCAGATTTTGAATTGATTTAGTCTGGTGTCAGCTTTGACTTAGTGGTATTGTCTTTAAAACAAAGTTTTTGACCAGTGTGTCCTCCCAGTGCTTACATACGGCTGTGAAACTTGGACACTATATGCCAAGGCCATAAAAAATTGTAAGGTTACCCAGAGAAGTATGGAAGGGTGAATTCTGAACATATTATGCCAAAGCCATAAAAAATGTAAGGTTACCCAGAGAAGTATGGAAGGGGGAATTTTGAACATATTAAAAAGAGACTGAACAATGTATGCATGGATTTGGCAGCAAACAATGGTTTATGACCTCACTGAAAGAAAGCACCTGAAATGAAAATGGGTAGGTCACATAGCAAGAAGACATAATGGTAGATGGACCAAACAATGTTTGCAATGGACTCCACTTGATTCAAAATGCCAAAAAGAAGACAAAGACAAGATGGGTTGATGAAATCACCAAATTCGTCGATGCACATTGGAAACAGAGAGCACAAGACTTAAATTGTTGGAAACTTGCTGAGGAGGCCTTCATCCTGCAGTGGATGGACAATGGTGACACTGATTTTTTATATATATATATATATATATAAATATTTTTCCTTTATGTACCAAGTCATGGGTATTAAGATTATGGTATTGAATCTGGCCTATTCTTTCCCCATTCTGCATACTTTTCTACCAACCACACCTACTCCACTCCCCTTTTAAACCTATTTTCCCACTCACACCACAAACTGTGTCACCTGGATACACACAACCATGTTGTACCTCCCAAAATTTCAAAAGGCCAAAGAGGAACACATTTGTTTTAGGTGGTGCTGTTAGGGGTGTGACTTGAGGTCAGGGCATTTCAGAGAGGTTTTAGGTTATTTTATCACCTATTTACAGTTCTTTACGTAAATGTATAGATCATTTAGAACAAGTACACTATTTAAACAAACTAATTTTCTAAACACATAAACTGAATTTGAACGCCTTATGGACAAGGCAGTCCAGGGTTTTTTTTTTTACTCTAGAGGACCAGCGCCATTTTAATTACAGAGCCGGCACATGTGATCATGGAGCAGTCGGTATTAGACTCCTGGCATGATCATGTGCGCCCTCAGACGTGCATTGATCATAAAACTCATAATGGACCTAAAGTTGTGATGGTCCTGGCATGTCCACAGTCTTTACGGGGATAAACAAACCTTAACATGAGTTTTACTGCTTTGGATCAATGTGATACAAGTATACATGTACCACACAACCTGGTCTCCTTAAAAGGACACCAGGGTAGGAAAGAGGGACCGTCCCTCCTGATGAAGGACACTTAGGAGGTATGCATACTTTGTGACACAATTCTTATTTGGACCACATGAATTTCTACTCTACTTTTCAAAAAAGTCAACTGATTGGTGTTAGCCTTAGTGAAAATGTCGGTAAACGTTTATATATTTTAGTGGCACGGGAAGATCAATAAAAGCGATACAGGGGATCAAGTCTTTTAGGTCAATGTGGACAGTAGCTGTGGGAGCATCAGTAAGTGTCTAAGTTTGGCTGAGGAGGCAGAGGGCATCCTCAGCCAGTGAGAGTATACACTATGCCCTCAGGATGCACAAAGGGGAGTTTTGCATAACTCTGCTTTTGTAATGCCCTGTGGTGTGGATGACAGCGAATCAGAAACCATTTATATTTCTATTATGCCAGTCTTATATGTCCTCCCCTGTGGAGTTAATTTGGTGCAAACCAATGATACCATTGTGATCAAAAAAACATCCTTGCTGATTGAATGAAGCTTATACCCCTTGAATGCTATAGAGCAGTGTTTCTCAACTCCTGTCCTCAGGACCCACTAACAGGCCAGGACTTAGGGATTTCTCTGCTAGAGCACAGGTGTGGGGATCAGAGGCTCATTCACATTGATTAACTCACCTGTGCTCTAACAAGGAAATCATCAGATCCTGGCCTGTTAGTGGGTCCTCAGGACAGGAGTTGAGAAACACTGCTATAGAGTTCTCCAAAGGTCTTTCAACAGGGTTAAATATTAATTGAAATCAGTGAGGATTAGGACAGATGTATGTGTCCCCCACAGTGCATTTGGTTTGTCCCACCTTGCCCTTATTCATAAGACCCAGTATCCTGCTGCCAAATGACTGTCTGAACCTTAACCTTTAAATGAGCAACACTTTCAACTTTATATCTGATTGTGAGGTCATACTTTTTATAAACAATATAATTGCCAAAGTATGCTCAGAGTGTCAAGAAAAGGGCTTTCAGAATGTATTAATTATAGAATGTTATTTTAGTGAAAAATTAATCCTTTGAAGTATATGTAATGAAATATATTAACCCCTTGGATGCAAAAAAGGTCCCCAATGCTTTTGCTGCACAATGTATTACAGACCTCTCTAGCATCCAAGGGTTAAAGGATTAAATATTTAAATAATCATGACAAATATTAGTGCATATATTAAATATTTTCAAGGATACAGCAATGGATCTGTCACCCTAGGTTTGTTTGCTTTATAGATAATTAAAATCTGCATATTTGTTGTAATACCATAAAATCTCAGGTATAATACGCACCTGTGTATAATACACAGGTGTAAATTTAACCCAAAATTTAAGGGGAAAATAAAAGTGCCCATGTATAATAAGCACCCTTGTTTTCCCTCCCTCTGCCCACCAAAAAACATTAGTAGATCCAATGCATAGATGTCTGTGCACTAAAACTACTAGAAGAGGGCTGCAAATGCAAGTACGCTGCCGGCTGCACAGACATCCCAGATGCCTCCAGAGGGAATGAGGGAGGGATGGTGGCAGCATATTGAGGAGGGTGGAGGAAGGGAAGCAGACGTGGAGATATATCATTTTTTTTCTTGTGTATAATATGTACCCCCACTTCACATAAGGTGAAAAGGGGCAACATTGTGAGTATTATAAGTGAGATTTTATAGTAGTTATTTTATTGTAAAATATTTTTTGACAAATTAACATATATGTTTGGTGGCACATTGTGGCACTTTATATGAATGAACAGTGCGCTAATTATTCTGCTTGAAGCCATACTTACATCTCACTATACTATTAGAAATGTCAACATTATATGGACTGATTGCAGCTGATTTCACTGCCCCAGCAATGGATCAGTTAACTGTCATTTTAAAAAAATAGTGTATGTGTGTATGTATGTATGTATGTATGCATTTATAGATGTGTGCATGCCTGTGCATGTGCAGGTGCATGTATTTGAGTGTGTATGATCACCCAACATATACAGGGCTGGATTTACATACCAGGAGCCTGCAGAATGCTCCTAATCTACACATTGCCCTCCATCAGCTCCATATTGCCCCCATCATCTCCATATTGCCCTCACATTGCCCCCTATCAGCTCCATATTGCCCCCATCATCTCCATATTGCCCTCACATTGCCCCCCATCAGCTCCATCTTGCCCCCATCATCTCCATATTGCCCTCACATTGCCCCCTATCAGCTCCATATTGCCCTCACATTGCCCTCCATCAGCTTCAACTTGCCCCCCATCATCTCCACATTACCCCCCATCATCTCCATGTTGCCCTCACATTGCTCCTCCCCAGTGTCCGTTTCCTACCTCCCTGGTGGTCCAGCAGTGTGGCAGGAGAGGTCTGTGCCTGTAGCTGCTGGAGCTCCTGCGCTGTCTTCTCTTCAGCAGTGCAGAGTGCTGGGAGATGATGTCATGGAGATGATGTCATCTCCCAGCTCTCTGCATTACTAAAGAGCCGACGAGAGAGCTCAGCAGCTACAGTTCTGTGGCGAAGAAGGCACAGACCTAACCAGGCGGGGTGGGGTTATTGTTACTCCACTGCATGCAGCACGGTGACTCCGGCGAGGCTAATTAAAAAAAAAAAAAAATAATCGATCTTAATGACAGGCACCCCTCTGTGGGGTGCGCCTGTAGGCAGATGTCTACTCTGCCTTATGATAAATCCGGCCCTGAACACATAGTATGTTGGGTGATCACATTGCTTATCTCCTTGTCACTGAAAGGACAAGATTCACTAAGGCGTGATAAAGAGGTGATAAATCAGTGATGACTTCTCCAGCAATATCACTTCTCCAGTTTCTATGTTATTCTATAGAGTCTAAGCACTACGATTTCTCCAGCTTTGGAGATCAAGGAGCATAGGCTCCATAGAATAACATAGGAATTGGAGAAGTCATCACCGCTTTATCACCTCTTTATCACACTTTAGTGAACCCCCCCAAAGTGTTAAAGAGTACCCTTTAATGAAAGAGGGGGATCACCTATTTCATTCAAGGGCACCCTTTTATTTTTTAAAGGAATAGTAAGTGGGAAAAAGGCTCTTTAAGAGGTTCCCCCATAGTCCCTTTGTTAAAAAGTAAGGCATCTTCTTCATGGGAGTGATCTGTCATGAACCCCACTCCCATAAACATGCTAAATGGTACCTTTGTTGCATTTAATTACCCAGGTACGTTGCATTGCTGTACTTTCTATCAGCTATACCAGCTATATTTGCTGGTCTTTTAGCCCTTGTTGTTCACCTTGCACGTCTATTGTAGAAGTTTTAGCCATTGCTGTGATGATTTATTGGGTATTTAGTGTATATTTTGGAACAAGGTGCAAGTAGAAATTCTACCAAAGGAGCACTCAAAGTTAATATTTTAACCCTTATTGGGTGATTCGACACATCTATTTTATAGTGTGTATTATGACTCATACATATATTATCACCCTTGCTTAGGTTACATTATTTTGGATACATTTGCCCCTCTGATTATGTTTTAGTATTTTTATAGTTTTTTTTTCTTTTTGTTATACATTGTGTAATTTTTTGTGGATACATTTATGATTTATACATTCGGTCTGTTTAGGATTCCAGACATCAGTCTTTCCCCCTTCTCTCTTGATTGGAGTAGACTGAACATTGTTTCATATCCAGTGTACAGTGTGTGTGATAATATTGTTACAGGGTAATGATGAATTAGCATAAAGTTCCACACTGTGCCACCAACAAATAAATGTTAATTTATCATTACCTATTTATATAAAAAATATAGGCTTTTTTTTTACATTATCTTTAAAAATGAACTAAACCGATCTTAATGTGTCAGGTCCGATTTCACTATTCCTTTAAGAGCCTCTTATTCCTGTATATGTAGTTTAGCATTAATCCTCTTTTCCAGAATGTTCTAGTCCTCTTATTCTCTCCTTTTGTGGTAATTTTTCAAAATAGATATAGATCAATAAACTCGGCACGCCACATTTCTCAAAGATTTTTATCGTAGTTACAGAATGGAAGAATCAAATTACAAATACAGCCAAGTGTTTGAAAGTGTTCTCCTAGTGAAATGTTGTTTTCAATTATTCCGTGAAAACTTAGCTGCTGACTTCATCTTTCTTTTGTGTTATTTCGGGAGATCCTGGCTTCTATTACTTAAACCCCCTGGTGCGGATTAGAGATCCTTACAAATTTCAGTCACATCTCGCTCTTCTCAACTCGTAGTCAGAATTTCTGATTGCTTGTGATGTTGCAGTAAGTGTTGACTGTATTAAGACAGTATTAGGTGCTAACTTGTTTATGGACTGTTTGCATTCCAGGAATGGGTTTGGGGATTCAGTAAGACTGACAGACTAAGAAAATGGAGCAGTTCTAGAGCAAACCAAATGCACCATAATAATAATAATATCAAAGTATTTTACCAGGAAGGATCCATTGAGATTGTCTCTCTTTTTCAAGTATGTCCTGGTGGTATAGATATTATTACCCAATGTAATCGTACTCATTTTATCTGGTGGGACTAGAACCTGTGACCTTGCATTTTGAACAGATTCTACAGCTGGTGTCTTAACCAACTGAGCCATCTTACCATAATGAATTAAAATGTCATAAAATTCTCACTAATATACCTCCTTTGAGTGCCTCAGACATGGTCAACACTTTAGAAAGTAAAGTGCTTCTTATCCTACTGGCACTTAAAGGGTTAAATGGGGCTTTAACCCGCCCCGGCTGAAATACAACCAGGAAATATGTTGCTTACAGCCCCAAACATTGCTAGCTGTGTGCACAGTCTTCATAGAGCTTCTGTATTAGGCTTTCAAGCCTGATATACTGGGTCTATGGGGACTGCATCACACAGGACAGAACACTGAACTGCAATACTTAATTCTTACAGTTCAGTCTCTTGCCACATGATGAATGAGACAGCCCTGGGGGTATCTTTTCAGATCCCCGTCCTGCTTCCTACCTTGGCTCCCAATGCAGCCCAGCATCATCAATCAGCAGGTCTGCTCTCAGGATATGTGATCTGCCATTGGGGCACTAGTGCTAGTGATAGCTGCCCTTAAGCAATGTGGTGATAGGTGCCCCTTAAATCAATGTGGTAATAGCTGCCCTTTAAAGCAATGGGAATTTTTACTTTTTCTCTATGAGGCAGTTGCGTTCCAGTGCTAGTCCTCAGGACGCACTAACAGGTCAGGGTTTCAGGATATTCCTATTCCATTACAGGAGAGTAACACATTGTCATGTGACTGATCTAGCTGTGTTTAAGCATGGCTATTCTGAAAACTAGACATATGTGTGTCCCAAGTGCTAGAGCTTTGAGTCATTGCCTTAGTGCAACAGTCTCACTGAATATATAATAGTTACCTTAAAGGAACAGTAAATCCTAATATACTACTGTAATGGAAGCCCAAGACACTGTGTTATCTAGGGCCGTGGTTCCGAGTTTCTCTCTCCTGAAGGTGTCTACAAGCAGGTAGCTGGGCCGGTGATCCTAGTTTGCTGCATGGAAGACTGGAAAGCAGGCTCCTTGAATGAGGGTCAAAGTGGACCCTTTAGACCATCCAGACCATCCAGTCCAAAATGACTACTACTTTATTGCAAGTGGCCAGGGATTATATACACATTTCAGGGGAAGGGGGGTTATGACAGGCAGTATGACTGATACAATCAACAAAACCATACAATAGAAACAGGTGTTACAGACAATCATGACACCAGACTAATCCTATCACACAGAAGACAATAGTGTATATACAAAGGAGTTGTAGAGATTAGGAAAGCGAAACCTAATCAAAACCTGGACCAGACAGTGAGACAGATACAATATGGGTAGCATTGCACAAATACAACCATTTAACCTCTGCAGGCCCATGTAAGATTGTAAGCCAACAATTAACACAGTGGTCCAGCATCCACATTAAAACATTCACATAACATTTAACATAGAGCAGAAGGCAGCCGATCAGAACACCTCTTACTTTTCAACATGGACGGCAGTGAACTTACTATGCTCTGACGCATTTCTGTTGCTACTCAGCCACCAGGAGCTGGGATTTTAACCATCCAGTCCTTTGGGATCATTTCACTGGCATTTAAAGGGGAACTACCACCCCGCAGAGACCTAAGCTGTATTGATTCTTCATCTGGCGACTAGCTGCTTAGTAGCGCTAGTCGCCAGAAATATTACCCGGTTCTCAAGATTTTGTCCTTTTCCTGACGGTCACTGGAACAGGAAGCACGGACATCTCGTCCCAGTGACGTCCGTGCGCCTGCGCTGTCAGTCCCTTTTGAGCCGGCCGGCTCAAAAGGGACTGACAGCGCAGGCGCACGGACGTCACTGGGACGAGATGTCCGTGCTTCCTGTTCCAGTGACCGTCAGGAAAAGGACAAAATCTTGAGAACCGGGTAATATTTCTGGCGACTAGCGCTACTAAGCAGCTAGTCGCCAGATGAAGAATCAATACAGCTTAGGTCTCTGCGGGGTGGTAGTTCCCCTTTAAAGGGATAGTAATACTTGAAAATAAGTTTATTTTATATTGTAGCCCTTAAAAAATCATGAAAAATGATATAATTCTAATCTCCCAAACCTTTATGGTTTGGGAGATATTCAGAAGTAAAGTTTTCCCTGAAGTGACGTCATTGCTCCACCCTTCAGATTTGGAATCCGGTTCCCGGACCAGCCGTGCCTCTCCAGAAGTGCTGAGATCACCATCTTTAAAAATAATTTCTTAATTGGAATGGTCTACAAAGTGTGCTTTCAAGCCAGGCACACTTTGTACACAGTTCCAATTAAGTAGTTCTTTTCAAAGATTGTGATCTCGGCACTGCTAAAGAGCTGCCGGTTGCTCTGTGGACCGAATTCCAAATCTGTCCACTAGATGGCAGACTTGGCTGAAACAGCCAGGAAAAGAGAACTTTACTATATTTTACATGTGAATATCTCCCAAACCATAAAGGTTTGGGAGATAAGACTTATATAATTTTTCATGTTTTTTTAAGGGTTACAATATAAAATAAAATTATTTTCAAGTATTACTATCCCTTTAAGAGTGCCCACAGTAACGACCTATGGTCCATTACAAATATGATAACTAAAACACTGGCTATGTGTCTCTGACTATCGCTAACATGCTCGAATTGAGTGGCCAATACCAAGCTGTTTCTCTGAGACCAGGGAGAAGAAGGCTCCACTTCTTTCCCTGATCAGCGACTGGCTCTGTGGGAAATTAGACTGACATCTGAAGCTCCTATAGAACCAGTGTGCTTGCACAGTGCCTGTTATGCACCCCCTAGTATGATGAAGACAAGGAAGTAGATATATATATTATATATATATGTACACACACAGACATCCGCACATATTAACCATTTGGGTTCCAGAGGGGTATGCAACACATTGTAAAGCAATGCGTTGCACTCAAAGGATTAAAAAAATGTATTTTCTTTTTTCACCTTTTCTTTTTATCTTTGCTTTAGGAACTATATGGGGATGTATAAAACATTCTTAACCCCTTAACGACCCATGAAGTGCCAGGATGGTCCTGGTACGTCATGGGTTAAATGATAGCAGCGCTGCTATCATCAAGTCCCAGCTGAGACTGAGCGCTCCAAGACCGGAGCATTCAGTCTCAGCCACTTTCACAAGTGCCGGGTTATAGGATCGCTGCAGCAACGGTCCCATGTACCGGCATTGTGAAAGAATGAATGAGGCAGTGTTGTACAAAGAGGACACACCTAGTGGACAAATAAAATGCAGCAGCTGGGGATATTAACCCCTTCACTGATGTGCTGGAGGCTGGCTAAATGCAGGTCCATTTTTGACCTGCTAAAATTAACTTTTTTTTTTTTTTTTTAAAAAGACACAACACTTTTTTTTTTTTTAACAAAAATTTTATTTAGATAAAAAAACATTTCAATAACCAAAATAGGAAGTGTGATTGTTGTGGAGTCATGTAATACATATATACACACCACCAAATGTCATCAATAAAAAAGCGGGAAAACAGGGGCAGAAAAAAGGACATGGGGTTTTTCACCCAGAGGGGACAGTGACCACTTAAAACTGCCCATTTTGTAGGTATGACTGACCGGTCATATGTTTAATGCAGTGTACATAAAAATTGAACACATTGTGCCCATGTAAGTTTAAGAATTATCACTAAAATTTGCACTAAATCGCTTTATTTAAAAATAATTACTTCATTGGAAAGTTCTACAAAGTGTGCCTGGTTTGCAAGTAATTTTTTTTTTTAAATAACGCGATTTTGGCTGTGCTGAAGAGCCTCCTCGAGTCGCACGACTCAAATCTGCTGTCAGCTTCACAGTTGACAGCAGGAAAAGGGAAACTTTACAAGTGAATATCTCTCAAACCATAGCGGTTTGAGAGAGAGGATTTGTGCCAAATAACTTTATTTTTTAAATCTCTACAAAACAAGCATAATTTTTTATGGGACATTACTGTCCCTTTAATATAAGAATGGGCATAACAAGCAATAAACCCTAAATTATGGTACCATAATATCAAAATGTAAAAATGAAAATAATGGTCATAAAAGTATATAAAAGTTCAGATCTTAATAAATCATAATAGTTCAATGAGAAATAAATGGGTAGGCATTCCCAATAGAGTCAATATGTTAATTATGAAAACTTTCAGTATTTTAATATAAAAAACATAAGCTTTTACTAAGTGGATCCTCTTTAGAAGCTTGGCGTTTCTTATTTGTTCAGCTCCCCCGTGTTTAAACACAGAATGCGGGTAGAGCTCTGCTAATTTTAGGATGATATACAGACCTTCAAGGTGTGTAGTTAATTCAGCGAACCTCCACACTTTCTCCTGTCTTTTGGTCACTAGTGCGGGCAGAGTGAGGTACTGTGATCACCTTCTGGGTCAAACAGCTTTAAGCAATTCCTTCACCTGGACAGGTTTCTGCACCGTATCACCTGCTGTCCATCTGCAGAGTCTCTTTAATTGGGGGATGCCTTCCGTTTTAAATTTCACTGTGGTGAATTCAAGTTTCTGATCTTTAAATGAAACAAAAAGCTTAAAATGTTTCCAGTGTTTCGTACTACTGGGAGTATACTGTATATACACATACTAGACTGGGTGCTGATCAAAAGAACAAATATATATATATATATATATATATATATATATATATATATATATATGTGTGTAAAATAACAAACAAAATTAATATCTTGTAATACCTTTTTTATTGGACTAACAGAATTATGGATTGACAAGCTTTTGGGGTAAACTCCCTTTCTCAAGTCTCAAGCATTTCTGAGCACAAGGACACAGAATCCACAGTTAATACAGTTAATACTATGTGTATGTGTATATGTATGTAAGTGTGTGTATGTGTGTGTATATGTATATGTGTATGCTTAGTGTGCATATACCAAGTGTATATATATATATATATATATATATATATATATATATATATATATATATATATATATATCAGGAACCAATATGAGTGTAAAGCGCTGCGGAATCTGTGTGCGCTATATAAATAAAGGATTATTATTATATATATATATATATGTGTGTTTATAAAACAGATGGTTGAAAGCACTCACAGGATTCTTTTTCAACCTGCTAAAAAGAATCCTGTGAGTGCTTTCAACCATCTGTTTTGTGTACGTATCCTACATTTATTGCTGAGCACCCAGGTTACATCAAAGGACTATTCAACAGTGAGTGCAGACCTTTTCGTTGTTGTATATATGTGTTTATGTATGTGGGTGTATGTATGTATGTGTATGTACATATGTATGTATATATATATAGATATATATATATAGAGGGCTTAAAAGTTGAAGTCCTTTGCTACTAGCCAGACCTGAAAAGTTACTCGCCACTGCAAGCCAAAACATACCCACCAGGACTGAATTTCTACTCCCCAGGGCTAAATTTTCACTCGCCATTGGCTAGTGGCGAGTGGAAAATTTGAGCCCTGAGATATATATATATATGTATGTGTATGTATATATCCTGCATGCCTATACTGGATTGTTGGCATTGTAGCATTTTTAATATGTGCAATCTTTTTTTAACTCTCTCCCCTCCCATACCATCTCCTGTATTTTTCTTCTCTTTCTCCCCCCCCCACACTCTGCCTTGCATAGGGTATTTACGACCCTATCACGGTGCCCATGATTCTGTTACAGGCCGACATGTTTACTTCCGGGTTTTCGATGCACGGTTCTTATTGGTGATTGGGCGCTGGCTCCGCCCAGTGTTAGCCTTTTTAAATTCTCTCCTGTCATCCTTTCAGTGCCCTTTCATGGTGTATCTGTACCTAGTGTTTGTGTTGCTGATTGTTCCTGCTCCGTGTATGACCCGGTTCGCCTGACTATGCTCCTGTTGCTCCTGTGTTCCGATTCCGTTGCTGACTAGGACTGGCTGACTACCTCCGTGTGTACCGACCTGGCTTGGCTGAGTATCTGATTCCATTGCTGACTAGGACTGGCTGACTACCTCCGTGTGTACCTACCTGGCTTTGGTTGAGTATCTGACTCCATTGCTGACTAGGACTGGCTGACTACCTCCGGGTGTACCGACCTGGCTTTGGCTGAGTATCCGATTCCATTGCTGACTAGGACTGGCTGACTACCTCCATGTGTACCAACCTGGCTGAGGCTGAGTATCCGATTCCGTTACTGACTAGGACTGGCTACTACCTCTGTGTGTACCAATTTGGCAGTTCTGGCTTCAGACTTATCAGGGTGCGTACCCTGAGTTCTGTTCCGCCTACTCTCACTTACAGTATCCCACTACAGCGCCTGACTGGCCTGTCACTCCCGAAGTCATCTGGGAGACTGTGTTGTGAGTAGCTCTGGTCGCATGTCAGTATCTGTTGTGCTACCTCTGCTATCCCTAGCGTTCTAGGGACTCGGTCACTTGCCAGCGTCCTGTCTGTACTGCCTCCACTATCCCTAGCATTCTAGGGACTTGGTCACTTGTCAGTGTCCTATCTGTGCTGCCTCCACTATCTCTAGCGTTCTAGGGACTTGGTCACTTGCCAGTGTCCTATCTGTGCTGCCTCCACTATTCCTAGTGTTCTAGGGACTTGGTCACTTGTAAGTGTCTTATCTGTGTTGGCTCCGCTATCTCTAGCATTCTAGGGAGTTGCCCTGCAGCAACCTACTGCTTTAGTAGGACCTTGCCCCTATGTGGCATTGTTGTGGTTTTCTTGTTTCAGTGACCTGTCTATGGATCAAGCCAGTATATTCCTACTGTTGTTTTTGCTCACTGATATTTCTGTCCATCCTGACCTGGGTCAGATTTGGGAAGAATCACGGTACTGACCTCATCTGGACCTGAGTAAGGTGATTGCTTTTATCATTTATTTCCCAATAAATCTTTTCTTAACCTTACCTAATTACCTGAGTGTTCTTACAAAACCATGACAGACCCTCTGCAAGAAGAGTGTGGATTTTCTCTTGGTCCCTGTCTTATCAGCAGTCCCGCTGTGTTAACCCCAGCAAACAACACAGCTTTGAATGTACTGTATTAACTGTATTAACTGCATTAACTGTGAATTATGTGTCCTTGTGCTCAGAAATGCTTTAAACTTGAGAAAGGGAGTTTATCCCGAAAGCTTGTCAATCCATAATTCTGTTAATCCCATAAAAAAAGGTATTACAAGATTTCAGTTTTGTTTGTTATCTTACATCTACATCACTGGACTAATACGGTTACAATCTTATCTCTCTCTCTCTCTCTCTCTCTCTCTCTCTCTCTCTATATATATATATATATATATATATATATATATAGGTCTTGCTAAAGGTCCATGTCAGACCAAAATGTCGAGCTGACCCATTTCCATTATTAATAAAAAAAAAAATATCCTTCATTAAGTCCCACTAGTGCTGCTGTCCTTTTTCTCTGTGAATATTCATCCAATTTAGGATTATGCACTGGGCCATCCTAATAGGAGAGTAGGAGAGTGAGTTCTTCGAACCACCCCCCACACAAACACTATCTATCTATCTATCTATCTATCTATCTATCTATCTATCTATCTATCTATCTATCTATGTGTGGATGTGTGTGTGTGTGTGTGTGTATTATTGAGTATTCCAGTATCAACTTCAGGTCTTTTCTGAGGTAAAAAAAAGATTTGGCCCTACACTGGGCCTTTATCATGATGTTTGATTAAGGCCCCGGGCAGGGCTGTAACTTTGTTTTGTTTTTCTACATTTCTAATCTGTATTTAGTTCCTATCTCCTCACAATAGGTATTAACTCTATGGATGAAAAAAGTCCAATCCACATTCCATATGATAATCATTTTGAGACAATGATATCTTACACATTTTGAAGACGTACACATTTTATACAGCTTCCCTTGACTAGGTCTATAACACTACAGCAATGTCAATAAACATGTGTCAGGTCTTCTGAAATAGATCTATAGAAGTGGAAGATGTAATTCCCATCTGGTATATATTTCCCATATCTAACCAACTGAAATCAAAACATTCACAATTGAATCTGATGCGTGAGCTGTATGTGTAGACATTGCTAATATATCATTTATCCCATCGAGGACACCTGGACGTGTTCGTGTGTAGCACAGCATTTTATATTTTGACATAATCAGCTTGAGAAAACATGCACACAGTATGAGCCTTTTGAAATCCAATTACTAATATTAACTACATATTGAGGCTGATATACTAAGAGGAACCGGAGCAAGACTGGGGTGAGCCAACTGCATCACTGGGGAGAAATAAAAAACCCCATTGATTTAAAAGCACAGAAAACTTTTTTTTATTAAAAAATTATATATTTGAATTATTTTCCTGTTAACACGTGCTGGGAGATTATTCATTCAAAAGTTATCAGAGCTGAAAAATGATTGTTATTATGCTTATTATTATTATTACTGTTATTTTTATTATTATTTAAGTTATACTGCATATTCCAGTTATGGTTACTAGATGGTGCTGTTTACATAACATATGGAGAATGATAGTCTATGACGTAAGCTCTCCCATAGAATACTTTATTTAAAAAAACAGGCTTACTGTAAAATCTCATATATAATACGCACAATTTTACTCCACTTCACCTTATGTGACGTGGGGGGTGCGTATTATACACGAGTATTTAAAAAAAAAATAAAAAATGTGTTGGCAGATACGGTCCCTCCCTCCCCCGATGCATACCGCACTTACAATAAGACTTACTATGTTTAATTTAAGCCCCCACTGAAGTCTCTATCCAAGAAGGCAAAATACAAGCAATGTAAATGTTCCCTGCGGGTGGCAGGACCTTCTGCCTCCAGCCAATGGTAATGCCCTGTGAGGATCTCAAGGTTCTTACAGGGAAATACCATAGGCAGAAGTTCCTGACAGCTCAATGAAGGAAGTGGGCGGCGAATGGAAGCATGCCTCCCAACAGGGAACATTTACATTGCTTGTATTTTGCCTTCTTGGATGTTATCACGGTGCCCGTGATTGCTGCAATTCAGTGTCTATCACCTGTAGGGGGCTCCCATTGGCTGTCTGCCTTCAGCCCGCCTCACATTGCCTTTTTAAACTCAGTCTGGGCACCCTCTGGTTGCCCTTTCGTGGTGTCTTTGACAGCATCCACTTCCTCCTTTCTGCAGGAGCTGATTGGGCCTGTTGCTGAGTTCCTGAGTCAACCTGTTCCTGAGTTCCTGCCTGCTTTGTCAGTTCCAGTCCGGTTCCGGTTGTTCTCATCAGTAGCTGATGCTCCTGTTGCCAGTCTGCTTGGCCGCGCTTGATCCAGTTGATCTTCTCTGCTGGTTCCTGTTTCCTGCTTCCAGTTCCTGCATCTGTGGCGACATTGTTCTTCATTCGCTTCGGCGACATTTCCTCCTGTTGGTTTCCAGCGTGCGGACGCTGGTTTACTTCACTAAGCCTTGCGGCTCACATTCAGCCTGTTGGTTCCAGCGTGCGGACGCTGGTTTGCTCCATTAGCCTTGTGGCTCACATTACAGTCTGTTGGTCCCAGTGTGCGGACGCTGGTTCGCTCCATTAGCCTCGCGGCTCTCATTACAGTCTGTTGGTCCCAGCGTGCAGATGCTGGTTCGCTCCATTAGCCTTGCAGCTCCCATTACAGTCTGTTGGTTCCAGCGTGCGGACGCTGGTTTGCTCCATTAGCCTTGCGGCTCCCATTACAGTCTGTTGGTTCCAGCGTGCGGATGCTGGTTTGCTCCATTAGCCTTGCGGCTCACATTACAGTCTGCTTGGTCCCAGCGTGCGGACGCTGGTTCACTCCATTAGCCTTGCGGCTCACATTATAGTCTGTTGGTCCCAGCGTGCGGATGCTGGTTTGCTCCATTAGCCTTGCTGCTCACATTCAATCTGTTGGTCCCAGCGTGCGGATGCTGGTTTGCTCCACTAAGGCTTGCGGCTCTCATTCTGCCTGTATGTTCCTAACGTAGGGCGCTGGTTTACTCCCTGACTTGCAGTCAGGTTCTTGATGGTTCCGAGTGCGCTGTCCAGTCCTAACAGCAATGATTCCTACAGTATATGGGCACGAGAGTTCTGATTACTGTGAAACCACTTGACCTGGTAACCTCTATATTCCATCTTAGTGTCATTATCATCTGACAGTCATTAGGTTACTGTGGTTGTCACCTTCCTTTGGGCTGCCTTGCCCGGTATATTGGTAAGGCCGGTAGAACCTTTCACTTTGCCACCTTAAGGTTGCCTTACCCGGTATTGGCAAGGCCGGTAGAGCCTACTTATTGGTATTCCGTCAGGCTGCCTTGCCCGGTATATTGGTAAGGCCGGTAGAACCGCATACTATTCCATCTTAAGGTTGCCTTATCCGGTATTGGCAAGGCCGGTAGAGCCTACTACACTGGTATCCCGTTACACTGCCCAGCCCGGTATATTGGCTGGGCCGGTAGAGCCTCTTGTTCCAGACTCGCCTGGGTTGCCTTTCCCGGTATATTGGCAAGGCCAGTAGAACCTATTTGCTATTGTCATTATCTGCTATGTATTGTTTGTATGTGTATGAAAACCTTATGGGATTGCCTTTAACTTTTCAATAAAGTTATGTTTTTACCTAAACCTTACGTCTGAGAGTCGTAACAAACCGTGACAGATGTAGACTTCAGTGGGGCTTAAATTAAACCTAGTAAGTCTTATTTTAAGTGCGGATTGCACCTGGGGAGGGAGGGAATGTGTCTGACAGCACAATTTTTTTTTTTAGTAAGGGGGAATACAAGGGTGTGTATAAACAGGCACTCTTGTTTTCCCCCAGAATCCTGGGTATAATATACACCTGCGTATTATACACAGGTGCATATTATACCTGAGATTGTATGGTGATATGAAATTTTACTTTTTTTGGACCTTCTCCTTATTGTAGTAGCGCTGGAGCTGTGGCATAAGGAACTAGTAAATAGGGTGGTAGTATTCTGGACAGATAATATGGGAAGAGGTTTATTCCATTAATCAGCTTTCTTCCTTATCAACACTGGTTCTTGGATTACTGTGATAATTGTTGTTAATATGCATGCATTTCAATATTCACTTCAAGGCTAGGCATGTGCCAGGGTAGATAATAAGGTAGCTAACACGTTGTCCATTGAAAAGTGGAATTAATTTTTCAGGTCAGCAACCAGACCCAACCTAATGGCTCCATTTGTCTATCTAAACTCTTTCAGTTGGGCATCCTCACCTAAAGGACCTACTTTAAAAATCTTTGGCCCTAAAAACTTGGGCAACATACACCTGAACTTGGAGGCAGCTTGTAGCATTCCTTAGAACTCTAAGGAGAGGTCCTCAATAGTATCAAGTGTACCTAATCATACAGTAGGTTAAATAGGTAATAGAATGAACAAATGTGAACTGCCATAAATGAAAAAAGAAGAAAAAAAGAGGAGAGATACTTATCCACCAAAAAAGTAATAAGGATACCCTCAGGGAAAACTGATGGAGACATCGGAAACCGACTAACATACAGTTACAGCCCTGTTTTTTGGATAATTATTCAGTGGATTTCACAATCCTCCACTCGAGATAAAAGATGTGCCTTGAAATTTTGATTATGATATAGGATGAACATTTGGAATTTTTTGAGCTTACACTTTGCCTGTTGAGTCTTCATTTTTACAATATCGGTGGACCTGTATTCATTCAGAATTTAAATTTAAGCCCAATACTTACCTGTTGGACTGCTCAGGATGTTTCCTTGGATAAATCTTCTTGACATCATGGTGTTAGTACTAAATGTATATATCTCAAGTTCATAAATGGAGGATGTGATTTGTGATTTCCAAATTTATATATTGATGAGTGAGTAGGAGTCTACACACTGTTACCGGATAACACGGACATTCGATCTTGAAGATTTTTTACCAGAAGATGTACTCATCATATATTTTTGTTATTATCTGGTTTTGAGTTCAGGGACTTCTGTCTATTCAGAAGGAACAGTTATTATCTGTTTTTTTACAGCAATGTCATTCAAAGCTTGAATTCACTGTATATTTACAGCATTTGACCTCTCATCATTTTATGTATGTATTTGGACTATGTAAGATTGTTTAAACTATCATGATGCACCCCTTCAATGTATGATATAGAGTATTTATGGGACCGTCAGTGGTAGCACACTGCTGTGCTTTTGATTTCTCTTTTAGGAGTCTTTGCATTTTCCCAGCAGTCCTATCCAACATGGATTAGGTATGTATATTGTTTGTACCGTCCGGCTGTAGGCTTGCACTTTGCAGACTATTTTTTATATGGTGTGCATGTGCGGGGTCACAGCTGGAGGCTCATTCATTATGTTTATGGTACATGGATAGTATCAGAACCTGTTCATGTTATTACATTATGCATATTGTTACATTTCTCATGTGGTTCTAATATTTATTCAATCTATTGTTTATACTTTGTTGGATCTATTACAATTGGACATCCCAGATCATGTTTAGTTCCAAGGGTCCAAGTTTTTTGGGTTATCAATGTATTATTATGTGATTTCTTACCATCTGTATACTTTATATGGAGAGGAGCTGGGGACTTTTGATCTGTATTTGGTGTTGTAGTGTAGACAGCGCTGCTGCAGTTTATATAAACACCCTTCATTGAGCATGCTCATTAGTAGATTGCTGATATTTTATACATGTCATAACTTTCTCCAGCGTATGTTTGTCGCCGTTATATGATATGTGTAAGCCATATTTTGGGTGGAATACTTTAAGTGCATGCGCAATACATATCTTTTTTGGCTGTCGACATCCTGTATATATACGCCATTTTTTTAGTGGAACTTTCATAGCGCATGCCTTGACATGTCCAATAATCTCATGCAAATGGTGCTGCGTAGTACACAATAGCACTGTAGAAATACAATCATGCAATTATACACTTCTATTAAGGAGATACTCTAGTTCACTGTTTGCATCTATAGTCTATAGATTTTGCCATAATTCCAGTTATTTATATGTTTTCATGTTACAGAGACACATGACCCAATCATGTGACAAGAGGTGGTCTCCCCATTGGCTCTTGGAATGTTTAAATACTGCTAAGTGAACATCTGATCTTTTAGCCCTGATGAAGCTGACAATGGCTACACACATTGGGATGATCATCTGTTCAGGACAGGTTACCTTTGGTTTAAGATGTCTTCATCAGTTTTTCCTGAAGGGCTCCTTATTACTTTTTTCTTCTATTTTCATTTAGTTGCGTTCACATTTGTTCACCTTATTACCTATTTAACTATTGTATGGTTAGGTACACATGATACTATTGAGGACTTTATATGGCGTTATAGAGTATTCACTTTTATACATTTTGGAGATTTTCTTTCCCAGTGTTGGGAGTTATATTTTCTCCCTCGTGGATATTATAGATTTACATGTCGGATATAGCATTCACTGCTAAGTGTTTTGTCTATGTTGTTTATATATATTTTCTGATGGGGAACTGTGGGGATACTAGAAAGTGTGACCTTTCCTGTTATGTTTTTAATTGTTTTTAATATGTGATCTGTCAGTTTTTCAACAATAAACATTATACATTTGTATATTCTGGTTGCCTATTTTGAGTGCCTCAGTTAATGATCTTCTTTCTAGGAAGGAAGTGAAGAATGACTTCTGTCTTTTTGTTCCTCTTTTTTACCTCCTATTCATTATATAAGACTGACCAGGAGGCAAGGGGGCACTGGGTTACCATGTCAGCTACTGCACTCAACATTTGCTCCCTGCGTGTGGTGCAGATCCTTGATAAGGCCTTATCTAGAATATGGAGTACAATTTTGGGCACCAGTTCTTAAAAAAGACATTATTGAAATGGAAAAAAAACAGAGATGTGCAACAAAACTGATAAAGGAATTGGGTTTGTTTACATTAGAGTAGAGACATCTAAGGTGTTGATATGATTACCATCTACAAAGGTCAATACAAAGAACTCTACAATGAGCTATTCACTCAAAGAGCAGATCTAAGAACAAGAGGTCATCCAACAAGACTAGAAGAAAGGCGCATTAAACAAAAAACAAAGGCATGGATTTTTTTACAGTAAAGGCAGTAAAGTTATACAATTCTTTGCCTCGGGATGCTGTGCTTCCAGATACTGTAACTGCTTTCAATAAAGTAACGGATATTTAGCTAGCACAGAACAATGTTGAAAATTGTGACAGGATAGGATTTAGGTCCAGGGAAATATCAAACTGCCATTTGGAGTCAGGAAGGAATTTTTTTTACCCACTTGGGGCTTAATTGGAAATGGCTTTAATGGGAATTTTTAATCTTCCTCTGGATCAACAAGGGTGATTTGGCATGGGCTGGACAGATATCTTATTTTCATCCTCATCAACTACGTTACTATGTAGTTCTTGAGCATAAGGCCCCTGGGAGCAGGCCCATTCCTGAGTCATCACGATGGGATGTACCCGTCCTTATACCAGTTCAAAGGTATTTCCAAGAAAGCCCTTGCCAGCTTAGACATAGACCCATGCCTGCATGGTACTCACTTCTTCAGTATAGGTGAGGAGACTGAGGCCTTTGACAGGGCTTACCAACGAAAGCAATTAAAAAATTGGGGAGGTGGCACTCAGCCACATACAAAGGATACATTATACCCCTGACAAACTAACTGTGTTCACTGTGTGTGTTTTTTAGGTGGAGGTAAGGGTCCGCTGCAGGTGTGGAGGGTGGTCCACTCCTTCATATTTTGGACAGGGAAGCATGCAGCAGACAGCCCTGTGGTACCCAGCTAGGTGTCCCACAGGAATGCATGACAATAAGATGACTGGGTAGATGCAGCCTGTACTGGAAGGATGTTTTTAAGCTGTTTGCAATTGTCAAATGGGGAGAGACAACAGTGTTGGGTCTTCATGCAGGTTGCAATGACATTACATCTTGAAGTCCAAGCAGCTCCTACTGGACATTCAGGACACCTGCAGACTCATTTGGTCCCTGTCTCCTCATGTGATGAAATTGTGGTCCAGCATGGTTCAGAGGATAGTATGGTGGGGTGCCTTATCCTCCCGAGTAATTAAAAAATCCAGGCGGAATGTGAACAGGGCCATCAGGAGGTTCATGCACTCTAGTGGGTGGTATGTCATTTGATCACAGGGAACTGGTGGCGCAGGACTCCAGCCTCTATGGATTTGATGCCATCTACTTGTCCACCAAAGGGCTGGATAGGTATAATTTGGATTTGTCACTAGTTTTGTCCCATGTTTGTAGTTCACTTTTGATGGGGAAAAAGTAGCTCCTATAATGTTCCCTCTTTTTGAGTGGCGGATTGTGGCTCTCCTGGGTACTTTGCCAGAGTGCATGCCTGAAGGTTGCAGTTAACTTCAGATCACAAACGGTTTTGTGTCTGATGTATCCTGAGGGTGATTTTTGTTTTGGCAAATCACAGCATCAAGGGCACGAAGTGGTGAGCCACCAGCGACGGTGTGTGGTTGGGCTAAGAACGTCTGGAGAAAAAAGCCTTCCCACCTAGGTACCTGCCCTGGCTGTCAGTAGGAAACAACGAACTTTAAACGCCTGTATCTCTTAAACCATAGTGGTTTGAGAGATATGTTTTTGGCATATAGCTCAGCTTTTTAAACTCTTCTATATTCAAAAAACTTTTTCTTGGACATTACTAACACTTTAACCTAACACTGCATTTTTGAGAAAGATTCCATGCAGCATTTGGCCTTTCCATTCTGTGGTGGTGCTGCTGGTATTGGTCTCTGACCAAAGCTAACCATAAAATGTAATAGGAGAAGGGCTAAACATTAAATGGAAAAGCCATGAAGCACACAGCAGTCATACAAATGCTACTGTTCACTGTAATATCTTTGAAAGATACATTTCCCGGCAGTTGTTTTGCTCAGCAGGAAAAGCTCTGTAAAATACATATTTTTGATAGAAAAGGTTAGTTTCAGTTGAAATCAACTGAATTTGTCATTGATATACATTGTTGTAGACCTGAATATGCTTTGGAGACCTCCTTAATGTTCAAAGTGTTAAAAACCCCATTTAAATCAATGGAGATCTGCATGTGTTCAACATGGTGCAGTTGGTTTGCCCCTGAATTGCTCCAGGTCTTCTCAGTACATCAGCCTCCCATTGTTTACATTGTTCATTAGTTAGTGGTTTGTGTTAATAAGATGCAGTGGCCACAATCCTAAATTTCCCTGTAGTTTGCAAGTTCTTTATATATGCAAAAGAGCAAGATCACCTCTAAGCACTGATTAGCATTCTTCTAGGATCACTGACCATACGCATCTGGTAAGCTCATTAAGACCCATAAACGTATCTGAAAAGAATGCAAAGTTTGTTTTTCTCTGTTAGTGGTTTGGATGGTTTCCTTCTCTGAATGAAAACATCTTTGAGCTGGATGCAATGTAGGAAACAGGAGGTTTACTTAAACAAGTAGTGTGTATAATGTCAAGTGACATAAAACCATGTCCAAAGAACTGCAGATGTGCTGTGGTTCAAACGTGAAACAATCCAGTGTCTTGTCTCATTCAAAATGGCCTTGCAACGGCTTTACTCTAGGTGACCACAGATCCTTTTAATTTAGGTAATGAAAAAAATGTTCACTGATTCCTGTGCAGTCATGAGCCTTCCTGATTTAAGGGGATCTGTGGTCATCTTACATCACTCTACCTACCAAGGCCTCAATTCAATAAAGCACGGTATGACTTGCGGCACGGCAAAATTGGCTACCGACCTACAAAAAAAATGTCTAAGTCGGTATTCAATTGCCCTGCCAAATGAAACCACAATGGAAATTGGTCCACAGAAACTGATTTGTGGTCAAACGTCCGTCATGTGTTGTAAGTTCCCAAAACCCATACTAAATAGCATGAGTAATGGGAACATCAAAGGAAAAGAGCTAATGATCAGACACACTGTTGAGCACTGAGCATTAGCTAAAACACAGTCACCCTCCGAATCACTAACCCTACACTACCCCTAAGAGTTAAGCTCAACAATACTAGCCCTAACACTATCCTAACACTCAGAACTCAGAAAAGGATGTTGTTCCATAATTTGGCCAAAGTATGTTTAAGATTTCCCACCACTTCACAGTACCCCAATATCAGTCAAGTCCTGTTGAATACACATGTTTAACCCTATCTAAATTAAAAGCCTTCCCTGAGGATTTCTTAGAAGTCATATTTTGTGCATTTTGAGGGTACCTACATTGCAAACAAATGACTTTCATTTTTAAAGTCTGTATAAAAGACTCACCTGATATCAAACTTGGTTGGCCTGCAGTGAGTGGGTACTAGCCCAAGAAGACTGTGGATCCACCAGCCTTCTTTATTGGTGCATTATCCCACCACCCACAGGCTACATAGAGTTGAATAATACATTGATTACAAGCAGGCATGGCGCATGCAAGCTAATACAGTCTAGTGACCATGCCTTTAACAGCATCTAAATAAAAGACAGTTATAGTGCCAGTAAGTGATTAGTGAACTTAAACAGAATGAGTAAGAAGCAGCTAGAATGAGCAAAGCAGATACAAAGGGGAAAAAAAAGCTCACAGAGCTAACTCACCATAATATTTACATATAATAAATGAGATATGAAAGAGACCTGGGGCAGTGGGAGAAATACCCCTATAAAGAAGGCTGGTGGATCCACAGTCTTCTTGGGCTAGTACCCTCTCACTGCAGGCCAACCAAGTGTGATATCAGGGGAGTCTTTCATACAGAATCTTAAAAATGTATGTCACTTGCTTTTAATGTAGGTACCCTCAAAATACAGACTATATGACTTCCAATGTGTCTATTAATTTAGATAGGATTAAATATGCATATTAGGACTTGCCTTATATTGGGGTACCGTGATGTGGTGGGCAAGCTTAAACATATTTTGGCCAAATTATGGAACAAAACCCTTACAGTTATTAACACGGCGGTATAATATATGGCTTATACAGGGCATACATTTGCACAACTTGTATGGAGGAGCGCAGTTTAGCTTTTTGTATTGTATCTTTTCATTTCTATAGCACCAACCGGTGTACTTGGCACTTTACAGATTACATTTAATATAGAAGGGGTACAATAAGTGCGGTGATTAAGTGCTTATATAGGCAGTCATAAGGGGAACAACAGGTGAGTATACATTAGGATAAGAGGTCCCTGCCCCGTAGAGCTTACAATCTAAGTATAGGATGGGTGACATACAGATAGAAGCTGGAAGAGGAGGAAGTGCAGTGTTTGGCTTACGATGATAATGTTTGATAATGATAATTTTTCCATATTACGCTGTTGCTAGAGATAAGAGGTGCTCTTTTAGCTTTGATTTAAAGTTGTTGAGGGTTGAGGTCTGGCGAATACTGGGTGGTAGGGAGTTCCAGAGGTAGGGAGCAGCAAGGGAGAAAGCCTTCAGTCGTGAAACAGTGATAGTCATACCTGGGAACTCTCCGGTTTTGCCCCGGAGACTCCGGATTTCAGACTGAATTACCGGGTCTCCGGGGCAATGTGTGGATCACCGGGTGGGCAGAGTTTAAATAGAAACTCTGCCTACTTGTGCTCCATCCCGCCCGGTTCCTCCCACTCCCCGCCCTCTTAGATACATTTTGCAGGGTTTTTTTTTTGTCCCGCCCCCTCCGCAACAAAGCCCCGCCCATTTTATGACACGAATCGCATAATTTTCCCCCAGGTCGGCACTGACAGGGTTACCCTCCGGGTAGCCCTGTTTCAAAAGTTCCCAGGTATGGTGATAGTGGTTAAAGGGGCAGAGAGTTGCCCACCATGCGTGGTGCGTAATGGACGTGCAGGTATATTTCGGGATATCAGAGATGAAATATAAGGTAAGGGCAAGTGATGGAGAGCCTTGAAGGTGACGAGGAGGATTTTGAATGTGATACGCTGCTTTATGGGAAGCCATGACAGTGATTTTAAAAGTGGTGGGTTGAGTACTATTCTGGAGGAGAGGAAGAGTATTCTGGTGGCCGAATTAAGAATTGATTGGAGAGGAGCGATATGGTTAACAGGAAGACCAATAAGTAAAGAGGTGCAGTAGTACAGGCGAGAAAGGATAAGAGCATGCATAAGGGTTTCTGTTGTAGAGTGAGAGAGGAATGGCCGGATTTTTGGTATATTCCAAAGAAAGAATCGACAAGTTTTTGTTACATCATTAATGTGGGTGAAGAAGGAAAGAGAAGAGTCCAAGGTTACCCCGAGGCAGCGTGCCTTATCTGCAGGGTAAATTGTGGACCCCTCAAGAGTTATAGAAAATTAAGGAGTTGTGCAGGATTTAGGAGGAAAGATAAGGAGCTCAGTCTTAGACATGTTGAGTTTTAGGTGACGATGAGCCATCCAGGAAGAGATAGCAGTGAGGCAATCTGAGACCCGCTGCTGTATTTCAGGTGATATTGAGGGTGCTGAGAGGTATATTTGCGTATCGTCTGCATAGAGATGGTAGTTAAAGCCAAATGATTTTATCAGTTGCCCCAGGGAGAGTATATTTAGAGAAAAGTGAAGAGGTCCCAGAACAGAGCCTTGGGGTATACCAACTGAGAGGGGGATCGGAGGTGAGGAGGTGTTAGCGTATGTCACAGACAAAGACCATTGAGAGAGATAGGATAGAAGCCAGGAATGTGCCAGGCAGCAGATGCCAAGTGATTGGAGAATCTGGGAGAGAAGGGTATGGTCGATTGTGTCAAATGCTGCTGATAGGTTAGGAGGATTAGAAGATAGAAATGGCCTTTGGTTTTTGTGGTGTTGAGATTGTTTGTTACTTTGAGAAGGGCAGTTTCTGTAGAGAAAGTGGGACGAAAGCCAGACTGCAGACGGTCCAGTTTTGTTGTGCTTTTGCACTGTAGGTTTCAACCTAATATTTGGGGGTCTGGAGATACCCTCTTATTCCTTGCTACTATCTATACATTATTCACTTGGTCTCTTTCTTATATTGTTTATTATATGCAAATATTAAGGTGGTTTAGGCCTGTGAGCTTTTTTCCCCTCTGTTGTTGTAGTTGCTGATATATTTTTATACTTCATAATGTACAGAGCTTTCCCAACCAATGAGGTTTCTTCTTCAAGTGTCCTTCTAGAAGATGAACTCTCTCCTGTCAACAGCTCCATCTATATATAGGTGATATATCACCTAATCACCTATAACAAACTTTTCATAATAAATGTTATTGTTCCCTTAAAATAGTCTTTTATATTGGATGCTATAATGTTCTTAGGGAGGTTGTAAGCTATTACGATACCTCTGAGGTCACCTATAGAACAGCTGTGCTGTAGGCTAGTTTCCAGACAGGAATGATGAACATGCATCACTCAAATGTTGCTGAATTTCCAATCCATTACAATGAAAATTCACATGGCGAACGTTTTGAAAAAATGCCTTTGCTCCCACTTCTGCTATCACATTCCAGATAGTATGTATGCTGACTTTTCAAATTTAGCACTGATAAACAAGCAGACTAAAAAATAGCATTGAAAATACCATTCTGCTGTTATATACTAACGGAACAGCCTGTACACGGCTCCTTTGTCCATCTGGAAAGGGCTTCCTACTATCTCCACTCTCACACAAGTCCCCTTTATCCCCTCCGATGCCTGCAGCATACAACACATTGCTATGCAATGTTTTGTAAACTGTCTGGCATTGGAGGGGTTAACTCACAGAAGAAATAAACATGCACTACCTCACCAACCCCACTTGTCTAACTGTTAACTATTAACTTCTTCAGTGCTGAATTGGCTGGGAATGGATTATAATCAGTGTTCCAGCTGGCAATGGAGGGGTTAAATGTTAAACTAAAATCATTTATTTATATAATAACATAGTAAATTAGGTTGAAAAAAACGTGAGTCCATCAAGCTCAACCTTTGCCTCATAACCCAGAAAAATGAGAATTATATTTCCTGCCACCAAAATGAGTATTAGTCTAAATAGAGGAATATCCTGTTTTATCTCCTAATACACAGTATAATCCTGTATGTTCCCTCTTGAAAGAAATGCATCTAATCTTCTCTTAAATGTATACAGCTTATCTGCCATTACTAAATACTAGGGCAAAGAATTCCACAATGTAACAGACCTTACTGCAAAAAAACCCTTCCTCTGCTGAAAACTGAAACCTTCTTTCCTCTAATCTTAAGGGGTGCCCCTAGTTATTTGATCAGCCCTTGGAATGACAGGCTCACTAGAGAGATCCTTGTTTTTACCTTGTACAGTGTAACCAGATCTCCTCTTAGTCATCTTTTTCTCTACACTAAATAAAACCAGTTTGTCTAAATGTTCTTCATACTTCACGGTTATCCTCTAGCCCTAATTCCCTTATTTTATACAACCATGTTGATGTGTGCTAATTAGTGTTGAGCGAGCGTGCTCGGCCGATGCTCGGATCGGCTCGAGCATCGCTCTGCTCGGCACATGGCGGTACTCGTACGAGTACCGCAATGTGCTCGCCCGACATGTTCGGGTGAAGAGGATCTGTGCCGGAAGAGGCACAGATCCGAAGACGCTCCGCTGGACCACCAGGGAATGGAGGTACGGGGGCATTGCGGAGATGAAGGGGGCATTGCGGAGATGAAGGGGGACATTGTGGAAGAGGGGCATAGACTCTATGCCCCTCTTCCACAATGTCCCCCTTCATCTCCGCTATGCCCCTCTTCCACAATGTCCCCCTTCATCTCCGCTATGCCCCTCTTCCACAATGTCCCCCTTCATCTCCTATGCCATAGCGGAGATGAAGGGGGACATTGTGGAAGAGGGGCATAGCGGAGATGAAGGGGGACATTGTGGAAGAGGGGCATAGAGTCTATGCCCCTCTTCCACAATGTCCCCCTTCATCTCCGCTATGCCCCTCTTCCACAATGTCCCCCTTCATCTCCGCTATGGCATAGGAGATGAAGGGGGACATTGTGGAAGAGGGGCATAGCGGAGATGAAGGGGGACATTGACCAGGCACCCTCCGCTCATCAGAGCAGGGGGTGCCTGGTTTAATGCTCGAGTGCTCCCATTCATTTGAATGGGGCTCGGGTGCTCGGCCGAGCACTCGAGCATCAGGGGGTGCTCGGTCAGAGCACCCGAGCACCCGAGCATCGGGGTGCTCGCTCATCCCTAGTGCTAATATAAACCCTTATTATCTCTTCTAGCAGTTTTCCCACCACAGAAGTCAAACTCTCAGGTCTATAATTCCCAGTTCCTCTTTTAGTTCTTTATTTCTTAAATAAAGGCACTACATTGACTTTATGCATATCTTGTGGCACTGAATTTGTGGTGATAAGAGTCTTTAAAGGGTAAAAAGAGTTGTTAACATTGCACTGAGTTCCCGAAGAAACCTTGGATGTATACCAGTTGCTTTGTCCCAGTCTTACCTTGACTTCTTCTTGTGTTAGCCCAATATCTTATAATGGTTTGGTTTTATTTGTTACTTGTTGAGGCTCTTCTGCAATTTCTTACTCATTGGGATATACAGACGCAAAGAAAGTGTTTAGAATGTCAGCCTTTTCCTTATCCTCCCTAATCAACTCAACCATCTCATTTTTGAAAAGTCCAATGCACTCCCTCTGAAGGATTTTGCTATTTATCTATTTGAAAAACTTTTTTGGATTAGCCGTGCTCTCCCTTGCAATTTGAGCTTCATTTTCTATTTTATGCTAAAATTGCCTTTTTGTAATCCTTGTTGCACTCCCTGCATTTCAAGAAAGAAATTTCTGTTCCTTCATAACTTAAATGCCATTTTTTTCCCTTGCAGTTTAATTTTTTTACATTTGCCTTTGGTGTACCTGTGCGCTATAGCTCTTGTGATTCCGATGCTTGATTTCTGTGTATGACCCCTGACTCGTTTTGACTTCGGCTCAGTTTGATCCCTAACTGCTTACCCGCTCTTGGTTTGACTCCTGGCTCTGGCTGACTACCCGCTCTGGTTTGATTCCTGGCTCTGGCTGACTACCCGCTCCGTACTGACTCGGCTATGGCTGACTTCGTTCCTCAGTACCTGTGGCCTACTGTCTCCGCTTGCTCTCCTTCATTCAAGCGGTGCTCAGTTTGTGTCAGTCCGTGCCACTGGCATTCTTGCTATCTCCGTTCTGTGCCAATGGGTACCCTAGCGTGCTAGGGTCTCACAGTCACCGCTGTCTGTTCAGCTATCCTAGTGTTCTAGAGAGTCTCAGTCACCACTGCCTGTTTGGCTACCCTAGCGTTCTAGGGAGTCTCAGTCACCACTGCTTGTTCGGCTACCCTAGCATTCTAGTGAGTCTCAGTTTCCACTGCCTGTTTGGCTACCCTAGTGTTCTAGGGAGTCTCAGTCACCATTGCCTGTTCGGCTACCCTAGCGTTCTAGGGAATATCAGTCACCGCTGCCTGCTTGGTTACCCTAGAGTTCCAGAGATTCCTATTTACCGTTGCCTGCTGGTTTACCCTAGCGTTCTAGGGAGTTCAGTCTCTGAGCTCAACCACCCTAACATAGTTGGGGAATTTCCCTCTGTTCCCAGGGGCTTTACACCTGCTCCTGTACTAGTAGCTACTACCATCACTGCTACTAGTATATGCCTTCAGTCAGAGTGGTATTTACCTCCTTTCAGTTGGGTGATCCTGTGCTTGGCCCTTACCTGCCTAGTGAGGGTTGGGGAAGTGCCCAGACACCTGGTCCAGTGAGGGTTGGGGAAGTATTATCTATTTTATGCTGTTCTGTTTCTCAATAAAGATATTCATTTTTACTGTATATGTACTTGTCATTGTTATTCCAAAGTCATCCCGTGACAGTATGAAAGGACCATGAACTCTGAAAGGATAGATACTGGTAGGCGACAGTTGCCTAATATCCTTTCCAAGATGGATATTCAGGAGCAACGTATTGACCAGTTGTCTATGGCAATGCAGATGCTCCTTAACCGTACAGTGCATTTCGATAAGCCTGCGCAACTACCGGTGGTCTCCTCTGTTTCGGCATTGGTAGTAACCACTCAGGTAGAAAACACACGTTATAGAGGGTTGTCCGGAGCCTCTCCACTCCCTCTAAGATATGATGGGGAACCCTCGTTGTGCCGTGGATTCATAAATCAGCTCGGAATTTTTTGGAACTGGTACCTAATGCTTTCCAGAGTGAAAGAAGCAAGGTGGGCTTTATGATTTCCTTGTTGACCGGCAGAGCATCGGCATAGGCCAACCTGTTATGGGATATGGCTAAACCTATAACGTCGAACTTTACTGAATTCATGGATGCCTTCCATAAAGTATTTGATGTTCCAGGCCGAGCAACCTCTGCCACAAAAAAACCAATGACCATCTGCCAGGGCGCCCATACAGCAGCAGAATATGCTACTGAATATCATACACTAGCGGCAGAGGTAGGCTGGAACAACGAGGCGGCCTTCTCACAAGGGCTTAATGATATCATTAAAGATGAAACGGCAGCCCGTGAGCTGCCAGAGGATCTAGATCAGTTTATCTCCTTTGCCATACTGATTGATACCCGCATTAGAGAAAGATCCAAGAACCACAAGCCTAGACTTGAGTCTTGACTGGCGACTAACTGGGAGTTCTCACCCATTCCTCCCTCACCTCCCAAGCCACCTAGTACTGAGGTCAGTAGGGCGGAGCCCATGCAAGTTGGTTTCACACAGCTGTCCAGGGAGGAGCGGTCCTTCCGTCATAGAGAAGGTCTATGCCTGTACTGCGGTAAAGCTGGACATATGTTACGGGCCTGCCCGGTACGTCCGGGAAACACACGCACCTAGGATCATTGAGGGGACAAATCCTAGGTGCCATAAATCAGTCCCCAGAACAGAACAAGCCCATCCTACAGGTGGCAATCTCTTGGGCAGCTTCCTCTGTTGCGACTCCAGCCCTGATTGATTCAGGAGTTGCAGGCTTCTTTATTGATGACAAATTCGCTAAACAGCATAATATTCCCTAATAATTCCATAATATACCAGTCTTTCAGTGAGGTATTCAGTAAGGGCGAGGCTAGCACTTTGCTAAGGCATATAACTGTGCTACTGATTTGACGCCAGGCACGATGTCTCCTAGGGTCGCACCTACCCTTTGTCGGTGGAGGAGAACTGAGCTATGGAAGCGTACATTTCTGATGCCTTGGCTAGAGGAATTATCAGGAAGTCTTCCTCGCCCACGGGGGCAGGATTCTTCTGTGTAAAATAAAAAGACAGGGAGCTTAGACCCTGCATCGACTATAGAGGTCTAAGTAAGCTGATGGTAAAGAATGCATACCCCATTCCATTGATAACCGAGTTGTTTGACCGCTTGAAGGGCTCCTCAGTCTTCACGAAGCTCGATTTATGGGCAGCCTATAACCTAATCCGTATCAAAGAAGGCGATGAGTGGAAATCCACTTTCAATACTCATAGTGTCCATTATGAGTATTTGGTCATGCCCTTCATCTGTGCAATGCGCCAGTGGTATTCCAAGAATTTATAAATGTTCTAAGAGATCTACTACAGTCCTGCGTAACATGATATCTTGATACGCTCTTCTACCCTTGAGACACATCAGAGAGAGGTTGCTGATGTTGCAGAAACTGAGAGAAAACAAACTATATTGTAAACTTGAAAAATGCGAACTCCATGAAGATTGAGTGCCATTTCTGGGGTATGTAATCTCTGCTGCCGACATTGCTATGGATCAAGATAAACTCTCGGCAGTACTGCAAATGCCACGTTCAGTAGGCCTGAAGGCCATACAGAGATTTTTAGGATTCACAAACTATTATAGAAAATTCATACGGAATTTTTCTACGGTAGTAAAACCCTTGACTGACCTGGCGCATAAAGGGGCTAATCGCTCGGGTTGGTCCCCTGAGGCCAACAAGGATTTTGAAGCTTTGAAGTCTGCATTTGCTGTGGCTCCAGTCTTGTCGCATCCTAACCCTGCCTTGCCCTTTACCCTGGAGGTGGATGCATCGGAGACAGGAGTGGGGGCAGTGCTGTCCCAAAGACCTGAGCCTGGTAAGACCCTCATGCCTTGTGGGTTCTTTTCTAAAAAGATGACTAAGGCCCAGAACCTATATGACATAGGCAATCGCGAGTTGTTGGCCATTATTCTAGCTCTCCGTGAATGGCATCACCTCCTGGAGGGAACGAATGTTCCAATCCTGATTTTGACGGATCATAAAAATTTGACATACTTGTCTGAGGCTAAGAGACTGTCGCCACAGCAGGTGGGCACTCTTCCTGTCCAGATTTAATTTCGTGGTCTCCTATCTTCCAGGATCCAAGAATGTTTGAGCTGACTTTCTGTCTAGGAAATTTGGGCCGGACCATGAGACTGAAAGTGCACCTGTGCTTATTATTCCCCTCAAATAGCATATTGGCTACCATACGCACTAGTATCACGTCTCCATTAGGCGAAGAGATCTTGGTGCCCCAGGGTGGTGCTCCAGCAGAAAACCCTAGTGGCAAATGTTTCATAGCTGAGCCTTTCCATACCAAACTGCTGGAGACATACCACTCCTCGAGGGCGGCTGGACATATTGGTCGTGACCAACTGATCTTGTCAGTATCTCAGCTCTTTTAGTGGCCCAGTCTAAAAGCAGATTGTACAGAGTTTGTGGAAGCCTGTTCCGTTTGTGCTCATGCTAAGACCCCAAGATACCTTCCTCTGGGGTTGCTCCAGACAGTCCCGAATGGTGAGCACCCATGGTCACACGTATCCATAGATTTTATGGTGGAGCTGCCAGTGTCCAAGGGTTGTATGGTCATACTAATGAGAGTGGACCATTTCTCCAAAATGGCTCATTTTGTCCCTCTCCAGGGACTACCTTCCTCCAAAGAATTGGCAAGGTGTTGGTCTCTGACCGTGGAAGTCAGAGTCTAGGTGTCTAGGTTCTGGAGGGCCTTCTGTGACAAGATGGGCATCAAACTGTCATTTTCCTGGGCCTACCACCCCCAGACGAATGGTTCTGCTGAAAGATCCAACCAGGGGTTGGAACAATTCTTGCGCTGTTGTATCTCCGACCATCATGATAACTGGACTGACCTGTTGCTGTGGGCTGATTTTGCCAGGAATTGTGTCATAAACTCCTTGTCCGGGAGCTCTCCCTTCCTGATCAGCTATGGGTTCTGACCATCGCTGCTCCCGGAATCCTTTCAGGCGCAAGACATTCCGGCTCTGCAGCTCTGCTCCACATGCACAAGTTCAGAATACCCTGCAAAGGTCCTCAGAGCGCTATCAGAGGCATGCAGACCGCAGGAGGCGTCCTTCTCCTGTTTTCCAAGTTGGGGATAGAGTGTGGCTGTCCTCCAGAAACCTGAATCTCCAAGTACCTTGCAATAAGCTGGCTCCACGTTTTGTAGGTACTTCGCAGAGTGAACCCTGTCACTTATTCCTTGGACCTTCCTGTGGGAATGCGTATTCATAATGTATTCCACGTTTCCCTGTTGAAGCCTTTGGTCTGTAATCACTGCATTTCTACTCCAGTGGTGCCAGGTCCTGTGCGCATTCAAGACTATGAGATGTATGAAATCCAAAGCATTCTGGACTCTCGTAGAGTCCGTGGGTGCGTTCAGTATCTTGTACATTGGAAGGGCTATGGCCCTGAAGAGCGTTCCTGGGTGAATCAGTATGATATTCACACTCCCGTTCTGCTACGCAGGTTTCATGCTAAATTTCCAAATAAAGTTGGTTCTCTTCAGTGGGGGGCAGATCATTGGGGAGGGGGGGTACTATCATTGTGCCCGTGATTGCCTTTAGTGATGCTGTGCTTGCAGGCGACATTGCTGTACTTCCTGGTTGTCGCGCTGAAGCACATTTGCTATTCTTATTGGCCACTGCTAATTGCCAGATTGAGTCTCCACCTACTTGCTAGCCCTTATAGGCCTCAGCCTGCCTTTACTCATTTGCCCTTTCGTGGTGTACCTGTGCACTATAGCTCTTGTGATTTCGATGCTCGATTTCTGTGTATGACTCCTGGCTCGTTTTGACTTCGGCTCCATTTGATCCCCGACTGCTTACCTGCTCTTGGTTTGACTCCTGGCTCTGGCTGACTACCTGCTCTGGTTTGATTCCTGGCTCTGGCTGACTACCCGCTCCGTACTGACCCGGCTATGGCTGACATCATTCCTCAATACCTGTGGCCTACTGTCTCCGCTTGCTCTCCTTCATTCAAGCGGTGCTCAGTTTGTGTCAGTCCATGCCACTGGCATTCTCTCTATCTCCGCTCTGTGCCAATGGGTACTAGGGCCTCACAGTCACTGCTGTCTGTTCAGCTATCCTAGTGTTCTAGAGAGTCTCAGTCACCACTGCCTGTTCGGCTACCCTAGCGTTCTAGGGAGTCTCAGTCACCACTGCCTGTTCGGCTACCCTAGCGTTCTAAGGAGTCTCAGTCACCACTGCCTGTTCGGCTACCCTAGCATTCTAGGGAGTCACAGTCACCATTGCCTGTTCAGTTACCCTAGCATTCTAGGGAATATCAGTCACTGCTGCTTGCTTGGTTACCCTAGAGTTCCAGGGATTCCTATTCACCGCTGCCTGCTGGTTTACCCTAGCGTTCTAGGGAATTCTGTCTCTGTGCTCAACCACCCTAACATAGTTGGGGAATTTCCCTTTGTTCCCAGGGGCTTTACAACTGCTCCTGTGCTAGTAGCTACTACAATCTCTGGTATTTTTTATTAATTAAATATTTGTATTTATACTCTGTGTCACTGTATGTGGAACAGGAAGGGGTTAAACTACTGATATTGTAATATGTCTGAATTACTTTAGATATTGATTAGCACTCTCCCATAGTATATCCTTTTACTTTAGTGCATATTGTCCATGTGCCTTCGACACTACTGTGACAGAACACTGGCATTTTGAGCCCTCTTCAGCCCAGGTCTATGTCATTTGTTATCACTAGGTCCAATACATTGTTACTTCTTGTTGAAACTTCCACCATTTGTAGCTATCGCTAAGCATACTCACAAACCATGGCACTGTGACAGGTCTCATTTGTTAAATATACAGCCCAAATGGCCTTAACCCCTTAAGTGGCATTTTTCAGAGATGAAACAGGATTCCAAAAATGTGTTTTTTATTAAAAAAATAATAATAATAAAACAACCCAAACAAAACATAATTCAATTCAGACCCTAGGCCAGAATGTGAATGCAGAATTGAACAACTGGAAATATCCGCTGAATCATAAAATACCAATTCAGCAAATATTTTCAGGTGGAATGGAATCTTGGCCTGAATAAGGACTAGATTACATTCAAGTCATACAAATCTGAAGAACCATCATTTTCATTTTTGGTTGAGTTTGTAGATTATAGCTTCAAGCGATTACATTGCTTGTAGTTCCAGATATTTCATGTTATCACATTAATGTGTGAGTGTTTCAACAGGTTAAATGCTCCCAAACACCTCAATTTCAACTTTCTGTATGGCCTAAAATTTAAATTGTGGAATTAGACATGGAAATGTCAACTGCACTATTAAGGACACATCAGGACAATTTCTGTCGAAGTTCAATGGTGTTTTATGTGACTAATGGTAATCTATGAAATTAGCTCACAAAGACATTGAATAACTACAGTTTAATGGCTACAAGTAAATAGATGCTCTAGATGAGGTTGTTTTCTGTGTATGTTGCTTCCAAGAAGCTATTCAGCTGGAATATAATCTAGCCTAAGTGAGCCTTAATTACCAAATCACCCAAACACAGCAGCTGGTCTCTGTTTTATGATACATGCAATATTAACTGAAGTGCATTTCTACTCTAAATTCCCGAAATTGCTGATTGTAGTCTTAAGCTCATTGAATGCCAGAGACATTTCTATCACATTTCTCTTTAGCATCCAATGCATAAAGAAGAAAATCATATTAACCGCACTTTCAGGACTTCCTAATCAGTTTAAACAGAAACATTCTTTATTGAAACAGACATTTCAGCGCTACATCATGTACCGTTATCTTAAAAAGTCTGCAAGTTCTGTTTTGGGAAAGTATTAAGCCTCTCTCTCTCTCTCTCTCTCTCTCTCTCTCTCTCTCTCTCTATATATATATATATATATATACACAGGGCTTATAATTTTAAGTCCTTTGCTACTAGCCAAACCTGAAAAGTTACTCACCACTGCAAGCCATAACATACCCACCAGGGCTGAATATCTACTCACCAGGGCTAAATTTTCACTCGCCATTGGCTAGTGGAGAGTGGAAATTTTGAGCCCTGTATATATATATATATATATATATATATATATACACACAAATGCAGGATCTGTGTATTTATTGTGTCATCAATGTTTTGGCCCCACCTTGGGCCTTTGTCAAGAAACCACACAGATAGATAGATAGATAGATAGATAGATAGATAGATAGATAGATAGAGTGAGTTATTTCTTTTTACAAAAATACGCTCCATATTATTATATTTAATAATTCGCTAAAATGCGTGTAACGATGCAGTCGTGACTGCTGCGTGTGCTGCAGTCATGCTCAGTAGAGACTGCCAGCGCCAGAGCGTCCAGCTCTGTATCAGCCGCGGCACTGGTAGTCTCTACTGCGCATGACTGCATCGCTACCAGCTGGCAGTGGCACTGTGGCCCGTGTAATGGGCTCTTCAACTAGTCTGTAATAATTCATCATTTTAGACATATATTCAATTTACGTACAAGCTGTTAAACATGAACATTTTCAATGTGAGAGAACTGAACATTTTAATTGATTTAAAGAAAAAAATGAAATAATTAGTTCTTTGCCCCAGTCAGTCTATAGATGCCTGGACCTTTAATTCCACATGTGCACAATCATTTCCTGGAAAAAGCCAAGACTTAGGTGAATGATTTAATGAATTGCTTGTTGTTTATTTTTATCCAAAAAAAAACATATATCTGGAGATACACACACGCCTCTGCTTAATAATCTTAATTAAAATGCTGCTTATATTTGACAGTCAGAACACATAAACTCAAGTGACATTGATGTACTATGAAAAAATGGTGCAATTCTGCAATAACCCAATAACATCATAGGGGACAAATACAACTTACCAAAATGGCCAATGATTAAAATTGAGGCTTCCAATGCATTTAAGGGGTTAAAACTCAATTAAAGGAGCAGTAAATATTTTTAATGAAAAATATGTTATATGGCTTTTCCAGTAAATCATATGTTGTCCCTCTACTGAGAGAGTTTTCATTTGCAAGTGTTTCCAGCTCAAATGTATTTAAAAAAAAAAACAAAAAAAAACAAAGATCAAATCTAGTGAATAAAATGGCACTCAGCAAACTAAACTAAATAATACACATACTACAGACTGAATCAGCGTGCTCCTGGCCTCCAATTAACCCCTTAAGGACACATGATGGTCCAGAACCATCATGGCTTGTTTTCCGTTAAGGACCCAGGATCGTCCTGGACTGTCATGGAATTCCGGGCTCCCTGCATGGCTGCACGCTGTTCGGGGAGTCTGGAATTGGATTCAACAACAAAAAAAGGTCCTTAAAGGGTTAAAGCCTGCTACTATCCCAAGAACCAGTGTGCTATAGCCTATCCTAAAAAGAATACTAGAAATGTGGGAGAGCGCTAACTAATCCTATATAATAATTTGCTAGGATTTGCTAGGATGTTTGTTACTATGCAATCATGCCCAGTAGACACTGCACGCATTCGGTCAGTCTCTACTGCGCATGATTGCATCACGTGAGTGAGGCGACAGCCTCTTAACCCTGTAAGTGCCAGAAGTGTATGCAACGCATTGCAAAGCAATGATTTGTGTACCCCTCTGGCACTCAAAGGGGTAACATTATCCAGACCTTGGCCCGTGTACACGGGCTTTTACACTAGTAAACAGATAAACAAATAACTCGTAACTTTCAGCAATGAGACACAAATGAGTACTATGTTAAAACATCTTTATACCAAAACCACATATGCAACTGTACAAAATTAGAATATACACAAAAAATTCTATATATAAAAATCCAGCAGACACACTAGTGAATTACTGATTCTAGTAGACTGCAAAGTCCTTCACTCATGCATCTTGTAACAAATGTATCCAACAAGTAAACTCTCTCAACTCCGTAATGGCAGGGAGCCTATTCTTCCGTGGTTACCCCATCAATGATCCTCCCCTCATTCCTAGTGGCAACTTATGGCAAAGCAGAATCAGTCATTCACTAGTGTGTGTCTGTCAGATTTTTATATATAGAATTTTTTTTTTATTTTTTATATCATATTGTAATTTTGTACAGCTGCTTATGTGGTTTTGGTATAAAGATGTTTTAACATAGTACTCATTTGAGTCTCATTGCAGAAAGATATTTGTTTATCTGTTTACTAGTTAGCTCTCTCCCATATTTCTAGTTGTATTTTTTTAGTCAGAATATTAGCAATAATGACATCTGGTGTCCAAAAAGCGA